>CM038225.1:24419778-25656028 GCA_021442155.1 Cymbidium sinense
AGGACTTGATCTAAATAGAGTGCCCTCAGGGTATGGGGCCAGTAAAGGCTTAATCCAACACCCTAGAGAAGATGACATCACTAGTCATATATCCAATAGATATTCGATGTCCAACTCAAGAAGGTAGCGCAGGACTCACATCTGCCAAGAGTGGTGTAACCACCGGGTGAGTCACTATCAGTATAGCGAACATCAACCAACCTAAGGTGCTCGTCAATTTGCAATAATCAGCCTAGGAAGAAAGCTTGGGGACTCACATCTTTCTATAATGAAATTAACTACTGGGATAGACATCTTGACAGTGCTATCCACCTAGACTATTGAGTGAATGCCACTGGGGGACTTATATCAACCCAAGAGTAGTCAAGAGGAAAGGAGCCTCTGGGGGACTTACCCTAAGACTCAAATATACTCGACCTAGTTAGAACATGATGGCTAGTTCAAGAAGAAAGCACGGGGACTCACATCTTCTTAAACAAAGTCAACATGAGGTAGCTTACTAGCTGGGCAGTGAAGCCTACCATACTAACAGGGTGCTCGTTAGTTTGTAATGGTCAAGTTAGGAAGAAAGTGTAGGGACTCACATCTTTCAAACAAGTGACTATTGGGGTGACATAGTAGCGAGGTAGCATGTAGACCTGACCTAAAGTAGCTAATGAGTGAGTGCCACAAGGGGCTTGCTCCCACATCAAAGTAGCTCGAGATAAAAATTTTGTGTTTGTTGTGTGCATGTGTTAAAAGGAATAGGATGCCTCTCAGGGACTCTAATACTACCTTAAAACACATTGGGGAATTATGGAATGATGCCATGGTTGGCAATAAGGATTCCCACTAAGAAAGGATGCCGCTTGGGTTCTCTCACACCTAACTTCATTATGTTAATTGAAATAGGATGCCTCTCAAGTTTTCTCACACCTATTCTAATAGCATTGGGGATTGTGTTTGTGTTGTGAAAGTGAGATAGGATGCCACTGGGGGACTCTTACACCTACCCTAAATACGTCATGGTGGATTCACAAAATAAGCAAACAACACTTCGAAAGAAGAGAAGATTTGATGAATGGAATCTGATTTTTGTTCTTTTATTAATGATTATTTTCAAACATGATTTATTTCATGGGTAATATTTCTTTAGGTAGAGCCCATTAATTAGAAACATATGGTGTTCCCTTTTATAATTAATAAGCTGATAAGATCCTCCTTGGTAGGCCTTCTCTATGACATAAGGTCCTTCCCAAGTAGGTTTAAACTTTCCTACCTTCTTTCAACAGGCAAAAATTGGTCTCCTTAGGACTAACATAAGTTCTCCTACTCGGAAAGACCTAGGGCAGACCATCTTGTTATGAGCTTGAATCATTTTGGCCTTGTACATCTCGAGGTTTTAGCACACCCATAGGCGACTTTCCTCCAAACCTTCGAGCTCTTCTAACCGTAACTTTGCATTCTACTATGTAGTGATCTTGTTACCCAATGCTATCCTTAGTGATGGAAGTTGAACTTTTAAAGGAAGAATGGCTTCAGACCCATACACTAAGGAAAATGGGGTAGACTGAGTTGGAGTTCGGTATGTGGTGCGGTAGGCCCACAAGGCTTCAATAAACTATTAGTTCCACTGTCATTTGTTATCATCAAGAGTCTTCTTCAGTATATGGATGAGAGTTTTGTTGAATACTTCTGCTAAACCATTAGCTCTAAGGTAATAGATGGTGGAGTATCTCCAATCTATCTCGTATCTTCTAGAAAAGATGATGATCTTCATGCTTTTAAATGTAGTACCATTATCAGATATAATTCATCAAGGCACCCCAAACCTATATACCATATGGTTCTTGAAAAATTGAAGCACATGGTGAGCTGTGACCTCTCTGAGTGGGATGGCTTCTGCCCACTTGGAAAAGTAGTCGGTGGTAAGATGAACTGATGCCCCTTGGAAGAAGGAGGATCGATCAGACCTACAATGTTGGTACCCCAACACTCAAATGGCCATGAAGCCAATGTAGGTTGTAGAATATTGGGTGGTTGGTGGAGGACCACACCGTGTACATGACACTGATGGGATCTCCTAGCTACTTCCATGCAATTTATGATCATAGAAGGCCAGTAGTATCCAAGTCTTTTGATCTTCATATTCATCTTTAGATGAGATTGATGAGCTCCACATAGACCTAAATGTACCTCAGTTACAATGCCATAAGCTTTATGTTTGTCTAAACAATGTAACCATATCTGGTCAAATGACCATCAGTGCCATCAACAAGAGCATAGGAGAGAGCTCTCTATTTCACCTGATGAGCTTGTAATTTCTTCTGAGGTAGTTTGCTGGTGTTCAAGTAATCTATGAATAGTTTCCTCCAATCTAGCTCCTTGTCCATTTTGGCAATGACAACCTCCCCTTCAAGAGAAAGTCTCTTGATGAGTTCAGCATCAATAAGGGATAGGACTTGTCTATTTTGGACCCTTATTGAAATGGACTCATCTTCCGGACATGCCAACTCTTTGGCAAGTTTGGCCAAGGCATTTTCTACTGTGTTTGCTACTCGGAGAACCTTGTAGATGGTGACTTCAAGAATCTGGACCAACAGGTTCATGGTATACTTATAGTAATGATGAAGCTTAGGCTTGAGAACCTGGTAAGACTCGACAATCGGTTGATGATGACCAACTGAGAATCTCCAAAGATGTTGATGTTCTTGACACTGTTAGTAATGGCTAACTCTAGACTAAAAATCAAAGCCTCATACTCAGCTTCATTGTTGGTGCAGGGGTTGGAAAGATAGTATGAGAATCTCATCATATTGTAGGTTGGAGTTAGAAGAACTATTCTACCTTTCCTAGAGAATAGATCGTGGTGCTTCACCTTTAAGAAAAGAAGCACCATCAAAATACATCTCCCATCATTGATGGCCTCCCTAAGTTCATGATTTGTTCATCGGGAGATCATCACTAAGTGAGAATCAACAGAAGTGGGCTAAGAAATCTTAGTGCCCTTTACCACAGAGGGTACAAATGTGATATCAAACTACGAGAGTATCATGGACCAACGAGCCAAACATCCAAAAAGCATTTTCTGTGTCATGAGGTACTGTAGTGGATTTATTTGGGTGATCAAGTTCACCTTATGAGAAATCATGTAGTGTCGTAGCTTTTGAGATGTAAAGATCAAAGCTAGGAAATGTTTCTAAATAGGTGGATAGTTTGCTTTAATAAGAATCAAATGATGGCTAAGGTAGTAGAGAGCAATTTCCTTCCCTTCATCATTGGCTTGGGCCAATAGAGCATCGAGAGAGTCATCAAATGCAGTAGTGTAAAGGATGAGTGGCCTGCCCGGGATAGGAGCTGCTAGAATTGGCAGCTTCACCAAGTACTCTTTGATATCTTCAATGCGTGCTGACACTTATCATTCCACTTGAACTTGGTGTCCTTCTTGACAAGTACTGAGAATGGCTTGCATCACTTTAACAGGTTTGAGATAAAGCTTCTTAGATATGCCAGCCATCCTTGAAAGGATCTGAGTTGAGTTAAACTCTTTGGAGGTGGCATTTTTAGATAACTTTAATCATTTCAGGAGCTATTTCTATTCCCCTGTGTCGAACAACAAACCCAAGAAATTTTATTGAAGCTACTCCGAAGGCACACTTCTGGGGATTCATTTTGAGGTTATATTGCCTTAACCGTTTGAAAACTACTCTCAAGTCAAAGAGGTGGTCTTCCTTTTCTCTGCTCTTGACTACTAGATCATCAACGTAGCACTCAACCTGATGATGGTTGAGTTCATTGAAGATCTTAGTCATGGCCCGTTGGTATGTAGCACCAGTATTTCTATGCCAAAAAGGCATGACCCTATAATAGAAGATTTCGATTGGGGGTTCAAAAAAGTAGTGTTTCTTTCATCTTCAGAGACATCTTGATTTGGTTATAATGACCATCCATGAAAGAGAAGACTGTATGAGATGAGGCAATATCCACCATTAACTCTGGTATAGGAAGAGGAAACTCATCCTTAGGACATGCCTTGTTTAAGTCCCTAAAATCGATGGAAATGCGAATTTGTCCATTCTTCTTCTTAATTGGAACGACACTAGCTAACCAGGCAAGATATTTTTCTTCCTTGATGAAACCAAGATTAATTAGTATCTTGACTTCAAAAATGACCTGTTGTTCAATTTTTAATCGCATGCATCTAGGAAATTGCTTAATAGGGATATCGTTAGGGTCCATTGCTAGCTTGTGGACTGCTATGTTAGGAGATAATCTAGTCATTTCTTCATAACTCCATTCAAAGCAGTCTTTAAACTCAGTCAATAGCCTAACTAAGTCATTGGTTTCTTCTTCATTCAATAATGAATAAATGTATGTCAGGCGAGGATTTTCTTCTGTCTCGAGGTTGATTTCTTTAAGCTTGTCGATTGTTGAATGAATTTCTTCTTCAAATTTTGGTGGTGCCTCTTTGACTTGAAGATCATTTGGATCATCTGAAGTTTCTAAACACACATTCTCATAAGAGTTGGGGCTGTGTGAGAAGAACCTATCAGACTCCAAATAGTTAGTAACACCTAGGCAATAATCTTTATCATCGATTGGACCCACTGTGTCGAATCCTAGTCCTGCTCTTGATTGTGCTTCCCTGCTTGTATTGTTCCATAGCTTTTTGAAATATTCTGACCTATGCTTGGACCATGTGTAAGAAACTAAGGTTCCCAACTACCGCCTAATAGTTTCACATAAACCAGATTCGAATTCTTTGCTTTGCTTGAAGGCCTGGTCTTCATCTCTAGCTGGATCAAAAGTCACCTCCAATGGAACCCGCTAAGAGGGGTTGGTTGGTATACTAATCACATTGGACTCATCCTCCGAGCTAGATTCCAAGTCTATGTGAATAGTAGGGGTACTTCTATGAACTGGAACATGACCTCTATTGGTCAAGGCCAACTAGGGGTCTCCCACTGAACTACCTCTATTTTCACCGCCTCGTGGAGGTTGAGCCATCCTACCCACATGTCCATATGATGGAATGAACTGTGGGTGGAATGTGATATGCAGATCTATTTCTTCTTCAATTCCCCTTTCTTGTGTACTTGGACTTTTATTTTTTTTCTTTTCTTTCATCTTTTCTTTTGCTTCATTTTCTTTTTCTTTTGTATTTTCATTTGAATTTTGCCCAAGTTTACAAGAAAGGTTGTTTTGAGGAAGATAGTAATTCACATCCTCATAAATCTCAATCTCTCTAACTGAAAATAGCATTTCATCCCCATTGGCATGATACTCAATTCCATCTTTTCTAAACTTGATGCAATGATGAATGGAGGATGGAATGATCTTGTTCTGATGTATCCAAGGCCTCCAAGCAGTGAATGATGTATTTAAATCAATGATGTAGAACTTGGCTTCAGTCTTTTAGTCACTGATCTCCAATGGTAATACTATAGAACCTAAAGCCTGCTCACCTTGATCATTGAATCCTCTCAACATCATCCTATCTCCTAGGAGTGTAGAGATGTCAATCTTCAAATAGGCAAGGGTCTTTAGACCCATAATATTCACTGATGCACCTTAATCCACAAGAACCCTGGTGAGTCTAAACCTGTCCATGTCGACTGTGATGTAGAGGGGACGGTAATGCTCCAAGTCCCCTAGAAGCAGGTCTTCATCTATGAAGGTGATCCCTTGGGCTTCTTTTGCATAATGTGCTTCCTCACTTATAGTGGTCACCGAAGCTAAGCATATTTTAGATCAGAGCCTTGATTAGTGATTTCATCTCTTTGGATAAGACAAGGGCATCATATATGCTTAGCTTAGATGGCAACTTTCTTAGATGAGAAAGGATGTTGTAGTCCACCTACGGCTGGTCTTACACAAGCATATCCAAAGGTAAAGCATCCTGTGGAAGGGCTTCTCAATCTTCAGTACCAATGACTTGTTTCTCATCTTGAGGTGCTACCCTAAGAGGTAGAACCTTGCCACCATGGAGGTTGACTTGAATCTCTTGAGGCAATGTGGTGGAAGGTTCTACCTGCACTTCAGGCTCACCTATAGCTGCTCTTATGGGACTCTTAAAATTGGATGATTCCAAGTCTATCTCAAGAGGTGAACCTGTAGTATTAAGTGTTGTAAGGTCCAACTCTGAATCAAAAAGAGGAAGATTGGAATTGTTATAGTTAATTAGACTTGAAGAGTTATCGCTAGGAATAGAAGAAGACAACTCATTAGAAAAGATGTAGACGTAATTCAAACTAGCTTTATTCTTCAATTTCTTAGAATTATTTAGAGGTATAGAGTAGAATTTAAGAAGAGTAAGTGGAGTAAGGGATTTTATGCCCTTATCCACTGATACAAGAGTTCTACTAGCAGAAGAAACAGAAGAGCTAGCTGAAATGGTAGAAGTCGATGGTGTGGAAGCTACAAGGAAGGCTGACATAGGGTTGAGCTATATCGGTGACACATGCAGCCGCTGAGCTCCCACTTTCCTAAAGTTATTGGCAACTTGCAAAACCTTCCTTGGTGTTGAGGTTTGACTTCGCACAAGGAGAGCTTCTTGATCTTCTAAATTATTTTCTTAGAGGTTTTAGATAAAGAGATGTCCCAACCTTCTTTGGTTTTCGAAGGATCACTTGTATCCCCAAGAATTATTCTAATGGAATTGGAAGGTTGTTCCACAAGGTATTCCTTTGGGATAACTACAACACCGATCTTGAAACTGTGTTCAAGTCAATCCTTGAATGTGAAGCAATCCTCCAAAACATGGCCTAGCATATGTGGTAAGGGCAAAGTTTGATCATGACTTTGCCTACTTCCTCCATCTCCTAGGCTCTAAAAATCAAATTTCTTTAAGAGATTCTTAAAGATCTTGATTACCTCTTAAAAGAATAAGGTTTGTTTAACTTATCTAAAAGATTAGGACCATAGCTGCGGATATGCATGCCGCTATGGGTGGTATGGTCGAGGCGGTGGTGGCCGGCCATGGAGGCCATGGAGGCTATGGTTGCCTGGGTGGTGGTAAAGGAGGTGGAGGTCCGAGATTGTGGTCTCGACCGATCTCTAGTTGGTCGCTTCAAATCGCTACTATTGCTCTTGTTTCTTCTCATAGACCTTTTGGGATTTTGCAGTAACCGATCTTGAAAAGGCAACTTTGGCCTCTCCTTATAGACTAGCACCTTGTTGATTAGCTTCTCAAATATCTCTTGATAGTGAAGCCCTTAAGCATGAAGGAGCCATGGATATTCTTCAAGAGAATCTCAATGGCATGTTGTTCATGTGGTTCACACTTCATACTCGGTTATGCCATCGAGAATATAATCAACAAAGTGACTCAGGTTGTTGTGCTACAACGAGATCTCCTACAGTAACCCTTTTTGTTGAGCTCTAGCAAATCTATTGATGAAGAGTTGCTCTAACTCAACAAATATCTTTACTAAACCATTGGGCGGTTCAGCATACCAATCAAAAGCAATACCTGTTGGCTACTGACAAAGAGTCTAAACAATAAAGCATCACTACCACCTGTGTTGCAATAATTGGCCCATAAATGTGCTATATGTTGCCTCAGATTCCTACTGCCATCGAAGCTTTTGAAGGAAGGAGGCACAAAACCCTTGGGATACTGGATAGCATTGAATTCCTCTGGTATGGTCTACCCTTTGGAACCGATGATCCTCCCTGGGCTTGAGCCAAAGCTTCCTTCACTGCTCAACCATGGATTTTATATCTTTTCTTGTATGGAGGTACTTTCCACTACCTTCCTATACAGCTAGTACCTTGCTCAATGGGTAGAGTCTTGAGGGTCCAAGACATGCACTAACTCAGGCTGACTAACATTGACTATAATAGGATGAACTAGGGGCTTCTTAAGCACCATCGCCGCTAACAAGTCGTAACCATATGCCATCCTATCAATCTCATCCTTCTACCTTAACTAAACTTGAGGTGGTTGATTCTGTCCTTGATCAACCTCATCACCTTCCATGGCTTGTTGTTCCCTAAGAAGAGATCCTCTAGTATCAACCATGCATACTCCAGCTGAATCCCCCATCAAGTCATCTTCATTGGGATCGAAGCTGACTCTCTCTTCATCGGACTAATTATACCTGAAGATTTCCTTATTCTCCATGAAATAGTGTGCAACTATCTCATCTAAGGAACGATCCAACTTAGTAGGTACAAACAGTTTAGCTGACCGGTGATCTATCATGCATCGAGAGGCACGGACCTCCTCACTGGAGTCAATCCTATGTGACTCACTAGATGAATGATATCGGGCCGTAAGGGGTAATAATCTAATCCCTAGCTAAACTATCATCTAGAATATCTGTGATAGCTATCACCATCTCCACATTCGGCTGTATGGGTGGAGTTGGTGAAGGAACGACCACGATGCTCCAGGGTCGCCACTCCTTCCGCACCACTACTAGGGCAGAAGGTCGAGCAGAGAGCTTGACATGTGTAGGAGGGGATCCCTTGGCCGTAGCCAGATCACCAACGGGTACATTTTTCTCCGGATGCAGCCTTCATGGTCTTAGATTGATTGGGAGATGCTGTGACATGTACTGGCGATGGTGGATGAGGGGTAGAGCGATGGGGTGGAGACACCACCTTTGTGCAGGAACTACCTCTGGTGGCTAGGTCCCGTGAGAAGAATTTGTATGGTCACCAGTAGCGTCGAATGAAAATCAACCAAAGCGTAAAGACCGATTGAACCTCCATCGCTCTCTGCTAGTAATGTGTGATGTATGGGCCTCACAGGCCCTCTCCTGATGAATCTTCCCACACTGGATAATAGATCAAAGTCAAACTGTGTCAACTCGATCAGATGCTCTACCCATTTGGTGTAGAATAGGGAGGCTATGACCTCCTACTTAGAAACTAGCAAGTGCACCACGGAGAGAGATGAAGATCCTCACATCCTCTCTCTAATCTAGAGAGGATGAACTGGTTTATAACTGGTGAAGTGATGATGGGAGACTCATCCATGGTCGATGATGCCTCTAGCTCTAGCTATCAAGTGTGGAACCGCTTTGATCATGGTTCTTATTCCTATGCTGTATGCAGGGATGGGAGGAGTGCGAGCTAGACCCATACTCAAATGTTGAGGAGGCAAGCCCTAAAACCAGGGGAGCCTTACCCTTGGAGGGTACATATGGTAGGGTCCTAGCCCACACTGGGGAAACATGGGCAACTCTGGGATGAACTTCAACTAGAGCTGAAAATGTTGGAACTATAATAGTTGAAGTCTATGGTACTGCCACAGATTTTCTCTTCAGTGAGGAGACATCCAAATTAGAAGGTAAGTCTATCCTGATGATGCTTCACCCATCACCTTCTCGATCGTGGTGAGGGAATGCCTCACAAGTGATCTGGCCCCCCGCCAAAGTGAATCGTGGGTGATCCAAGGGGAAGTCAACTGATCTAAAGCTAGATCCATACCGCGGGAGGAAGATGAAGAAACTTTGAAAACCCATTTCAAAATTGTAGTAAAATTGAACTAACTGACGCATCGACCGAAAAGAATCTACAATGAGCAATGAATTTCTATCAATTTTTTGTCTCCATAGATTTTTTTGAATTTTGAATTTTGAAAATTTTAACCCACATCCAACAACTTGGAAGTGTTAAGTGGGGTTCAAATTGATTTGAAAGGATTAATTGAAAGAAGAATTTGAATATGAATCCAAACTTCAACAAATTTAAGTATGTTGGAATATGGATTCAAAATTTTTGGTAGGATGCTTCCATAGGTTCATTGATGTTTTGAATTTGAATTTTTGTGATTTGAGGACCTTTCCTTTAACAAATTTGGTATGTTAAAGTAAGGGTCAAACAATTTTATTTTTGTTTGATTGTTTTGGAATTTCACTTACTTGGCAAATTTAGGTGTGCTAAGTAAAGTGAAAGTGGTTGTTTCATTTTTTTTTTTTTGACTTTTATTTTGTGTTGATTTTTGGAAAATTTAAAATTCTTACTTAAAAAATTTAAGTATACTAAGTGGAGAATTCAAGTGTATTTTGTTTAATTTTTGAAAATAGGATCCTTAGCAAATTTAGGTATGCTAAGAAAATCCTATGTGTTTCATTTGTTTGGAATGTTTTTTGAAAAGGATTGGATCCTTAGAAAATTTGGTATGCTAAGGGAATCCTAATTGTTTCATTTTGTTTTTGATGTGTTTGAAAGTGGAGATTCAACTTTAGCAAATTTGGTATGCTAAAGATGAAGTCCCACTTGGTTTTGTGAAATGGAAATTTCACTTACCAAATTTCAGTATGCTAAATGAAATTACAAATTGTGTTTTTAAATATTGATTTTATTTTTGGTTTTCAAAAATGGAAATTTCTTCTTAGAAAATTTGGTATGCTAAGGGAAGAAGTTCCAAAAGTATTTAAAATTTTGTTTTGATTTTGGAAACTTCACTTAGCAAATTTGAGTATTGAAGTTCCAAAATATGTTTTGAAAATTTTGATTTTGATTTGGAAACTTTACTTAGCAAATTTGAGTATGCTAAATGAAGTTCCAAATATGTTTCAAAATTTTGAATTTTTGAATTTGAATACTTCACTTAACAAATTTGGGTATGTTAAATGAAGTTCCAAATGTGTTTTGAAATTTTAAAATATGATTGTTGATTTTGATTTTGGATTTGGAAATTTCACTTAGAAAATTTGATTATGCTTAATGGAGTTCCAAATGTGTTTGAAAATTTTGAAATATGATTGTTGATTTTGATTTTGGATTTGGAAACTTCACTTAGCAAATTTGATTATGCTAAATGGAGTTCCAAATGTGTTTTGAAAAATTTTGATTTTGATTTGGAGACTCACTTAACAAATTTGGGTATGTTAAATGAAGTTCCAAAATGTGTTTGAAATTTTGATTTGGATTTGGAGATTTCATTTAATAAATTTGTATGTAAATGAAGTTCCAAATGTTGTTTGAAAATTTTGAAATATGATTGTTGAAGTTTTAATGTTTTAAAAAAGAGGACTCATTCAACAAATTTAAGTATGTAGAATGGATCAATTTTATTTTTGAAATATGAAATTTTTTTTGTGTGTGATTGTTGCTTTTTTGAAAGAGGAATTCCAACTTAAAACATATGTGAGATATGTTTAAGTGGGATTTCTAAATGATATTTTATTTTTAGTTGAATGAAATCTTCATTTAAAAACTTGAGTATATTTAATGAAGATGTTCATGTGTGGTTTTTGAAAATTCTAATTTTGTTTACAAATGAACTTTCTATTCAATAAGTGTGAGTGTATTCAATTAAAACATTCATGTGCTTTTGAAAACATTATGATTATGATTGTGATTTTTGGAAAGGATGATTATTCATTTTATTTTCAAAATGAAATCTTCATCAAGGTGATTGAAAGAAGATATTCATTTGTGCTTTTGGAAAATTTTATTAATTCTGCTTTTGAAAATCCCTACATGTAACAATTATGAGAATTGTTAAATGAGGGTGACAAAATTTTCTAGAAAATATTTTATTATGTGCATTTTTCAAAAGGTTCTTTTGAAAAAGCAAAGTTCATTATGGGAGATTTATTATTATAGGATGAACCTTTCCTTATCATGAAAATGATAAGGAGGAAGTCCTTAAGATGTTTCCTCTTTTTATTTAGATCTTTTCATTTTACCCATTGGAGAACCCAACGGGGTTTTAAGACCAACAAGGAATGTGGTCCTAAAACCTAAAGATGTTGGCTAACTCAACTCAAGAATGAAATGAGCTAAGTGCCAATGGAAAGAAGGATAGTCTTGGATTCATACCAAAGTACAAACCCACTATCGATACTCAAAGACAATGATCATTTACCAAAGATGGAGAGAGGAACCATCCCGGGAGTCCAAAAAATCTGTGGAGAAAAATTTTATAAGGAGATCTAGTCGCCTTCAAATCTATGTGAGAAATGAAAGAGACAGACCTTATAGAAATTCATCTTTTAGGATGCCATGATCCAGATGTACTTATTCAGGTGATCGGATACGTCATCAAGGAAATAGTATACTATCTCAAGAGACAGAAGTCACTACCCTTTAATGGACCAATCACCTCAATAAGACTCCTGAGGATGATGAGTCTGTATATGTACCAGAGATTCTTCCCCTACTTTACATGGAAAAGTAAAGTAGGGTTTATTTTAAATCTTCATTAAGTTCTATGGGCAAGCCCCCATAGTTAATTACATCCTATGGGATCCTTAGAAAACTCGATTAAGGTAAATGATTGTCTTTGAAGATTTCAATAGAAAGGACTATCAATCGATTGGTTTATGAAGATCAAATGGATTGATCAAAGAGGGAGTTATTATCAAGCCAAAATGGAGATAAGTAGGAGATGCCCATGATGCTAGGAAACCTAGCGAGCATCTCAAACTATCTATAGTTGGGCTTTACATTTTGAAATTGATTTAGTTTATTTGAGTTATATTTTCATTAGAAATTTAGACTTAAGATTCCTTAACACAAGATTAAGGAAATGCCTAAGAGGTGAGGAATTATGCTTATGGCCCACAAAGGGAGAAGCAACTCAACCTAAATCTAGGGAGCTTTGGTGAGGTCAAAAGCACAACCTAAATCTAAGTCAAAATGGGTAATTGTTTGCTCCAGAGAGGACAAACCACCCAACTTGGACTTACAACCACTGGGTGGCGCCAACTAACTCCTATGATTTTAAATACATGTAGAAAAGTCTTATACATGCAAGAGATACTAGATATTATTATTTAGAAAGAGACTAAGTCCTTAAACTCACTCCCTTGAGAGACTAGATCATGAAAAGTGACATGCTTTAAATGATCTAAATCTAACGCAATTCAAAATTTTTTATTTTTTTTATTTTGACAATTATTTTGACTCAAGCTAATATGATTCATATGAAGAATGCATGAGAAATCAGATTATTGGTTAAAAATAGTAAGAAGGGAGGAGGTGAGTTTCCACTATGGCTCTCAAAGGTCATATATAAAGCAAGGAAGAAACCAGGAAAAGCATGCCACTTAATGCAAAAGCTAAACAAATCATCAATCAAATTATAAAGCTAATTGTAAAAAAAATAAAAGGTCGTTGTGGTCACCACCAGCACAAACCAAAAAAATATCAAATGGGTAAGCTCTACCCTTATACAACCCGGATTACAATGAATTAAATTATACAATTAAGCAAAGGAATTCATTGTATGGGGGTCTTCAAGCTTTATTCTTCTTTCTTTCTTCTTTCTTTCTTCTTTCTTCTTTCCCTTCTTTTGATGGTTGGAAGGTGGATGCTAAGGCTTCACATATACATAAGATAGGATCTTATGACCAATGCTCATCCTAATCCCCATAAAAATCATTCCAAAATCCTAAATATACAAATTTTACATGAAAAGGAAAAGTGGAAATCTAACTAACACTGCAAAAAATAAAGGTTAGCTAAAACACACCACACAAATCCCAAGCATGTATATTGGACTTATCACCCACACATGGGTGACTAAGTCCACTTGACCTATGGATTATGCTTAGGGGTATAAAGCACCTGCAAAAAGCATTTATATTTTTATTTATGATAGTTCCACTTAAACACAATCCCCTATAAAAGAATAGTTAGACTAAGAATGTCCAACCATCCATTCTATGAGCATACACCCTAACATATAGTCTAAAACATACATCACAAATAAAATAAACATCAAACCATGCTCTGACCTAAATTAAGGCTAGAAGTGGTAACTTAGAATAATGTGTGTCCTTTGAAGGTTTGTGTGGTATGCTTAGATATGACTTTAGGTTCAAATTTTCTAAGTGTGAAGAACGTGTTCAACAAAGAGGAGGGTTTCATTTAAGTTGTTTAACTATTTAGGGTTAATTTTATTTCATGTTTTTATTTGGTTTAAGTGAGTCCTATAATTAATTACTAAGTTATAAACAGAGGGAAAGCGAGGAAAACCTCTCTTTCCTTCCCTAACCTAAGTAATTTCTAAAGTAGATTCATATTTTAATTTTATTTAGGTGAATGTTTTGATTAAATCTTGTAATTAGTCCTAAGTTTAAATAAACTCTAAACAAACCTATTTAAAAATAAAGGCATTTTAAGATTAAATAAAATGAATCAAAATTCACATAAGACACATTATTTTATTTCTTTTCCAACACATTTAACATGCATATGGATGGACCCTAAGCATATCTATACATGAAAATGAGAGTATTTAACACACTTTATGATATATGCTAAGTAATCCATTTAAGAAAATTTAGAAGTTGAATATGCATGATTTTCCTTAAGCAGAAAGGGTTTTCCTTATCCAAAATTTCACATACACACATGAAAGTAAGAAATGCATGAGTACAACATCATTGTTAACCAGAGGTGTAAAGTATAAAACCTACTTAGGGCTACTTAAAGCCTTGCAACCTTGGGGTTGTCCAGACTAATATACCACTTTCCTTAAATACAAATATATATATAAAAGAAACAAAATGGAAAGAAAGAATGCAAAAAATTGTTTAATGGATTCATTTTTGTTTATGCATTTTATTTATGCAAATATAGGAAAACCTTCTTAGGTGATAGCATAGGGATGAATAGGGTATGTAATTAAGTATTGGGTTCTTTTCAAATGAACCCTACATCTACCAACTATTCAAAACTATGCCAACATAAGAAAGAAAGGAAACCTACTAAGCATACCTTTATAATCTATCACATGCAAGCTTATAATTAAAGTATAAGTAGCACACTTTAGATTTGGTATTTGATTTATGTATTTTGAAAATAACTTGGATTTAGTAGTGATAATAGCCACTCATATTTCTACTTTAGCCAACACATGCAAATTTGACATAAAGTAAACAATTTCATTTTAAAATTTGAAAAATATGAATGCATGAAATCACATGACATACAACTTAACATGTTGGGAAAGATTCAAAGTAATGAAAGCATGTAAACAAACTCACTTCACTTAAATCCTAAAGACATTCTTATAGAATAAGAAAATTTAAAATAAATCAAAGTGAATTTCAAAGTGATTTTGTTTAGTTTGAAGTTTGATTTAATTTTGAAAAGGTGAGATGAGTTATTGTTCCTAACCCATTCCCACATGTGTTTGATATTTTTTTTAATTTTAGGTAATTAGATCCATTTTTATGCATTGATTAGGTTAAGGTATGAATTAAGTAACTTAATTAACCCTTACCTACACCACCTTAGAAGAATTAACTAAATAATTATGGGCCAATGAGATGACATAAAACCCCAAAGAATTTAAATTTACAATGCACCTAATAATGGAAGGCCTAATGCAGTTTGGCTCACAATTAAAAGTTAATTAAGCTAAGGGGTTATCTTAAGTAATTTCAAACACCCTTTCATACTTATGAATTGAGTTTTGATTTCCTTAATTGAACTTACACTATTAAACACCTAAGAATCTACCCAAAGTAGATTAATTAAGTTTTGTAACTTTTTAGAATTTTTAGAAATTGATTAAGAGGATAATTAATGAATTTTAATTAAGATGAGATTAAGGAGAGAAAAATGGGGTTTATGGAATAGCTTAGGAGAAATACCTCAAAAATATTCTAAAAACCTCCTACTCACTGGATATAACCATTATTAATCATAGGTTAAGATCGATAATCATACCCTAATTATGCTTAATTACATAAAAAGGGTAATTAAGGAAACTGTATGCAATTCTTCAAATCAAACATTTAATAAATCCCAAGAAAATTTGGGAAAGTAGAAGTCTTCCCCTAAAACATACCCAAGAAACTTAGGATTAATCAGAGGCATAATTAAAAAGTAATTAGTAAAATACACTTTTCAATAAAACCCAAATTTAGAGAGAAAAGAATAATTCAAAACTCATCAAAAAATTAATTTTAAAATGTTCTAGTTTAATTATCTATCCATAGATTTTATTTCATATTTTCTAAATTTTTATGAAGTGAATTTTAGAAGATTTTAGTTAATTAGAATTAATTAAGCATTTTAACTAATCCTCGACATGATGCGGCGGCAAGGTCGCATGTTTACATGCATCACGCCGTGAGGGGTTTAACTTATCACATCGGTGAGGTGGTACCGTGCTAATCTCTTCGCCGTCATCAGATCGACTGGATCTCCCATGTTTTAAAGGATAAAGGATTCTAAATAATAATCTCAGTCCATCTAAAATGTGGATGGATGACCGAGATCATCCAAGTTCTTCCCTTGATCAATAGAGACCGTCCATGATCAAGGGAAGATCCAAGCTCGATCTAGCATGGAATCAAACCAAATTCAACCCACACCATCTAAAGAGAGCAAATCCAATGGTAAAAAATTGATGGGGTGAAAATTTCTTTCACAAAGCTCCACACCACATTGAGTTTAATGGTTAAAAATCCATACCTCAGTGAGGTGCGATCTGGAGAAGTTTTATCTGTGAGACAAAGCCTGGAGAGTAGAGCATTTGAGGTTGAGTGATCAATGTATGGACCAACTCCTCCTTGCTTGAGCTTCAACTTTGATCCAATTCCTTCCTTGCATGGGAACTCAATGAAGCTTGGTGCAGACTTAGCTCTGATGAAGTGTGCAAATTGAAGGAAATAAAGTGTGGAAAAAAGTTGGCAATTCATTGAGCTCCCCTATTTTCACTATTGAATCGAGAAAGGAAATGAAGAGCTCTAGAGGCTTGATCAATCTCCAATGGCTCCTCGGTTCCTATCCTTCAATCGATGAGTGAATGAAAATGAAGTGAATTAGGGGAGTATATCTCCCCTTGAAGGATCGATGGCAATGGACATGTTATTTTGATCCAATTGATCATGAGTTGTTTGATTAGAGTGCACATGGTTGAGCCAAGGAGTGGATTATCAACCTCCCATGTGCTTGAATTTGAGGAGAGGGAGTTTGAATTTCAATTTTTGACCATAGGGTGGTTTGGTCTAGGGAAAATGGGTGACCCAAACTCATTGGTTGGGTGCACCACTCTTTAGTCCCCTTGAGCTTTTAGAAAGCCTCAAGTGAATGTGAAGAGGGTATGACCAAATTACCCATGGGTTAAGCCAAAATTTGTTCTATGGCCTAGGGTAGGATGGTCATTTTGCTATTTTTCCACTTTGGATATGTTGGTATGTGGAGAAACTAGGTTTGGCCAAGTTTCATTAGATTTGGAATTCATTTGATGGTTTGGCTCATGTTGACCCATTTAGGTCAAAATGGGTCAACTTGTTTTGATAGGTCAAATTGGGTCAAGTTTATATGACCATTTGAAATATTTGGTCTTTGGTTTGATTCAATTTGGTATATGTTTGGTTTTGGCTCATACGACTTCATTTAGGTCAAATGGGTCAAGTTGACCTATTTGACCCATTTGACCTATTTGAGGTAGATCAAGGGTAGCTTTAGGTTTGGTTAGTCATATGGAGTGGATTGGTATCTTTGTTTTCAATCAATTTGGGTCAGGTTCAATTTGGCTCAACATGACCCCTTTAGTCATGTTGGGTCTAAGGTCAATTGGCTAGGTTGGTCTAGTTGGCCAATTGAGGCTTTGGTCAAGTTCCACAAGTGATTTGGAATGGACTTGACCCATTGGTTTCAATCAATTTGGCTTAGATCAAGTTTTGACACATTTTGACCCTTTAGGTCAAAATGGGTCAACTTGGGTCAAGTGAGCCAATTGGGCTAGGTTAGGCTCAAATGTTGGCTTGGTCAAGTTCAAACATAGGTCATGAGTGAACTTAGATCAATGGTTTCAATCAATTTGGCCTATGGTGGAATTTGGCTATGTAAGGTTTCATTTTGGTTAAGTGTTGACTTGGTCAACCCTTAAGTTTGACTTGGTTTGACCCAATTTGATTGATTGATCATCCCATGATGATTGTTGATCATGATGAGAGGGATATATGAGTTAGGTTCAATTCAATTTGGTTAGGATCAAACTTTGGCTCATAAGGGTATTAGGTCACTTTGGGTTAAGTGAGCCTAAGTGGGTCAAATGGCATGGTCAAAGCTTGATTTGATGTTGATCGATCTTGTGTATTGACTTATGATTGAAATAAAAATTCATTTACAAGTGGTTTGAAGTCAAATGGGTTTTGATCCATTTGACAATTTCATATTCAAAGGAAGAATATGAAGGGTTTAGGGTTTGATTTTTGAATTAGGTTTTTATTGAATGATTGAAGTTTGGATTTATATATGAGCTCATGATTGTAGGGTTGATTGAATCATGAGAGTAAATCAAGAGTTTGGCTTGATTTGAAATTGATTTGGCTAAGTTCAAGATTTTGACTTGAAAGGCTTAGATTGGATTTTGAGTTGATTTAAGTTTGATTTTTGGAATTGGTTTTGATTGTTTGAATTTATATTTCATTTATATATGTGAATATAAATGGATCATTAGAAAATTTCAATGATTTGAAGTGGTTTAATCATGATTTGGGATAATCCATTAAAGGGACTTTAAAGGATCAAGAAAATTTTTAGATTGAAATTCAATTTTTGAATTGGTTTGGATTGATTATAATTATATTTCATTTATATATGAGAATATAAATGAGAATATAAATTAGTTTTGAGAAAATCCCATGAGTTTGAAATGGTTTGATCAAGATTTAAGTTAAATCCATTGGAGGGAATTTAAAGGATTTAAGGGAATTTTAAATTAGAATTTAATTTTGTGGGTTGGATTTGATTGATTTATATTTATATTTCATTTATATATGTGAATATAAATGAGAATTTAAATAAGTTTTGAGAAAAATGGTTTGAATTGGTTTTATCAAGATTTAGGTTAAATCCATTGAAAGGAATTTAAAGGATTTAAGAAAAATTTCATGAATTGATTTTGAATTTTGAGTTTAGTTTGTGATTTATATTTCATTTATATATGTGAATATAAATGAGAATATAAATGAGTTATGGGAAAATCTCAAAGATTTGATTAGGTTTTGATCCTAATTTTGGTTAAGTCCTTAAGGGAAGATTAAGGACTTTGGCAAAATTTGGATTTAGAAATTTTTGATGGATTTTAATCATGGGTTTCAATCATAGATTTCAATCATGGATTTCAATCATATGGAATTGATTTGAGTTTGGAGAAAATCAAATAGAATTGATTTGGAGTTTGACTTGAAAGAAGGAAAGTGAGAAATGGTTTAAGCTAAGGGTAGGAAATTTTCTTAACACTCCTAAAGCATGACCTATTCCTATGGCTAGCTCTTCTAAGTCTTCTAGGGCTAGGTTTGAGTGTCCACCTAATCACTAGATGTGTCTTAAGACTAAGGATCTCTTAAAGTCTACGAAGAGTCCTATGTCTAAGATGGAGGGGTTGAGAGCTCATTCTAAAAATGAGGTCAATAGGAAGTTTCAGCCCTTAAAAACATTATTTAACCTTAATTAAACCTAATCCCTCTAGCGCCATGTGGCGCGCTTTCCACGTGCCACTGTGGGATTGGTTATTTAAGTTGTCATATCCGCACACTAAGTCAGCTGGCGGCGGATGCAACATTGATCTCTGCCATCCAATCTCGGATTGGATGACATAAATCAAAATTGTGGCGTAATGGGGAGAAAATAGATCGATCTAATGTGATCTGATCAGAGCCATCCATTCCAATCACGTGGAACTGATGGCCCGTGATCCTCTTTCCCATGAGCGACAAATGACAGAGCTTGTCCACCATGGATCATTCTATCATAGCTCACCTAAACTCGGATTCACTCCAAACTCAACCCACACCTTCGTGCGAAGGATCCAGTTGCTAGGATATGCTCATATGCAAATTTCTTTCATAAAAAACTAACCAAATTTTCTTATATCTCTAGTTTTGAGGAGTTACCTCACCGGAGCTCAAGATCGTCAATGGGATCAACAGAGGTAGTTTCGTCTAGTATAGATGATGTCCTATTGAGAAGCAATCAAGCTAATTCCCCTTGGTTTGCTCGATTGGCCAAGAATGGTGTTTTGGAGCTTCGACCTTGATTGAACTCCTTGCTTTGGTAAGTTTGGAACTCTGCGGGAAGCTTCAGGTAGCCTCGATGAGGTATGGAGATGGTGTAGGAATGAGTAATTGATCTTTGTTGTAGAATTGGGGGAGATTGGATCGAAGATGGCCTCCCCGATTTGGGTTCCGCACGAGAAGAGGAAATGCCGAAGGTGGGAAGCTTGGGATCGCTCTAGAACTGGCAAGGAAGCTCAAAATTATGTTAGGAAGCTCGCAAGAAGTGAATTGATGCCAATCTCATTTGAATTAAGGGGCTGTACTCCTTGATTTGCTGAGTTGGATGGATGGGATTGCTTCTCATTTTTTAGCCAGCCAGCTACCATTAGAGTGCCAGAGGGGTCTCAATCAGGTCCATTGGCTTGATTGGGTTAGAGGAACTAATGGGAGGTGGCTCAAGGTCTGATTGGGGAGATCTCCTTGGCTTAGTCCCTTGGGTGCTCTACTTGTATGGGAGGTGAGTTGGCTCACCTCCCTTTGGTCCATGGCAAGTCCTACTCCCTCTATGGTGGGCTAAGAGGCTTAGGGATCCCTCATTTGGAAGTTAGATGGCTGCCAAAGTGAAAGGAGGGTGGACTTTGACATATTTGGCAGAATCTCACATGGGGGAGAGGATCCATGGAGGATTTGCAATGGGCTTGGTTCCAAATAGATTTGGGTTGATTTTTGGCTGACCTAGGTTGAGTTTAGGTCAAGTTTGGTCAGCCACCAAAGCCTCATGGGTTGGTTTTATGGGTTTTGGCTTCATTTGGTCAATTAGGTTCACATGGGTTCACACTAGGTTGGGTTAACCAATTGATCAAATTGGGTCAAACTAAGGCTTGGGTTTAGTTTAAATGATGATTTGAACAATTTTAGTTCAAGTGGTTTCAATCAATTTTGCCTAGGTTTGATTTTGGCTCACTTGGATTCATATAGGTCAAATGGGCTAAGTTGACAGTTTGACCAGTTTGACCAATTTGACCAAATTGGGTTGGGTTAGGTGTTGGTTCATGTTAAAATGGTTAATTGAAAATGATTGTAGGCTTTAGTTTGAATCAATTTGGATTTAATTTTGATTTTGGCCAATTTAACCTTTAGGTCAATTTAGGCTTGGTTGGATCAAGTTGACCAATTGGTCAAATTGGGCTTAACTATGACTTTGGCCAAGTTCAATAGTCAATTTGGAATGAACTTGAGCCATTGGTTGCAATCAACTTGGGTTAGATTATAATTTGACACATTTTTGCCTTTTAGGCTAATTTGGGTCAACTTGGATCAAATGGTCAATTAGATTTGGTTTGGCTCAATTAAGGGTCAAGTCATGTTCAATCATTTATTATGAGTTAGTTTTAATCAATGCTTTCAATCAATTTGGTGTATGGTGGGTTTTGGCTAGTTTAGGTTTCATTTGGGCTAAAGGTTGACTTGGTTTGACCCCATTCAAGGTGGTTGGTCATCCTAGGGTGATTGTTGATCATGATATGAGACTTGGATGAGCTTAGTTCAATTCAATTTGGGTTGACTTAGAACTTGGCTCATAAAGATCCTTTATGCCACTTTGGGTTAAGTGGACCTATATGGGTCAATTGGTTTGGTTTTGGCTTGATTCAAGTTTAGTTGAACTTATATATGAGTCTAGGATTGAAACATAAATCCAACTGAAATCGATTTTGAGTCCAATGAATTTTGGCTAATTTGAAGTTTTCAAGCTAAAAGGGCTAACTTGGGCTTGACTTGAGTTTGGTTTGAAAATTGTAGGTTTTATTTATATTTGGATAAATGATTGAAGGAATGATTGATTCAAGAAAAAAATTCATTAGCTTTGGCTTGATTTCGATAGGATTTAGCCAAGTCCAAAAAAATGGCTTAAAAGGCTTGAATTGGGTTTTTGTTTGATTTTAAACTTGGTTTTGGTCATGATAATTTTTATTTCATTTATATTTGGGAATATAAATGAATATATAAATGATTCATAAGAAAATCACTTGAGTTTGGAGTGATTTGGAAGTAAATTTGACCAAGCTTAAGGATGTAGGTCGAAAGGGTTAAGGAGGAAACCAATTTAGTTTGATTTATCTTTAGTCATTGGATTGTAGGTTTCATTTATATTTATGAATATAAATGAAGGAGTAATTGGTTTATAAAGAAACCAATTTATTTTGGGTTAATTTGTATGAGATTTGGCTAAGTTCATGGAGGTAGGTCCAAATGGCTTAAGAAGGGTTTTGATTGGATTTGGATTTAGTTTGATTTATTTGGCTATTTAAGTTTATATCTCATTTAAATTTGTGAATATGAATGAAGATATAAATGATTCATGAAGAGATCAATCAAATTTGGGTTGAATTGGGTGGGGATTTGGCTAAGAATTTATGGGCTTTAAGGATTTTGGATTTGATTATGGGTTCTAATCATTTGGTTTGAAATTTGGATTTGGATTTGGTAAATGATTGAGAGATTGAATTGATCTTAGAGAAGTCAATTGAATTTTGATTGATTTGAATTTGGTAAGCTAAGTTCATAAGATGAAATCAAAGGGCTTAGGAAGAATTTTGATTTTAGATTTGATTATGATTTTCAATCATTTGGTTTGGAATTTGAATTTTTATTTGATATTTGAGTTGAATCTGAGGTTTACTTTGAGAAGGTAAGCATAGGTTGTGTTTAGGCCATAGGATGGGCAAGTCTCCCCAAATCCTTAAGGCACAACCCTTCTAAGTCTCTAAGCTTAGGTTAAGTGTTCACCTAATCCTTAGAAGTGTCTTAGGACTAAGGAGCTCTTAGTTTCTATAAGAGTCCTAGATCTATGATGAGAAAGTTGAGAACTCACCCGAAAAGTGAGGTCAACAATGTCTCACATTAAGAGCATGCATGAGGTTAAGCAACACCATATAGGTTGTACACCATTAGGGATTTTATAATAACCTTCCCACAAGTTTTGTTGAACCCAAAATTATGTGATGGTAAAACCTACAGCGGGACATTTTAACAACCTCTTATGGGCTTTAAAGACCTAACCTCTTATAAAATCCAGTCAGAAATTAAAGTTACTCACCATCAAAGATGTTACCACAACTTTTTTTTTTGTTTTAAGTAAAGGTGATATTAACCAAAACATAGTTGTGTGACCTAACTGAAAAGGTGAAGCTATAAATCGTAGAGTGACATTACAATAAATTAATCCAACTTGATTAAAAATGGAAATGGATGTTTTGGTGACTCAGATTTAGTCTTAAGACCAACTTGAAAGATGAAGTAGGACTACAAAGAGATACTATAGTAACTCCATGAATTTTTGTAAACTTGTACACCACCTAGGATTTTATAACAACCTTAACTATCTTTAGGGATGAAGGAGAGAAAGAAAGGTAAGATGATGAACCCTAGAATATAATGTTGTCAAAAAGACTTTATTGGAAATAAAATCAAGAGAATAGCCTTTTTGAGTGTTATCCATTTCTATATTCATAGTGGCTAATAAAATGGATGAAAATGTATTACTTAATGATTCTTGTGAAGATAGAAAAAAGAATCTAGCTTTCCAAAAAGTTAGCATAGTAATATAATCTTATTGAAGGTCACTTTCATAAGTAGCAAGGCTGAACACCATCAAGAATTTCATAACAAGGTTTTGAGGATAATTAAAATAGAAAAAGGTTGAACACCATCAAAGATTTTATAACAACCTTTCTTTGAGGGTGGGTGATTTTTGATGAATTGGACTCACTTCAGAAAGAAATCAGGGTGTGATAATGCTAAACACCATATAAAAATCTATAATAAATTTCTTTGAAGGTAGGTTAGTTTAATGAGTCAAACTCACCTTTGAAACAAAATTGGGATATAAGGTATTATGGCAATTATAGGAATGAGTTTCATTAATTTGTACTCAATCTTAAGACATAAACTAAATTTTAAGTCTACCAAGGAATTAAGAGCCTTTGCTTAGAAAAGGCTAATTAAGACTCTTAAAATAAAGAGATTCTTTATTCCAAAAAGCCAAACCATTTATTTTTCATTTTTGGAGAAATGAAATAATGTAACTATATTAAATTAAGTCGTGAAATGGGAAATGCATTGTGTTTATCATAAAACATCACATGATCCTAACCAACTGATTAAAAGTTTAATATAGTAATTAAAAATAGATTTCTAAAACATCTATAGCATATAAGAAAGTTCAACCATGTAATTTTCTTTAAAAAGAAAAAAATAGAAGTACATATGATGGAAAAGATAGAAAACTATATGTTATTTAAAGTACAACAAAAGTATCATATAATAGCCCTTTGCAAAAAGTGTTTCTTCTACCAACTTCTTTTTACAATTTACCATAACACGAGATGTTTTAGCATGATGCTATTCAAGCATAAATCAACTTAATTGGATCCATTGAAGAAGCCCATCTTAAAGGGCTAGTGTGATAGAATGTCTTTGTTAATAGGAGAAGGAACCAACTGAGAATAGGAAACTGTAGTGGAATGACAAAATGTCAACCTTTTTGCTGGATGTCAAACCACTTAGTAATATATATCATGAAAAACTTATCTAAAAAATGATCATAAAGCACTTGTCCTACACTATGTCCAATGCTTAAGTATAGCTAATCTATTAATTGGCCTTCTAAAATTAAACCTATAACATTGACCTTGATAAAGATGTTGAGAACTACATCAATAATCTAAGATATTATGTTAACAATAGTAAATGCTCTAAAACAACATATGGTAATGGATGCTTGTCCAACAACAGGGGATATTGAATAGGGTATGGTGGTGGTGGAATGTGAAACAATGACACTACCTCTCTACCTCTGATAGCTAATAGGATGAAATTGAAACATTAACCTTTATAGGGAAACATGGTAATGTAAAGTATCCACCAAAAGAGTTTGTGGACACATCTTGTAGCTACTAAATAAAGTTGGAAAACTAATTAATTGTGTCATGAGGAGGCTCTAAATTTGGTTCCTATATCAAATGAATATAATTAGGTCCCCTTATTAATTACTCTGAATGAAAAAAACATATCTTTCTTTTATATGATTAAAGTGAGTAGTATAATTTCAAGAATGATATTTCTTTAGAAAATGGCCATTTATAATAGGTAGAAGATAAGTGTCATCTTTTTCTATAAGATGCTATGCTCCTCCTTCATACTTTTCTACAACAAGTGGTCCTTCCCATATAGGATCAAAATTTTCAACTAATCTTCATCATATAACATGTATTTTTAGAACCAATACAAGGTCTTTAATAGTAAATGTTTTAGGTTTAACAAGCATATCATGCCCTCATCTTATTTGAGCACCATATAACTTCATACTTTCTTGGACTTGTAGCCAAATTTCTTCAAAATTATCAAGCTCCTCCAATCAAAGATGAATGTTTTGGTGATCATTAAATTTGGTACCAATGGCTATTCATAATAATGATATGTCAATTTTTAAGCGAAGAATTGCCTGAAATTCAGAAGTCAGTGCATAGGGAATTGCTCATGTGGGAGTTTGATAAGTTGTTCTATTAACCCATATAGCTTCTAGAAATTTATAATGCGACTCTCACTTATTGGTAGATAAAATCTTTTTAAATAGGTTAATCAAAGTTTTATTAATAGATTCAGCCATATGTTTGACGCTTGAGTATTAAATACTCGAGTAATGTCAATAGATATTATGATGGAAGACAAACCAATTCAATTTTGTATTATCGAAAGTAATACCATTACTAGATATAATTGAATTAGGAGTAATGAATTGATAGATTATATGATCTCAAATAAACTACAACACATTGTCCACTTTAACATCCTCTAAGGGTATGGCTTAAGCTCATTTAAAAAAATAATCTATTGACACCAAGATAAAGATATAGCATTTAAAGGAGGGTGGATTGATTAGTTTGATCATTTTAATTTTATAACATTTAAATGTCCATGAAGAGATTATTGGAAGCAAGGAATTAGGGGGAAAATAATGTACTAGCTAGTTAATTTAGCATTGATCACATTTCCTGGCAAGCTATATATAATCTTGAGTCATTATTGATCGATAATATCCTAATATTTTTTATTTTAAGCTTCATCTTTGGACCAAATTAATGGGACCCACTATTGACCTCACTTTTAGTGAGGATGACAACCTTATTCGAAGAGTTAAGATTTGATTTAGGCACTAAGGTTCAGATAATCTCATTTCCTCTGAGTGAGGTTGATAATCACCCTAATCTTAGTAATTAAGATTGTTGGCCTCATTTTTGAATGAGGTTAACATCATTTCCAAAGTTAGTAATTAGGAATCTCATAATTAGACACTTAGGACGCTTCACTTAGTGACCTGGTGCACCTTTCTAGGGTTTAACCTAACCCAATAGGATTGGATAGACCTAGACTAAATTCAAATATAAATCTAAAATATTTAAAATTTAAATATAAGATAACTTAAATCAAGGTGAATAGGATAATTAACTTAATTGTCCTATTTAACCCTAAAGTCACTTAAACTTAAGAAAATTCAAACTAAATAAAAAAAACTCAAATCAAAATAAAATGAAACCATGAAATCAATTGGAAAGCATAAAATTATATCCAAATTAAAGTCAAATTTGGTCAACCCTTTTTTACATAGGTTTCACATATGTGGGCCCCACCAAGTCGATAGCCAACCCACCAAAATTTGACCAAATAAAATCATTTTAAATGATCCAAATAATACAATAAACATGTTTATAGATGACTTTAATGAAATATAAATCCATTAAAAATTTAATTAGGCTAATTATATCATTTGATCTAAATGGGCTTAAATGAGCTTTTTGAATTCAAATCAAAATCAAATTGAAATAAACTTAAATTAATTGTTCAAAATCATTCAAAAATGATTGTAAAACATAATCCAATCAATCATTATGACTGATTAAACTAATTTAGTAAATTGACCAAAATGAATCCAACGTAACCCATTAAGCCTAATTTGGGTCAAATGGGTCAAAATTGAAATCAATTTCAAACTAAAAGAAATCAATCATTTTAAATCATCTCACACATGTGATTATGCATGATTTAAATCTAAATAAAACTTAATTAAGCCAAATTAATCATTTGACTTAATCAAAATCAACTTAGCCCATTTAAGTCTAAATGGGTCAAGTTGAGATGAAATAAAAATATCAACTTAAAACAAAATATCTAAAGGTGTTAATCAATTAAAACATCATAAATTATTAATTAAGCATAATTGAGCATAAATCTAAAATCAATTCATTATTTGATTTGATTTAAACTTAAATGAATGAAAGGTGAGAATGTGACCTTAAAGATTCCACTAATTAAATCCTAAATCATTTAAACTTATTCTAAAATGAGCTTAGGTTAAGTGGCAGCCAAAATTAAGTGGATTAGGAAGCTCCAAATGCATCCAAAAGAGGAAAACATCACATGGAGAAATGAGGTGGACTATGCAAACAAGCTTCTCCCCAATCCAATATACCCCTTTGATTTCTCCTCCCCACTTCATCCTCACTACCTTGGACCCATCTCAATCAATTGACCACCTTTTAGAGCTAGCTTCTAAGGGTGGTGTTGAACTCACTTTTGGAGTGAGTTCTCAATCTCCTCATCATAGATCTAAGACTCTTATAGATACTAAGAGTTCCTTAGTCTTAAGAGGTGAACACTTAACCTAAGCCTAGAGACTTAGAAGGGTTAATTATAAGATTGGGTTATGCCTTAAGGATTTAGGGAGACTTGCCCATCTTGTGGCCTAAACCCAACCTATGTTCACATTCTCAAACCAAACCTCAAATTCAATTCAAATACCAAATCCATATCCAAATTCCAAATCAAATGATTGAAACCCATGATCAAATCCAAAATCAAAATCCTACCTAAGCCCTATGATTTTATCTTATGGACTTGGTCCTTAACCAAATTCCAATCCAAATTCAAATGATTTTATCCAAGATCATTTCAATCTCTCAATCATTTATCAAATTTAAGTCAAAATTCAACTCAAATTGATCGAAACCCAAGATCAAATTCATACTCCCAAATCCTCTTTAAGCCTTGTGATTGAATTCCATGGACTTAGCCAAATCTCCATCAATTCAATCCAAACTTGATTGATCTCTTCATGAATTAATCATATCTTCATTTATATTCATAAATATAATTGAAATATAAACTCAAATGACCAAAACCAAATTCAAATCCAATCAAATCCCAAACTAACCCATATGGACCTACCTCCATGAGCTTAGCCAAATCCCATTCAAATCAAGTCAAACTCAATTGATTTTCTTATAAATCAATTATTCCATCAATTATCATCCCAAATATAAATGAAACCCACATTCCAATGATCAAAATTAAATCAAACTAAATCAAATTCTCTTCTAAGCCCCTTTGACCTACCTTCATGAGCTTAGCCAAATTTGCCTTCAAACCACTCCAAATTCAATTGATTTTCTCATGAATCATTTATATTCACAAATATAAATGAAATATAAACTCAAATGACCAAAACTAAATCCAAAATCAAATCAAATCCCAATCTAAATCCTTTGAGCTAATTCCTTGAACTTAGCCAAATCCTATCTAAATCAAGCCAAAATCAATGGATTTTCTCTTGAATCAATCTTTCCTTCAATCATTTATTCAAAAATAAATGAAATCTTTAATCATCAAGCGAAATTGCAATCAACCCAAGTCAAGCCCAACTTAACCCTTTTGACTTGAAAATTATAAATGAACTAAAATATATCATAGCTCAAATTAATTACAGTTGAATTTATATTTAAATTCTAAACTCATATATAAATTCAACTAAACCTTAATCAAACCAAAACCGAGCCAATTGACCCATTTAGGTTCACTTGACACAAAGTGACCTAAACAACTCATTTGAACCAAATTTTAATCCAACCTAAATTGGATTGAACCAAGCCATCCAAACCTCATACCTTGACCATTGATCACCCTAGGATGATCAATTGCCTTAAATCAGGTCAAACTAAGTCAACTTGGTCATTTGACCAAGTCAACCCTTTAACCCATATGAACCCAAACTAATCAAAACTCATCCTACACAAAATTAATTGAAACCATTAATTCATATCAACCCATAATCAATGATTGAACATGGCTTGACCATCAATTGAGCCAAACCAAACAATTGTCCATTTGACTCGAGATGACCCAAATTGACCTAGAAGGTCAAAATAGGTCAAATCATGATCCAACCCAAATTGATTGCAACCAATGGCTCAAGTTCATTCCAAATGGATTGTTGAACTTGAGCGAAGCCATAATTGAGCCCAATTTGGCCAATTAGACCCAATTGGCCAACTTAACCCAAATTGACCAAATGGGTCAAATTGGCCTAAAACCAAATTAAATCCAAATTGATTCAAACCAAAGCCTACAACCATCTTCAATTAACTAATTGAACTTGAACCAACACTTAACCCTATCCAATTTGACCAATTTGGTCAAATTGGTCAACTGACCCATTTGACCTATATGGATCCAAATGAGCCAAAATCAAACTTAGGCCAAATTGATTGAAACCACTTGAACCAAAACATTTAAAATCATTATTTGAACCTAACCCAAGCTGTGGTTTGACCCAATTTGACCAATTGGTCAACGTAACCCAACATGACCCAAAATTACCTATATGACCCAAATTGAGCCAAATCCCTTGAAACCAACCCATGACACCTTGAGACCTGACCAAACTAGACCCAAACCCATCTTGGGTCATCCAAAAATCATCTCAAATCTAATTAGAGCCAAACCCAATGAGATCTCCCTTGGATATGCCACCCCACATGGGATTTTGCCAAAAAAAGGCTAAGTTCACTTCCCTTTCCACTTGGTAGATCGCAAACACCCAAATGGGGTCTGACCTAGCCACCTAGCCTAGCCCATGTGGGCTAGGTCTACCATGGACCATTGGGAGGTGAGTTAACTCACATCCCTTACAAACTGAGAACCCAAGAGATCCAAAGAAGAGCAATCTAGCCAAATCCTGCCTTGAGCTCCCTATCCTTCCTCAAATTAAAACAAGCAAAGTGTACTTGATGGAGACAACAGTGCACTGGCTGTGGCTGGCCAGCCAAAAATGAGAAGCTCGATCTATTTATCCACCATAAGCAATCAAGGGATATACTCCTTCAATTCGCATGGGAGACTAAACGATTCACATCATCCAAGCTTCCTAAGTGAATTTTCAACTCCCCTGTGACCTCCCAAGTGTTCTCAAAGCTTCCTTCATTGGGATATATAAACTTGAGCGAAGCCAAAATAGGAGACTCATTTCTCTATCTAAACTCCATTAATCCTCAACCGAATTAAAATTCCTCTTGCACACACCATCCCCCCACCTCATTGAAGCTAAACAAATCATTTCTTGAGCTCCAAATCTATTGAAGGTCAGATTTTGATCGAAGTCAAGCATCCAAAGCATGAGAGTTGACCTTCCGAGCAGTCCACATGGAATTGATCAAATTGTTGCTCAATAGGGATTCTTCTAAACAGGCGAAGCTACCTCAAGTGTGCGAGCCACCGATCTTAGCTTCGGTGAGTTAATTCTATGAAGACTGACCTCTAGCTAAAAATGTGTTAGTCTTGTGTGAAGGGAATGTGCGTGTAAGCCGATCTTAGCTACTGGATCCTTCTAGATCCTTCGTTGGATGGTGTGGGCTCCATCTGGAGCCAATTCAGGTCAGGTAGCTTAGATCACGTGAATAATGGTGGAGGAATGTTGTTCTTCCTCCTTTGAGTGATGATGATTACGCACCGTCTATTCCATGTGATCAAAATGTATGATCGTGATTAGATCTCATTAGATCATCTAATTTTATCCCCTTTACACTACAGGATTGATCTACGCTGTCTGAACCAAGATCAAATGATGGAGATCAAAAGCATGTCCCATCGCTAGCTGACTATGCATGGATGTGATAACTTAAATAGCTAATCCCATGATGCCATGTGGAAAGTGCACCTCGTCAGCATGCCACGTGGCGCCGATGAGATTAGGAATAATTAGGCTTAAATAATCTATTTTTAAGGCTAAAACTTCATAAAATCATAACAAATCATAGACAATTTTAAAAATACATATAAATGCTCATTTTGAAGGTATTTCATAGAAGAATCCTTTAAAATTATCCTTAATTGATTATGAATAGTAATCAGAGCTTCATTAGGGTTTAATTGAAAAAGTAATTATCTTAATTACTCTTTAATTAATTAATTAATTAATTAACCTCAAACTTTTTGAGATTATTTAAGGGGATGACCTTTACCTCCCTCAATTTTTTTGGGATTTATTCGTTAATTAATTAGGAAAATTAATTGATTAAGCCCTAATTATCTTCTTAACCTAATTAAGGGTTAATTAAGTATGTGAACAATAAATTGATTAATTAATTGGGTCATTTATCACTATTTAATAGTGAGGAGATTTATGGAATGTGATTGGGACCTCTCTCCTAATTTATTTCCCTAAGTTCACCTTACTTTTCAAGAAAATTAATTAGGGATTAATTGGCTAATTAATTACTTAGCTAGTTTAATTAAAATTTAAAACATATTAGAACCTATTTAGTTAATTGAGGGTAGACCTTTAGGTGCTTAATAGCCTAAAGAGAGTTAGGAAATTTTGATTTAGCCATATGTGTGGGATGATCATAAAAGTAATTAATTAAGTTCCTTAAGCTTAACTATTATTGTGAGTCAATTGCATGAGGCCTTTCATTCCCTAAGTCCATTGCTAATTTACTTTTCAATTCATTTTCATATCATGTTGGCTCATATTTTTTTAGTTAATTACTTTAAGGAAACATAAGTAAGGGTTAATTAATGAACTTAATACATATGCTAACTTAATTAATCCATAAAATCAATTTAATCACATTTTATTAAATCAAATTAACTCACAAACATGGGGATGGGTTTAGGATCAACAAACTTCTTCTCACATTTATCAAACCAAAGTAAACATGAAATTAAAAATGACATTAAGATGCTTTAGTTTACTTTAAATAATTTTATGTGATATGGTTGTCCCTAGGAATTATTTTGATTGAATGAAATCATCTATTTATGATCATTTATTCCTTTCCAATCATGTAAATCAAATGAAGTTTCTATTATGTGAAGCTTGCATTTGTTAATTTAATTTAATATATGTGTGGCTACTATCACTATTAAATCCAAATGTATTTTCCAAAAGCTTATGAATGAATCATAAAATAAGTTAGCATGCTAGTTGTAAATACATAGGATATGCATACGATTATACCTTAAGTGTATGAAGTGAAGTCTCTTTATTTTATTCACATATTGATTTACACAAGTATGAATGTAATGGGTATATAGCCTGGACATCTTGGGAATACGAGGCTTTAGCTAGGCTCAAGGAGGTCATTTGATTACCTCACTTTCCTGATTTAAAAATGGCATGCACTCATTTGATTTCACTCTTATGCATCTTTAACATAAGAATTTAGATATGTCTTTAAATCATATACTTAAATAATTCTATTAAAAAAATACAATTTCTTGCATGATTTTTATCCTTTAATTATGAATACATGTATATGTATTTAAGAAAAATGGGTATATAGTCTAGACATCCTGGGAATATGAGGCTTTAGCTAACCCCAAGGAGGACATTTGATTACCTCACTACCTTGGTTAACAAAGGCACATACTTGCTTAGGTCTTTTATACATGTATGTGTATGTTTAATTAGAGAATGGCAATCCTCTTTTCTATCAAAAATGCATGCATTCATAATTGTTTAAGTTGTTGAATTAATTAATCATATAATTGGGAGCTCTCTTTCTTATATTCATGTGTGCAAATTTACATAAATATGAATGTAATGGATATATAGTTTGGACATCCTGAGAATATGAGGCTTTAAGTAGCCCCAAAGAGGTCATTTGGTTACCTCATTTCCCTGGTTAACAATGACATGTACCTATTTAATTTCATCCTTATGTATTTTTATATAAGAATTTGGATAGAACATTAAAATAAATATGATTAAATAATTTAATCTAATGAAAAATATAAACTTTAAATATGCATGTTCACATCCATCATTTAAGTGTGCTAAAACATATTGTATGTGTAGGTATACTTAGGATTTAATCATATGCATGTTACATGTGATGGAAAGGAATGATTTAACATATGTCATGTGATGGTGATTCAATTAAGTTAATCTTAAGATTCCTATCATATTGAATGAAATTATTTATGGTGAACCTAATCTTAGGATCAATTTAAAATATATAATAAGCCATTCACTAAAAAAAATTAAATCAAATTAATATACTTTAGAAAGTGACTTAAGGTAGGGATGAAAGAGGGAAATCCTCTTTCTTCTCTTTATAACACTTAGTTGCTAAGTGTAATCATATGAAATATAAGAGAACACAAATTAAAATTTTCAAATCAATTAAACAACTTCAAGTGAAATCAACCCTTTATATTAAATGAATGTCTTTCATACTTAGAAAAACATAACACTAATGCTTAGTTAAGACATGCCACACAAGCCTTAACACACACATTAGAACTAAGTCACCAGTTCTAACTTTATGCTAGGATGCTGCATGGTATGATGTATATTTTATTTTGTGATGTATCATTTTAGATTGGATGTAGGGTGTATGTTTCGTAAACTGGATGTTAGGTCGTTCATAGCCAAATCATGTTTTCTATAGGGGATTGTGCTTAAGGGATGGTTAAAATAAATATGAATGCTCTCTTTTGCAGGTTGCTTAAACCTCTTTAGCATGATCCAAGCTAAGGCAGGTGAGCTTGGTTACCCATGTGTAGGGTGCTAAGTCCAAATCATAAATATTATTGCTTATGATTATATGTGTGTTTAGTTAACCTCCACTTTATAGGTGTAGTTAGATTTACTTTTTCTATTTTCAATGTAAATTTTCATTAAGAATTAGGATTAGTGCTATGGGGGTTTAGATGAGCATTGGCCAAAAGGATTAATATCGGGGTGCCATGTGATGCCTTGAAGGCTACCAAATCAAAGGAAGCAAATACATGAAGAAGTGAAGGAGACATGAAGAATGAAGATTTGAAGACCCCCCATAGAATTTATTCATTTATAAATTGTAAATTATTCTTTATGTATCAGGTTGTATAAGGCTAGAGCTCGGCTATCCATTTTCTCTTTTCAGGTTGTGCAGTGGGGTAACCCGACCACATCAGCCTCTTTTTCTTTTATGCTAGTTTTATAAAATTGTTTGATGTTATATTTAGCTCGTGCACTAAAAAATGCATACCTTTTTCATAGTTTCTTCATGATTGATGTTTGAATGTGTGGCCTAGATACTATTAGCCTCTTAGGGAGAAATTAAATTTTTTATCCAACTAATAACTCATAATTAAAATTTTCTATAACTCATAAACTCACATTAAAGCCTAAGATATAAATAAGATAATTAAAAAATTTAGCAACGCCTTAGCTGAATGTTATATGTCTCACATCATACATGCATATTCTTTCTCTCTTGAACATGAAGGATCTCCATCATTGCATGATAGGAGAATGCTTGACCTGTGAGAGCTTCCCTTGTGGTGGAAAACACCTTCTTCTAGCTAATTTGGCCGATAACCTATTTTCATCATGCATATAGGAATCAAAATCCTAAAGCCTTTGTCAAAATGAAGTGTCAAAATTTAAATAAAATTTGAAAATTTTTTGCATTAGATTAAATCATTATTTATATCACTCATGTTCTAGTCTCTTAGGTAGTAGATTTAAAGACTTTAGTCTCTTTCTAAATAAATAACAGCCCAACTATCTTGCAATTTCATAAAATCAAACAACATGGACTTAAAGCGTAGGAGGAGTTAGCTGGCTACCACTTCAGACAGTTATAAGTCCAGTAGTTTGGTGGTTTACTCTCTCTTATGAAGGTAAACTTATACCTATCTTCGCTTAGGTTTAGGTCACTCTTTGGCTCTTACTAAAGCTCCTTAGATATAGGATTTGAGGAAGCTTTTTTCCTTCAAGCTATAAGCATAAATCCTCATGACTTAAGCTTTTCTACAATCTTATTTTGTGGGATTATAAACCCGAACAATCTAATAAAATTTCAACTCAACATACAAGTCTCTTCAAATTCAAACATATAAAGCTCTATAATAAGATAGATTGGAATGCTCACTAGATTTTCTAGTATCATGAAAATTTCATAATCATCTCCTTTTGCTTCAAAAATAAGTCTCTCCATTTGATATATCCCGATTGATTTTTCAAATATAGCCAATCTTTTGATAGTCTAACCTTAAAATCTTTGGAGACCCTAATTATCTAATTTAATTGAGAGTATTCCTAAAGAATTCACCTTCATTTGGATGTAATTAACTATGCAAGCTTACCTCCATAGGGCACTTTAGAACTCAATTTAATAAAAATCCTATTTTATTCAGCAATGTAAAGTATAGAAAAAAAATCTCTAGTATATTTGAAGACCCGTCATATCTTAGGAGTCCTTATTAGGTGATTAGGTCCATTGAAGGGTGATGTCTCTATATTTCAAGATAATACATCATACCTCAATATTGTATCTGATCACTTCAATAAATACCCCCTACGATCTGTGTGATGTCCCCCCATACATGCAAAAATAAACACCACATGTGGTAATTACCTTGGCAAACCAAGTCAAGCCCCATTAAATAAGAAGCTCTCAACCTTTACTAAAAAAAGAGAGCATCATTCTTAGTCCCATTTAAGCATCCTATCACTTTCCCCAAGAAAAATGAAGTTGAGTGCAACCTTTCCCCAAACCCCGTGTCGCTAACAAGCCAGAAAATGACCAAACCTACTGGAAAAAAAATGAAGCTTGGTCTCCATGCTGATCCACGAGGAGGAAATCCAATTCCTCATTCTTAGAGGCTCATCACACCTCCATGAAGCTAATCGAGTCATCCCTGCTGCCTGTGATCATCATCGATGAGGTATGCACCAAACCCGACCTCTTTTACTTCCAATTTTGGTCCTTTATGTAAGAAACTTAATCTCAAGTGAGATTGAGGCATATACATGTGATCTTGTGAGTCCCTGATGGATTTGAAATTAAAATTGGGCAATCTAAATAGATGAATTACCAAAAATCATGTAGAATTGAGAGAGGGCTCAAGGCTTTCACCGTCGTTGAACAAGAGGCAATCTTGTCATCTAGTTCTTCTATTTGGAATGGACGACTGACATTTAGTCGAACCAATCGATTAAACCCTTACAGGAAATCATGGATTTTATCCAAGCCGTCTAATCTTCGATCAGATTGTCCGGATCAAATCACGTCCCATCTCCATTTTAACGTGGGATCCATGTGGATCCCGTGTGGATGAATCATGTGGCATTGTGCGTAAAGTGGCACCTTCTGGCTATGTCACACATAAGTAGGAAATTCAAGTTTTCTAAATTTAAAAGTTACAAAAAAATTAACAAAAACTTCAAGAAGTCATAAAAATTAAAATATGCATAAAAAATGCATATAAGGACTCTATGGATTCCTCTCAACATGAGCAATCCATTAAACCTAAAATCCCCAATTTTCATTGAATAATTTTAGATTAATTTGAGTTTAAATGAAAATAATCAAACTCAAATTACCCCTAAATAATAGTTCCAATTAAGTTGAAACTTTGGGAAAAATGAAATTGTGGTTAATATACACTTTAGGAAAAACTTTCATGTTATTTCAAAGTAAAACAAAAGATGTTGAATTTCAAACCTTAAACCCTAATTTAAAAAAAATAAATTAATATAAAATTAAGAAAATTACAAAAAATTATAAAATTACCTTAAATTTTTATAATAAACTATATTGAATCTAAATAACCCATTGAAACCCTCTGAAATTCAATAATTTTTAAAATCACTTAATTTGATAATCAATTGAAGTAATTAATTCAATTAATCAACATGAAGTTAGGAAAATCATAATAAATCAACTTGAAATCAAACATTTTCAAATAAAGCCTCTATGGATGCATCTTCAATAGAGTAATCTAGGAAAAATAATACCTCTAAATAATTTTACCTAAATTAGGCTTGATTTAGGCTTTAGTGAAATAATTAAAATCTTAATTAATCTTAAAATACCCACCAGATTAAAGTGAAATTTTAGAAAACTAAAATTAGCAAGAAACCCCCAATGTCATAAAATTTTCAAGGCAACTTAATATATGGATTAAAAGTTATTAAATTTCCAAGTCTTTAGATCAATTTACATGAAATATTAAATCAAAAAAATTATAAAAATTGATGAAATTAGCTTGGAATATTTCAATTAATATCATAACACTTAAGAAAAATTTTCTAACTCTTTGAAGTTAGAAAATTCAATTCATTATGCACTAGAGTTTAATAAAATAATTAAGAACATGAAATTTGATCAAATCCTAAATATTCAATTTAGGAAATCCATAATGAACTAATTAATCAATTAAAATAAGAACTAATTAACCTCTAAAATTTATATTTAAATCTGAAACTCAGTGAAATAAAAATTTTGTAAATTTGTTTAAGTGAATAAGTCATGTAATCCTAAAGCATAAATAAATTTAATCACACTTAAAGAACTTAAACATTTGAAATGACTTAAGTTAAAATGGGTACAATCTCATTTTAGGAAATTAAATTTTAACTTGAGATAACCTAACTAAAACCAAGAATAAAATGAGAGTTGAATTCAAGTAAGTTAATATAAGTTCATTAACATAATACTAATAACATTCATGAAATGTGAATATAATTAAAATTACGTGAATTTAAATGATAAATTAATCAATACATTACAAAATTGAAATATAATAAATTAGTGAAATCAAACTAAAATATGAATTAAGATATTAATCTTATACACATGGGAAAACTTCTTAAGTCTATTTAAGTTAATGAATAATCTAATTTTAAATGCAAATAAAAGTGATTAACAAAATCAATTAAACTTAAAATAATTTTGGAACTTGAAATGGCCTAAGTTTGGATTAGTGCCAAAAATAGCCTAAGTCTCATAGGTTATAATAAACAAGAGGTAATCCAAAGGGGCTAGGCTAATCTTAACACATGGTGAAAGATAAACCTAAACTAAATCAAGAATTAATCATAATATCAATTTAAATGAATTAAGTTATATTCAAATAAATTAAATGAACATAAACATTAATAAACATAAACTTTAAGGAAATAATTAAATTAAATAAACCTAATCACTTGAATCAAATCATTTGAAGGAAATAACAAATGAAATTAATTTAATTAAAATTAAATAAATTAAATAAAATAAACACAATCAAATGAATAATGAATCAAATAAAAAGGATTGAACATAAAAAAATAAATGTACATAAATATTAACAAAACATTAATGAAATGAATGAATGAAATCAATTTAAACCAAGTAAATTAAATAATTAAAACATATGAAAATAAACAAGCATTTAGGGGTTGTTTGGTTGGCTAAAAAGGGAATGCAGTATAAAGGGAATGCAATGTAAAAGTATTTTGAAGATTTTGACACGGCGATGGCGTGGGATCTGGTCCGTGGAGAGGCATCTGGTGGGCAATGATAAAGGAAGGTGTGGGCAAGCAATAGTGAGCTATGGTGGCTAAGAGGAGGCAGCGCAATGTGCTGGCTTATTAAGAAGAATTATCTAGATTTAGAATTAATTTGGGTGAATTAAATACCAAACCTAACTAAGAAGGGAATTCCAAATGCATTTATTTTTCTTTTACTTTACTTTGTATTCCAACTAAATGCAAAAAATTTTCAAAACCCTTGCATTTACTTTAATTTACTTTACTTTGTATTACAACCAAATAGCCTTAAATTTAATCAATTTAAACATTAATCAACATTAAGAAGAATGAATCTTAATTCAAATCCAAATTAAAATCATAAGTTTAATCAAATTAAATCCAACATAATAGAACTTAAGAAAAAGTTAATCAAGATACTTAGAATTTTAGTTTTACCCTTAGAATGAATATTTACATTAGGGTAAAGATATCATTTCACTATGAATGAAGATGTTGAATAGAATGAGCTCCACTCAAAGTGAAACTTATTATATTCTTAATTCTTGATAACTTTAAATTTCATTTTAACAAAAAAGGAATCTAAAATAAAATAAATTTTTTTAAATTAGTTAAATTGATACTACCAATGGTAAATTAAACAAATTTTAATACTAAAAGAAGTCAAAAAAACTAATAAAACAAAATTGTTAATAATTAGAAACATATGGTATATAGTCTAGACACCCGAGGTCACAAGGCTACTAGTCCAAAGAAGGTATTGATACCTCGAATCTTTGGTATAATAATGACATGTACCTATGAAGTAAAATTATGAAAATTAAAAAGTCTCAAAATTAAATTAATATAAATATTTGAAACCTAAATTGAAACTTGAACTGAGAACAGACCTAGTACACTCTTACAACATAAGTCAATTTTCTTCACACACACTAGAATATTAGGTCACCAACCTTAGATTTAGGTTAGGCCGATCTATGAAATTCTATGATCTGATGTGATATTTTATTATTTTGTGGTGTAATATTTTAGACTTGATGGATAAGACTGTCTGCCCATTAGATTTGATGGTAGGATGTTCTTTCTAGAACTAATGTTTTCCTTTGCAGGGTGTTGTGCTAAAAAGGGACCACCGTAATAAATTATATATAAATGCTACTTTATTCTAGATATTCTTAAGTCCCTAAGCATAGCCCAATAGGACAGGTGGGCTTAGCAAGCAACTAATGCTAAGCCTGTATGTTTACAAATATAACTACTAGTGTGTTGTTCATATTTTTTAACATTTTTTTGCAGAGGTTGGAATTTTTTTTTTTTTTTGAAATTAAAAGTAATTTGAGCCTAGAATTAGGTTAGAATCTATAGGGTTTAGGAATAGTAGGAGCTAACCTACCCTACTAGCTGGTGGTCCCCTATGAAGCACAAAGGAGATCTTTGAAGAAGGAGATGATCCTAGAGGAAGACCTATAGATCTAGACTTATAATTCTAGGTCAAGCTGTATAAAGGTGGAGCTTGATTGCCCATTTTTATCTTTCTTTCATGGTGTGTAGTGGCACCCAACCACATTAGCTTGTTCTTTAATTTAGATTTGGCTTGATTTATTTTGGGTGTGCAATAGAATTAACCTACTTTCTAGGTTTCTTTCTATATTTTCTATGATGAATGTCAGGATATTAGGCTCTTAGAAAAACTAAATTTTTTTTCCCAACCTAAATCTAAACCACTTAAATAAAAATAAAGAAATTCAAAAATTCCCACATAAATTAAAGCCCTAGGAATAACTTAAAATTAACTAGAAACAACTAGCTTTTGAGAATCATGCTAGCATATTATTCTAAATTCTTGAATTGGGAGCTTCACCCATTGCACATTAGGGGTATCTAAATTTTGAGGATGACCACCTTGTTGGGGAAGTTTGCCTTCTCTTCTTGATTTGGCCCATGACTACTTCTAATTATATCTTATTATAGGCATAAATTGCATACCTAAAAGCCTTGAATGAATTATGAGTTAGGCTATAAAAGTTAAAATTTGTTGCATTAGTTAGGAACATATCATACTCAACATAATCTTAGGGATTGAAGAGTGAGTCTAGGTTCTTAGATTCCATTTTAAAATACAATAGTTTAGCCATCTTGCATTCTTGAGACTTGAGATTATTGATTTAAAGTTCGTTTAAATGGTGTTAATAAGCAGCCCTTCCAAGCGGGATATACGTTTTGATGAGTAAGGATAGGTTTCCTTACTCAAGTGGGAGAAAGAACTAATAATTCCCAAAAGTGAAATTAGGTGGAGCCTTTGACTTATATCAAAACCAATTATAGACTTAGGGTATGAAACATCCTACTAGAGTAAGTATTCGACCCTAGCCTCCTATTAGAATATAAGCCCTAGATCTTTAATAAAAATTTTAACTCAAAATTTAATTTAAATTCTAAAATTTAAAGACCAATAGTAGGATAGTTGAAATGTCCACTAGGTATCCCAAAATCTATGGGAATTTCCTACTCTATCCCTTTTTGTCTTTCAAAAGAACTCTTTCCACTTTGTAGTGTTCCCTTCTAAAATTCAAAATTATGATTTTCCTTTGGAACTTACATAGAAATCTATAGATATAAATGCCTATTTCTTCAATCGAGAGTATTCTTAGGAAGAGTTTCTTATTCTTAAGATGTAATTAACTATAAGGGCTTACCCTTATAGGGAACCACAATCTCAGCATAAAATAAACCTTATTCTACTTCTCAATAGAGTTCAAGGAAAGAATCTCTGGAATATTAATAAGACTCATTAGCCTTAGGATTCCTTATTCAAGTAATTAAATCCATTATAGGATAACATATTTATCTTAGGAGATAATATATTTATTCTTTAATGATGAATTGAATTACCTTAAAAAGAAATTCCTAAATTCAATGTGGTGTCACAAATATTTCCCATAAAGATCTTCAATCTTAGATTAAGATCTTCTTAATTAAACACTTATGACACTGCATCTAATAACTAGTTGTACAACTCGAATTAAGGAAGGAATGGAAATAATAAATTAAAGTGAAATTGAAATCATAATCTAAAATGAAAACTAAATTAAAAAAAAATCAACACATTAAGGTCAAATCTAGGTTATCCTAATCCAAGTAAACAAGGTGATTCCAATCAAATGCAAATTCAATAAAATCCAATAGAAACTTAAATCAATTAAATATAAATTAGAACATAAATTTAATTGAGCCTAGATTGAGGCAATTAACATGGCTCACCCAGTCAACTTTATTTTAGTTCAAAATCTCATAAGTTTCTAACAAAATTAAAATAAATTAAAATTTACAAAAAAAATATAGAATTAATGTATAAACATAAATGAACATATAACATAATTTAGATGGGGGTATAAAATTCCTAGCAAGGTCATTTGACCTAAGTTGACCCATATGGGCCATACTAAGTTAATAGTCAACCAATCATAATTTTATCAAATTAAGTTATCTCAAAGGCTCTAAATTATCAAATATACACAATCAAACACAAAATTAAACAAATTTGAGTTCAATAAGGACTCAAATGGTTTAATTGGATTACTTTGTTCGTGTGGACCCAAATGGACTATATTGAGCCCTAGACTTTTGTCTCCTCACCAGTTTTAATTAACTCAAATTTTAAATTTAATATATTATAAATTTGATTAAGCTTAGATGTGATTATTCTCATATGAACAACTTTAATATTTAATGGCTTTAAATATCTTGTTTGGTAATATTCAATTACATTGCTTTAATCACTTTAAATTTACATTCCAAATGTTTCATCTATTCATGTTTCAAGAATAATAAAAAAAAGAGATTTTATTAATTACATGCCTTGAACTAATAGTGTATATTATCACTAGTAAATCTCAAATTATTTTTTAATAGGTTTGGGTATTTATTTAGTGTAAATCTAAATTAATCATGATAGTTAAGACATAAATCTATACATATATGTATGATCTACATGCTTGAAAGGTACATAATCTAGAAGTCTTGGGAGCACGAGACTTTAAGTAATCCCAAGGGAGTCTTAGATTACCTCACTTCCTTTGGTTTAACAATGACAAGTATCTTAAAGTTTATAGAGAAATGCATGATAAGGTTAAATTATTTTCTGAATCTTTAAGTATTTTGAATATTTTCCTTAATTCATTTTTATGCATATGTATGTGAATTTATAAGTATATAGTCTAAACATCCTAGGAGTGCGAGACTTTAAATAGTCCTAAAGGAGTCTTAGATGACCTTAATTTTTGGTTTAACAGTGATATGTAATTATATAAATTCAACATACTAATTCGTGTATTTATGTATTAGGAATTCCTAAATCATCTTTTCTAGAAAATTCATGCATACATTTTCTATATACAAATATCCTTAAATTTGAAGTTTAATATCAATAAACAAAATATATAAATTCATTCATCAATGCATGGAATTTCTAAATGATATATATATATATATATATATACACACACACATTACATAAAGAGAAATAAGTTAATATTTTAAATGTATTAAGAGTGATTAAGTAAAGTTAAGGAAATATCACCAAAAAAACTATATAATTTAACTCCATTAACCTTAAGATGACTTTCATATTATTATAATAACATCTAAGTTAAATCTAAACATATAACATAATAAAAAAATTCTTAATGCTTCACTAAGATGACTAAAAAACTTAAAATCCACCTTTTGGTTCGACCTAAGGTTTAGGTTTGAAGTGGACTTCATTCCCTCTTCTTACTCTTAAAACTCTAGGTCTAAGTGAAATAAAAAAATATATAAAGTGAAATTTAAAATTCATTCTAAGAAATTATTAATCATTTAAATTACAATCACTCTTTAATGGTAAAATTAAATTCCCATTCTGACATCATAATTTAAATGTTAAGGCCTAGTTTTGTCACATCACACTAGTTCTAACACACACACTAGAATGCAAAGCCACTGATACTAGAGTTAAGTTAGGGTAATGCTCTATTGTGGATTGATATTTTATTCTATGATGTATTATTTTAGACTAAATGTTAGGGTGTATATGCGTAGTCTATATGTTAAGTTGATATTAGATAAATGTTATTTCATGTAGGGGATTATACTTAAAAGATTATTGTAATATAAAATCTTTAAATACTTTTGTTTGCTAGTGACACTTAAGTCCCTAAGCATAATCTATTAGGATAAGTGAGCTTTATTTTACAGGTATAGTTAGATTTTAATTTCCATCAAAATATCATTTTTGTAATAAATTTAGGATTAAAACTATAGGGTTTAGGATGAGTAATGACTAAAAAGCCTTGACTCGGGAGGCTATGTGATGCTTGGAGTGCCTAATTCAAAAAAATGAAGATGAAGATTGAAGACCCCCATAATTTTATTTTTTATTGTAATTATAATCCGAGCTGTATAAGGGTAGAGCTCAGTAACCCATCTTTTTTCTTTTATAAGCTCTTTATAGTGCCCGAGAACACCGGCCTATTATTCTTTTAATTTATTATAATTATTTTCTTTGTTTATATTGATTGTACAATAGAAATGATATATTTTCTTGAATTTCTTAAAGTTTGAATATTTTGCTAAATGACATGGATACGATAGACTTTTTAAGGACCTTCAATTTCTCTTACCCTCATTAATCAACTCTAATTAAAGTTTTAACAACTCATAACCTCACCTTAAATCCTAGGCATTTAATCAAGATAAAATATTTAGCAACTCATAGTTCTTTGTTGTATGCTATAATATTATGCATACATATTGTCTCATTTCTTACAAATAGGGAATCTCTTCTCTTGCATGATAAGGGATATGGCTTGACTTGTGAGAGTAGTTCCTTGTAGTAGAGAATAACCCTTCTCTTTGATTTAGCCAATAATATTATTTCTTCATGCACTTAGACATAAACCTTCCCAAGCCTTGAGTAAAAAAAATGCTAAGTCAAAATTAAATAAAATTTATAAATTTTATTGCATTAGTTTATTGCATGATTCTCATATTAATCATGATCTAGTCTCTTAGAAAGTGATTTTAAGATTCTATATTTATTTTTAACTAATAATAACCTAGCCATCTTGCATTTATATAAGACCAATTCACATGATTTTGAATCATAGAAGGTGTTAGCTGTAAGCCACTCTAGGAATTTGTAAGTCTGGATGAGTCAGGATTGACTTACTCTCTCCAGTGGATGTAAACTAATATATCCAATCTTTTTGGAGTAGAATTAAGTCAAGCTCTTGGCTTATGTTAGAGCACTTTAGACATAGGTTCAGGGGTAGTCTATTTCCCTTTTTCTATGGGTGTAAATCCTCACCTCTTAAACATTTTCACAATCTTGTATTGTTGACATATGAGTCCTAGCTTTCTAATAAAATTGCCAACTTTAATCATAAATAAATTTCTTTTCAAAAATATAAATCCCAACATAGGATAGAATGGAGTGGTTTACTAATATTCCTTGTGTCTTGACATTCTCTACTTATTTCCTTTGGACTTTGAAAAGAACTTCTCTTATTTGAGCTCTCCTTTTTAACTATCAAAATTTACACCAATTCTTTGATAATAATCTTTAAAATCTTTAGAGACACCAATTGACTACTTTAATTTAGAGTACTCTTAGAAAACCTTCATCTCTTTATATGTAATTAACTATAAGGGCTTGCCCCTGTAGGGAACTTAAAAACTTGACTTAAGCATGAACCCTGCTCTGCTTTATTCCTGTGAAGTAGGGGAAAGATCTAGTATACATAGACCCATTAGCCTTAGGAATCTTTATTAGGTGATCAAGTTGATCATATGGTGTTATGTCTACCTTTCGGGATAATATATCATTCCTTGATGTTGTACACAATCATTTCAATAAGTACCCCCTAAGATCTATGTGGTGTCCCTTATCACCAAATTTTAAACATTACACCCACAAAATCCTTTATAGGCTTCAATCATGACCATTTGAGCTTCTTAAATATCCAAGTAACAAAGCCACATTTGGTTAAATGATCATTGATATAAAGTGTTACTTATGTGTATGAAAGATAATGCTAGCTTCTGAATTTGAGATGCTAGTGAATGATCCTTTGGGAGGTTCCCTTTCTTAAGATACTTAATAAATATTTGTCTCCATTCATCATTATGTGATATCTAGGTGTTCAAAAATAAAACTAAAACTAATTATTGTGATGATTTGTAATTCAGATAGAATGAGCATAATGTTTCTTGATTCCTTATTGTTATTGAAATTATTTGTTCATTTAAGTTGGATAATTGTTTGTCTAGTTTTCCAATACATCTGGTTGGCTATTTTAAGAAATGGGACTTTTGAATAGAGTCATGTTTGTAATATTCTTTAAATGTAATGTAACTTTATGATAATATGTATACATATTAGGATTCAAGCTTTTATAGATACTGATGGCTTGGATATTGATCATTTGGGAGTCAACATAAATTTTAGTTCTCTTAATACCCATTTGGATGGTCAATTTTAAACCAATAATTAAGGATTTATACTATGCTTCATTATTAGTATGAGGTTTTGTGAGGGCCTATGCATATTTTATGATCCCTCCTTAAGGAGATGAAAATTAGATCGATGCTTTCCTTCACTAGGACATTGTATTATGATCTAAAATGATAGATTAAGCTCCATCAAAATACAACTCCTAGCATAAAATTTGTTTATCTCATAGTTTAAAATTCATTGGAGAGTTGACAAGAATTGGGTAAGTTGCCCAAAAATCAGCCATCACATGTTTTTTTTACTACTTTTTTTAGAAACATTTGTGATATCAAATTATAGTTGAATCATTTCTCAATGAGCTAATCTTCCAAAGAATATAGGTTTGATCATTAAGTACTAAAGACTATTAACTTAGGAAATCAAGTTTATATAATGAGACAACATATCATGCCTTAATTTATGTATGATGCAGTTAATGTGAGAAACTGTTTTCTATGGATAGGTACTTTATTTTTGCATGGATGGAATGATAAATAATGTAATAAAGAGCACTCTCCTTACCATGTTCTTTATTTTGAGCCAATAATAGTACTTTTGATTCATCTAAAGATACTATATACAATGGTAAAGGCTATGACACCCAAGAAAGGGTATTGATTGGGTATTATTTAAAAATTGTAAGTTAAAGGTTAATTTTCAACTCTGTAAAAAAATTTAGTTGCAAAGATAAATTTAAATCTAAAAAGTGCGAGGCAACAATCAAACCAAGTGTGGAAAAAAAGCAAAAAAATAAAAGATAAGAGGCATAGAGATTTTTACATGGTTTGGCTAAATCAAAATACCAGTTGACATCCACGCCTAATCACCCTAACCAAAATTTAGTATTAAAAATAAGATGATCATAAAACTCCCATAGTTTCTACATCAAGCAAATACAACCCCGACAACATACTTTCCTACACTGGGCATTTGGTACCTAATAAGTATAAGAAACAAGAAAAAGAAAGTTATAAAAGAATATCTATCTCTAAATTTTAAAACAAATTTTGAACTCAAGCCCACTAATCAATAATAAGACACATAAAAATGATAGCTCAAATTACTATTTATTCTTTTTATAATAATGCCGCAATGCTATGTTGAACTTTCTACAACAAGCATGAAAAAAAAAAATTTTAGAAAATTATTTTCACGAGGTGAAATGATGATTTAAAAATATAAACTTGAAGATAATTTATTACAAGATGCCTAAATTAATTTGACTATAAGATCACCTACAAAAAATAGTAAATCAATGAACTTATAAAATAAGAACTTTCAATAAATAAATAAATAATATGAAAGCATTAAAAGATGATCTCAACTTGAAATAATATTGAAACACAATTACAAGAATCAATCTTTAAAATACTTGGATTAAGTTAATAAAAATAATTTAAAAATGAGTGCTTATGAAAAATAAATATTCTAACAATCTTAGGAGAATGATTCCAAGAAAACAAAACCCAATAAATCTTTCAAACAACTTGAATTTAAAAAGAAAAGAACTAAAAGTAAAACTTTAATAAGAGAGACACAAAATTTTTAAATCCAAACACAATATTAAATTCAAAACATAAGGATATTAAAGTAAGTTAAACACCATTAATCAAGTCTTTTGAATGTGTGAAACAACAAAAGAAAAGCATGATGTAGACTTCTCCAAAGCTTGAAAGAAGCTTTAAGAAGATGAAGAAGATGTTTTCTTTGAAAATTATTGAAGAGGTGAGCAAGAGAGAGGAGCATTAGCACTTTGAATCCAAATGATCACTTCAAGAATTTAATTTGCAAGGATTCGACCAAGTGGGGGAGTTTGCAAAAGGGATTAAGCCATGAAATTAACTTCTTAAATAAATATTTTCCATGCAAATTTCAGTCAAGGGAAGAGAGAAAGATAGAAAAAAAAAGAGATAGAGAAAATGCTTAAGGAAACAAATTGAATTGTGAAATAAATGTTGCAATAATATGAAATAGATTAAATTTAATTTTATCATGTGGTAGCTGGCCAAGCAATGTGGAGGGAAGTATTTTGAATGTTCATAACATAATTAAACAAGCCCTAATAAATTAAGTGTTCAATTTAGGAAAAGATTCAAAATAATTTAAATTTCAAATAAAATAAAATTCAAATAAGCAAGGGTAGCCAAAACATTCCAAACAGAATTCAATCAAGAGTTAATGCATGATAATCAAGGGATTTAATTAATTAGACAATGAAGGATTGATTAAGGAAAGCAATCAAAATTAAATCAAATGAAATAATTTAAATTACTAATAAAGGAGTGGATCGCTAAGCCTTTCCAAATATAAATTGATCTCTAATTAATGAGAATCAATCATTATGCAATTCAATGAGATCATTTAGAAAGGAATTTAAATTTTAAATAAATTTTAAATTTAAATAAAATCAGTATAGTGGTCGGCCAAAGTATTTCCAAAAAATAAGATTATAATATTTGAAACTCCATTAATTATAAATATATTTGAATTCAAATTTGAACTAATTCAAATTTAGTCAAATCTAAATCACGCCTAAAAAAGTAAACCAAAGTTAGAAATAATTTAAAGCACATCTCATTTTAAATTTAAAGGATTTAAATTCAATAAAACATAAAATAAAAGAAAACAATATGGAAGTATATTAAATGAAGCCACACTATGTATTCAACTTCATTAGTAGAAAACATAAAAGAATTATATTTTCTATAGTACTAAGATATAAGTGATCATCCTAAAAGTTGACATGTACTTGATGTGCTTTCCTTATCTATTTTGCAACCTGAAAAGTATGCATTAGAATAAGCAACTAAATCACATGAAAATAAAATTTTAGGGCACCGTAAATCTAAATCAAATTAAAAAATATATGCTTGATTGTTGCTAAATGAGATTCTTTAGGATTGACTTGAAAGAAAGTACACAAATAAACAATAAATATAATGTCAAGCCTACTAGCAACAAGATATAGAAGTGAACTTATTGTACTCTTATAAAGCTTCTGGTCAATGGATTTACCTAATTTATCTAAGTTTAATTTAGTGGACGGGATCATGATAGTTTTACTAGATTTGAATCACTTCATGTCAAACCTTTTAATCAAATTATTTTTGTACTTAGTTTGACAAATGACATTACCATTTTCTTATTGTGTCACTTGAAGACCTAAGAAAAAGTTAAGTTCTCTCAGCATACTTATTTCAAATTATTTAGCATCAAAGATGACAACTCATGACTTTAAGATTCATTTGTACTTCCAAACAAGACATCATCCACATAAATTTGCACAATGATCAAGTCTTCACTCACATTCTTGAGGAATAAGATGGTATCTACTCTACCATTTCTAAACCTATAGTCAATAAGAAAACTACTTAATCTATCATACCATGCCTGAATGCCTATTTTAAACCATATAAACCTTTCTTTAATTTAAATATATGATCAAAAAAATCTAGACTCTCAAAATCAGGGGATTACTCTACAAAGACATCTTGGTCAATAAACCCATTAAAAAATGCACCTTTCTCATCCATTTGAAAGAGTTTAAAATCCATATAATAAGTATAAGCAAGGAGCAATCTAATGGCAACTATTCTGACTATGGGTGTGAAGCATTCTTGAAAATCTATCATCTCAACTTGTGTGTACTATTATGCAACAAACCTAGCCTTATTTCTAATAATGCAACCTGAGTCATCTAACTTATTTTTAAAATCCCATTTAATTCTAATAAAATTCTAATATAGAGGTATAGGGACTAATTCCCAAACATCATTCCAAACAAATTGATTCAATTTTTCTTCCATAGCTACAATCCAATAATGATCTCTTAAGGATTCATCAACAAACTTAGGTTAAATCTTTGATATAAAAATAGAATGTTTTATCACATCCTTAAAATATTTTCTTGTCATAACACCTTGAGATTGATCCCCTATAATCAAGTCTTTAAGATGATTCTTATTAAATCTCCACTCTTTAGGCATAGATTATTAATTTTTTCTTTCAAATTTATTTTCTTAAATTCATCTACTCAATGTTAATTAGATCATCTCTAATAGAATGAACTACATTTTCATCAAAAATTCCATGTACATATTCTTCTATAATCATTTTCCTTTTTATTTTTGTGTATTCATCGGCTAACTCATTAAAAATATCAGCTAACTCTTCATAAAAAAATTTCTTCACATATCTCATTTGAAGTGTCAACATACACCATAAGACATATGTTGGCTTTTTCTTTAGATGTAGCATCACTTGACTCCTTTGAGTTTGAATTTCCCCATGATACTCTCTTTTTTTCTTTCAAGGTTTTTTATTTTTTTCATCTTGTTTCCATTCAACCTCTTTTTCTTTCATTGAGCTTTCATTAGTAATTGCTGGACAATCTCCTTTTACATGTCTCAGCTTTTTGAAATTATAACAAATGATTTCCTCTCATACTTTTAGCTTTTTTGTATGAAAATTATGAACTTTAGATTTGTCATACATTTGATTTTTCTTTCCAAGCATATTTCCCAATATTTTGGAAAGCATGGTTATTTCATCACTATCCACCTCAAACTTGAGTTTATATTTTTCACTTTCATCTTCCACCTACAAGGCAATGGTTTTCCTTTTCTCCTTTTTTTAGGAAGTATCTTTAACTCTTTTTGTGCTAAAACCTATTCATGTGCTATCAATGAACAAAGAAGCTGATCAAGTAGATATGAAGTTATATCTTTTTCTTCACTTATTACAGTAATCTTAGCATCCCATTTTTTTGTGGAAGGCAGCTCAAGATTTTGCAAACCAAATCTTGATTTTTGTATTTTCTTCTAAGAGAATGCAATGTATTGATTTTTTTTCAAAATTGGTATACATATCAGAAATGATTTTAGTAGGTAATTTGTAGAACAATTTATATTCATGCACTAATATATTTATGCGAGCAACCTTAACTTCATTAGTGCCTTCAAAAGTAATAATTAATTTATCCCAAATTTTTTTAACAGTACTAAGCTTGAAAATTTTAAAGACCTTAAATTTTAAGTGGTTGATAACTTTCAACTAAGAGGCTCTTAAGTCTTTTGCAGTGTGTTGTGTGTGAGTTTACGATTAAATTCACTCAAATGTCCCAAAAAAAAAAAAAAAATTGAAAATTTTCATGTATTCATTAGGAAGTAAAGCACAATATAAAGTTTACGTACTTTTGCATTCAATTCATCCAAATCTTTTTAACGTGATGTCCAATCACCAAAAGGCTTTTCAACAACTTCATCATTTATTTATACTATGGGTGTTTGATGTTGATATATTAATATGTTGAAAAAAATATATCAAATAGTACATTATAAAAAAAACATGGTCTATATATAGATTGTCCTTCAAGAAGTGCATACTTAGGAGGAAATCTTTGTGCCATAGAGACTCTTTTTTCACTAACTTAGTAAAATAGTTATAAATTGATAATGATCACAAGCATAGATAATGGATGGAATCTAATTCAGATATTGTTTTATTTTTTATGAAATATCTTATTTATAAATTTATGTCATTTAATTAATATATCTACACCCCCAATACCTCGATTTATGACTTCAATGAAGGTTGAATTTGGCAACCAAACATTCATTTTGATTTATATAATCACTAGCGCCGTATAATGGCGCTGCCGGATCTTGGTGGATAGAATAATGGAGCAGACGCAATAAAATTCATTAATATCTCCAACTAGATCTTTCAAGTTCAACTTTATTGTGTACCCTTAATGTGGGAGTGCTAGCTTTCGTCAATAGATCTCATCCCTGTCTACCACGAAGATCGCTTTGCCATTATCGCGATAACAAACATTCCTCTTAAATGGTGACTGTGGAGAATCCTTCATCCAAAACGAACCAAAAACCCTAATTGTTCAGAAACAATTATGTAAGAAAAACTTTTGAAACGCAAAAATTTGATAAAAATTATAATAAGTACAGTTTTATCTATCAGAGAGCCTGCACCCACCTTTCATTTCACATGACGCTTTACAGTAGTCCGGTGACTTAAACTCAAAAACAATAATCCAATGGAGAAAGAACTTTTCTTACACTTCTGTAATAATAATAGATGATATGATCACTTTCAAGTGTTCAGTTGTGATCTGTCATTTGTCCAAATACAGAAACTTTAAACAAAATAATCTCTACAATTAGCTAGAAACCTTCTACAAAGCAAGAACTATCAAACACTGACCCCACGGGGCTTAGCTCAGTTGGTGAGGCGCTGATCTCAACGGCTCGATTCCCCTTCGGCGCCGCGGATAATGGAAAAGAGCGGCAATGGGGTTGGTTGCCAGCCGAGATTAATTAACGACATCTTGGTGTGGTGTGTGACATCTCGTTATCAAAAAAAAAAAAAAAAAACACTGCCTTAGCTGTATTTAAATTTTAATTTCATCAGAGATTAAAAAAAAAATACAAAGTCATTAGCGCAAAATTAACACCCGTTATCAAAAAAAAAAAAAAAAACACTGTCTTAGCTGTATTTAAATTTTAATTTCGTCAGAGATTAAAACAAACAACTACACAGTCATTAGCTAATTAACCTCCGTTATCTACCCAGTCATTCACTTTAAATCATGAAATTTCATTCAAATCAAATTTAAAATTATGTGAAAGTACTACTTGAATTATCTTCTCAAGGATAAATTAAAATACAAAACTAAATAGGACACCATTTTATAATTATACATAAATTTTTTTATCAAAATGCAAATATTTTGGAAGTGGAAGAATCACGACAAATAATCTAACAGAGATGCTTTCGCTGGGCGACAACCTCGCCTTGTAAGCTTCACTTCCGACAAAAATGGAGGACCTTCGCCTCCTGTTTCCTCAGTCGAATTTTCATTTATATCAACTTTTCCTTAATAAAAAAAATTTAATTTGACAGATAAATCAAGAAACTGGTCTGAGTATATGACATCTTTTGTTTTTTTATTAACAATTATTTCTTTTTTGGAAAAATTATTTATTTGTATTGAATATTTTGAAGCTAAGATTCTGCAAACATGAATGGAAGTGTGTTTTAATTATATTTTGTTTTCATGTTGTCAGCGTAAAGATCACGCTCAATAAATGTACGTTATCTGTTTTTTGAGCTGTAGTCTTAACCCCATATGTTCGATCCTTAATGTGGAAGTTGATAATTAAGTTTTTTTAGTCGTTAAACATATGATTACTATGACGTAATTATGAAAAAAGAGATAAGCTATTGCAGTCTTAATGGACCAGGTCTGCTACATCTTCAAAAAATTTTGAAAAAATAAACGCATTGATTTTAGCATTGGCCGTATATTAAAAAATATATTTTTATTTTATTTTATAATATTTTTAGAGGAAATTTGATTTTAAATACATCAAATATATATATTATTTATGCATGTTAGTCACTTTTGTATAATAATTGAGAGATTAGACTTTCAATTAAGAGATTTTAAATTTTAAACTTGAATATTGTTATGTGTGTCAGTCTGTAATTAAATTTGTTGAGATATCAATATGCCTTTTCATATTTAAGAATGAAATCTCATATAAATATAATTGTAATTTCAATAATATAATGGAGTTTATAGACGAGCAAATGCAGGAGTTTTGTGATCACTGATCACATATGATGTTTAATTTCTTATGATTTTACTGTGATTTCAAGGTAACATCCGATTTTAACCTTTTCTTCCATTTTTTTTCTTAAGTTTCGTACATTATCCTTTCAAACGATAACAATTATTTTGGAATTTTAAAAATAAAATTTCAATTTGGCACTTCTTTAATTAATTCTCAGCTTACACATCAAAAGTTACTGTTGTTAAACTTTCTCAAATTACCATTTGTACTGACACAAATATAATGGCTTGGAGGGCCAGAAAAATATTATCTTTTTTACTTGTGTATTGTGGATATCGTGGACTACTAGTTAAGAAAATTAATGAAATAATTATATTTGATATTAGGGGATTTAGGAGAATGTATTTGGATCGGTTCAAGGGTTAAAAGATTTTGAGATGATTGATTTCCAACAGAGAGCAAGTGGTATTATGATGTTGAATGAATTTGAGATCAATTTGATTTTGTGAGGAGTTAAAAAAAAAGGTTCAGATATGAGTTATGAGTACTCCTTAGAAAGTTAAGAATACTAGTAATAATGATATGGAATTATTTAAGGGTACTTGAGTCGAGAGTAAAAGGGAATTCATTAACTAAGTGTAGACAAATTACATGATGCTTGGATATTTTATGGATAACTTGGTGTAGGAGTGTGGAAACTAGAAAATATCCTAAACACTCAAAAGAGTTTTTGGAGTAGCCTACAACAATAACAACAACAACAAGCCTTAATCCCACTAAGTGGGGTCGGCTACATGAATCCTTTGTCTACATTGTGTCCTATTATGTGTCAAATTCTCATTTAATTTAAGTATACTAAGGTCATTTTTAATACATCTTAATCAAGTCTTTTTAGGTCTACCTCTACCTTTCTTAACATAATGCAAATCTAATGCATCTACTCTCCTAACCGAGTCATCGAACGGCCGACGCTTTATGTGGCCAAAACCATCTAAGGCGACTCTCTAATGTTATCTCACCGGAGCTACTCCAACTTTTTCCAACATACTCATTTTGCATTTTATCTCCAAGAGTAAAGCCACTCATCCACCTAAGCATCCTCATCTACACTTAACTTAGTCTTATGCTTCTCTTTTATTGGCCAACATTCTCACCATAAGTCATTCCGTGTCTTACCACCATCTTATAAAATTTTTCTTAAGTTTAAGTGGAACTTTATATCACACAGGATGCATTCCTCCACTTCAACCATCCAACTTGAATTCTACTAATAACATCTCCATCTATTTCACCATCATTTTGAACAATAGAGCCTAAATATCTGAACCGCTCACTCTTATTAATGACTTGTTCCTCTAATGTCATCACTAGAACTTCTATAACTAAAATTACACTCCATATATTCGCTTTAGATCTACTTAAATGAAAACCTTTAGACTTGACCTCCATAATTCAAGTTTCTCTCCCTCTCTAGTCTTATCAACAAGATGAATGTCATCGAAAAAGAATACACCAAGGTACATCTTCCTGTAAATGCCTTGTAAGAACATCCATAAATGAAGTAAAAAAGATAAGGGTTTAATGCTGATCCTTGATGTATTCCAACTGAAATAGAAAAATATTTTGTCAATCCTCCTTGTGTTCGAACACAAGTAACAGCTCTAGTTGACACTAATTTTGGAGTAGCCTACAAACCCTAAAAATGGTGATAGAGGAAAACCACACAAGTTCTTTTGGAATTCAGTTACTGTTAACACTAATTTTGGAGTGAGGATTGATCCCTCCCATCTTAGACCTAAGAGCCTTCTAAACATTTAGACTTCCTTAGTGCTAGGACACTTCTAGTGATTAAGGGAACAATAAACTTAAGGCTAGAGACTTATAGGGCATAACCTTAAACCTAAAGTTTACCATAGGAAAATAGGTTTCATTATTGACCTCATTTTTAGGATGAGCTCTCAACCCCTCCATTTTAGACATAGGACTCCTTTTATACTTTAACAGATCCTTAGTCTTAAGACACATCTAGTGATTAGGTTAACATTCAACTTAGCCTTAGAGATTTAGAAGAGTTAGCCATAGGAATAAGTCATGTCTTAGGGGTGTTAGGAAAATTTGCCTAACCTATAGCTTTAACCACATTCCTCACTTCCTTACTTCATGTAAACTCCAAATCAAATCAACATCAAACCTAAATCAATTCTAGCTTAATTGATTTTCTCCAAACCCAAATCAATGCCAAATGATTGAAACCCATGATTGAAGCTTATGATTGAAACCCATGATTGAAATTCCAAGTTCAAAATATTTCCTAAGTCCTTTGATTCCCTCTTAAGGACTTAGCCTAAATCAATTCAAATTCATGAAATTTTCTCACAACCCATTTATATTCTCATTTATATTCACATATATAAATGAAATATAAATTCAAATCAATCAAATCAAATTCCAAATTGAAATCCCAAGATCAAAAATCTTTCCTAAGTCCTTTGATTCCCTCTTAAGGACTTAGCCTAAATCAAGTTCAAATCACTTCAAATTCATGAAATTTTCTCACAACCCATTTATATTCTCATTTATATTCACATATATAAATGAAATATAAATTCAAATCAATCAAACTAATTCCAAGTTCAAATCCAAATTAAAAATCTTTCCTGAGTCACTTTGATTCCCTCTTAAGGACTTAACCTAAATCAAGTTCAAATCACTTCAAATTCATGAAATTTTCTCATAACCCATTTTTATTTTGATTTATATTCACATATATAAATGAAATATCAATTCAAACAACCAAAACCAATTCTAAAAATTAAACTCAAATTCAATCAAAATCCAACCTAAGCCTCTCAAGTCAAAATCTTGAACTTAGCCAAATCAATTTCAAATCGAGCCAAACTCTTGATTTTTCTTCATGATTCAATCAATTCTTCAATTATGAATCCAAATATAAACACAAACTTGAATCATCAAACCAAAACACAATTCAAAAATCAAACCTAAGTCAAACTCATGTTCACCCTTTTGAACTTGAAATTGTCAAATGAACCAAAGCCCATTTGACATCAAACCAATTGCAAATGGATTTATATTTCAATCATAAGTCCATATATGAGTTCAATTAAACTCAAATCAAGCTTTGACCAAGCCATTTGACTCACTTAGGTTCATTTGACCCAACGTGACCTAAAGTATCCTTATGAGCCAAATTCTAATCCTAACCAAATTGGATTGAACTAAGCCCACCTAAGCCTCGCATTGTGAACAAAAAATCATCATAAGATGATCAATCACTCAAATTGGGTCAAACCAAGTCTAACCTAAGGGTTGACCAAGTCAACACTTAGCAAAAATGAAACCTAAATTAGCCAAAATCTATCATGGGTCAAATTGATTGAAACCATTGATCAAAACTCATTCATGATCAATGTTTAAACTTGACCAAGCCAACATTTGAGCCTAACATAGCACAATTGGCCACTTAACCCAAGTTGACCCAACTTTACCTAAAAAGGTAAAAGGTGTCAAAACTTGATCTAAGCCAAATTAATTGAAACCAATACATCAAGTTCATTCCAAAATGATTGTTGAACTTGACCAAAGCCTTAATTGGCCAACTAGACCTAACTTAGCCCAGTTTACCATGAACCCAACTTGACCTAAAAGGTCAAATTGAGCCAAACTCAAATATAAACAAATTGATTGAAAACGAAGATACCAATCCATTTCATATAACCAATGAAACCTAAGCCAACCCATGACCTAACCCAAATAGGTCAAATGGGTCAATTTGGTCAATTTGACCCATTTGACCTAAATGAACTTAATTGAACCAAAACCAAATATAAACCAAACTGAATCAAACTAAAGCCACAAAAACATTTCAAATTGTCATATGAACTAGATCGAACCCTTGGTTTGACCCAATTTGACCAATTGGTCAACTTAACCCAAGGTGACCAATTTTTACCTACATGGGTCAACATGAGTCAAATCATATCAAACCAACTCAAAATTCAATGAAACTTAGCCTAACCCATTTTTCAATCATACCAAACATATTCAAATTAAAATTAAGATCAAATGACCATTTTACCCCTAGGCCATAAGGTAAATTTTGGCCAAATTCACATGGAACTTGGTCAAATCCTCTTCATGACCACTTGGCACCCTCCTAGTGGACCAAGTGGACACTAGTGAGTGTGTTGCACTTAACCCAATGGGTTTGGGTCAGCCCAACCTAGCCTAAGGTCAAAATCGACTACTTGCTTGAACATGGCCCCATGAGAATCATTCCTCCACCCATTTCAAGCACATGACACTCTTCCATTACCTCCTCCCATAATGACAGACAAATCAAACCTAACAAACCCACTCAAGGAGCTCAATTGGATCAAAATGACATCTCTTTGCTCGCCCGTCCGATTGCTCTAGGGGGAGATATACTCTCCCTAATTTCACTTGAATTTCAGATCCATAGGAACTGAGCCAACAAGTGTTCTAAGCTTCCTCAGGTGTTAGAATTTCCTTTTTCTCAATTTTCCTAGACTTAAAATAAGGGAGCTTAAGTGAAAATCCAACTTAGCCAATACTCCATACCAAGCTAATTCCTCTTGCAAGCTTCATTAAAGGATCAAATTGAACTTGCCTAGACCTTTTCCCAAGCTCCAAAGACAAGGGAGGAGTGCTCTTGGCCAAGACCGAGCACACGTGAAGGTGAAGTTGGCCTATAGAAGGATCTACCCAATTTCAACACCTCCAAACTTCAACAAAGCTTCGCCTCCACTGGACGAAGCTTCTCCAAAGGAATCGAGGGTCGGTGATAGCCTCCGGTGAGGTAAGCCATTAAATCAAGCTTAGATTAGATGTGGTGTGGTCCTTTGTTAAAGGAATTTCTACTTCATAAAAATCTAGCCATTGGGTATGATCTCCCTTGCATGGTGATGGTGTGGGTTGAATTTGGATTCAATCAATCGAGTCGATCTTCCCTTAGAAGATGGTTGGTGTTCATCTGTAGGAAGATCGGGTGAATCATAGGCTATCCATCCGCATTTTGGATGGATGGCCATGATTAAAACACGCAGGATCCGTTGTTTAATCCTTTAGAACTGCGGATCTAACCTCAACTGTTCGATCCTTGATCGGACGAGAAGCGTATGGCGTGCCGCAATGTGATAACTTAAATATCGAATCTCATCGCGCCACGTGAAAGCACGTCGCTTCAGCCTCCATGTGGCGCCGACGGGATTAACTATATAATTAGGGATTTAAATTACCTAATTAAGCATGGAAACTTTAAAAATTTATATCTAAGTGTAAAAAAATCAAAAAATTATGAAATAAATTGCATATGAAAGGCATTTAAGTCTAGAATATTATAAAATTGAGTTCAATTTTAAATAGTGTTTTTTTTGGATTTGAGTTTATTGGAAAAATTTTAATTACTCTAATGATCCACTGATTAATTCCAAACTTCTTGTGTATGATTAGTTGGATGACTTCTGCCTCCCTTAATTTTCTTGGGATTTATTGATGGTTTAATTAGAGGAATTGCTAGATTAATTTCTAATTACCCTCTTAATGTAATTAAGTTTAATTAAGTGTATAATTAGTGGTTTAACCCCTTGAGTGAGTTAATTAAGGTTTGTTTAAGTGAACAAGTGGTTTAGGGAATAATTTTGAGATGTTTTTCTTAAGCTATTCCTTAAACCCCCTCTTTCTTCCTTAATTCAAACTTAATTAAGGATTAATCCACTAATTACCTACCTAATTAATTTGATAAAATTCTAAAACCTTTTAGAACTTAATTAATCCATCTTAGATAGATGCTTAGGTGTTTAATAACCTAAGTACATTAAGGAAATCAAAATCCAACTCACTTGTGTGAGATGGGATATGAAAGTACTTAACTTAAACCCCTTAGCTTAATTAATCATTAATCATAAACCAAATGCATTTTTCTTCTTAGGTGAATTGCTGATTTAAATTTCTTGTGTGATTTTATGTCATATCATTGGCTCATAATTATTTGGTTAAATATGCTAAGGTGGTATAGGTAAGGGGTAATTAACACACTTAATTCATACCTTAACCTAATCAAAATATAAAAAATTTATCTAATCATTTAAAGATTAAACTAAAATGCCATACACATGGGAGAAATGGGTTAGGACCAACAAACATTCTTTCACATTTCCTAAATCAAACATAAAATAAATTCAAAACAAAAATCACGTTAAACAAACTTTTATTCACTTTGAACTTTCTTATTTCATAGGATTGTCTTTAGGAATTAATTAGGGTGAATGAATTTACATTACTTTCATCACTTTATTTCTTTCCTAGTATGCTAAATATGTATGTCATATGAAATTCATGCATTCACACTCTTTTTTAAATCAAATTAAAAATAAAATATTTTCTTTATATCAAATTGCATGTTATGGCTAAAAATATGAATGGCTATTATCAGTACTAAATACAAAACTATTTTCAAGATCTATAAGTCAAACACCACTGAAAATGTGCTACTTATAATTATTTATAAGCTTGCATTAGGATATAAATATGAAGATGTGCATAGTGTGGCTTTCCTTCTGTTCTCTTTTAGTATAATTTTGAATAGGATTTGAAAAAGTGTATAGTTCATTTGAAAAGAACACAACACTTGCCTAAACCCATTCCTATCCATTCCTATGCTATTACCTAAGAAGGACATCCACACTTGTACATATAAATTGCATAAATAAAACAAACAAACAAATACAAACTTTTGCATCTTTCTTTTTCCATTCATTTCTTTTATACATGTGTTTGTATTCAAAGAAAGTGGGACATTAGTCTGGACAACCCTAGGGTTGTGAGGCCTTAAGTAGCCCTATGTAGGTCTTGTATCTTACACCCCTAGTGCTAACAATGGTCATACTCACTTATACCTTACATACATATACATGTGCATGTGAATAATGGATAAAAGAAACCCCTCTTTTCTACTTAATGAAAATCATGCATCATAAAGCATTCCAATTTTCTTAAGTAGCATTTTTTAGCTTGGTATAGGAGTGTGGAAACTTAGAGCAAATATCCTGAACACTCAAAAGAGTTTTTGGAGTAGCCTACTACTACAACAACAACAACAACAACAACAACAAGCCTTAATCCCACTATGGGGTTACATGAATCCTTTGCCTCCATTGTGTCCTATTATGTGTCAAATTCTCATTTAATTTAAGTATACTAAGGTCATTTTAATACATCTTAACCAAGTCTTTTAGGTCTACCTACCTTAACATAAGGCAAATCTAATGCATCTACTCTCCTAATCATTGGACCCAACACTTTATGTGGCCAAACCATCAGGTGACTCTCTAATCTTATCTCGCCTGAGCTACTCCAACTTTTTCCCAACATACACATTTTGCATTTTATCTCTAAGAGTAAAGCCACTCATCCATCTAAGCATCCTCATCTCGTAACACTTAACTTATTCTTATGCTTCTCTTTATTAGCCAACATTCGCACATAAGTGTCTTACTTACCATCTTATAAAATTTTCCTTAAGTTTAAGTGGTTTTATATCACACATAGCCAAATGCATTCCTCCACTTCAACCATCCAACTTGAATTCTACTAATAACATCTCCATCTATTTCACCATCATTTTGAACAATCGAGCCTAAATATCTGAATCACTCACTCTTATTAATGACTTGTTTTTCTAATATCACAACACTATCACTAGAACTTCTACAACTAAAATTACACTCCATATATTCAGTTTTAGATCTACTTAAACGAAAACCTTTAGACTCTAAAGTTGACCTCCATAATTCAAGTTTCTCTTGGACTCTCTCTAGTCTTATCAACAAGAAGAATGTCATCAAGAAAGCATACCAAGGTACATCTTCATGTAAATGCCTAGTAAGAACATCCATAACTAAAGTAAAAAAAAAAAAGATAAGGGTTTAAAGCTGATCCTTGATGTAATCCAACTAAAATAGGAAAATATTTTGTCAATCCTCCTTGTGTTTGGACACAAGTAACAGCTGTAGTTGACACTAATTTTGGAGTAGCCTACAAACCCTGAAAATGGTGATAGAGGAAAACCACACAAGTTCTTTTGGAATTCAGTTACTGTTGACACTAATTTTGGAGTGAGGATTGATCCCTCCCATCTTAGACCTAAGATCCTTATAAACATTTAGACTTCCTTAGTGCTAAGACACTTCTAGTGATTAAGAGAACAATAAACTTAAGGCTAGAGACTTATAGGGCATAGCCTTAAACCTAAAGTTTACCATAGGACAAATAGGTTTCACTGTTGACCTCATTTTTAGGATGAGCTCTCAACCCCTCCATTTTAGACATAAGACTCCTCTTAGACTTTAAGAGATCCTTAGTCTTAAGACACATCTAGTGATTAGGTAAACATTCAACCTAGCCTTAGAGACTTAGAAGAGTTAGCCATAGTAATAAGTCATGTCTTAGGGGTGTTAGGAAAATTTGCCCAACCTATAGCTTGAACCACATTCCTGACTTCCTTACTTCAAGTCAAACTCCAAATCAAATCAACATCAAACATAAATCAATTCTAGCTTAATTGATTTTCTCCAAACCCAAATCAATGCCAAATGATTGAAACCCATGATTGAAACTTATGATTGAAACCCATGATTGAAATTTCAAGTTCAAAATATTTCCTAAGTCCTTTGATTCACTCTTAAGGACTTAGCCTAAATCAATTCAAATTCATAAAATTTTCTCACAACCCATTTATATTCTCATTTATATTTACATATATAAATGAAATATAAATTCAAATCAATTAAATCAAATTCCAAATTGAAATCCCAAGATCAAAAATCTTTCTTAAGTCCTTTGATTCCCTCTTAAGGACTTAGCCTAAATCAAGTTCAAATCACTTCAAATTCATGAAATTTTCTCACAACCCATTTATATTCTCATTTATGTTCACATATATAAATGAAATATAAATTTAAATCAATCAAACTAATTCCAAAATTTAAATCCAAATTAAAATACGTTAGGATAGCAATAATGTAACTGAAAAGGACTTAGCCTAAATCAAGTTCAAATCACTTCAAATTCATGAAATTTTCTCATAACCCATTTTTATTTTCATTTATATACACATATATAAATGAAATATCAATTCAAACAACCAAAACCAATTCTAAAAATTAAACTCAAATTCAATCAAAATCCAACCTAAGCCTCTCAAGTCAAAATATTGAACTTAGCCAAATCAATTTCAAATCAAGCCAAACTCTTGATTTTTCTTCATGATTCAATCAATCCTTCAATCATGAATCCAAATATAAACACAAACTTGAATCATCAAACCAAAACACAATTCAAAAATGAAACCTAAGTCAAACTCATGTTCACCCTTTTGAACTTGAAATTGTCAAATGAATCAAAACCCATTTGACATCAAACCACTTGCAAATGTATTTATATTTCAATCATAAGTCCATATGTGAGTTCAATCAAACTCAAATCAAGCTTTGACCAAGCCATTTGACCCACTTAGGTTCACTTGACCCAACGTGACCTAAAGTACCTTTATGAGCCAAATTCTAATCCTAACCAAATTGGATTGAACTAAGCCCACCTAAGCCTCTCATTGTGAACATAAATCATCATAAGATGATCAATCACTCAAATTGGGTCAAACCAAGTCAAACCTAAGGGTTGACCAAGTCAACACTTAGCCAAAATGAAACATAAATTAGCCAAAATCTACCATTGGTCAAATTGATTGAAACCATTGATCAAAACTCATTCATGATCAATGTTTGAACTTGACCAAATAGGTCAAATGGGTCAATTTGGTCAATTTGACCCATTTGACCTAAATGAACTTAATTGAACCAAAACCAAATATAAACCAAATTGAATCAAACTAGAGCCACAAAAATATTTCAAATTGTCGTATGAACTTGACTGAACCCTTGGTCTTACCCAATTTGATCAAATCAAACCAACTCAAACTTCAATGAAACTTGGCCTAACCCATTTTTCAATCATACCAAACATATTCAAATTGAAATTAAGGTCAAATGACCATTTTACCCCTAGGACATAATGTAAATTTTGTCCAAATTCACATGGAACTTGTTCAAATCCTTTTCATGACCACCTGGCACCCTCCTAGTGGACCAAGTGAAAACTAATGAGTGTGGTGCACCTAACCCAATGGGTTTGGGTCAGCCCAACCTAGCCTAAGGTCAAAATCGACCACTTGCTTTGACATGGCCACATGGGAATCATTCCTCCACCTATTTCAAGCACATGACACTCTTCCATTACCTCCTTCAAACCAAATGCAATGACACATCAAACGACCTAACAAACCCACTCAAGGAGCTTAATTGGATCAAAATGACATCTCTTTGCTCGGCCATCCGATTGCTCTAGGGGGAGATATACTCTCCCTAATTTCACTTGAATTTCATTTTGCCTTATTCGATTGAAGCATAGGAACTCAGAGCAAGCCATTGTTAGTGTTCCCAAGCTTCCTAGAGTGAGTTAGAATTTCCTTTTTCTCAATTTTCCTAGACTGAAAATAAGGGAGCTCAAGTGAAAATCCAACTTAGCCAATACTCCATACCAAGCTAATTCCTCTTGCAAGCTTCATTAGAGGATCAAATCGAACTTGCCTAGACCTTTTCCCAAGCTCCAAAGATAAGGGAGGAGTGCTCTTGACCAAGACCGAGCTCACGTGAAGGTGAAGTTGGCCTCTAGAAGGATCTACCCAATTTCAACACCTCCAAACTTCAACAAAGCTTTGCCTCCACTAGACGAAGCTTCTCCAAGGGAATCGAGGGCCGGTGATAGCCTCCAGCGAGGTAAGCCATTAAATCAAGCTTAGATTAGATGTGGTGTGGTCCTTTGTGAAAGGAATTTCTACTTCATGAAAATCTAGCCATTGGGTATGATCTCCCTTGCATGGTGATGGTGTGGGTTGAATTTGGATTCAATCCAAGCTCAATCGAGCTCAGATCTTCCCTTAGAAGATGGTTGGTGTTCATCTCTTGTAGGGAAGATCAGGGGTGAATCATAGGCTATCCATCCATGCATTTTGGATGGATGGCCATGATTAAAACACGCAGGATCCGTTGTTTAATCCTTTAGAACGGGATCTAACTCAATCGCTCGATCCTTGATGACGGACAGGAGAAAGTGCACCACCGATGACGCGCGATGTGATAACTTAAATATCGAATCTCATCGCCACGGAAAGCTCACGCCGTCACCCATGTGCCGACGGATTAACTATATAATTAGGGATTTAAATTACCTAATTAAGCATGGAAACTTTAAACATTTATATCTAAGTGTAAAAAAAATAAAAAAACTATGAAATAAATTGCATATGAAAGGCATTTAAGTCTAGAATATTATAAAATTGAGTTTAATGAATTTTAAATAGTGTTATTTTCTAGATTTGGGTTTTATTGGAAATTCAATTTTGCTAATTACTCTCTAATTACCCACAGATTAATTCCAAACTTCTTGTGTATGATTAGTTGGATGACTTCTGCCTCCTCTAATTTTCTTGGGATTTATTGATGATTTAATTAAAAGAATTTCTAGATTAATTTCTAATTATCCTCTTAATGTAATTAAGTTTAATTAAGTGTGTAATTAGTGGTTTAACCCCTTTAGTGAGTTAATTAAGGTTTGTTTAAGTGAACAAGAGGTTTAGGGAATAATTTTGAGATGTTCTCCTTAAGCTATTCCTTAAACCCCCTCTTTCTTCCTTAATTCAAACTTAATTAAGGATTAATCCACTAATTACCTACCTAATTAAATTGATAAAATTCTAAAACCTTTTATAACTTAATTAATCCATCTTAGATAGATGCTTAGGTGTTTAATAACCTAAGTACATTAAGAAAATCAAAATACAACTCACATGTGCGAGATGGGATATGAAAATACTTAACTTGAACTCCTTAGCTTAATTAATCATTAATCATAAGCCAAATACATTAGAGCCTTTTCTTCCTAGGTGCATTGCTGATTTAAATTTCTTGTGTGATTTTATGTCATATCATTGGCTCATAATTATTTGGTTAAATATGCTAAGGTGGTATAGGTAAGGGGTAATTAACACACTTAATTCATACCTTAACCTAATCAAAATATAAAAAAATTATCTAACCATCTAAAGATTAAACTAAAATGCCATACACATGGGAGAAATGGGTTAGGACCAACAAACATTCTTTCACATTTCCTAAATCAAACATAAAATAAATTCAAAACAAAAATCAAGTTAAACAAACTTTTATTCACTTTGAACTTTCTTATTTCATAGGATTGTTTTTAGAAATTAATTAGGGTGAATGAATTTACATTATTTTCATCACTTTATTTCTTTCCTAGAATGCTAAATGTGTATTCCATATGAAATTCATGCATTCACACTCTTTTTTAAAATCTAATTAAAAATAAAATATTTTCTTTATGTCAAATTGCATGTTTGGCTAAAAATATGAATGGCTATTATCAGTACTAAATACAAAACTATTTTCAAAATCTATAAGTCAAACACCTAAAACTGAAAGTGTGCTACTTATAATTATTTATAAGCTTGCATTAGGATATAAATATGAAGATATGCATAGTGTGGCTTTCCTTCTCTTCTCTTTTAGTATAGTTTTGAATAAGATTTGGAAAAGTATATAGTTCATTTGAGAAGAACACAACACTTGCCTAACCTCATTCCTATCCATTCCTATGCTATTACTTAAGAAGGACATCCATACTTGTACATATAAATTGCATAAATAAAACAAACAAACAAATACAAACTTTTTTGCATCTTTCTTTTTCCATTCATATCTTTTGTCTGGATAACCCTAGGGTTGCGAGGCCTTAAGTCGCCCTATGTAAGTCTTGTATCTTACACCCCTAGTGCTAATAATGGCGTCATACTCACTTTTACCTTACATACATATACATGTGCATGTGAATAATGGATAAAAGAAACCCCTCTTTTCTACTTAATGAAAATCATGCATCATAAAGCATTCCAATTTTCTTAAGTAACATTTTTTAGCATTCATCATAAAGTGTGTTAAACATTTCCATTTGTATGTTTAGATATGCTTAGGATTCATTCATATGCATATTATACATGTTGAGAAAGAAATGAAGTAATGTGTGTTTTGTGATATTAATTCAGTTTACTTAATCTTAAAATACCTTTCTTTTTGAATTGGTTTGTTTAGGAAAAATCTAAACTTAAGATTAATTAAAACACATAATAAAATATTCACTAAATAAAAATTAAATATGAATCCACTTTATAAATTACTTAAGGTAGGGAAGGAAAGAGAAGTTCTATTCTCTTTTCTCTCTTTACGACTTAGTAATTAATTATAGGATTCACTTAAACTAAATCAAAAGACAAAATAAAATCAACCCAAATCAACTAAGCATTTAAATGAAACCACCCTCTATGTTGAACATTTTAATGCTTAGGAAATCTAAACCTTAAAACCTAGCTAAGCATACCACACAAACTATAAGTATCACACACATTAGGTTAAGGCACCACTTATAACTTTAGGTTAGGGTGGTGCATAGCTTGATGTTTGCTTTTATTTGTGATGTATTATTTCTAGTCTGAATGTTAGGGTGTATATGCGTAGAATGAATGGTAGGGTGATCTTAGTCTAACCATTATCTTCTGTAGGGGATTGTGCTTAAGAGGTGTTGTAATAAAAATATAAATACTTTTGTTGTGCAGGTGCTTATACCCCTAAGTATAATCTTATAGGTCAGGTGAACTTGGTTACCCATGTGTGGGGTGCTAAGTCCAATATACATGCTTGAGATCTGTATGGTTTGTTTAGCTCATCTCTATTTTACAGGTGTTATTTAGATTTACTTTTCCTCTTCATATAAGTTTTATAATTAGGGTTTTTGGAATGAATGTTATAGGGGATTAGGATAAACATTAGCCATATGATTACATCTTATGTACCATGTGAAACCTTTGGAGCAACCACCTTCCAACATCCAAAAGAAGGAACCAAAAGAAAAAAAATAAGAAAGAAGAAAGAAGAAAAGAAGAAATAAAGACCCCCCATAACATGAATTTTCTTATTTGATTGTAAATTAATTCATTTGTAATCTGGTTTTATGAGGGTAGAGCTCGGCTACCCTATTTGTTTTCAGGTTTGTGCGGTGGTGCCCGACCACAAATGACCTTTTATTCTTTTGTGTTAGCTTTATAAAATATTTGATGTTTTGTTTAGCTTGTGTATTAAGATAGCATATTTTTCTAGTTTCTTCCTTGCTTTGATGTATTGCCAAGATTACGAGTAGGCTCTTAGAAAAAATAAATCTTCTACCAAATTAATCAACTCAAAATTAAAAATAAACAACTTATAACCTCACCTAAAGTATAAGCTAAAAATCAAGATAAAAGAATTAGTAACCCCTTAGCTGGATGAATATTTTTTTTCTAATATCATGCATAAAAGCATATTATTTCAATCTTGATTGGAGGGCTTCCACCTTTGCCAGAGAACTGGCTTAACCTTTGAGAGTCATGGTGGAATCACACCTCCCCTTATCCCTAATTTTGGCCCATAATCTTATTTCTCATGCATTAGCCATATGAATCCTATAAGTCTAAGTCAAATGATTGTCCAAAAATAAAAGTAAAATGTAATATGTTTTGCATTAGATCTAGGTCATTTTTCATGCCCTTACATGATCTAGTCTCTTAGGGAGTGAGTTTAAGGACTTAGTCCCTTTCTAAAATAAAAAATAGCCTAGCAATCTTGCATAAAGCATATGACTTGCCTACATGAATATAAAATCGTAGGAGGAGTTAGTTGGTGGCCACCCCCAGGCGGTTATAAGTCCAAGCAGTTGGGTGGTTTGCCCTTTCTTATGGAGGTAAACCAAATACTCATTTTTGCCTTAGATTTAAGTCGTGTTTTTGTCCCTCGCCAAAACTCTCTAGATTAGATTCTAAGGTTGTTTCTCCCTTCTATGGGCCATAAGCATAAATTCTCACCTCTTAGGCATTTCTATAACCTTGTATTGGAATTATAACCCCTAAACTTCTAATAAAAATTCAACTCAAATAATTAATTCAATTTCCAAAATGTAAAACCCAACCATAGGATAGTTTGGGATGTTTACTAGGATTCCTAATATCTTAAACATCCCTTACTTATCTTCATTTGGCTTCGATAAGAACTCCCTCCTCTTGATCAATCTCACTTGATTTGCTAAAAATAAACTAATCGATTGATAGTCCTACTTATTGAAATCTTTGGAGACAATGATCATTTACCTTAATCAAGAGTATTCCTAAGGATTCTTATTCTTTAAGATGTAATTAACTATGAGGGCTTGCCCCTGTAGGGAACTTAACGAACCTAGTTTAAAATAAATCTTACTTTACTTTTTCATGTAAAGTAAGGGAAGAATCTCTAGTACATATGCAGACCTATTATCCTTAGGAGTCCTTATTGAGTTGATTAGGTCCAATTGTAGAGTGGTGACTTCTATCTTTTGAGATACACCTCTCCTCAATGTCGTACCTGATTACCCTCAATAAGAATATCTGCGGATCTACATGGTGGTAAAAAAATATAAAGAGTTTATTTCTATCTTCATTTTAATCCGCATAGAGTGAAGATGGAAGTATACATCTTAAAGAAAATTTTTAAAATTTTTCACCACATTCACCTACTCTAAGGCATAAAATAAGACTCATGCTGACAACTCATCTAAACTTATGCTATGTGATTGGAGCTAAACCAACTCAAACCTATTCAATCAAATTTAATTGAATTTAGTTTTCCAATTCAAGCTCCAAGCCAAATTAACTTGGACCTCAACCCAAGTTAACCCACCACAATCTTATAACTCCATTCAAACCCATTTAAGCAAACTAAATCCAATTTGATTTTCTCAATCACTCTAATTATTAAATAGATCATTTCAAACTACTCCAACACTTGCAATCAAGCCAATTGAATCAAGTGAATTTGATCAACTCAAGTTAGCCCATTTGACCTAATAGGTTCAAATGAGCCAAAACCCAATCAAGCCCAAATCAATTGCAAACAAAGCTACCAATTAACTTCAAATTCATCATTGAACCTATTCCAACCATCCATAACTCTGATTGGTCCAAGTTGACTTGACCAAGACATTTGATCAAAGTGACTTTAAAGGCCTAATTAAACTAAACTCCAATCAAACTCCTATTGGATGGAACCAAGCCATCTAATCTCTTCATTGATGATTGTAGCTCACTATTGAATACTCCACTATAATCAATTGAATCTAATCAAACCAATTTGACCCTTTGACCCAAGTTGACCCAATTTGGCCTAAAGACTCAAATTGAACCAAATCAAATTTTAGACCAAATTAATTGAAACCAATACCTCCAATTAATCACCAATTGAATATTAAACATGATCCAACCTTCAATTGGACCCAATTGGGTCAACCCAACCCAATTGTCTTACTTTGCCTAATTTAACCTAAAAATTCTAATTGAACCAAATCATTTCCTAATTCAAATAAATTCAAATCAACTCTTTCAATCAATTAACAATGATCAATTGAATATAAACTTAACCCATGCCCAAGCCAATTTGGCCAATTTGGTCAAATTTGTTAACATGAGTCATTTGACCCAAATTGAACAATATGAACCAAATCTAAATCTAACTCAAATTGAATCAAACTAATTACACTCAATCATTCCAAATGACCAAATAAATTTACCCAAACCCTCACTTGACCCAATTTGGTCAAAATGGTCAACTTAGCCCAAGTTAACCCATTTGACCTGCATAAATTAAATTGAGCCAAACCCAACCAAACTTTGCATGACTCATCTTTGGGTTACCATGGGCCTGCCCAAGTGGGTCCAACCCATGGTGAAACTGATTTGGGTAAAACCCATTGAACCAAGGATAAAATCTCCATTTGCATGGGTTCTCGAATTCTCCACCCTTGGCAGCTACCTTTGGCTCTTCTTGGACAAAGGACCACTACTAACATAATCCAAAGCTATGGGGCTTTAGCCTTTGGCCAAGAGAGGGTGAGTTCACCCATGGGCAACCATTGGTGCAACTAAGAAAGAGTGTAAACATCATGACAACCCACTATACTCTCTCAATCTCTCATACTCAACCACCTCAGCAGTCCCCTACCACCCCAGCTGGACGGTTGCAAAGACAAAGGAGGAGAGTATCTCCTCCCCATTCATTTAAACTCACCAGAGAGCTTCTTGAGGGCATTCTGCATAGTCCCACACTCTTTCCCAAGCTTCTCGTTCACTCTACTACTGGAGAGACCTGCTCCCGATCGGACCGAGGGCTCCATTTGTCCAAACTCCCCAAACCTACACCAAGCTCAAATTAACTCTTCTCACACCTTCACCTCACTCTAGTGAATCAAAATGAATCATTTCTTGAGTGTTCGACCACCAGAAGGCATCCTTATACTAACTTTGATGAGCTTTGCGACAATGTTTGGTATGCAGAACAATTGGCAGGAAGGTACCACGACATCTTCTCGACAGGGCTTCATCTCTTCAAGAAAAAGCTACCTCTATTAGTGGAGGTAGCTTAATTTCACACCTTCACCTCACTTTGAATCAAAATGAATCAATTCTTGAGTAATTCGACCACTAGATGATCTTTAGACTAACTCGAGCTTTATGGCAGCATTTAGTCTATAGATCAATTGGCAGGGAGGCACCTTAATATCTTCTCAATAGATCTTTGTCTCTTCAAAATGAATCTACCTCTATTAGTGGACTACCGGCCTTTAGCTCCAGTGAGGTAAAAATTCAGCAACAGTAATTTTGGCCTCTTGGTGTTGGTGTTTTATAAAACAAATTTCATTTTCGTGCAATTTTTACCATTGGATTTCCCTAGATTTTCCCCTTGATCATTTTGGAGTTGTTTTTGCTATCGAATGAGCTCTAGCTCAAATCGAGTGGTGAAAGGCGGATGGTGTCCGTCTTTCGACGCTCACGAGATGACGAATCACTGGTCTTTCATTCCATGTGATTAGAATGGATGACTGTGATTAATTACATTAAAAATTTTGATTTAATCTCTTAAAAATCACATGATTTATCTCGACCATCCGATCTCAAACAAAATCATCCACCACCACTGAGTCAGCTGCCACATCAGACTATTTAAGTTGCCAATATCGTGGTGCCACATGGAAAGCACTACCGCATTAGTGTCTGTATGGCGTCGATAGTTTAAAAGTATTAATTAAGGTTTAAAATGTAATTAAATAGCGAGAACTTCAAAAAAATATAACTAATCGTAAAAAATCCAAAATACACAAATAAACCCCTTTGGAAAGCTTAAATATATCATAATTTAATAAAAATAAAATCCTTAATTAATACCTAATGATTAGTGCTTAATTAAAGTTTGGAATTCAAGCTAATTACTTTAATTTAAGCCAATTTACATGGATAATTAATTCTAAATTACTTTCAAAGCTTAACTAAGACATATCACATTAAGCCTTAGCACACACATTAGAATACTAATTCACCGATTATTATTAAGTTATACTTGTGTATGTTATGATGATGTATTTTATTTTGTAATATAATATTTTAGACTGTATGTTAGGATTATTTGTGCGTAGACTAGATGTTAGGTCGTTAGTAGCTTAATGATGTCTTATGTAGGATTGCTAAAGTCTGAAAAAATGAATATAAATATTTTTGCTTGTAGGTGTTGGTTATGCCTCTAAGCATGATCCAATTATGACAGGTGGGCTTGGCTATCCAAATGCAAGGTGTTAAGTCCAAATATGAAAATATAATTTCTTGGCTTGTATGTTTGTTTAGCTAACGTCAATTTTGCAGATATAGTTAGATCTTATTTTTCATAAATATATAATTTTTGTAATAGGATTAAAATTAATGCTATGGATTTAGGATGAGTAGTGGCTAGAAGCTAAAGACCTGGAAGGCCCTATGAAGCCTAGACAAAATAAATCCAAAAAAAGAAGAGAATGATTGAAGAACCCCATAATAATTATTTTAATTGCAGCATTCAATTATAATATGGATAAGGGTAAAGCTCGGCTACCCAAATTTTTCTTATTTTCAGGGTGTACGGTGGTACCCGACCACATCGGGCTCTTATTCTTTTATAAAATTCAAGTGTTTGATTATTATGTTTAGATTGTGCAATAGAAATGACATACTTTTCTTTGATTTCTTAAAGTTTGATGATTTGATATGTGGTTTGGATGTGATAGGCTCTTTATAATAAAATTAAATTTTCTTCCATCACTAAGTAACTCATAACTAAATCTTAATGTAACTCACAACCTTTTTTTAAAGCCTCAAATTTTAATTAAGATCATAAAAGATTTAACAACTCCTTAACTGAATGATTTTATACAACAACAACATGCATATCATATTATGTCACTCTTAAATAGAGATGATCTCTACTCTTATACGATAGGGGATATGCTTAACTTTGAGAGTGATCCCTTGTGGAGGAGAACACATCTTCTAGCTAATTTTGCTCATAACTTAATCTCATCATGCATGTAGGAAAATTTATCCCAAGCCTTGGTCTAAAATAAATTTGTCAAATGATTTTAAGAACTTGTAGATTTTTAATATTAGTCTAAGTAATGTTTGCATACCAAATATTATCTAATATGTTAGGGAATGAGTTTAGGACTCTAACTTTCTTTCAATTAAATAACAGATTCTTTATCTTGCATCTACATAAGGCTGACCTACATAATTTTCAAGCATAGGAGGTGTTAGCTGGCAACCACTCAAAGCGGTTGTAACTCTAGGAGAGTCGGGATGTGTTCATCCTTTCTTGTAGAGGTGAACCACTTTATCACATTTTTTCTAAGTAGAGTTAGGTCGAGCTATGAGCCTGCGCTAGAGCACTCTAGATTTAGGTTTCGAGGTGAGTCTAAGTCCTCACCTCTTAAGCATTTTCATAATCTTGTATTGTTAGACTATAAGCCCTAACATTCTAATAAGATTTCAATTTAAACAAAAGTAAATTCCCTTTTAAAAAATATCAAACCTCACTATAGGGTAGATTGAAGCACTCATTAGGCTTCTTAGTATCAAGGGTGCTTCCTACTTATTCTCCTTTGGAACTTATGAAGAAGTCTTCATATTCCAACAATCTCATTTGATTTCTAATAACAACCAATTCTTTGATAGTCTAGCCTTGAAATCTTTGGAGATGCTTATTAACTACTTTAATCAAGAGTATTCTTAAGAAATTCTTATTTCCTAATATAATTAACTATAGAAGCTTGCTTCAATAGGAAACTAAAGAACCCATGATAAAATAAACCCTACTTTACTTATCCATATAAAATAGGAAAATATCTTTAGTATATATATGTAGACTCATCTGCCTAAGGATTCCTTATTAGGGGTTCAGGTCCTTTGTAGGATGATATTTTTATTTTTCAAGATAATACATGACACCTCAATATCACACCGATCACTTCCATAAGTATCCCATAAGATTTGTGTGATGTCTCTACACTTCAAATTAAAACACCACAATTACTAATCAACAAAAGAAGATATCTCCTCTCTTGCCCATGACCCTTATAATAGAATGTACTAAAAAAAGTGAAAAAAATATAATAATAATAATGTGTATACTGCTATAATATATATACATATATATATATATATATATATATATGCCTATTAAAAAATTAATATAATAAGTAAATTGTAGGTGAATTTGAGGTGGTCTGGTTCATTGTTCACTCTTGCTGTATCATATTCTCGTCGGCTTCTGAAGAACTCGACTTTAGTTCTGTAACCGAGATGTTATTTGGAGAATGGTACTCATAAATGTCAGCAATGTTGAAAGTAGATGAGATGTTTAGTTTAGGGGGCAAGTCATGAACATATGCGTTTTCATTGATTTTTTTAACAATGGGGAACATACCACAATTTTGAGGTTACAACAATTTTGAGGTTTCAGCTTGGAATATGTTCCAGTTGGCAATCTTTCTTTTTGTAGGTAGATCGTAACAAGGTCACTAACTTTGAACTCTTTAAATCTGCATTTTTTGTCTGTCTTTTGCATGCATAGTTGAGCATTGTTGAGCAGTGAGTCCTTCACTTGTTGCAGCATTGAAGAGAAGTCTGAAGTCATATTTTCAGCAGCCTTGTTAAGTGGTCGAGGGATGATTGCTAGATCTGCGGTATGGTTTGGCATTTTGGTGTAAACAATGCTAAAGGGGATCAGCTTTTTGACCGATTCACCATAGAGTTATAGACAAACTTCGCTTGGCTTAGAACTTCATCCCATTGCTTGATTGTTTCCCAGCCATACATCAAATCATGCTTGTAAGCATTCAGTTCATAGCTTCTATTTTCCCATTCATTTGGGGGTGGTAGATGGAACTCATACGAAGTTCAATGTGTAATATCTTCCAAAGATCTCATTTAAAATGACTAATGAACTTGACATCTCAATCGGAAGTGAGGCTACGAGAAATGCTGTGTAGTCTAAGAATCTCTTTAAAAAATAGTCTAGCCACATTCTATGCATTGAAGGTCTTTTTATAAGCCATAAAATGGGACATCTTAGAAAAATGATCAACCACCACCATTACAAAGTCAAAGCCTCTTTTCATTTTTTCTAGACCTAGGACAAAATCTAAGCTAAAATCCTCATAAATTGTTTCTGGAGTCGGCAATGGCAAATAAAGGCCGGTGTTTTGGGTGTTTCCCTTATAAGTTTGATAAGTTGAGCACCTCTCAATAAATCGACAAAATCACGATGAAGTTGTGGCCAATAAAAATGAGCTTGCAATTGTGATAATGTTTTATCCCTACCTGCATGGGCTAATAGTCCTCCAGCATGCATATCTTTAATTAGTTGAGTGCAAAGAGAGGTCTTTAGGATACATAATTGGTTACCCTTAAACAAGTAACCATGTCTTATACTGAAATTTTCCACAGGGCTATTTAAAAGACACTTCTTCCAATGTTCTGTGAAGTTCTCATCCATTTCATAGAGTTTTTGAAGAGATTCCATACCCGTTATTAATGGACAGGCACAAGTAGATTAGACTTCCTACTAAGAGCTTCAATGACCTTATTGCACTTTCCAGCCTTATGTTTGATCACAAAACTAAATTTATGTAAAAACATCACCCACTGAATGTGCATACTGCATAAATTTTTTTTGGGATTGCAAGAACTGTAAGGATTTGTGATCATTATATAGAACAAATACTTGATGAACTAGATAATGTTCCCATTATTTGAGTGCCCTTACCGCGGCATAAAGCTCTAGTTCATGGGTTGACCACTTTGGCAAGCATCACTTAACTTCTCGCTGGAAAACTCCATTGGTTTCTCTTCCTGTGGAGAACAACACCAATGCCTACAACGGAGGCATCAACATCCACTTGAAATGGTTTTATAAAATCAGGCATAGCAAGAACTGGAGCCTAACATAGTCCAGTTTTTATGTTCTCAAAGTTATCCTGATGAGGTTGTCTCCATTCAAACGAACTTTTCTTTAAACATTATGCAAGTGGAGCCACAATGATATAGAATCCCTTTATGAACCGATGGTAGAAGTTTGCCAAACCATGAAAACTTTGGACTTTCATAAATGAGGTGGGTGTAGTCCAGGATTGAATGGCCTCAATCTGGCTAGGATCAATTTGGAGACCATCTTCACTTACGATAAAACTCAAAAAATGTACTTTAGGGACAACAAACTCACATTTGGCAATATTGATATATAACTTCTACTCTCTTAGCTTTTCAAAGATTAAAGTAAGATGTTGTATATGAAATTCCATAGTTTTGCTAAATACTAAGATATCATCAAAGTAAACCACATAAAATTCTTTGAGAAATGGTTTCAATACCTCATTCACAAGTCTCATGAAAGTATCAGGTGCATTGCAAAGCCCAAAAGGCATTACCTTCCATTCATATAACCCTTCTCTTATTTTGAATGCAGTTTTTCATTCATCTTCAGGCTGTATTTGAATTTGGTGGTAACCACTACGTAAGTTTATCTTCGAAAACACCTTTGCTCCATACAGCTTATCAATAAGGTCTTCAAATCAAGGCATAGGAAATCGGTATTTGATGGTTACCTTATTGATAGCTCAATTGTCTACACTTAAGTGCCACTTTCCATCCTTCTTTAGTATAATTAACGTAGGCACTGCACATGGACTCAAACTATGTTGAATGAGTTATTTGCGTAGTAAGTTATCCACGATCTCCTGTAGAAATTTGTATTCTATTGGATTCATTCGGTAGTGTGGAAGGTTTGGTAAAGAGGCTCCTAGCATCAAATCGACTTGGTGTTGAGTAGTCCTCATCGATGGGAGCAAGTTTGGAAGTTCTTCTGGGGTTAAATCTTGGTATTGCTGCAGCAGATTTTGCACATTTGCAGGTGCTTTATTAGCTGAGTTCAGTTGTTCAGTTAATAAGATAGCAAACAATTGATTTTAATCCTTATAAGCTTGTATAATTTCATATCCCAAAAACTAAAATGAAGACTGACTCATCTACATTGGATTTAGTTATACTGATATCTATGGAGAATAACCTCAGCTTTTTACCCTTTATTTCACTATATATGAATTGGCATGGTTGTCATACCATACCCCTTCATCAAATTGCCAAGGATGACCTAGAATGAGGTGATACACATTCATATCTATGATATCGCAAAGAACTTCACAAGTATAACACTTGCCAATAGTGAATGACACCTTGTACATTTATGTAACAGAGATCTCAAACCCTTTTGACCCAACTAATTTTGTAGGGTTGAGGAAGTGGGGTTGCTTTAATTTGCAAGGTCTTAACAACTCATAAAGAGATAATATTTTCAGTGCAGCCGTATTGATAAGTAAATCACATACCTTGTGGTTTATTGTGCATTTTGTCCAGAATATGGAGTGTCTTTGAGTGTGGCCTTTTTGTCAGGGTGCTAATAAAACCTTCTCCAAGATGCATGAAATGAACTCTCCTTCATCTCCTGGGATGTCCTCAAGCTCTACTGTAATGGTAGGTACCCCAAGGTCATCGTCTTGTTCCTGCTCCCCTTCCATTATTTGAAGCTAACGTCGATTTGGACATTCATTAGAGTGATGTCCTGGTTGGAAGCATTTGAAACACTTATTTGGTCTAGGCCTTTGATATAGATTTCCATGTGAAACATTGGTTTTTATATTATCCCTTTGCTCTGTAGTGCTGGTGTTAGACAATTTAGTTTGTGTCTGAAGGGATCTCACCTTATTAGATGGAAGTCCATGGGAATTGTCTGTACTAGAATCCATAGGTTTTCATCATTGTGAGAAGGATTTGGACTAACGCATATGCTGCATTTCAGCTTTATAAGCAGCGTTTATGGCCAGGGATAGAGACCACACTGAGTTCATTTCTAATTTTTCTTAGATTTATTCTTTAAGTCCACCAATGTACCTTGCTACCAATTGTTGGTCTGATTATTTTAGATCATTTCGAGCACTAAGGCGATAATAGTCTTCAGTATAAGCACTGACGGATTGATCTCCTGCACACACCTTCGATATTGCAGATAGAGCATTTGTTTGAAATCAACAGGAAGGAAGTGACTCCGCAGCAATTGCTTTATTTGCAACTAGTTCTTCACGGCACGACGTCCCTCTTGCCTTCAAGCTTGAGTTAACTGTATCCACGACACCCAGCTCCTCCTTTAAGTATACAAGCTACATATTTCACTTTTTTGTCTAGTGCTATATCCATCTAATTGAAGAATGGTTCAACGGACTGCTCCTAATGCTAATAATCTTCAATGTGCATGTTATGACTCCAATTCCTCCAAAGCCAAAATACAACATACAGCATTAACAATTACCATAAACAACAACGCTGCATAGAAAAAGAAAGCAAACACTGCCACCAAGTTCAGAGAATAGGTATACGGGGGCATGCCAGAGGCATGCCAGGTTTACAACAGAGAAGAAAAACCCAGAACAGTAAGGCATTACAGAAAGTTCCCTCAGGATAACTATTCAAAGATAAGTCAACAAAAGCTGGACTTGATAAACAAACTACAACAATGAGCCAATCAAGAATCAAGACATCCGTAAACCGCCAATAAAATACAAGGCCATAAATGTAAATAACGGCAAATAGAACCAACTACAAGCTCCATCAGAATGAAATCGAACGACAAAAGCAAGTTACTTTAACGGATTGTGTAAATCGCTTACAAATGATATAGCAGACCAAGATCGAAAGAGAGCAGAAGAAAACTATAAATAGGGATGAGAAAAGCAAACAAGGGGTTGAAGAATTATCTCAAGAATATCCTCTTTTCCCTGTCTCCAATCTCTTCTTCCACAAAGTAGTTCGGTTGATCCTCACTGGAAGGTCTCTCCTCCAAATCACCGGTGAACTCCTCGTTCCTCTTTTCCCCGCTTTCTCTGAGCAATTGAGCTCGAACTCAAAAAACAACAAAAGGAAAGAATCAAGTTAGGTTAATTCAATACTTCATCCAACAACCAAGAAGCAGCAGCGCAATCTCAAGTAATGGTTCAGATCCGGTCAAGGGATCAAGCCGATACAAGGGCAGCACGCGTAATCCACTAACTCCGTTAAAGATTGAGAACCGCATGATCCAAAACCAAATCAAAGGGCAGATCAGAAAACAAGGCAATCCGACGGTTCAAGGAGCCATTCAAGAAGCACTCAATCCAAGTGACTAGATCCAACGGCTGAGTAAAAAGGCGCTAAATCCAACGGATCAGAAAGCACCCGCAAACCCTCCCAAATCTCTCAACTCAGCCGGGTTCCGGTTCACTCAGTGAGCCAACGCAATTAAACCACTCAAGCCAAGTCGGATCAGAACCAAATCCAGGGAAATCAGACTCAAGCGGTAACTGACTGACCGTAATGTAAATATGCACTCAAGCCTCATCAGACAATTCCGTAAAAATACTACGTATCATTGGTGCTCTCGTTGATTACACATCCTCAATCGTAAAAATATGGCGAAGGCACAAGATACACATCCAAAACCCTAGATGAATGTGTTACAGATTAAACAAAAACAAAAGAGCAAATGACCGGCCACTATGTATTGATCAAATATCAAAAGATTGTCAATAGAAAACATTGGAAAAACAACCTCAAATTCGTGTATGTGATGCATCCCATTCGTAATCCTATTCTCCAAAGACTACACACACACACCCATGTCAATGCCTCTTAAAATAGATATGCCCGATTTAATGGAGAAGACCCTAGAGGATGGCTCTTTAAAGCGAGCATTTTCAAGATACAACTCCACAGAGGATCAGAAATTTTTAATATCCTCAATATACATGGATGGACCTGCTTTGAGCTGGTATCATTGGATGCAAGTAAATAAACAAGTGTATTCTTGGCCATAGTTCAAAGAACAAATAATGCAAAGATTTGGCCCTTCCCTCTACACAGATTTAAGAGGAGAACTAGCTAAACTTCAACAGCAAACCACAGTGCAACAATTTTACAATGAATTTGAAAACCTAGCTAACCGAATTTCAAACATTCCACAGGAATTACTACAAAACTGCTTTGAATCAGGGCTTAGACTAGAAATTAAAAGGGAAATAAGAGCCCTACAGCCTTCTTCCTTGCAACAGGCATTTCAACTAGCCAAGCTAATGGAAGACAGATTGTCTGATGCAACAGAAAGGCATAGAAATAGCAGAAATCAGCACACTTCAGTAATTAAACAGCAAGATCAGAGTGCTCCAACTACATTACTGCAGCCTCCCACAAATGCCACTCAACACAGTCAACATAAACAGCAAATTTCAATTCAAAATTTAACAGCAACTCAAATAGAAGACAGAAAAAGAAGAGGCTTATGCTTCAATTGTAATGAGAAGTACCATAAAGAGCATATCTATAAGTCCAAGTTATTGGCATTATATAATGATAAACCAACATCAATCACATGATAATCCCGACAACCACAAGAAGAAACAAGAATAACAAGCTTCATGTATCAACCATTCAATCCGCTAAGGCAAATGACATAGAGATTGTATATGTATACACATGATAAATAGTTCTAACCACTAACTTAGCTTAGATTTTATGTCAGATATAACCCAATGATATAGAATAAGATAGTCCATAGTAATAAGTCAGCTAGCACAAATCCTTAACAGCCTCAAATAAGATGGACAAACAGAGCAGTGTCACATAATCCAGCCACATACAAAGGAGCATTCATTTTCAGATTGGTTGGACAGCCCATATAAATCACAGGAAGCTCAAAAACAACATGAAACAAATGGCCAATAACATAGAAGAGAGCTTCAATCCAAGACTACTACAATACAGACAAGCTTTTACACTACAACCAGTAGAATTACCAACTCCGTTCAAAGATGGGCAAATTTTAGCTAAGCATGTTACAATTTCGGTCACAGAAAAGTAATGCAGGGAAGTCGACAAAGTAAAGAAACTTTAAAACACTGGGAAGAATTTTTTTTAACCACGGATGCTTCGGGAATGTCAAATAAAGAAATATAGAAAGCATCATAAATTGACCTTGAGGACAAGGTGTGGGAGGGGAGTAATGTTATGACTCCCTCCAAAGCCAAAATACAACATACAACATTAATAATTACCATAAACAACAACGCGATAGAAAAGAAAGCAAACACCGCCACCAAGTTCGAGAGAATAGGTATACGAGGCATGCCGTTTACAACAGAGAAGAAAACCCGCAACAAGAAGGCATTACGAAAGTTCCCTCGTGATAACTATTCAAAGATAAGTCAACAAAAGTGGACTTGATAAACAAACTACAACAACAGAGCCAATCAAGAATCAAGACATCCAAACCGCCAATAAAATACAAGGCCATATGTAAATAACGGCAAATAGAACCAACTACAAGCTCCAATCAGATACGTAACGAAATCACAAAAAGCAAGTTATTTAACGATTGTAATGTAAATCGCCATAAATGATATAGCATCAAGATCGAAAGAGAGAGAAGAAAACTATAAATAGGGATGAGAAAAGCAAACAAGGGGTTGAAGAATTATCTTAAGAATATCCTCTTTTCCCGTTTCCAATCTCTTCTTTCTTCCACAGTAGTTCCACGATTCTCACTGAAGGTCTCTCCTCCGTGGAAATCACTGAACTCGTTCCTCTTTTCCCCGCTTTCTCGAGCAACGAGCTCAAATGACCAAACAAAGAAAAGGAAAGAATCAAGTTAGGTTAATTCAATACTTCATCCAACAACCAAAGGCCAATCTCAACTTCGATCCGTCAAGGATGCCGATAAGGGCAAAGACGCGTAATCCACTAACTCCATTAAAGATCGAGAACCGCATGATCCAAAACCAAATCAAAGGATCGAAAACAAGGCAATCCGACGCTCAAGGAGCCATTCAAGAAGCACTCAATCCAAGTGACTAGATCCAACGGCGAAAAGGTGCTAAATCAGATCGAAAAGCACCCACAAACCCTCCCAAATCTCAACTTCGGCTTCACTCAAGGAGCCAACTCAATTAAACCACTCGCCAAGCCGGATCGTAACCAAATCCGTGGAAATCGACTCAAGCGTAACCGACTTGACCGCAATGTAAATATGCACTCAAGCCTCATCAGTAGATCCAATTAAAATACGACGTGCAAGTGGCCATTGAAATATGGAATGTGTAGTTTTACGTTGAATTTAGTAAATGTCATATCAGCATGCCTAGCGGTTCGATTACTCCTGGATGCTGGTCTATGTAGTCATGCCGAGCGGCTCGATTACTCCAAAGATCAGGATCACTGCCTAAATCATAGCTATCAACATTAGGTCTTGGAAGGTTGAGGTGAGTTTCCTCAATTTCAGCAATAAATGTCATATTAGCAAGATCGATTCTTTGTGGCCTCTGTACTTACAAATTTAGTAAATTAGAGTCTCCGTGAGATGGTGTGGTTGCCAAACTCTCCGGTGTGGTTGCTGGTAGGGATTATTGTTTCCCCTAAGATCTCACAGTTTCTGTCAAACTTCAATGACGAACTACTGAAAGTTAGCATCGGCTACTTCAATTCTCTCTGCAAGAGCTGCCGGTACTTTTTGTAGTAAATCCTAGTCGGGAACGTCATCACTGATCGATCGTTTGTTGGCTTTGGCCTTGGCTCTGATACCAAAATTGGTGTAGCCTACAAACCCTGAAAATTGTGATAGAGGAAAACCACACAGGTTCTTTTGAAATTCAGTTACAAAGCAACAAAAAAGACATCTCCCCTCATGTTCATGACCCTTTATGTTGATCTCATTTTTGGATGAAATTAATATCATTTTAAAATCAATAATTAGAATATCCTAATCTCAAAAAAAAATCTCCTAATTCAATACTTAGGATACTATACCTAGTGACCTAGGGTATCTTCCTTGGGTTTGATCTAACCTAATGAGCTTAGGTGAATTTAACCAACAACAATAACAACAACAACAAGCCTTTATCCCACTAAGTGGGGTCGGCTATATGAATCCTTCGTCTCCATTGTGTCCTATTATATGTCAAATTCTCATTTAATTCAAGTATACTTCATTTATACATCTTAACCAAGTCTTCTTAGGTCTACCTCTACCTTTCTTAACATAAGGTAAATCTAATGCATCCGCTTCTCCTAACCGTCAGACATGACGTGGCCAAACCATTTAAGGTGACTCTCTCTAATCTATCTTAGGTGGATTTAACCAAAATTTTAAATTTGGATTAAATCAAACCAAATCCAAATAAATCAAAATAAAATCAAATTAATACAAAGAAAATAAATCCAAAGTCAAATCTAGTCAACTTATTTGGCATAGGTTTGACTTTAAGTGGGTCCCACCTAGTCAATGGTCAACCCACCAAGAATTTGACCAAACTAAATCATTCAAAATGTCTTAAATGATCAAATAACCATGTTTGATCATGAATTTAATAAAATTCAAATTCATTTATGCCAAAACTTGGGTTAATTAGACCACTTAGTCTAAAATAACTCTAATGGGTCCTATTCGGTTCAAATCCAAATTAAATTGAAATCAACTCAATTTGACGACCCAAATCATTTGAAAATGATAATCAAACATAGTTCAGCCCATCATTGGATCTAATTTGGTCAAATTGATCATTTGACCCAAATGAAACCAAAAATTAACCCATTAAGTTTTCTTTGGGTCAAATGGGTTCAAATTTAATTGAAATTAAATGAAATCAATCACTCCAAATCATCTCACACATGTGATCAAGCATGATTGGAGTCTAAACCAATCTAATCGAATCAAATTGGTCATTTGAACCCAATTGGAATCAAACTTAACCCATTTAGGTTTAAATGGGTTGAAATGAAATGAAATTCAAAACTAATTCAAAATTAAATGAATTAATCAAATCAAAACTCAATCAATCATCAATTAAAAATGGTTGAATTAAAAATTAAAAAGGATTAAATTAAAATCAAATACTTTGAATCAAAGTTCTTGGTTTGGATTCAATTTTCCAATCCAAGTCAAATTAGGTTTAAATTTGAACTCAAATTCATTTGAGTTTGATATAGGCATCCACTTACTAGTTTAAATAACTTCGATAGTGATGCCTAGAGCCCAAAAGACAAAGGAAATAAATGGAGATAATGGACCAAATGTAAATATTTGGTAAATTCCCCCTCTTTCCATCATGAGAATGACTTGGCTTTATCCAAATAAGCTTGGGCCTTTGACAACCTCTTAAGAGTATGGTTCCAAGGGTAGAGAATGAATGGGAACAAGCTAAAACAAAATAAAACTTGGCTTTTCCCCAAGGAAAGAAAGAAGAAGAAAGAAGGGTAGAAGAAGAGATAGCTCTGCCAAAGCAAGAAAAAAGGCCAAATGCCATTTTCCCTTCCATGTGAACAACCAAGTATGTTCACAAGGCCAAGGGGAATTGAATCCACCCCTTGGCCAGCCTTGCCATTGCCAATGGACGGATTTCGGCCACTTAGAAGTCCATAAATGAAGCTCTCGGCCAAATATTGAAAGAGGGGAGGGAGAGCCTATTCCCTTCCCCTTTTCATTCCAAAATGTCCACCAAAATAAGAGATGAAAGAGCGACCCTTCCCCTAGTCTCTCACCACTAGCTCACCGATGAACATATGGAAATCGTGCCTCTCTCATGGTGAAATCCAAGGGAGTGGTTTTCTCATCAAATTGAAGGTTCTAATACATTGCAGAGGTCGAGGAAACCTCAAGCGAATCACCAGCCTGACCCCTCTTCGCTGGTGAGCCAAAAAATAATCGAAACCACCAAAAAATCAAGTCGATGTTGGTATAGGGATCAATCTATGAGGAGGCAAGCCATCAAACTTCACCCACACCTTTGTCAAGTCAAAATGAAGCTAATGGAGTTGATGCCATCACCGGTGATCGCCATAATTAAGGTACTCTTCATTACCACCTCCATAGCCATTAGTTTTGGTCCTTTTATGAAGGAATTTGATTCCCAAGTCGATCAAACCATATAGATGGGTCATAAATCAATCACTGATCAATTTGCAATCAAAATCATAATGAAAATCACCAACGATTGCTAAAAATTAGGAAAAAAGATACATCAATTTCTCGCTCGTGAATTGTGAGATCGAATCCCTACCATCTTATCCTTCTATTAGGGATGGACAGCCTTAATTTAGTTGGATGGATCGATTTAGTCCCTTAAGGAACCGTAGTGTCAATTGAGACTGCCCAATCTTTTATCGAATGATCGAGGATCATCCCGCGTGGCACTTCTTTTGATGTGGATGCCATGTGGGATCCACGTGGTCAAATGGGGCCGCTCCACGTGTCCAAATGGCTTCACACCATGTGGCATCTTCGCCACGTCAACCCAGCATTAGAAAATGGCTAATTCCCTTTTAAAATTAAATAAAACTAATTAAAAATCACAAAAAATTAAAAAATTCATAGAAAAATAAAATAAATAAATAAATAAATGCAAACTTAGGCTATATGGATTCATCTTGATGAGAGGAATCCATTAAAATTAAAATCATTAATTAATTTGGGATATTTTAGCATTAATTTTGGTTTAATTAAAATTAATTAAGTCTTAATTAATCTCAAACTAATAATCCAATTGAATTGAAACTTTGGGAAGTGAAATTAATGTTTAAGAACACCTTAGGAAAACATTTCATGAATTATTGCAATGTATTTCATGAGAAATAAAAATTTAAATTTAAACCACAATTTTAATTAAATAAATTAATATAAAATGAAATAATTAAGGAAAATGATATGAACAACTTTAAATCAGCTTAATGAACTCTAATGAACATTAAAACACTAATGATACTCATCCAAACTTAATAAATCACAAAATGACTTAATTAAGTAATTAAATGAATGAAATAATTCAAATAATTCACCATAAATTAATTAAATCATAATAAATAAACTAAATGTCTAAGAATTATGAATGAACCCACTTTGAAAACATCTTTCAAAGAGGAATCAATGAAAAACAAAACCTTTAAATGATTTGCATTAAATTAGGATTAATTTGGGTTTTAATGAAATTATTAAAACCTTAATTGCATCCTAATTGTGAATCTAACCAAGATGAAACTTTGAAAACATGAAATTGGCATGTAACCCCACTTAATATAAAAGTTTCGAATTCAATTGACCTTTGGATTGGGAATTGTTGATTCTCCAAATCTCTAGGTCAATATTAATCAAATAATGAATAAAGAAAATTCATAAATTCATTAAATAATGAAATAACTTGAAATAATCTTAATCAAACATCAGAAATACTTAGGATAGTTCTCCACATCCTTAGTCAAAGAATTTAATTAATTGCATACTTAAGGATTAATGAAATTAATAAATCATATTAAGAGGAATTATACCTTAAATTAATAAATTCATAATTAAACAACTGAATCAAATCAAATGAAATAAAACCTTAATCTAAGTACCTTAAGTTAACTTAAATCAAATCAAATGAAACCAACATAACTCAATTCAATTCAAATCAAATCAAATCAACCAATTCAAATAAAATTAAATGAAATAATTCAAACCAAACTAAAAGTACAAACTAAATCAAGAATGAAAGATATATCAAATCGAAAGAAATGAAATGAAAAAGTTAAATTTCTAAAGAAAAGTATAAATCCAAAATCCAAACAAAACTCAAACCATCTAAATGAAATTAAAAGAATTAGCTATGAAACTTAAGGATCTTAGTTAGACCTTTGGGATGGATCTTCATCATAGGATGAGGATTTCATTCTATTAGAAGTTAGGATGTTGAATAAAATGAATTCCACCACAAAGTGGGATTCATTCTACTCTTCATTCTTGAAAACTTAAACTTCACTTTAACCAAATAAAAAGAAACTGAAAGTGAAAATAAATCACTAAATCATTTGAATTTAAACACCCAAAGGTAAAATTCAAACAAACTCAAACTCAAACTTGAAACTTAAACTAAAGAGGCCTAGTAAAGTCTTACTACACAAGCCTATTTACTTTGCACACTAGATCATTAGATCACAAACCCTAGGCTTAGGTTAGCCATTCTGTGATTCTTTTATGAATCATTATGATGTGTTATGTTATGATGTGCTTCACATGTTCTAGTGAAATTTTTATGATGAGAGAATTAATTTCTAAAGAATAGAAATATACTTCCATCTTCACTTTATGTAGGATAAAATGAAGATCAAAGTATACTTCTTTTCTTTTTATGCATTTTGATGAATTTAGATCCAGATATTATTGAGATGTATGACATTGAGAAGAAGTGTACTATCTCTAAAGATAGAAGTCACCAACCTACAATTGGACCTAATCACCTCAATTAGGACTCCTAAGGATAATGAGTTTGCATGTTTACCAATGATTCTTCCCCTACTTTACATGAAAAAGTAAAGTAGGTTTATTGACTGTGTTCGAAGTTCTAGGCAAGTCCCATAGATAATTACATCCTAATGAGATCCCCGTGAATACTACAAGGTAAATGATTATGGTCTCCAAAGATTTCAATAGGTAGGATTATCAATCGATTAGTTTATTTCAGAAGATCAAATGAGATTGATTAAAGAGAGGGAATTATTATCGAAGCCAAAGGAAGATAAGTAGGAGATGTTCACGATGCTAGAAAACCTAGCAAACATCTCAAACTATCCTACGATTAGGCTTTATATTTTTGAAATTGATTTAATCATTTGAGTTGACTTTTTATTAGAAGTTTAGGGCTTATGATTCCACAACACAAGATTATAGAAATGCCTAAGAGGTGAGGATTTATGCTCATGGCCCATGGAAGGGAGAAGCAACCTCAGAACCTAAATCTAGGGAGCTTTGGCGAGGGCCAAAAGCACGACCTAAATATAAGGTGAAAAATGGGTATTTGGTTTGCCTCCATAGGAGAAGATAAACCACCCGACTGCTTGAACTTACAACCATCTGGGGGTGGCCGCCAACTAAGTCCTCCTACAGTTTTAAGTTCATGTAGGCAAGTTATATACTTTATGCAAGATAGCTAGGTTATTATTTATTTAGAAAGAGACTAAGTCCTTAAACTCGCTCCCCAAAAGAGATTAGATCATATAATGGTATGCTTCAAATGACCTAAATCTAATGCAAATCATATTACATTTTTTTTTTTATTTTTGGACAATCATTTGATTCAAGCTTATAGGATTCATATGCCTAATGAATGAGAAATAAGATTATTGGCCAAAATCAACGAGAAGGGAGGAAGTGTATTTCCACCATGGCTCTCAAAGGTTAAGCAAAGTTTCTCTAGTAATGGTGGAAGCCCTCCAATCAAGAGTGAAAACATAAGATGGTTGGAAGGTGGTTTCTCCAAAGGCTTCACATGGTACATAAGATGTAATCTTATGACTAATGCTCATCCTAATCCCCATAACAATAATTCTAAAATCCTAATTATAAAAATACATGAAAAGGAAGAGTAAATCAAACTAACACCTATAAAATAAAGATTAGCTAAACAAACCACATAAATCCCAAGCATGTATATTGGACTTATTACCCTACACATGAGTGACCAAGTCCACCTGGCCTATTGGATTATGCTTAGGGGTATAAGCACTTGCACAATAAAAGAATTTATATTTTTATTTATTATAGTGTCCCTTAAGCATAATCTACTGAAAATAATGATTAGATTAAATTTTTCTATCATTCATTCTATGCACATTCACCCTAACATCCAAACTAAAACAAATATCACAAAACAAAAGCAAACATCACACCATGCACCACCCTAAGATAAAGCTAGAAGGTGTGTGCTTTAAGGTTTGTCTGATATGCTTAGTTATGGCTTTAAGTTAGAATTTTCTAAGTGTGAGGAATCTTCAACTTAGAGGAGGGTTTCATTTAAGTGGTTTTATTGTTTTGGGTTGATTTTTTTTTTTTTTGTTTTTTTTCTATTTTGATTAGGTTTAAGTGAATCCTATAGTTAATTACTAAGTTGTAAAGAGAGGGAAAGAGAAGAGAACTTCTTTTTCCTTCCCTAGCCTAAGAAATTTCTAAAGTGGATTCATGTTTTAGTTTTGTTTAGTGAATGTTTTATTATATATTTTAATTAATCCTAAGTTTAGATGAACTCTAAACAAACTTATTAAAAAAAGGCATTTTAAGATTAAATAAAGTGAGTTAAGATTATAAAATACACATCACTTCATTTCTTTCCCAACATGTATAACATGCATATGAATGAATCCTAAGAATATATATATATATATATATATATATATATATATATATATATATATATATATATATATATATATGATATATATATATATATATACCAAATATGAATGTTTAGCACACTTTATGATGCATGCTAAATAAGTTACTTAAGAAAATTTGAATGTTTATGATGCATGGTTTTCATTAAGTAGCAAAGGTATTTTTTATCCAATTTTCACATGCACTTATGAATGTATAAAAGACATAAGTGAGTACGACACCATTGTTAGCACCAGGGGTGTAAGATACAAGACCTACTTGGGGCTACTTAAAATCTCACAACCCCTGGGTTGTCCAGACTAATATACCACTTTTCTTAAGTACAAGCATGTGTATAAAAGAAATGGATGGAAAAGAAAGATGCAAAAGTTTGTATTTATTTATTTTAGTTTATTTATACAATTTATATATTTTAGTGTAGGTGTCATTCTAAAGTCATAACATAGAAATGAATATGAAATGGAATTAGGCAAGTATTTTGTTCTTTTCAAATGAACTATACACTTTGCCAAATCCTATTCAAAACTATACCAAAAGAGAGGAGAAGGAAAACTACTAAGCACATCCTTATATTTTACTCACATGCAAGCTTATAAGTAAGATATAAGTAACACTTTAATTTTGATAATTGATTCATATATTTTGAAAATAATTTAGATTTAATAGTGATAATAGCCACTCACATTCTTACTTTAGCCAAAACATGCAATTTGACATAAAGGAAACATTTTCATTTTAAATTTGATTTTTGAAAAGCATGAATGTATGAAATCATATGACACATACATTTAGCATGTTAGGAAAGAACTAAAGTAATGAAAGCATGTAAACACATTCACTTTAATTAATTCCTAAAGATAATCTTATGAAATAAGAAAGCTTAAAGCAAATCAAAGTTTATTTAATGTGATTTTTGTTTGATTTAATTTGGAAAATGTGAGGTGATTTTGCTGTTCCTAACCCATTCCCACATGTGTTTGATATTTTTGTTCAATTTTTTAGGTGATTATATTCATTTTATATTTTGATTAGGCTAAGGTATGAATTAAGCATGTTAATTACCCCTTACCTACACCAGCTTAGTATAGTTAATCAAATAATTATAGGCCAATGAGATGACATAAAATCACAAAAGAAATTTAAATCAGTAATGCACCTAGGAGGAAAAGAGTCTAATGCAATTTTGCACATGATTAATGATTAATTAAGCAAGGGGTTTAACTTAAGCAATTTCAAAACACCCTCACACATATGAGTTGAATTTTGAATTTTAATTGTACTTAGGCTTTTAACACCCAAGCATCTACCCAAGAAGAATTAATTGAGTTGGAAAGTTTTAGAATTTTATGAAATTAATTAAGGGGATAATTAGTGAATTAACCTTTAATTAAGGTAAGATTAAGGAATAAAAAGGGTTTAAGGAATATCTTAAGGATAGTATTAAAAAAATTATTCCCTAAACCTCACATTCACTTAATCAAAACTTAATTGGCTCAATCAAAGGGTTAAATCATTAATTACCCTTAATTAAGTCTAATTACATTAAGGGCATGATTAAGGAATGAATGAGTAATTCCCCTAATTAATCTACCAATAAATCCCAAGAAAATTAGGAGAGGCAAAAGTCATCCCTCTAATTACACCCAAGAAATTTGGGATTAATTAGTGGATTAATTAGAGAGTAATTAGAAAATAAGATTCATAATAAAACCCAAATTCAGAGAAAAGAACTATTCAAAATCAATCAAAATTAATTTTAGAATATGTTATGTTCAATTATCTTTCTAACGCAATTTATTTCATTTTTTTTATTTTTCTATGTTGAGATATGAATTTTAGAAGTTTAGGTGATTAATTAGAAATTAAATAATCCCTAATCATATTAATCCCACCACGATGCCACTTACATGAGGTTGACATGCGCGTAGCATTGGGTACTTAACGCCGCATTGTAAGTGCATGGCAATGCCGTTACATGCTTTCTCCATAGCTGTCTGATCAAGGATTAGATGACTGAGATTAAAGCCACGAATCTGAGGGAGAAAAATAAAGAAATTACACATTTTAATCTTGGTTGTCCATCCAAATTGTGTGGATGGATGGCCAAAGATCCATCCTTATAATTTCCTACGGGAAAGGGGATCCATCTATGTTCTAGGCCATGATCCGAGCTCGATTGAGCTTAGATTGGGTTAGAACATGGCCCTCACCTTCATTATGCATCCTAGATTACATCTAACTGTTCCTATTCCATGAAAATATCTTTCACAAAGCTCCAAACCACATTGAATTTAAGCTCATAAAATGGTTAGCCTCATCGGAGGTGATCACTAGCGCTTGATTTCCTTAGAGAAGCTTCATCTGGTTGAGACGAAGCTTTGCTGAAAGTTTGAGCTCTTGAAATTGAGTGGAGGCTTCTATGGACAAACTCAACTTGCACTTTATCTCAGCTTTGATCTAGGGCACTCCTCCCTTGCTTCAAGAACTTGTATGAAGCTTTTGGCAAGCTTGATTAAGCTCCCTAAAAGTGCTTGCAAAGATAATTATGTTGAGGTTGAGTGTAGAAAATTGGAATTTCAGTCAAGCTCCCTATTTTCAAGTGATGAAAATCGAGAATGGAGATTTCAAATCTTCTCTAGGAAGCTTGGAAAAATTCTCTAAAGCTTGCTCTGAGTTCATATGCTTCAATCGACAGAGGGGAAGTGAAAATTCAAATGAATTATGGGGAGTATAATCTCCCCCTTTGGCAATCGGATGGCCTAGCTTCCCTTTGTTGTTTTGATCCAATTTCCCACAAAGAGTGGGTTTGTTAGGTTGTTAGGAGTGTCCTTGAGTTTAGTTTTGGCCAGGGAGTCGAATGGTGAACTCCCCATGTGCTTCAATTGAGTGGAAGAAGGTTTTCCATATGGCCATTTCCTTGCACATGGTCGGTTTGGTTGGTCATATGAAGTGGATTAGCATCTTTATTTCCAATTAATTTTTGTTAAGTTTGAATTTTGCTCAATATGACCCTTTAGGTCAAGTTGGGTTCAAGATCCATTCGGCTAGGTTAGGTCTAGTTGGCCAATTGAGGCTTTGTTTCAACAAGTGATTTAGAATGAACTTGGTTTCAATTAATTTGGCTTAGATCAAGTTTTGACACATTTTAACTTCTTAGGTCAAGTTGGGTCAACTTGGGTCAAGTGGCCAATTGGGCTAGGTTTGGCTCAAATGTTGACTTGTTCAAGTTCAAACATTGATCATGAATGAACTTGATCATTGGTTTCAATCAATTTGGCCTAAGATTTGCTATGGTTTCATTTTGGCTAAGTGTTGACTTAGTCAACCCTTAGGTTTAACTTTGTTTGACCCAAGTTGAGTGATTGATCATCTCATTATGATTGTTGATCATGATGAGAGGGGTTAGGTGAGTTTGATTCAATCCTATTTGGTTAGGATTAGAATTTAGCTCATAAGGGTACTTCTGGTCACTTTGGGTCAAGTGAACCTAAGTAGGTCAAATGGCTTGGTCAAAGCTTTATTTGAGTTTGATTGAACTCACATATGGACTTATGATTGAAATATAAATCCATTTGCAAGTGGTTTGAAGTCAAATGGGTTTGGATTCATTTGGCAATTTCAAGTTCAAAGGGTGAACATGAAATGAATTTTGGCTTTCATTTTGAATTGATTTTTGGTTAAGTGATTGAAGTTTGTATTTATATTTAGACTTATCATTGAAGGATTGATTGAATCATGAAGAAAAATCAAGGGTTTGGTTTGATTTGAAATTTATTTGGCTAAGTTCAAGATTTTGACTTGAAAGGCTTAGGTTAGATTTTGATTGAATTTTAAATTGAATTTTGGATTTAGTTTGATTGATTTGAATTTATATTTCATTTATATATGTGAATATAAATGATAGTATAAATTTTTCATGAGAAAATTTTATGAGTTTGAAGTGATTTGAACATGATCTAGGCTAAGTCCTTACGAGGGAAATTATGGATGTAGAAAAGATTTGTGAATTGAACTTGAAGTTTGAATTTAGTTTGATTGATTTGAATTTATATTTCATTTATATATGTGAATAAAATAAGAATATAAATGGGTTGTAAGAAAATTTTATGAATTTGAATTGATTTGAAGATGATTTAGGCTAAGTCCCTAAGGTGAAAATTAAGGACTTAGACAAGATTTTGAATTAAGAATTCGAATTTTGGATTTTGATTTGATCGATTTGAATTTATAATTCATTTATATATGTGAATATAAATGAGAATATAAATGAGTTATGAGAAAATTTCATGAATTTAAATTGATTTAAAGATGATTTTGGCTAAGTCCATAAAGGGAAATTAAAGGACTAGGCAAGATTTGGAATTTGGAATTTCAACTTGGAATTCAATCATGGATTTCAATCATGTGTTTCAATCATATGTTTCAGTCATGGACTTCAATCATGGGTTTAAATCATGGACTTAATCATGAGTTTAAATCATGACATTGATTTGAGTTTGGATAAAATCAATTAGGCTAAAATTGATTTAGGTTTGATGTTGATTTGATTTGGAGTTTGACTTGAAATAAGGAAGTAAGGAAAGTGGTCCAAGCTATAGGGTAGGCAAATTTTTGTAACACCCCTAAGGCATGACCTACTCATATGGCTAACTCTTCTAAGTCTCTAAGGTTAGGTTGAGTGTTCACCTAATCACAAGATGTGTATTAAGACTAAAGATCTCTTAAAGTCTAAGAGGAGTATGTTTAAGATGGAGTGGTTGAGAACTCATTCTAAAAATAAGGTCAACAAAGGGCGCCCAATAGGTGTGGTGTGACTGACAAGGAACACATCACGTATTGGCATTGACTGCAATGATTAACAACACCGAATGATCACAAGCACTAACAAAGATGATTGCTCCTAACCTGAGGTGTAGAAGGAATCCAAAACTTAATGCAATGTGGCTCTACTTATGTCAAGGACATAAGATAGGGAATGAGGAATCCACTAGGGATAGAGTATGTGAACCTTCCACTAGGGAAGCATGTTCAAGTCATCCACAAAGGGATGAGGGGTTTGATTTGATTTGAGTTTCACTAGGGAGAGAAATTTGATTTGTTTAAGTAAGTTCCACTAGCGAAGAGGGTTGAATTTGTTTTAGTTTATTATTTATTTAGTTTGTGTTTGTTTTGACTCCACGAGAGATAAAAAAGGTGAACTCTCCACTAGGGAGGCAAGTTTAAGTCATCCACAAGGGAGGGGTTGTGAAATCCACTAAGGGATTAGAATTCTAGATCCGTTAGGGAACTAGAAAGATTTGTATCTCACTGAGGAGAAGCAAAAGATTTGATTTAGATTGATTGATTATTTTGTTTCATTGTTTCATTAGATTTGTTTGTTTCAATTTTTTTGATTTTGGGTTTTGAGATGAACCCTGTTGGTTTGTGATGGATCACACTGAGTAAGAGCCAAAGAGGCCTAGACCTAACTAAGATTTACTAATCCAAAGGGGTAGTCTGCTAAACACATAGTAGGACTAGCCAACCAAAGGGATGTCTTTCGGTATGCAGTAGCTGTACCAGGAAGAAAACATAGTAGACTTATATCATCCAAAGTAGGGACCAGTTGCTAGGGTGATCTATTCATAAAGAAACAAATTAAACCCAACCTAAGACTGAATATTGAGTGAATGTCATTGAGGGACTTAGATCAACTCTAAGATAGTCAAGATCAATTTTATTTTTTAGATTTGTTTTGATTATGATGGATCCTAATGTGACTGAGTAGCCATGGTGGCCTAGATCTAAATCAAATTTACCAATCTAAAGGGAGCAGTCTACCAACCACAAGGTAGGACTAGGGGTATCTTTTGGTGTGCAATGGTCAAGTTAGGAAGAAAGCATGGGGACTTACATCTTCCAAAATAAGGAACCATTGGGGTGATCGGTTGCTTTGGGTAATAAATCAAACCCGACCTAGGGCAGACTATTGAGTGAATGTCTATGGGGACTTAAATAAACTCAAGGATAGTTAAATATTATATTTTTTTTAGTTTATTTTGATGGATTCTATTGGTTTGTGATGGATCAAACTGAGAAGGAGCTCATATCGCCTAGACTATCTCGAATCAACCAAAGCAGCTTCCCGACCGATGGGAGAACTATCAGACCAAAGGAGTGCCTTTTAGTTTGTAATGATCAATTGAAGGGAAGAAAGCTCAGGGATTCACATCCTCCACTACAAAAGACCACTAGGATGATTAGTTGCTTTGGGCAACAAATCAAACCCGACCTAAGGCTGCCCGTCAGTTTACGACAATCATGCTAGAAAGAATGTGTCATAGTCTTACATCTTCCAAAGCAGAATGACTGCCGCGGTAACCTGCTTGTGAAAAATAGATTGAACTTGACCTAAGGGCCACTACAGAGTGAGTACCAACCTGGGGATTTATCTCAACTCAGGTAGTCAGATAATTCCTATAGGGAGTTCTGCTGAGACTACCTTAAAGATAGGATGCCTGCTTGGGAAAATAGGCCTTTGGGGGATTGAATTCCTAGTCCACAAGAAAATTAATTTTATTTATTTTGTTTTGTTTATTTATCATGGACCCTATTGGTTTGTGAGGGATCAAACTGAGAAGGAGCTTATATCAGCCTAGACCTATCTCAGATTTACTAAACCAAGGGAGAATCTGCATATCCATTGAACAAATTCTCTAACCACAAGGGTGGCTATTAGGAAAGGGGAATTGTCCAATCCAAAAGTAAGATGGATAGTGTCTATATGGGGTCACAAAGGACATGATCCAAATAGAGTGCCCACAAAGGATGGGGCCGCCAAGGGCTTAATCTAAAATCCTAAAGAAGATGACATGGATAGTCATATAATAATAGGTATTCAGTGTCCAACTCAAGGAGAAAGCTTGGGGACTCACATCTGCCAAGAGTGGTGTACTCACAGGGTGAGTCACTATCAACATAGCGAACATCAACCAACCTAAGGTGCCCATCGGTTTGCAATAATCAGCCTAGGAAGAAAGCTCGGGACTCACATCCTCCTATAGCAGAACTGATTGTTGGGATAGCATATCTTTGGCTCAACATATTCTATCCGACCTAGGGCGACTACTGAGTGAATGTCACTGGAGAACTTATATCAACTCAAATGTAGTTAAGAGGAAAGGAGCCTCTAGGGAACTTATCCTAAACCTCGAATATACTTGACCTAGTTAGATCATGATGATTAGTTCAAGGAAAAAATACGGGGACTCACATCTTCTTAAACAAAGACAACATGAGGTAGCTCACTAGATGCGCAGTGAAGCTTACCAAACTAACAAGGCACTCATTGGTTTGCAATAATCAAGTTAGGAAGAAAGCACGGGGACTCACATCTTCTAAAAGTGACCACTAGGGTAACATACTAGCGAGGTAGTATGTAGACCTGACCTAGAGCAGCTAATGAGTGATTGCCATAGGGTTTGCTCCCACATCAAAGTAGCCCGAGACAAAAGATTTGTGTTTGTTTTTGTGCATGTGTTCAAAGGAATAGGATGCCTCTGGGGACTCTTACACCTACCCTAAACACGCTGGGAGTTTGATGAAGTGGTGCCATGATGGCAACCAGGAATTCCCACTAAGAAAGGATTTTGCTCTTTCACACCAACTTAGTTGTGCTAATCAAAATAGGATGCCTCTGTTCTCTTACACCTATTCTAATAGCAGGAGATTATGTTTGTGTTGTGAAAGAGGGATAGATGCCACTGGGGACTCTTACACCTTCCTAAACACGCCATGGATTCGCAAGACAAGCAAACAATGCTTGAAAGAAGAGAAGATTTTGATGAAATGGAAGATTTTTGTTGATTGATAGAATTATTTTCAAACATGATTTATTTCATGGTAATATTTCTTTAGATAGAGCCCATTAATTGGAAGCATCGGTGTTCCCTTTACAATCAATGATGATAAGATCCTCGGTAGGCCTTCTATGACACAAGTGGCCTTCAAGTGGGTCAAACTTGCCTCCCATCTTTCAATAGGCAATAATTGGTCTCCTTAGGACTAACACAAGTTCTCCTACTTGAAAAGACCTAGACTGGACTAGCTTGTTGTGAGCTTAAATCATTTTGGCCTTATACAACTCGAGGTTCTAGCACGCCCGTAGGCGACTCTCCTCCAAACCTTCGAGCTCTTCTAACCACAACTTGGCACTCTGCTCTATAGTGATCTTGCTACCCAATGCTATCCTTAGTGATAGGAGTTGAACTTCTAAAGGTAGAATAACTTTGAACCCATAAACTAAAGAAAATGGGGTAGACTGAGTTGGGGATCGGTATATGGTGAGGTAGGCCCATAAGGATTCAACCAACTACTCATTCCACTACCGCTTATTATCATCAAGAGTCTTCTTTAATATTTGGATGAGAGTTTTGTTGAATGCTTCCACTAGGCCGTTTGCTCTGGGGTAGTAGATGATGGAGTATCTCCAATCTATACCATGTTTTCTAGCGAAGCTATTGATCTTGGTGCTTTTGAATGCAGTACCATTATCAGATATAATTCATCGAGGCACCCTGAACCTATATACAATATGGTTCCTGAAAAACTGAAGCACATGTTGAGATGTGACCTCTCTAAGTGGGATTGCCTCTGCCCACTTGGAAAAGTAGTCGATGACAGCTAAGATGAACCAATGCCCTTTGGAAGAAAGAGGATCGATAGGACCCATAATGTCGATACCCCAACACTTGAATGGCCATGAGGCCAATGTAGGGTGTAGAATGTTGGGTGGTTTATGGAGGACCATACCATGTACCTAACACTAATAACATCTTCTAGCTACATCCATGCAGTCTGTAATCATCAAAGGGCAGTAGTATCCTAGCCTCTTGATCTTCATCTTCATCTTCAGACCAGATTGATGTTCTTTGCATAGACCTGAATGTACCTTGATTATAATGTCATGGGGCTTCCTGTTTGTCTAAATAACGTAACCACATTTGGTCAAAGGATTGGAAGTACAGGGTGCCATCAAAGAGAGCATAAGAGAGAGCTCTCTGTTTCACCTGAAGGGCTTGTGACTTTTCTTGAGGTAGTTTGTCATTGTTCAAATAATCTATGAATGTTTGCCTCCAGTTCAGCTCCTTATCCATTTTGATCACAACAGCCTCCCCTTCAAGAGAAAGTATCTTGATGAGTTTAGCATTAATAAGAGATAAGACTTATCTATTTTGGATCCTTATTGAAATGGACTCATCTTCCGGATATGCTAATTCTTTGGCAAGTTTGGCCAAAGCATCTGCTACTGCATTCTCTGCTCGGGGATAGATGGTGACTTCAGGAGTTTTGGCCAACAACTTCATTGTATACTCATGGTAATGATGAAGCTTAGGTTTGAGAACCTTGTAGGACCCAGCAATCAGATTGAAGACCAAATGAGAAACCCCAAAGATGTTGATGCTGTTGACACTGATAGTGATGGCTATCTCTAGACCGACAATCAAAGCCACATACTCGGCTTCATTATTGGTCTAGGGGTTGGAAAGATAGTATGAGAATCTTATCACATCGCGGTCTAGAGTTAAGAGAACTATTCTTACCCTACCTTTCCTGGAAGAGTAGATCGTGGTGATTCCCCTTTATAAAAAAAGAAGCTATCCAAAATACATCTCCCATCGTGATTGTCAACCTCAAGTTCATGATTTTCATCGTGGAGATCATCACTAAGCGGAGAATCAGCAGGAAGTGGTGTGCTACTAAGAAATCTACTAGTGCTTATCCTTTTACCGCACAGAGGGGTACGTATGTGATATCAAATTGTGAGAGCATCATGGACCATCACACCAAACATTTGGATAGCATTGGTCATGCCATGAGATACTACAACGGATTGGTTCTGGAGATCAAGTTCACCTTATGAGAAAGCATATAGTGTCATAGCTTCTGAGATGCGAAGATCAAAGCTAGGCAATATTTCTCAATAGGTGGGTAGTTCACTTCAGTAAAAATTAGACGATGACTGAGGTAGTAGAGAGCACTCTCCTTCTCTTCATCATTGGCTTGGGCCAACAAAGCATCGAGAGAGTCATCCAATGCAGTGGTGTAGATAATGAGTGGTCTGTTCGTGATAGGGACTGCTAGAACTAGCGGCTTCACCAAATACTGCTTAATATCTTCAAAGGCATGTAGACACTTATCATCCCACTTGAACTTGGCATCCTTTTTGATAAGTGCTGAGAATGGCTTGCATCTCCCTGATAGGTTGGAGATAAAGTGTCTTAGATATGCCAGCCATCCTTGGAAGGATCTAAGTTGAGTTAAACTCTAAGGAGGTGGCATTTCTAAGATAGCTTTGATCTTTTCTAGATCTATTTCTATTCCTGTGTAACAACAAACAAGAATTTCCGAAGCTACTCAATGCACACTGGGGATTCATTTTGAGGTTATATTATCTTAACCATTAAAAACTACTCTCAAGTCAAAGAGATGGTCTTCCTTTTCTACTCTGACTAGATCATCAATGTAGCACTCAAGATGGATGGATGAGTTGAAGAGTCATGGCCCATTGGTATGTAGCATTAGCATTTTTAAGGCTGAAAGGCATGACCGTATAATAGAAGATTCCGATCGGGGATCAAAATGTAGTGTTTTTTTTCATTTTCAGGAGATATCTTGATTTGGTTGTAGTTAGATGACCCATCCATGAAAGAGAAAACTATATGAGATGAGGCGATGTCCACCATTAATCCTGGTATAGGAAGAGGAAACTCATCCTTAGGACATGCCATGTTTAAGTCCCTGAAATAGACGCAAATATGAATTTGGCCATTCTTCTTCTAAATTGGGATGTCATTGGCTAACCAGGTAGGATATTTTTCTTCCCTGATGAAACTAGCATCGATTAATTTCTTGACTTCAGAAATGACCTGTTATTCAATTTCTAATCATATGCGTCTATGAGCTTGCTTAATAGGGGTAGCGTTAGGATCTATTGCTAGTTTGTGGACTGCTACATGAGGAGATAATCCAAGAATCTCCACATAACTCCATGTGAAGTAGTCTTTAAACTCAGTCAAAGCCTAACTAAGTCATTGGTTTCTTCTTCATTCAACAATGAACTAATGTACGTCGAGCATGGATTTTCTTCTATCCTGAGATTGATTTCATTAAGCTTGTCAATTGTTGAATGGATCTCCTCTTCAAATTCTAGTGGTGCATATTTGATTTGAAGATCATCTGGATCATCTGATGTTTCTAAACACACATTCTCATAAGAGTTGGTGTTGTGTGAAAAGAACCTATCGACTTAAATGATTGGTAACAACCAAGAATCATCATCATCGGACCCACTATACTAAATCCTAGTCCTCTTGATTTGCTTCCTGTTGTTCTATAACTTTCAAAGTACTGACTTGTGCCCGACCATGTATGAGGAACTAAACCTTTATATAAGATTATGAACACAAGGCAAATAAAAGTCAAATGATAATTTCATTAATTTAAATGTATCCTCCTCAAGTTCTACATCAACTTTAGACTTGAGGATGATGATCCCAAAAAAGAATCTCTTTTTCTTTATCACTTTGGAAGACTTAGGGGCTTCCTTAACTACTAAACCTTCAACTTTTTTGAGATGAAAGTGAGGTTAGAGCTAAGGTTCCCAATGCTAATAGTTTACATGCATATGATTGAATACTTTGCTTTGTTTGGAGGCCGGTCTTCATCACTATGATTGAAAGTCACCTCCAATGGAACCCGAGGGTTGGCTAGTATACTAATCACATTAGACTCATCCAAGCTAGATTCCAAGTCTATGTGAATAGTAGGGTACTAAGAACATAACCTGTTGGTGATGACCAACAGGGGTCTTCCACCTCTAGGAATCTATTTTTTGCCTCACCTCACCTGGTGGAGGTTGAGTCATCCTACCCACATGTCCATATGATGGAATGAACTGTGGGTGGAATGTGATATGCAGATCTATTTCTTCTTCAATTCCCCTTTCTTGTTCACTTGGATTTTCATTTTTTTCATTTTCTTTTGCCTTTTATTTTCCTTCATTTTCTTCTTTTGAATTTGAGTTTTATCCAAGTTCATGAGAAAGGGTGTTTTGAGGAAGATAGTAGGTCACATCCTCATAAATATCAACCTCTCTAACTGAAAATGGTTTTTCATCTCCATTGACATAGTATTCAATCCCATCCTTTATGAACTTGATGCAATGGAGGGAGGGATGGAATTATCTTATTTTAATGTATCCAAAGGCTACGAGCAAAGTAGTGAATATTTCAATGATATAAAACTTGGCTTGATCTTCCGGTCTATCTCCAAAGGTAACACTATGGAACTAAAGCCTCACCTTGTTCATTGAATCCTCTCAACATCATCGATCTCCTCGAGTGTGGAGATGTCAATCCTCAAATAGGCAAGGGTCTTTAGACTCATAATGTTCACGATGCACTAGATCACGAGAACTTTGCAAGTTTCATCACCCATGTCTTGTGATGTAGGGGGAGATTGTGCTCCAAGTTCCCGAAGAAGGTCTTCATCATGAAGTGATCCCGAGCTTCTTTTGTGTAATGTGCCTCCTTACCTATAGCGGTCAGCTGAGCTAAGCATATCTCAAGATCAAGGAGAGCCTTGATTAATGATTCCCTCATCTCTTTGGATAAGACAAGGGTATCGTATATGCTTAGCTTAGATGTCAACTTTCTTAGATGAGAGAGGATATTATAGTCCACCTTGGGCTGATCCTCCCTAAGCATATCCAAGGGTGGAGCATCTGTGGAGGGTTTCTTGATCCTCTCCAATGACTTGTTTCCTCTATCTTGAGGTGCTGCCAGGAGGTAGAACCTTGCCACTATGGAGGTTGACTTGGTGATCTCTTGTGGTAGGTAATGGAAGGTTCTACACACATCAGCTCACCCGCTTCTCCTATGGGACCCTTAGAATCAGATGATTCCAAGTCTATCTCAAGAGATGAACTGGTAGTATTCAAAGAAGGGAAGTCCAACTCTGAATCAAAAAGAAGAAGATTGGAATTGTTATAGTTATTTTGACTTGAAGAGTTATCATTAAGAATAGAAGTAGACAACCCATCAGAAGTGACACAGATGTAATTCAAGCTAGCTTTATTCTTTAATTTCTTGGATTTGATCGATGGTACAAAGTAGAAATCAAGTAGAGTAAGTGTGATAAGGGATTTGATGCCCTTGTTGATATAAGTTACTAGTAGAGAAGAAGAACTAGAAGAAGAGTTGTCAATGTGGTAGTACAGCGATTGGAGGTTGGACTCGGTTGGTGGTTGTATACTCTTGGGCTATCGGTGACACATGTTGTCATTCTTCTTGAGCTCCACCTTTCCTGAGTTGGCACTGACTTGCAAACCTTCCTTGATATTGGAGGTTTGAGTTGACTCAGCACCAAGGAAAGTTTCTTGATCTTGATGATCTTTTAGAGGTTTTGGATAAAGAGATATCCCAACCTTCTTTGGTTTTGGAAGGATCACAAGTATCCCAAGATTTTAATGGAACTGGATGGTTTTCCTAAGGTATTCTTTGGGATAACTACACAGGTCTTGAAGCTATGTTCAAGCCAATCCTTAAATGTGAATCCTCCAAAACATGACCGCTACAATGGTAGGGGCAAAAGTTAGGATCATGGTTTTCCCACTTCCTCCAGTCTCTAGGCTGGGTAGCTGAAAATCTTCTTTAAGAGATTCTTAAAGATCTTTTTGATTACCTCCCTCTTAAATGAATAAGATTTGTTAAGCTTATCTAAGAGTAGGTGGATCATACGCGGTGGGTATGTGTGTTCATGATGGTATGGTGAGGAGGCGGTCTGGCCATGGAGGCAATTGTGGAGGCTACCTGGTGGTAGTAAAGGAGGTGGAAAAAAGGCTGAGGTCACTGGACTGATCTCTAGCTAGTTGCTTCCTCTTATCTACCACTATCACTATTCTTGACTTCTTCTCATAGACCTTCTGTGGATTTACTTTGGGCAATTGGTCTTGATAAGGCATATGTTTGGCCTCTCCTTGTAGCCGCCTTGTTGATTAACTTCTCAAATATTTTGATAGTGAAGCCTTAAGCATGAAGGTGACCATGGATATTCTTTAGAAGAATCTTAATGGCATGTTGCTTAGACAAGCTGGTTTCGCATTTACTCGGTTATGCCATCGAGAATATAGTCAATAAGGGACTCACAGGTGTTGTTGTGCTACAACAGATCATCAATAACCTTTCTTTGAGCTCCAACAAACCTCTTGATAAAGTTGCTCACTCAACAAATGTATTCTTGAACCATTGGGAAGTTCAACATATCAATCAAAAGCTATCCCTAGGCTCTTGAAGAGGTGGAATAAAAAGCATCACGCCACCATGTTGCAACAGCTCCAAGTGTGCAATATCTTTTCGTTTCCGCCATCAAAACTCTTGAAGGAAGGTGGCAGAAAACCCTTGGGATATTGGATTGCATCAAATTCTCTAGTAGGTCTACCCTTTGGGCGATGATCCTCCGGGCTTGAGCCAATGCTTCCTTCATTTCACCATATATATCTATGTCTTCTCTTGTGGAGGTACTTTCCACTACCTTCTACATGCATCTAGTGATACCTTGCTCAATGGGAGGTAAGGTCTTGGTTGGGTCCAAGACATGCACAACTCGGATTCTCATGTAGTAGGATGAACTAGGGGCTTGTTTACAATCTGAGATGGCTACTCACTCTTCCTTTCCATCTATCTATTTGTTATTCTTCTCTTTAGCGATATGTCGAGGTGTTGGGATGATTGGGTGTCTTCTACTCAACCTCATCACCTTCCATGCCTTTCTCGAGGAGGATCCTGGTATCTACCATGCAAACCCTGAGTCTCCCAACAAATCATCTTCATTGGGATCAAAAATCTTCTCCTCATCCCAGTCATATCCCAATTTCTTTCTTTTCTACAAGATAATGTGCCTATGTCCTCAAAGAATGGTCAATCAATGGGTACAAATGATTTTTGGTGATGTGTGATCACATTCATGTATTGAGAGGCACGGACCTCCCCTACTGGAGAATCAACCCATGAGTGTACTCACTAGAAGAGACACTCACTATTTGACTTTGAAAATGACACTCTAGGAGGTTCTACTATCATGGTGCAACGGGATCATCGCTCCCTCTGCATGTAACATCTCTGTCCCTGGTGGTGGTGTTGGTGAAGGGACAACCATTATGCTTTTGGGGCCATTCCTTCGCACCATTGGGGAAGAAGGTTGAGTGAGCTCGACCTGCCATAGTGGCGGTAGATGGAATAGGATCCCTCGGTAGTCAGATCAGGTCCTTCTCCAGATGTGGCCTTCATGGCCTTTGGTGGAACTAGATCTTTACTGATGTGAATGGGTGGGGGGATGAAGCGGTGTGGTGGAGACACCACCCACTCTCTGATAGGGACCTCTATGATGGGTCATTGTAAGCAAAATACTATCTATGTGATTGATGTGGGTAGCACAGTCGAAATCAATGAGTGTGTGGAGGCTAGCGCGAAAACCTCACCTCTGTTGGTGATCTATCTGGAAGCGGCCTCTCTCTTATCGTAGGTGTTTTCACACACCATAGGGAATGATAGATCTCAAATTGAATTGAGCTTCGGACTCAGAACGTTTGTAAGTTCGCCAACACGTAGAACGATGGGAGGTCGCATACGACCTCTACTCTGGCGAGTGGTGAACCAGGTGGAGGTGAAGCATGGATCCTCCTAGCATCCTCTCAGTCAGACCCAGAGAGGATGAAATGGGTTCTGTAACTTGGGGGGTGATCAAAGTGGGTACCTCCTCCTGTGAGCCGCCTCCATCTCCGCAATCATGTATGGCTTAATCATGCAATTTTTATTTCTCCTAAGTCTAGTAGGGTGAGTGGAGTAAGAGCTAGACCCAACCTCAAAGGGGGGAGGCTCTTTGGGATCAGGAGGGCCTTACCCTTAGATGTACCAATGAGTGGTGCTAGCCCCTTACCAGCAGAGAAACCATGGGCAGTCTGTCATTGTCACACTTTGGAACTGATGGAACTACCATTGCTTTCCTCTTTAGTGAGGATGTGTCGAGAATCGATGCTTTGAATGATCACTGCCACTCTAATAGTTATGGGGAGTGCCCTCATAGGTGATCCTCACCCCCATAAAACCTCAAAATGGATGAGATGGGTGTGATCATCGGGGAGATTGGCACGATCCAAGGCCAAGTCCATCGGGGAAAGTAAACACAAACTTGAACTTGCCATTTATAATCACAAAATTGAAGAAGCGTAGCTATAACTAAGATCTTGAATCAATGTTGGAAAAAGCTTGGATCAGTTGAATTTGAATTTAAAATTTAAACCCACATCCAACATCTTGGAAGTGTTAAGTGGGGTTCAAATGGATTTAGAAGATTTTAGAGATTTGATTGGAAAGAGGAATTTTGAATATGAATCCAACTTCAACAAATTTGGGTATGTTGAAAATGGATTCAAATATTTTAGAAAGATGCTTCCATAGGTTCATGTTTGAAATTAGATTTTGATTTGAGGACCCTTTCCTTTAACAAATTTGGGTATGTTATAGTAAGGGTCAATTGGTTTAATTTTTGCTTTGGTATTTTGGAATTCACTCACTTAGCAAATTTGGGAATGCTAAGTGAAGTGTTTAAATTGTTTCTTTTTTCCTTTGTTTGTTTTATCTTGTGAATTATTATTGATTTTGAAAATTGGAATTCTCTCTTAGCAAATTTAGGTATGCTAATGAAAAGTGTATTTTATTTTGAAAGATTTTTTTGAAATAGGATTCTCTTAAATTTGAGTATGCTAAGAAAATCTAAAGTATTTTATTTATTTTGGATATTTGATTTTGAAAAGTTGGATCCTTAGAAAATTTTGGTATGCTATGGAAATCCTAATGTGTTTCCTTTTTGATTTTGGTTTGATTTTGATTGAAAGTGGGACTTCACTTTAGCAAATACGGTATGCTAAGAAAATGAAGTTCCACTTAATTTTGTGAGGTGGAAATTTCACTTAGCAAATTTGAGTATGCTAAATGAAATTCCAAAAGATGTGTTTAAAATTTTTATGTTTTGGTTTTATTTTGAAAATGGAGGCTTCACTTTAGCAAATTTGGTATGCTAAGAGTGAAGTTCAAAGTGCTTTGAAATTTGTGAAGTGGAAGTTTTTATTTAGCAAATTTTAGTATGTTAAATGAAATTCCAAAGGTGTTTCAAATTTTTGTTTTGGATTTTGAAACAGGGAGACTTCATTTTAGCAAATGGAGTATGCTAAATTGAAATTCCAAATATGTTTTGAACATTTTTTTGTGGGATGGATATTTTACTTAGCAAATTTGAGTATGCTAAATGAAATTTCCAAAATTGTGTTTCAAATTTTATTTTTGGAAAATGAGAGACTTCATTTTAGCAAATGGGATATGGTAGAATGAAGTTTTAAATGTATTTTGAAATTTTTTTTTATTAAATTTGAAAACTTCACTTAGCAACTTTGAGTGTGGTAAATGAAGTTCTAAATGCATTTTGAATTTTAAAAATATGATTGTTAAGTTTTGATTTTCGAAAAGAAGACTTCCATTTAACAAATTTGGGTATGTAGAATGGAAGTCAATCATTTTTGTGAAAATTTTGCTTTGTGTGTGATTATTGCTTTTTTGAAAGGGAATTCCAACTTAATCATATATGGAATATGTTTAAGTGATTTCAAATGATGTTATTTTTATTTGGAAATAAAATCTTCATTCAACAAATTTGGGTATATTGAATGGAGATGTTCATATGTGCTTTTGAAAAATTTAGTTTTGTTTGAAAGTGAAACTTCCATTCAATAGGTATGGGTATATTGAATGGAAAGTTTCATGTTTGCATTTTGAAAATTTTAATTTTGGTTTTATTTGAAAATGAGACCTCCACCCAATAAATGTGGGTATATTGAATGGATAGGTTTCATATGTGCTTTTTGAAAATATGAAAATCCCAACCTAACACATGTGGAATGTGTTAGGTGGAAGTCCAAAGTTATGATTTTCTTGAAGAGGTAATATCCATTCAACACATTTGGATGTATTGAATGGAAAGGCCCATCTTCAAATTTTATGCTTTTGAAAATATGATTATTGGAATTTTATTTTTGTAAAGATGATATTCACATATAACAATCATAAACATTATTAGATGAAGATAATTTAGGAAAATTTTGTGCAAAATATTTTATTAAGTGCATTTTTGAAAGAGTGCTTTTTTTGAAAAGCATGGTTTTAAGAATTTATTTTGTCTTTATTATTTTAGAATGAACCTTTCCTTATCATAGAAATGATAAGGAGGAAGTCTTTAAATATTTTTTTTTTTATTTAGATCTATTTATTTTTACCCATTGGAGAACTCAACGGGGATTTTAAGACCAACACGGGCTGAGGTCCTAAAACCTAAAGATGTTGTGTAGCTTAACTTAAGAATGAAATAAGCTAAGTGACAATGAAATGAAAGATAGTCTTGGATTCATACCAAAGTACAAACCCATCTATACTTGGAGAATGATCATTTACCAAAGATGGAGAGAGGAACCATCCCCAGAGTCAAAAATCATGGTGAAATAATTAATTTCTAAAGAATAGAAATATACTTCCATCTTCACTTTATGTGGGATAAAATTGAGATTGAAATATACTTATTTTCTTTTTATGCATTTTTAACATCATGTAGATCTGTAGATGTTTTTATTGAGGGTAATCGGGTATGACATTGAGAAGAGATGTACTATCTCTAAAGATAGAAGTCACCATCATGCAATGGACCTAATCACCTCAACAAGGACTCCTAAGGATAATGGATCTGCATGTGTACCAAAGATTCTTCCCCTACTTTACATGGAAAAATAAAGTAGGGTTTATTTTAAATTGAGTTCATTAAGTTCCTCTGAGCAAGCCCCATAATTAATTACATCCAAGAATGAGATCCTTAGGAATACTCTCCATTAAGGTAAATGATCATTATCTCAAAGATTTCAATAGGTGGGACTATCAATCGATTAGTTTATTTGGAAGATCAAATGGGATTGATCAAGAGAGGAGTTATTATCGAAGCCAAAGGAAGATAAGTAGGAGATGTTCACGATGCTAGAAACCTAGCGAATATCTCAAACCATCATGGTTGGGCTTTATATTTTGAAATTGAATTTATTCATTTGAGTTGACTTTTATTAGAAGTTTAGCTTATGATTCCTACAACAAGATTATAAAAATGCCTAGAGGTGAGGATTTATGCTTATGGCCCATGGAAGGAGAAGCAATCTTGAACCTAAATCTAGGGAGCTTTGGCGAGGGCGGCCACCTAAATCTAAGTAAAAAATGGGTATTTGGTTTGCCTCCATAAGAGGATAAACCACCCACTTGCTTGGACTTACAACCCGGGGTGGTGCCAACTAACTCCTATGATTTTAAATTCATGTAGGCAAGTCATATGCTTTATGCAAGATATAGGCTATTATTTATTTAGAAAGAGACTAAGTCCTTAAACTCACTCCCTAAAGAGACTAGATCATGTAATGGGGGTATGCTTCAAATGACTAAATCTAATGCAAATCATATTACATTTTATTTTTATTTTGGACAATCATTTGACTCAAGCTTATAGGATTCATATGAATGCATGAGAAGTAAGATTATTGGCCAAAATCTGAGAGAGGAGGAGGTGTATTTCCACCATGGTTCTCAAAGGTCAAGCAAGTTTCTAGCAAAGGTGGAAGATCTCCAATCAAGAGTGAAATAATATAATTTGTGCATGATGTTATAAAAAATACTCATCCTAAGAGGTTGCTAATTCTTTTATCTTCATTTTAGCCTAAGCTTTAGGTGAGGTTATGAGTTCTTTATTTTTAATTTAGAATTATTAAATTTGGTAGAAGACTAATCCACATCCAGGCCATACATCAAGCAAAGAAGAAACTAGGAAAAGGATGTCATCTTAATGCACAAGCTAAACAAATCATCAATCAATTTTTAAAGCTAAGCAAAAAAAGAATAAGAGGCCATTTGTATTGGGCACCACAAACCAAAAAAATAAATTGGGTAAGCTCTACCCTTATAACAACCAGATTATAAATGAATTAAGTACAATTAAGCAAAAGAATTCATTGTTATGGGGTCTTCAAGCTTCATTTCTTCATTCTTCTTCTTTTCTTCTTTTTTTATTTGGTTCCTTCTTTTGGATGGTTGGAAGGTGGTTGCTCCAAAGGCTTCACATGGTACATAAGATGTAATCTTATGATCAATGCTCATCCTAATCCCTATAATAATCATTCTAAATTTAATTATAAAAATACATGAAAAGGAAAGTAAATCTAACTAACACCAATAAGATTAACAAACCACAAAATCAAGCATGTATATTGGACTTATCACCCACACATGGGTGACTAAGTCCACATTATTGGATTATGCTTAGGGGTATAAGCACTTTCAAAAAGCATTTATATTTTTATTTATTATAGTGCCCCTTAAGCACAATCCTAAAAAAATAATAATTAGATCATCGTATCATTCATTCTACATATTCACTAACATCTAGACTAAAACATATATAAAATAAAACCAAACATCAAACCATGCACCACCTAACCTAAAGCTAGAAGTGGTGACTTATAAGTGTGTGCTTTTAAAGGTTTGTGTATGCTTAGCTATGACTTTAAGTTAGAATTTTCTAAGTGTGAGGAAAGTTTAACTTAGAGGAGGGTTTCATTTAAGTGGTTTAGTTATTTTGGGTTGGTTTTATTTATTTATATATTTATTTTATTTTGATTGGGTTCAAGTGAATCCTACAATTAATTACTAAGTTGTAAAGAGAGGAAAAGAGAGAACTTCTTCCCTAACCTAAGTAATTTCTAAAGTGATTCATATTTAGTTTTTATTTAGTGAATGTTTTATTATGTGTTTTAATTAATCAGTTTAGATGAACTCTAAACAAACCTATTCAAAAATAAAGGCATTTTAAGATTAAATAAAGTGAAGTTTATCACAAAACACACATGACTTCATTTCTTTCCCAACATGTATAACATGCATATGATTGAATCCTAAGCATATATATATATATATATATACATACCAAATGGGAATGTTTAGCATACTTTATGATGCATGCTAAATAAGTTACTTAAGAAACTTTAAATGTTTATGATGCATGATTTTCATTAAGTAGAAAAGGGTTTCTTATCCAATTTTCACATGCACATATGAATGTATGAAAGAAATAAGTGAGTCTGATTGCCATTGTTAGCCAGGAGTAAGGTACAAGACCTACTTAGGGTACTTAAAACCTCACAACTGGGGTTGTCAACTAATATACCACTTTCCTTAAATATAAGCATATGTACGAAATGAATGGAAAAGAAAGATGCAAAAGTTTGTATTTGTTTTTATTTTTTTGTTTATGCAATTTATATGTGTAGGTTTCCTTCTTAAGTCATAGCATAGAATGAATATGAAATGAAATTAGGCAAGTATTGTATTCTTTTCAAATGAACTATACACTTTGCCAAATCTATTCAAAACTATACTAAAGAGGAGAAGGAAACTACATTAAGCACATCCTTATATTTACTCACATGCAAGCATATAAGATATAAGTAAAAAAACTTTCAATTTTTCATAATTGATTCATATATTTTGAAAATAATTTGGATTTAATAGTGATAATAGCCACTCATATTCTTACTTTAGCCAAAACATAATTTGACATAAAGAAACATTTTCATTTTAAATTTGATTTTGAAAAGCATGAATGTAAAATCATATGACATACATTTAGCATGTTAGAAAGAACTAAAGTAATGAAAGCATGTAAACACATTTACCTTAATTAATTCTTAAAGACAATCTTATGAAATAAGAAAGCTTAAAGAAAATCAAAGTTTGTTTAATGTCATTTTTGTTTGATATTGAGTTTGATTTAATTTGGAAAATGTGAGGTGAGTTTGATGTTCCTAACCCATTCCCACATGTATTTGATATTTTTGTTTAATTTTTAGGTGATTAGATTCATTTTATATTTTGATTAAGTTAAGGTATGAATTAAGCATGTTAATTAGCCCTTACCTACACCACCTTAGCATAGCTAATAAAATAATCATGAGGCAATGAGATGACATAAAACCACATAAGGAATTTAAATTAGTAATGCACCTAGGAGGAAAAGGGCCTAATGTAATTTGGCTCATGATTATTGATTAATTAAGCTAAGGGGTTTAACTTAAGTAATTTCAAAACACCCTCACACATATGAGTTGAATTTTGATTTCCTTAAGTACTTAGGCTCTTGAACACTAAGCATCTACCCAAGAATTAATTGAGTTAGAAAGTTTTAGAATTTTATGAAATTAATTAAGGGGATAATTAGTGAATTAACCTTTAATTAAGGTAAGATTAAGGAATAAAGGGGGTTTAAGGAATATCTTAAGGATATCCAAAATTATTCCAACCTCATTCACTTAATCAATTTAACTCAATCAGAATTAAATCACTAATTATATTCTTAATTAAGATTACATTAAGGGAGTGATTAAGGAATGAACTAGCAATTCTCTAATTAATCCACCAATAAATCCCAAGAAAATTAGGGAGGGTCATCCCTAATTACACCCAAGAATTTTGGGATTAATTAGTGGATAAATTAGAGAGTAATTAGCAAATTAACATTCTCAATAAAACCAAAATTTAGAGAAAAGAACTATTCAAACACAATCAAAATAACTTTTGCAATATTCTATGTTCAATTATCTTTCTAATGCAATTTATTTCATATTTGTCTAATTTTTCTATGTTGAGATATGAATTTTAGAAGTTTGATTAATTAATTAAATAATCTTAATTTATTATTAATCGCACCACATGTATCTTCGGCACACGGGTGATTCTTTCCATCAGCATCATGGGTGACGTACGTGCTTTTCTCTCACGTCCGATCATTCTGATAAATGGATATGAGGGGGAAAAAAGATGTATGCATTTAATCTGACGTCCATCCAAAATGCTGGATGGATGGCAGATCCATCCCCCAAATCGAGAAAAGGGGATCCATCCATGTTCTAGGCCATGATCTGAGCTCAATTGAGCTTGGATTGACCTAGAACTTAGCCCACACCTTCATCATGCATCCTTGATTACATCTAATGGCCAAAATCCTATGCCATGAAAATTCCTTTCACAAAGTTCCAAACCACATTGAATTTAAGCTTGGAAAATGGCTAACCTCATAGGTGATCAACTTTCATTCGGAGAACCTTGTCTGGTTGAAAGCTTTCTTTGAAGTTTGAGCTCTTGAAATTGAGTGGAGGTATGGACCAACTCCATTTGCACGCTCGGCTTTGATCTAGGGACTCCTCCATTACTTCAAACTTGTATGAAGCTTGGAAAATTAGTGCTCTGAGTGCTTGCAAAGGGTATTAGGCTGAGGTTAAGTGTAGAGAAAATTGAAATTTTAGTCAAGCCCCCCTTTTCTAAAGTGATAAAAATTGAGAATGGAGATTTCAAATCCTCTAGAAGCTTGGGTCTCTAAAGCTTGCTCACAGTTCCTTATCGACAGAGGGGAAGTAAAATTCAAATGAATTAGGGAGTATATCTCCCCTCTTTAGATGGACAACTTGCTTCCCTTTTTTTTTATCCAATTGCAGTGGGTTTGTTGGGTTTTGAGTGTCTTTGATTCGATTTTTTCTAGGGAGTGGAATGGTGAACTCCCCATGTGCTTCAATTGAGTGGGAGAAGGTTTTCCATGTGGCCATTTCCATGCACATGGTCAATTTGGTTTGTCATATGAAGTGGGTTGGTATCTTTGTTTCCAATCAATTTTTTCTAAGTTTGAATTTGGCTCAATATGACCCTTTAGGTCAAGTTGGGTTAAAGGTGAATGGGGTTAGGTTTAGTTGGCCAAGAGGCTTTGGCCAAGTTGACAAGTGATTTAGAATGAACTTGACCCATTGGTTTCAATCAATTTGGTTTGAGATCAAGTTTTGACACATTTTGACTTTTAGGTCAAATGGGTCAACTTGGGTCAAGTAGAAAATGGGCTAGGTTAACCAGACTTGGTCAAGTTCAAACATTGATCATGAATGAACTTGATCATTAGTTTTTTTAATTAATTTGGTTTATGCTGGATTTTGTCCATGTTGGGTTTCATTTTAGGCTTTGTGTTGACTTGAATTGACCCATTTGACCCAATTTGAGTGATTGATCATATCATGATGATTTTTCATGATGGGATTAGGTAGTTTGATTCAATCAATTTGGTTTTGATTGAATTTGGCTCATGTACTTTAGGTCACTTTGGGTGAAGTGAACCAAGTGGGTCAAATAAATTGGTCAAAGTTGATTTGAGTTTGAGTAAACTCATATATGGACTTATGATTGAAATATAAATCCATTTTGGAGGTTTGAATTCAAATGGTTTGATTCATTTGATAATTTCAAGTTCAAAGGGTGAACATGAAATGGAATTTTGATTTTTTGAATTGAGTTTTGGTTAAGTGATTGAAGTTTGAATTTATATTTGGATTCATGATTGAAGGATTGATTGAATCATGAAGGAAAATCAAGGGTTTGGTTTGATTTGAAATTGATTTGGCTAAGTTCAAGATTTTGACTTGAAAGACTTAGGTTAGATTTTGATTGAATTTTAACTTGAATTTTGGATTTAGTTTGATTGATTTGAATTTATATTTCATTTATATACATGAATATAAATGTGAATATAAATGGGTCATGAGAAAATTTCATGAATTTGAAGTGATTTGAACATGATCAAAATTTCAAGTCCTTAAGAGAAATTAAGGACTTGAAAGATTTTGATTGAACTTGAATTTTGAATTTAGTTTGATTGATTTTTAATTTATATTTCATTATATATGTGAATATAAATGAGAATATAAATGTTGTGAAAAAAAATTTATGAATTTGATTGATTTGAAGATGATTTAGCTAAGTCCTTAAGATGGAAATTGACTTAGAAAAGATTTTGAATTGGGAATTTGAATTTTGTATTTTGATTTGAATTTATATTTCATTTATATATGTCAATATAAATGAGAAAACTTCATGAGTTTGAAGTGATTTGAACATAATCTAGGCTAAGTCCTTAAGAGGGAAATTAAGGACTTAGAGGAAAGATTTGTGAATTGCACTTGAATTTTGAATTTAGTTTGATTGATTTGAATTTATATTTCATTATATATGTGAATATAAATGAGAATATAAATGGGTTGTGAGAAAATTTTATGAATTTGAATTGATTTGAAGATGATGTAGGCTAAGTCCTTAAGATGGAAATTAAGGACTTAGAAAAGATTTTGAATTACGAATTTGAATTTTGGATTTTGATTTGAATTTATATTTCATTTATATATGTGATTATAAATGAGAATATAAATGAGTTATGAGAAAAGTTCATGAATTTGAATTAATTTAAAGATGATTTTGGTAAGTCCATGAAGGGAAATCAAAGGACTTAGGCAAGATTTGGAATTTGGAATTTCAACTTGGAATTCAATCATGGATTTCAATCATGTGTTTCAATGATGGATTTCAATCATGTGTTTCAATCATGGACTTCAATCATGGGTTTCAATCATGGACTTCAATCATGGGTTTCAATCATATGGCATTGATTTTAGTTTGGAGAAAATCAATTAGGCTAGAATTGATTTAGGTTTGATGTTGATTTGATTTGGAGTTTGACTTGAAGGAAGGAAGAAAGGAAAGTGGTCCAAGCTATAGGGTAGGTAAATTTTCCTAACACTCTTAAGGCATGACCTACTCTTATGGCTAACTCTTCTAAGTCTCTAGGGTTAGGTTGAGTGTCCACCTAATCACTAGATTTATCTTAGGACTAAGGATCTCTTAAAGTCTAAGAGAATTCCTATGTCTAAGATCGAGGGGTTGAGAACTCATTCTAAAATTGAGGTCAACACATGTCTTTGTGGTGTACTATTTTAGAATGCATATCTATAATTTATTTGCTCATTAGATTAGATGATAGGACATTCTTTTTAGATCTAACATTATCTTCTATAGAGGGCTATGCTAGAAAGGACTGTTATCATAAATAAAATTAAAAATATTTTTTTCTTGCAGGTAGGCTTAAGTCCTTAAGCATTGCCCATAAGATAGGTGGGCTTGGAAAGCAGCTAATGCTATGCCCGTATGTTTGTGAAATATAATTGATGCGTGTTGTTTGTATTTTGCTGACATTTATTTTGCAAGGCTTAGAATTAATTTTGAAATCAAAATATAAATTTGAGCTTAGAATTATGTTAGGATCTACGGGGTCAAGGATTACTATGAGCTGAATCTACCAGAAGATAGGTGTAAAGGTCCCTTGTGAATTGATGTCCCTAAGAAGGAGACTATCCTGGAAAGAAGACCCATAAATCTAGACTTGTAGTTCTAGGTCAGGCTGTATAAAGGCAGAGCTTGGCTACCCATTTATCTTTTCATATGGGTTGTACAGTGGTACCCGGTCACATTTGACTTTTTATTAAATTAAATTGGCTTGATTTATTTTTGGCATGTAATAGAATCAACCTATTTTTTCAAGTTTCTTTTTATGTTTTGCTTTCCGTGATCGAATGCTTGGACGATTAGGCTCATAAGAATAATTAAATTTTATGCTAAATTTAAATCTAAACAAATGAAACAAAACTAAAGAAAACTTAAAACCTCACATAAATTAAAGCTTTAGGAAAAACATAAAATTAATTAGAAATAATCAGGTCTTGAAACCATGAAATCATATTCTTCCAATCCTTTAATAAGGATGACCACCTTCTTAAGGAAGCTCGCCTTCAATTATTGATTTGTCCCACATCCATTTTTAATTGCATGGAATTAGAAATAAAATGCATACCCAAGACCTTAAATAAATCTTGAATCCAAACATTTAAAACTCTAAGAAATGTGCATTAGTTAGATGCATTTCATACCCTACATGATTCTAGGGATTAGGGAGTGAGTCTAGGTTCATAGTTTCCTTTCCTAAAAATGTAATAGCCCAACAATCTTACATTCTTGAGACTTAACATCATTAATTTAAAATATGCTTAGGTGGTATTAGCTGGTAGCCCTATCTAGGCAGGTTGTAAGTCCAAATAAGTCATGGATAGGTTAGTTTCCCTCAAGTGAGAGGAATGACTGTTAATTCCCAAAATGAAGTTAGGTCGAGCATTTGACATGTGTCAGAAGTACCTATAGACTAAGTTCTAAAGTATATTTTTCTTGAAAGTAAAAGGAATAAGTTGTCAACCCTAGGTATTTCTGTAGTTTTGTGCTGCTAGAATCTATCTCCTAGATTTCTAAAAAAATGCAAACTCAAAATCTAAATTAAATTCCAAAATTTATAGCCTAATTACAAGATAGTTGAAATGCCTACTAGGAATCCTAGTATCAATATGCATTTCCTAGTTCATCTTGTTTGACCTCCAAAATAACTCTCTCCAATTTGAACCATTCCCAATTGAAAATTCCAAAATCAACCCTTTGAAACCAACTTTTTAAATCCTTAGAAATAACAACTCATTTATTTAATCGAGAGTATTCTTAGGATGAGATCATTCTTAAGATATAATTTACTATAGGGGCTTGCCTCTATAGAGAACCATGAATGCAGTTTAAATTAAACCCTGTTCTACCTTTCATGTAGTTCAGGGGAAAAATCTATGGCATACTAAAAGACCCATTAGCCTTAGGAGTCTTTTATTAAATGATCAAATTAATTAAAGGATAACATGTTTATCTTTCCAAAAATATGTTTATTCCTTAATTACACTTTTCATCATCCAAATAAGAAATTCCTAAATTTTATGTGGTGTCATAAATTTTCCCCAAAGATATTTTCTAGCGACTTCGCTAGGGAATGGTTCCTTTCTCCATCCTTAGATATAAGTTATTATTTATATATATAGGTAGTGTACTAGTTCCACTCACATGTTAAGACTACCTTTATTTCCATTGGATACCTCTCCATTTCATTCTTGGTTGAGCCTATCCAACATCCTGAGCTAAGGTTCTAGAACTCTCATTTGCCATAGTTAAACGATTGAGTCACAGAACCAAATCTTGAAATAAAAAAATAGAAGATAAATAAATCAAAACCACATCATTTCTTGTCAAGACGGATTTGAATCCATTCCAATGTGGAAAAGAAATGTTAAATAAAAAAAAATAAAATCTGAAAATTACTTTAAAATTTGAAAAGTAAATTCAAGAATAAAATTTCAAAGTTAAAATTGTCCTTAATTTTACTTTGGCTTTGTACTAAAGTTAAAGAGAATGAGGATAGAGTCCTAAGTTGATACCCTTTGTTCTTCTACATTCGAAGTTAACAAATACCAAAGGATGTGGGTTAAAATAAAGGAGTTTCTTCAAAACCTGAGAAAATCTAAATCAAAAGAAGGCATAGTTGTGACTGTTGCCCCTTACCACCATGATTGAAGCTTGAATTGCATTTAAAGAATAATCAACTCAAAAGAAAATTGAAAAAAGAGGGATAGATATAAAAACAATATCATCCCAAAAAGAGAATGTCTTATTGACCTTAGGCAGAGGTTGATTAAGAAACTAAATGTAAATCTTCTATCTTTATAGATAGAAATTTATATAAATGCAATTCAACACTAATCTTGATTCATCTTCATACGTTAACTAAAATTTTGGAAAATCAGTTGTTCGAGCTGGTTGGGCAATTCTAGGGCGTGACTTGGAGCCAACCCTCTTATAGACCTCTCTGAAACCTTGGATAATTAAGAGTAAAGTAGGGAGCCAAAAGAGGAAGATGGCATGACATAAACAACAATAAAGCGACAAGATTCACTTTTTCTCCTAATCAATAGAAAAAAAAGAGAGGGTAGCAAAAGAGAATTCCAATTCTCCTGATAAGGTTGAAATGAATGAAATTTAAACCAAATGAATTTAAATCAACTTCTTGATGAGAGTCTTCTCCCATTAAATGATTGAGATTTCATAGATGGCCTTATTTAATTTTAAGGACATATCCTAAAAAAGAAAATAAATGAAGATTTTAATCCTTCTAAAGAAATCATGACCTTAGGATTGGGTTTTAAGGGTGATATTTCTATCTCTTAGAGTGAAAGTATGAAACTTCTATCTCTAGTAAGTTGATAGATAAATCACTTAGGACCTTATTAGTCCAAATTAATGTAGAAAGCCTTAGTTTTTTTCGTTCAGAAACTAAGGCATTATATACTTTCAATACAAAGTGAATCTAAGGTGAATCCTTTGCAATGTCTTATTACCTGTTTTACATTGTCTTAATGTCTAACATAGTGGTCAAAGATTTCATTGCATGTTAAGATTACCTTTAATATTATTTGTGCTATAAAAAAAGTACAAGTCATACTTGACTTTCTAATGGTACATCATTTTCCCAAGAGGGTCCTCATTTAAATAATGATCCTTTAAATGAATAGATCATGAAGTTTATTAATCTATTGAGAATAGAGTTAGACCTACCTTCCGTCCATATTAAAAGGGAAAATCATGAAATCAAACTGAAAATGGTAGAGTCATACCACCTCAAATGACATTGAAATGAAATGGCAAATAAGTCATCTCAAAAATATGATATTTTTCCTATCTTAGAGAAGTTTCTTGCAAAATCAAGCATCATAATGCTCTAAAAAAAAGAAAATAAAATGAAATAATATTAATGAAATAAAATGAAAAAATAAAAAAGAAATTACCATTAAGAAAGGCATTACATAATAATGTAATTTGCCTTATTTAATTATAAGCAACTTACTGATGTGGCATTCCACTATAAAGAAGTTCTAGGGTTATCTTCTATGATAAAGATAAACTACTAAGAACTTATCAACATCTTAGTTGATGTGAAAATTCAAAAGAAAAAAATATCCAAAATACTTGTTGATCTAGATGCATTGGTCAACATCAATTCTAAACATGAAAACAAATATACATAGGCCCATTTCAAATCGAGCTTTGATATGATAGTGCCATGAAAATTCAATCAAGAAAGAATGAGTTTTCAATTCAATGAAAAATTAATCTTGAAAACTCAACTTAAAAGAAAAACTTAATCTCAATCGTATTGTTGATTGAAGATAAAATTAAAACATTGAAAAAGAAACTTTGGAATTTAGGAACATATTTACTACGCTTGGCTAAATATAGAAATAAATGAAATGAAATGAAAGAAAAAGAAGAAAAATAATAATTATGAAAGGATGCTCATATCCATCATAAATTCAAAAGTGTAGAGTTTTAAGAATATCATTTTTCCAATCCTAGATGACCTCACTAAAGCTTTTGTTCTATTAAATGATGGAAAAGAAATTGAAGTGTTGGATCATGCAATATGATTAATCACTTAAACAAAGAATTGAACCTTATCAAATGTTGCACTTAGACAAACAATCGAATGCATCTAATCTTCTAGTAAAATAGATACTTAGGAGAAATGTCAAATGTAACATTTCACAAAGGATTGAAAGTATATCAAAATGTTAATAAAAAGAAAGAAATAGTAAAAGAACAAAAGAAAGAAAGTAAATTAAAGGGATGGAAGGACTATAACCATGAAAAAAAGGATGAAGTCTAAAAGTTCTAAGCATGTGGGAATTTTTAACTTTAAACTCCGCCGCATCAAAATAAAGTGGTAGGATTACAAGTCAAGAATTGCCTCTACCTTAAAAATAATAAAATGCTTGATACTTTGTCATTATAGCCTTTTCCATGTTGGGTAAGCTCATATAGCAGGTTAAAGAGATAATGAATCTTCTTTTTCAAGAATCCTTATCCTTTGTATGTCAAAGATTCAATTTAGTATACTATGATTCCATTTACAAGTGGCCTATAGTCATAAACAAGAAAAACTATGGAACTGTAGAGCCATTGCAAAATGAAAATTATTAACTCGTCAAGGTCCTGACTTTCTCTTGAAAGGAACTTTAAGATATTGAATGAATGTTTTTTTGATGTGTCTAAGGATCTATATAATCTTCAAGTTTGGGATGCATCTCTAGAATTTGAAGAGGGATCTAAATCCATAATTGTCAAACAAAAGAACTAAACCTCAAAAATAAAAAGTTGATTTACAACAGATATCAATAATCTAACTCTTTGATGAGTCGGATATTGATGACTTAATCAAGCTACTTTTGGAGTTTAAAAACTACTTTTTTTGGACATAAAATGAAATGATATCCAGATGTAGTGATCTATAAACTTAAGCTTGATGCCATTTCAATAAGCTAAGTCCCTTGATGAATTTGGACAAAATTTCAAAAGAAAAGTAAATGTTGCTAGATTAAAAATTAGTTAATGATGGCTTTACATAAGAAGAAAACAATCTTCTTAGTTTGATAACATCATTAGAACAAAAAAAGAAAGAAAATAAATAAGAAAAAGAAAAAAGAGAAAGAAAAGAAAAACATCAAATACATGTGACTCACATCTTAGGACTAGGATAAAATTTTTACCTTGAAAATGGGATCATATTACCCATACTTCATTTCAAAATCTAAAAGGCTCATGCATAAGATTATCCTCCTTAAGAATAACTTATTTAAAAATTGTCAAATCAAAATAATTTTAGAAAATAAAATTGAAAGCATATGATATGACATTCAGAATCCTTATAAGAATGTTCTATTACATAGTCGTATCATTCAGTCTCACAAAAAGTGGAACAATTTATCAAAAGGTCATGATCAAGATTTCTTATATCCTCACTTTCAATTAAGTGGAGAGTTATATTGAAAGTCTTGCCAAAAAATGATGAATAAATGAAAAGAAGAAAAGAAAAGGAAAAAAACTTCAATGTGATTTGAAAATAATCATATCACTACACATAGAGTTTGAAATATACTTTTGATGTAATTTCAAGGACATTGTAGTAAAATTTAGAAGGATAAAAAATACACAAACAAGAAATTAAACAAATCCATTTATAAAATATCATTCATAAAACCTTTAAAAGAACAAGAAATAAACTTAAGAATTCAAGAGATAAAAAAATGCAATTTCAAACTTATAAGGAGAATCTTAATTTCCCTAATAAGTTAGTCCTTAAAATTCCCTTATTGATTAGGGACAAAAGAATAAGATAAAAAGATGACTTCATAAGAATCCAAGAGTTTACTTACCTTGATTCTCCTTCACTTTAGAAACTTCAAGGAATCTCTTGATCTTATTGAATTCAAGAGAAGGCCTTATAAGATGTTCATTCATGTCAACAAAATAAAAATGAAATACATGTACAAACAAAAAGAAAAAAAATTCATTTGAAAAGCACTGGTTGACTTTGGTTCTTACTCCCTAAATAACTATACAATCACATGCAAGCTCAAAAAGGTAGAATTTTCAGGTTAGTACCCTATGATGTCTTGCTAAAGTGAATAAAATCTAGCACGATTATATATAACTTTGAGTTAAAAAAGAAAGAAAAATGATGAAATTCTATGCTTATGGCATAGTAAAACACTGGGTCCAAAATATACCTAGATTCTCCTTCAAAAAATACACATCAAATCTTTAAACCTTCTTTACTAAACTTCTTCATGTATAAGAAGTATTAGTGCAATCAAGAAATGAAAACAAACCTTCCATTGGCTTTCATGGACTAACCAAATAAAAATCAAGTCCATTTGACTTTTCCTTATTAGTTAAAAGATTTGAGGATTAGGATTAAGTCACTTTGACCCCTTTCCTCACCCATATTATCTATAGGTTAGGGGCAAAACCTTTATGGCACCTTACCTTTATATGCATTGAGTTGGGAGTAAGCCCATTGTGGCACCTTTCTCATATTTTCTTTATTAGTTTATAGTAAGCTTTTGTGCACCATTCTCATAAATTCATAATAGGTCTTTTATGACATAACTCTTTCTTTCCTTTATGTTGGGAGTAAGCTTATTTGTGGCACCCTTCTTATCACTTCTCATAAGTGTGGAGCAAGCCTTTCATGGCACCATTTCTATTGTTCACATGATAGGATTAAGTCATTAAGACCCCTTTCATGTCACATAAGCTAATTTGGATAGGAACAAGTCATTAAGACCCTTTCTATTAGCCAAAATTTTGAGAATTGGATTAAGTCATGAAGACACCTTTTCTCTCCTTAGCTTTTTACGATGGATTAAGCCATTAAGGGCCCTATTTTAATAGCTAATCACATAGGAGTAAGTGCCATAATAGGTATCATTTTAAAATGACTAAGGTTAGGATTAAGTGATTAAGATCCATATCCTTAAATCAAAATAAAAATATGAGGTTTAGGATCAAGTCATGAAAGACCCCTTTTCCTCCACCCAAGCTTTTAGATTGGATTAAGCCATTGAGGCCCCTTCCTAATAGCTAGCTAGAAAATAAGTCCCAGTAGGCATTCTTTCTAAAATAGACAAGAATAGGAATAAATCATGAAGATCCCTTTCTTGTTAAATAGGCTACTAGGTTAAGAATAAGTCATGAAGAACTCTTTCCTATTAGCCAAAATCTAAGGTCTAGGAACAAGTCATGAAGACCCCTCTTCCTCATTATGGTTATCCAAGAAGGAATGAAGTCATGAAGACCCCTTCTTATTAACCAATCATAAAGAAGTAAGTCCCTCAGTAGGAATCCTTATAAGGATAGGATAGAGTTATTAAGACCCCTCTCCTTTTCAAACTATTAAGGTTAGAAATAAGCAATTGAAGGCCCCTTCCTATTAGCTTACTTTAATTGAACAAGATCCAAGTCTTTGTGACTCCTTTTCTAATACAAAACAAAATAAACTAAGGAATGAAATTAAGCGATTGAAGGCCCTATTCCTATAGACTACTCAAATAGGAATTAAGTCCATGTGACCCCTGCTTAGTAGTTAAAATGTTGAGGATTAGGATTAAACTATTCAAGCCCCTTATCCCTAGCTTGGCTGTTTGGGTTGGAATCAGGTCTCCAACCCCTTCCTAATAGCTAAACAGGTAAGAGTAAATCCCTGAGTGGTATCTTTCCTTAATTAAAATAATATGCAGTATGGAATAGGAGTACGTGCCCACATTGGCATCCTTTGAATGCATCTTCTTTGAGCACAGTGATTTCATTAGGACTAGACCATCTTTTGGGTCTGCTCCTAATGATATCCCTATTCATCTTTGAATTTGGTAAATCAAGTTCCTAAGAGTAAGTCAAATTAAAACAAGTATAGGAATACATATGCCTATCTTTCACAATCAAATTTAAAAATAAAAATAGTGCAATAAAAATTAAAATAAAAAAAATTTAAAATTTGAACCCCCAAGCTTAAGCTTGTAGTGTTGACTAATTTAGTTGATGCCAATACGTGTAGTGTACTCTGGTCGATCCACTACACATATTGGGGCTCCATTTATTGACCTCATTTTTGGATGAGGTTACTTTCATTTTGAAATCGATAATTAGTATCCTAATCTCAAATAGGAATCTCTTAATTCAATGCCTAGGACATTATACCTACTAACTTAGAGAATCTTCCTTAGGTTTGATCTAACCTAATGAGCTTAGGTGGATTCAACCCAATTTTTAAATTTGGATTAAATAAAACCAAATTAAAATAAAGAAAATAAATCCAAAGTCAAATCTAGTCAACTCATTTGGCATAGGTTTGACTTAGGTGGGTCCCACCTAGTCAAAGGTCAACACATCGAGAATTTGATCAAACTAAATTATTTCAAATGTCTCAAATGATCAAATAAACATGTTTGATCATGAATCTAAAGAAATTCAAGTTCATTTAGGCCTTAATTGAGTTAATTAGACCACTTAGTCTAAAATAACCTAAATGAGTCTTATTGGGCTCAAACCCAAATCAAATTGAAATCAACTAAATTTAATTACTCAAAATTATTTGGAAATTATAATCAAACACAATTTTACCCATCATTGGGTCTAATTTAGTCAAATTGATCATGTGCCCCAAATGAAACCTAAGCTTAACCCATTAAGCCCACTTTGGGTTTGATGGGTTCAAATTAAAATTTAATTAAAATTAAATGAAATCAATCACTCCAAATCATCTCACTCATGTGATCAAGCATGATTGGAGTCTAAACCTAATCCAATTGAGTGAAATTGGTCATTTGAACCCAATTGGAATCAAACTTAACCCATTTAAGCTTAAATGGGTTGAAATGAAATGAAATTCAAAATTAATTAATTGAATTAATCAAATCAAAACTCAATCAATCATCAATTAAAAATGATTGAATTCAAAATGAAAAAGGATTGATTAAAATCAAACACTTTGAATCAAAGTACTTGGTTTGGATTCATTTTCCAATCCAACTCAAATTAGGTTTCAATTTGAACTCAAATTCATTTGAGTTTGATGTAGTTGCCACTTGTTCATTTAAATAACTTCAATAGTGATGACTAGAGCCCAAAAGACAAAGGAAATAAATGTAGGTCATGGACCAAATGGAGATTTTTGGTAAATTCCTCCCCTTTCCATCATGACAATGACTTAGCTTTATCCAAATAAACTTAGGCCTTTGACCAAGAGTTTGGTTCCAAGGGCAAAGAATGAAAGGGGAAAAGCCAAAGAAAAATAAACTTAATTTTTCTTCAAGGAAAGAAAGAAGAAGAAAAAAGAAGAAGAAAGAAGGAGAAGAAGAAGAGATAGCTTGGTTAAAGCAAGAAAAGAGGCCAAATGCCATTTTCCCTTTCATGTGAATAGTTAAGTATGTTCACAAGGCCAATGGGAATTGAATCCACCCTAGGCTGGCCTTGCTGCTGGCAGTGGCCAGATTCTGGCCACTTAGAAGTCCATAATGAAGCTCTCAGCCAAATATGGAAAGAGGGGAGGGAGAGCCTATTCCCTCCCCTTTCATTCCAAAATGTCCACAAAGGCAAGAGATGAAGGAGCGGACCCTTCCCCTGGCCTCTCGCCTCTGGCACACCAGAGAGCAGATGAAAATCGAGCCTCACTCATGATGAAATCTAAGAAAGTAATTTTCTCATCAAATTAAAGGTTCCAATACATTCTAGAGGTCAATGCGACCCCAAACAAATTGCCACCTGACCCCTCTCCACTGGCAAGCCAAAAAATGATCGAGACCATCAAAAATCAAGTTGATGTTGGTCTAGATCAATCCATGGGGAGGCATCAAACTTCACCCACACCTTCGCCGAAATGAAGCTAATGGAGTTGATCCCATTGCCGGTGATCACCAGAATCAAGGTGTGCTCTATCACCACCTCCTAGGCTGTTGATTATGGTCCTTTTCAAAAAGAATTTGATTCCTAAGTTGATAAAACCATATAGACGGGTCATAAATTGATCAATGATCGATTTGGTATTGAAATCATGATGAAAGTCGATGGCGTTCACAAGAAATTTGGCAAAAAGATGGACAACGTCCGTCTCTCACCGAAGAATCATGAGATTGAATCTTCATCCGATTCTTCTAGGGAGATGAAATTTGAGCTGATGACGGTCCCTTAACAAATCGCAGAGTCGATCGAGACCGTCTGATCTTCGATGAGATGGTCGAGGATCATCCCGCATGGCACCGCTTTTAGCGCGAATACCATACGGGATCTGCAAGGCCAAATGGCACCACGCCACATGGAGGTGGTGCCACATCAGCTCGCCATTAAAAATGGCTAATTCCTTTTAAAAATTATTAAAAATCACAAAAAATAAAAAAATCATAGAAAAATAAATTTAAATCCAAAAAATACAAACTTGGGCTCTATGGATTCATCTTGATGAGAGTAATCCATTAAAATTAAAATCCCCAATTCATTTTTTTGGGTATTTTAGCTTTAATTTAGCTTTAATTGAAATCAATTAAACCTTCATTAATCTCAAACCATTAATAAAAAGAAATGAAATTTTGGGGAAGTGAAATTGATGTTAAAACACACTTTATGAAAAGTTTCATGAATTATTGCAATCTATTTCTTGAGAAATAAAATTTCAAATTTTAAACCTTAATTTTAAATAAAATAATTAAGGAAAATGATCTAAACAACCTTAAATCAATTAATGAGCTCTAATGAACATTAAAACACTAATGAAACTCATTCAAACTTAAGAAATCACAAAATTACTTAATTAAGTAATTAAATGTACTAAATAATTCAAATAATTAACCAAAAAATAATTAAATCATAGTAAATAAACCAAATATCCAAAAATTATGAATCAACCCTCTTTGAAAACATCTTTTAGAGAGGAATCACTGAAAAATGATACCTTTAAATGATTTGCATTAATTTTGGCTTAATTTAGATTTTAATGAAATGATTATAACATCAATTGTACCAAATTATGAATCTAATCAAGATGAAACTTTGAAAATATGAAATTAGCATGTAACCCCACGTAAAAAATTTCTAACACAATTAAACTTTGAATTGAGAATTGTTGATTATGCAATTCTCTAGGTCAATATTAATCAAATAATGAATAAAAAAATCCATAAAATCATTAAATCATGAAATAACTTGAAATAATCTTAATTAAACATTAAAAGTACTTAGATAGTTCTCCAAACATCCTGAGTCAAAGAATTTAATCAATTGAATACTTAAGGATTAATGAAATTAATAATCATATTAAGAGTAATTAAACCTTAAGTTAATAAATTCATAATTAAATAACTTGAATCAAATCAAATGAAATAAAACCTTTATCTAAATACCATAAGTTTACTTAATCAAATCAAATGAAACCAACACAACTCAATTCAATTCAAATCAAATCAAATAAACCAATTCAAATAAAATTAAATGAAATAATTCAAACCAAATTAAAAGAACAAACTAAATCAAGAATGAAAGTTTAATCAAATCAAACGAAATGAAATGAAAAAGTCAAATTTACAAAGAAAAGAATGAATCCAAAGTCCCAACAAAATTGAAACCATCTAAATGAAATTAAAAGAATTAACTAAGATACTTAAGGATCTTAGTTGGACCTTTAAGATGGATCTTCATCTTAGGATGAAGATTTCATTCTATTAGGAGTTAAGATGTTCAATATAATAAATTACACCCAAAAGTGGGATTCATTCTTCTCTTCATTCTTGAGAACTTAAACTTCACTTTAACCAAATAAAATGAAATTGAAAGAAAAAATAAATCAGTAAATCATTTGGAATGAAACCACCCAATGGTAAAATTCAAACAAACTCAAACTCCAACTTGAAACTTGAACTAAAGATGCTTAGGAAAGTCTTGCTACACGTGCCTATTTACTTCGCACACTAGATCATTAGGTCATAGACCCTAGACTTAGGTTAGGCCATTTTGTGATTCTTTTATGAACCATTGTGATGTGTTATGATATGATGTGCTTCACATGTCTTTGTGGTGTACTATTTTAGACTACATGTCTATACTTTTTTGCCCATTAGATTAGATGATAGGACATTATTTTTAGATCTAACATTATCTTCTGTAGAGGGCTATGCTAGAAAGGACTACTATCATAAATAAAATTAAAAATATTATTTTATTATAGGTAGGCTTAAGTCCTTAAGCATAGCCCATAAGATTGGTGGGCTTGGCAAGTAGCTAATGCTTAGCCCACATGTTTGAGATATATAATTCATACTTTCTATTTGTATTTTGCTGACATTTATTTTAGTGGGCTTAGAATTAATTTTGAAATCAAAATATAAATTTGAGCTTAGAATTATTTTAGGATCTTTGGGGTCAAGGATTAGCAGGAGCTGACCCTACCAGAATATAGGTGTAAAGATTAACTGTAAAGCCCAATGGATGTTTCTAAGAAGTAAACTATCCTAGAAAGAAGATCCATAGATCTAGACTTGTAGTTCTAGGTTGAGCTGTATAAGAGCAGAGCTCGGCTGTCTATTTGCCTTTTCTTCCAGTATGTGTAGCGGTACCCAACCACATTGGCCTTTTTATTAAATTAAGTTAGCTTGATTTATTTTGGGTGTGCAAAATAAACAACTTGCTTTTTTAGGTTTTTATATATGTTATGCTTTCTTGTGATTGAATGCCTAGATGATTAGGTTCATAAGAAAACTAACTTTTATACCAAGTTTAAATCTAAACAATTGAAACAAAGCTAAAGAAACCTTGAAATCTCACATAAATTAAAGCCTTGGCCAAAACATAAAATCAATTAGAAACAATCAGGTCTTGAAACCATGAAATCATATTGCTCCAATCCTTGAATTAGGATGACCACCTTCTTGGGGAAGCCTATCTTCTATTATTGATTTGGCCCATAACCATTTCTAATTACATGACATTAGGGATAAAAATGCATACCCAATACCTTAAATAAAGCTTTAATCAAACATTTAAAACTCTGAAAAATGTGCATTAGTTAGATGCACTTCATACCCTACATGATTTTAGGGATTAGGGAGTGACTCTAGGTTTATAGATTTGTATTTTAAAAATATAACAACCCAACCATCTTGCATTCATGAGACTTAGTATCATGAATTTAAAATGCACTTAGGTGGTGTTAGCTGGCAGCCCTCTTTAGGCGGGCTATGTCCAAAAAAAGTCAAGAATAAGTTAATTTCCCTCAAGTGAGAGGAATGATCGATAATTCCTAAAATGAAATTAGGTCAAGCATCTTATATGTGTTAGAAGCACTTGTAGACTAGGTTCTGAAGCATCATTTTCATGAATAAGTCTTCACCATTATGAATTTTTACCCATGCCGCTATAATCTAAGTCCTAAATTTCTAAGAAAATATCAACTCAAAATCTAAATTAAATTCTAAAATTTAAAACTAAATTACAAGATAGTTGAAATGTCTAGTAGTCATCCCAATATCAACAAGTATTTCTTACTTCATCTCATTTGGCCTCCAAAATAACTCTTTCCAATTTGAACCATTCATAATTGAAAATTCCAAAAATCAATCCTTTGAAAACCAACTTTAAAATCCTTAGAAATAACAACTCATTTTTTTATCGAGGGTATTCTTTGGAAGAGACCATTCTTAAGATGTAATTAACTATAGGGTCTTACCTCTATAGAGAACCATGAACCCAGTTTAAATTAAACCTTGTTCTACCTTCCATGTAGTTTAGGAGAAAATTTTATGGTAAACAAAAAGACCCACCCATTAGCCTTAGGAGGCTTTTATTAAATGATCGAATCCATTAAATGATACCATGTTTATCTTTTGAGATAGCATGTCTATTTCTTAATGATTTGATCATCCAAATAAGAAATTCCTAAATTCTATGTGGTGTCATAAATTTTCCCCACACCTTATAATAGAATGCCATAAAAAATGGGAAAAGAAAAACATAATAATAATAAGTTGTTTACTGATGTAATATATATTGATATGCCTATTAAGGAATTAATATAATAAGTAAATTATAAGTGACTTTGAGGTGGCCTGATTCACTGTTCACTCTGGCTACACTAGTTTTATAAATAAAAAATTTTGCAAATAAAATGAAAGTAATATTTATTAAACCTCTTACCAAAAAGAAATCATCAAGGTCACCAAACTAAGGATAAGATTAGCTATCAAGCTTTCTATATAGAAAAAAACAAACAAACAAAATTTTTTTAATGACTTGTACTTTACTAAGAGAATATTACATATTAGAGTTTCTCATATTTATATGTATAACAAAGCCTAAGAAGATGAAAAAATTATAAGGGAGTGAAAGTGTTGTTGGCCTAAAGTTGATAAATGAAAACTTGCTTTATCTTTAATTATTCTTCTTAAAAATTTATGGGTTGTTGACTATTTATTTGATGCTTCTTGGAATGTCAAAAATCACATCTTGTACTTTCAAAAATTATTCATGCATAATGACTTGATTTTAGAGGTGGCAAATGTTGTGGCATTGTTTGACTTTCACCTTACACTAAAAGTTTTGCTTACATGATGTTTATCTATTGACATTATTACACCACTACAACAGATATAAAATGAGAATAAGTTATTTTAATTCTTACAAAAGTTAATAATATTGCTATTTGCAAGAGCTAACCATCTAACTTATCATTTCCTTTCTTTTTTTTTATTATCATTAAAACATTTATCATTCTTCTATTACATCAATAACATTAAACCAAGAAAAACTCATCTTGAAGTGTTGAAGGCTTTAAAAGTTGTATAGGATTTAGAAGGGATTAAACCTAAATAAAGAAACATTTTCACTTGCAAGGTGGTTGATATAAAAATCTTTGCTAATATCAATTAATAATATAAAACTAATAGTGCCAATAAGACTTTGATGAGTAATGGAAAAAATAGGTGATTCACAAAAAATGCTTTTAAAAGCAATAGTAGCAATAGAATTTTTATTGATAATTACAACATATAAGATTATATATAGATATAAATAATTATATGTGTTTTAGATGATTGCAATTATGAAGATGAAATGATAAGAGATATTTGTTTAACTGTTGAAGGTTATTCTTCAAGTGAGGCATATTTCTACTCATGTCCATTTTTTATATTTAATTTTATTTTTTAAGTCTCCATTTACCATTAAAAAAGAAATAAATATTAAATCTTTTATCAAAGAGAGATCTCCAAGATTATTAAATGAAAATATGATGTATGTCATGAGGCTTTCTTTAAGAAAAAAAAAAGAGTTCTCTAAATAATTTATATTTCATCAAAGCATCATTAAATATAGAAGTTTTTCATATTTATATGAATATAATGCCTAGGAAGGTGAAACATTACAAGGAAGAGTAAATGGTGGTTTTCCATAAAGTATTTACATGGAAACTTGTTTTTATGAAATTTTTGTTCATCCTTTTTGGAAACTCAATGATTGCTCATAACTTATTTTATTCTTCTTGGAATATGGTGGAACATATCTAATCTACAAAGAACCATAACATATTTGTATGCAGACTTGACTTTAGATGATATGGAAAGATATGATAAAATGTTACATGGTATTATTTGTTTTTCACCTTAAATTAAAAGTTCAGCTAACTTGAGACTTTTTATTTTAATATTCTTGAAATCTAGTGTGGCCTGAGGTTGTCCCTCTCAATGAATGCTAATTAGAGTTTGGTGATCTTTTAATAGAGTTTTAGTAGCCTTGGTTGAGTGAATCTGCAAGAAATATTAGGGTTAGGGTCATGGATAGGATCAACCAACACAAAAATAGCTCAAAACCTAAATAATCTTATCTTTAAATTTAAGATTTTATTGTCATAAAACTACTAGATAAAACTATTGGTCCTTAGAGCTTAAAACCCTAAAGATGCTAATTCAAATTTCTTAAGTGTTCTAGAAAATTTTATAAATTTTTAAAATAATTTTTGCATTTGTTTAAATTTTTTTAAGACTAAGTCAAAGAAAATCATTATAAATCCTTAGAGCTCAAAGATTGGTGTTTTTAGTTGTAATCTAAAAAATTTCACATGATTCTAATAATGATGGGTCTCTTCCATCCTCCATTTGCATCATGTGCCACATAAAATTACAACTATTTTAAAATATTTATGGCATTTAACATATTAAATCATTAATCATGATAAAGATGATATCAAATATTGAATATTAAATTAGAACTATTTTAAAATATTTATGGCATTTAACATATTAAATCATTAATCATGATAAAGATGATATCAAATATTGAATATTAAATTATGAATTTAAGATATTTTACTTATTGATTAATATTAAATCATAATGTTTAATCTATTAATTAATTATTTTAAGTTTGTCAGTAAAACATCAAACATGAATAATAGCAAATAAAAATTCAAACGAAATTCTAACCATGTTATAATAACTTCATGGAGTCATGTTAACATTTATACCACAAATTTCGTTCTAAATAATTTATAAAGCAAAATTTATCTTTTAGTTTAACCAATTTGTACTAATTATCATGGCTCACGTAAAGTGGAAATAATATATATATATATATAAAATAATAATAATAATAATAATAATAATATTGTTATTATTATTATTATTATTACTATATTATATTATATAATTTTTTATTTCAAACTAAATTGAGTGAACACAATCAAACAAAAGGATTATCCATGTTTATCTCGTTTATAAATTGAAATAAATGTTGTCGTGTTACTTTTAGAAGCATAACACGCTACTTAATAAGTGAACACGAAATGCTCACTAACAATGATTTTTTGATATAGCCCTAATAACAACTATAGTATGAAACCGAAACTTGGCTAATCGACATACATAAATGGAAGATAAATATTTCCATATTTTATGCTTCTAAATCATAACACAAATTAGCTAAATTTTCACAACAAGTCAAAATATTTAAAATATAAGGAGGAATTAATGCATACAATTAAAACTAATACTCATATTTAACGGATATTTAAAAAATTCGCATAAGGAGATAATGTATGCTACTAATAATAAATATTTTCTATCATAAAGTCTAATTAGAACTTTATACAATAAGAAATGATTAGACAAAAATAATTTATTTTAATTTATTTTATAACAAACTTTTTAAAATTTTAATTTAGACTATTCATATTTAATAATATATATTGAAATTCTATGCTCTTGAATAACATTATACTGTCTTCACTGGTCTTCCATATAGATAAAACTTTTATCACAAAGCTGCTGACGCACTAAATTAAAGTTTATCTTATATATGAAACCATAAGGGCCTAAGCAGGGGTCAAAGCCCATATGGCCACCTCTAGTCCCGAATGCGAGTGCATTGTCAGCAGCAGCCCATAAGCCTGCATTACTGCAACTTCACAAGACGTACCACATTTCTCGAGTTTTATTTACAACCGCATTGCATTGATTATTCCATACACCACATTAGTAGTTTTTTTATATCTTATTTTAAAATTTTTAAAAAAATTTTATCACATAGAAATCTTTGTTATATTAGTGTTCATTTTTTAAGTTTAAAAGTTGTTTAAATTTAGGTTAAATATCCTGATTAGAATACTATCTTAAATTAAATTATTAATCTAATTAATTTCTAGAAATTAAGTTTAAATTTAATTAATTCTAATAAAATGATATAAAGAATGAAAATAATTTATTCAAACTCAATTTATTAGTAGTCCCAAAAGATTAAATTATTTAATGAATAATAATATAATGATATATCAATATTTTTATGGGAAGAATTCTAATTTTTATTTTTAATAATTTTTTATTAAAATGTTAATTATGATTTGCAATCATACAACAATAATTCTTTATCACACCATGAATACATGAAAAGCCTTTAGTATTTGCAATCATTTTGTCTCTAAGTATAAAGTTACTCATCCACCTTGCATCTTCATCTCTACAATACATAATTTTATGCTTCTCTTTTACTGACCAATATTATGCACCATATAGCAATGCAAGTCTCACCACCATTTTACAAAATTCTTCCAAAATTTCATCACATACAAAATTCTACTAGTAACATCTCCATTCATATTACCTTCACTTTGAATAATATTCTTGAGATATCTCAAATGTTCACTCTTTTTAATGACTTGTCGCCTATTGTCATCACTTCACCACTAGATCTTCTACAACAAAAGTTATACTCCGTAAATTTAGTTTTAAATCAACTAAAATGAAAGCCTTTAGACTTTTAAGGTTGAACTCCATAATTCTTGTTTTTTGAATTCCCTCTTTAGACTTATCAATAAAAAGACTATCATATGTGAAAAATATACACCGAGGTACATCCTCTTGTAAACATCTAGTAAGAACATCCACAACTAAAGAAAAAAGATATGGGCTTAAAGTCATTCCTTGATGTAATCCAATTGAAATAGGAAAATACTTTGTTAATCCTCTTTTTGTGTTTGAACACAATTGAGAGCTATAACATACATATCTTTAATAACTTGAATATAAGCAATATTAACTCCCTTTTTTTTAAGGACTCTTTAAAGCACTTCTCTTAGAACTTTATCATATGCTTTCTATATTTCAACAAATATAATATGTAGATCCTCCTTGCTCTCTCTATACTTCTCCATCAAACCTCTCAACAAATGTATAGCATCCATAGGAAACATACCCGACATAAATACAAATTGGTTTTGAGAAACTTTTGTATCGTGTCATAATCTGTGCTCAATTACTCTCTCCTATGATTTTAATGTAAGGCACATTAACATATATTTTTCTATAAGTTATACATACTTGTGCATCACCTTTATTCTTAAATATAAAAATCAAGAAACTCTTTCCACTCTTCATTTTCTTTAAGGTATCTCCAACATCAATTTTATTAATACTATGATAGAAATAAAACTTTTCATTTTTTATCTAGGGTATTAAGATCACTAAAGTCAATTATATTCTCACAACTTTCATTAAAAAATATATCAAAATCTCTCATACACAAATGTTGAATATCTTTTTTTCTAAGGAAAACACTTTATAATTATTGAATCTAAAATTGTCCATGGATGGAGGAAGAATCTTCTAAGATACATGGGAAATAAGATTATAGAAAGACTGCTAATAAGAAGACGAGAAAGTAGTAAAGCATAAGGAGAAAAATAATTTTTATTGCTTAGAATGGAGTATAAAATATGGGGGTTTAGAGTGAAAGCCAAAAAGTCCCATATTAAGAAAGAAGTCCCTCTTTATAATATCAAGGGATGACCATACATAGAAATATCATATAAGGTAACTTTAATATAAGTGAATTCCCTTCCTAGTTGATGGTGATGAACGAGTATAGGTCCATCAACTAATGGGGCGAGTAGCACATTTTCTAGCAAGTATGTTAGTAAGATGAGGCTATGAAAAGATACCTTGATTAACTTATGACATTATTGTCTATAAGCTTAAAATTCATTCTAATGAAAACCTAGTAAAGCAAGGTCCTCTACTCATATGATTAAACATTAAACAAATTATCATTGGAGTCATAAAATTGGTCGATGCTAGATTATTCTAGAAGAGAAATACCCAACTTGGTTAGCCAATGTAATCCTTGTTAAAAAAATGGTTGACATCATAAAAAAAAAGAAGAATTAGGGAAGGAGGTAGGCCCAATTATCATCATCCAGTCACATCTTACCTCTTCTTTTTAATAAGTAGGTGAAATATCATGACTAGCTAGAGGATGAGGACAAAGAAGGCACCAAGAAGACATAAGAAGTGGGAGGCCAATATTCTTACGATTTGCTAGAGGCCTCCATGATACATATAGAATTGGAATAGAATTTGAAGAACAAGTCACATATGGTCAGTGCACCATTCAATCCAGTTAATTTGAGGACCAAGTTAGCAGTGACAGTAGAGGCAAATATTGATGAGGGAAGGATCCCTAATCAAGGTAATAATGTGCTTAATTTATCTTTATTTAAAAAGATCAACAGATATATGAGAGCTTTAACTCTAACCTAATTGTCCTCAGAGGCTATCAAAAGTTTAGTAGTTAAAGCTACATGATAACTAAGTGAAGACTATAAGCCTTTAAAGTTTTATCTACAATTGTCACCTTTGAGTTCAAAAGTTGATGTAGATTGCAAAAATTAATCATTCAAAGAAATAATAGAATTACCTTTTGATTGGTATTCAACATGTGTTCACAAACTAGTAAAGGAAGAATTAATAGCACACACTTGGTCAAAACATAAGTCTAATTGTATTGAGAAACTATAAAAAAATAAGTGTGAGATAGTTCAATCAAGATAGAGATTGGAATTTGGCATAATTACTAGTGGATGATGACGAGTATTGTTTAGTCATATGTAGTTTTCATTTGAACTCATAAGGACACCACATAGATCTTAGGGGATAATTATTAAAATGATCAAGTGCGACATTAAGGGATGATGTACTTTTTTGAAGGATACAAACATCATCCTACAATAGACTCAATTACCTGATAAGGATTCCTAAGACATATGGGTCTACATATATACTAGAGATCTTTCCCCTACTTTACATGGATAAGTAAAGTAGGATTTATTTTATGTTGGGTTCTTTAGTTCCCTAGGAAAGCAAACTTCCATAGTTAATTACGTCCTAAGAAATGAAAATTTTCTAAAAATATTCTCAATTAAAGTAGACAACTAATATCTCTAAAGATTATGAAGCTAAACTATCAAATGATTTATTGTTATTAGAAATAAAATGGGATTATTTGAATATGAAGACTTCTTCATGTTCCATAGAAGAATAAATAAGAAGTATTCAAGATACTAGGAAGCCTATTGGATGCTTTAGTCTACTCATTTGAGTTGAAATTTTCTTAGAAAGCTAGGACTCACATTCCAACAAGACAAGATTTATGGAAATACCTTGGAGTTGAGGACTTATACTCATAGAAAGACAAAACAAGTTTCCATCAGAACCTAGATCTAGCGTGCTCAAGCACAAGCTAAGAGCTCGACTTAATTCTACTCAGGGGAATGAGATATATTGATTCATATCTACTAGGGAGAGCGGTTCGATCCTAACTCTTCTGGACTTACAACCGCCTGGAGTGGCTACCAGCTAACACGTCCTATGATTTAAAATAATGTGGACTAATCATATGTAAATGCAAGATAGCTAGGCCATTGTAAATTATGAAAGAGTCTATAATTCTAAACTCACTCCTTAAGAGATTAGATCATGATTGGTTTGTAAATTATGACCTAAGCTAATGTAATAAAATTTACATATTTTTATTTTATTTTTGACTCATCATTTTGGACTCAGGCTTGGGAGGATTTATGCTAAAATCATGATGAAAGTATATTATGAGCTAAATTAGATAGAATGGGTGTTTTTCACTTCAAGGGATTGCCCTCATAGGTCAAGCCTATCCCCTATCGTGTAAGAATGAAGATCCCCTATTTTTAAGAGTGAGATAATATGCATATGTATGATGTTATACCATACAACATCTAGTTAAGGGGTTATTAAATTATTAACTATTTTGATTAAAAGCCTAAGCTTTAAGATGAGATTATGAGTTGATGAATATTTGACTAAAGTTATTAATGAGGGTTGAAAATTTAATTTAATTCTAAAGAGTCTAACGTATCCATGACACACATCAAACATACATATTTTAAGAAACCTATGAAAAGTATGTCATTTCTATTACACATTATAAACACAACAATCAAACATTTGAATTTTGTAAAAGAATAAAAGGCCGGTGCGGCCGTGTACCATCGTACACCCAAAAAAAAAATTGGGTAGCCCAGCTCTACCTTTATACAACCTGGATTATAATTAGAATTATAATAGAAGGAAGAAATATGAAGATATTCAATTCTTCTTTATCTTCATTTCTTGGATTTGAATACTCCAAGCTTCTCAAGGCCTCCCAGGTCTTTGACTTTTAGCAATTACTTATCTTAAACCCCATAACTCTAATCCTAATCCTAGTGCAAAAGTATATTTTGTGAAAAATTAAATTTAACTACACCTGCAAAATAGAGATTAGTATAATACACATTCAAATCAAGCAATTGTATTCCACATATTTTAACTTAGCACCATGCCTTGGGTAACCAAGGCTACCTATCATAATTAGATTATGCTTAGGGACTTAAGCAGCACAAGCAAAAAAGCAATTTTATATTTTATTATTATAGTAGTCCTTTAAGCACAATCCCCTACATAAAACATCATTAGACTAGTGATGGCTTAACATCCAATTTACGTACAAGCAAACATAACATTCAGTCTAAATCATTACATCACAAAATAAAATATATCACCATAACAATCACTGGCCTAACCTAATACTATAATCGGTGACTTAGTATTCTAATGTGTGTACTATAGCTAGAGTGCAATATATCTCACTTAGGCATTAAGATTGAGATTTTTATTTTGAATGTTTAAACTCTTTATTAAAGGTGGTTACACTTCAATTATTTTTTGACTTTAATTGAGTTTTAAATAAAATTTTTTTACACCTTTTACTTATAATTTATCATTGTAAAGAGAAGAAAGAGAGTTGAACTCATTTAATCCCTACCTTAAGTTAATTCTAAGAGATGAATTTTATGATTTTTAACTTTTTTTTAATTAATCATGAATTTCAATCAATCCTATGTTTGGATTTGACTTAATAAATTTTATTTAAACATGAAAGGCATCTTAATGTTAATGAAGCTAAGTCACCATCAAATGTATAATGTTTTATTATTTTAGTCTCATTATCAATAACATTACAATCTCATTTCATTTTACTTAACTTTTATTTAATACACACACATACATCTTACACATATTTTGGCATACTCAAACATGGATATGCATAAATTTTGTAACTAAGGAATTTCATTTAAAGCATACAAGTGTGTAATAAAGTTATGCAAATACGTGTCTTTACTCAACTAGGGAAGTGAGATTATCTAACACCTCCTTGGGGCTACTTAAAGTTACTATATACTTGCAAGTTCAAACACACATGTACTCTATATATTCATTTTGACACACTTAAAACACAAATAAGCATGAATTTCGTATGTATACAAGTATGTAAGAGAGCTATATAAGTATGTGCTTTTGTTAAACTAGGGAAGTGAGATTATCTAAGACCTCCTTGGGGCTACTTAAAGCCTCATGTTCTTGGGATGTCCAGACTATATACTTGCAAGTTCAAATACACATGCATGCATATATGGATACAAAATGAAATCATGAAAAGTTCTAGGTTATTATCTCTTAACAAATGATTTTTTTTTTTAGTTTTAGTCCCTATAATAAGACTTGCAAATATAATTAACACCTAATTTTTACTTAAAGAGAAAACATAGTTCGAGATTTACATAGTGATAATAGCCACACCATATAGTTTATTTCCACATCGTGCAATTAGATGCAACCTTATCTTTTTAAATTTAAAACATGAATGTATGGAACACATGGCATGCAAGCTTATGATAATTGAAAAAGATAATTAAACATCATCAAATGACATACTTAGCTTCATTAGAGCCTAAGGACAATCATATTAAACAAACACACCTTAAGTCTAATCCAAATTTCTTTAATATTTAGATTTTGTGTTTTCAATTATTTAATCCTAAAGAGGAGAAGCAAGATCAATTTATTTAACCCATACCCATGTTGGTTAGTTAATGAATTAAAAAAATAATAATAATAAAGTAAATTTTATGACTTAACTTGATTTAGTTTATTAGCAAGTCAATTAATCACCCTCCCAAAGAGTGCCTTAATTTAATTAACCATTAAGCAAGGGCCTATGAAACATGATGATGCAATTGAACATAAATTTAGCAATGTCCTAAAGATTCTAATGTAATTAGGCCCATGCTTAAATAATTAATTGAATTAAGAGAATTAGCTAATTACTTTCAAGATTTCCCAAACCTATGAAAATCCTTATTTCATTAAAACCCTTATGTTAACTAAGCACATAAAGAGGATTAATTAAATCAATTTGTTGATTGCACTAATTATGTTGGAATAATTTTTATTTTTCTATTTTAAGTTTCTCACTCTCACTTTTGATTTAATTACTCGATCACTTAATTATAGGATTTAAGGATAAGTTTGAGGAAATAATTAGAAGGGGAGGTCCTAATTATTTCTCTTGATCACTTTTATAGTTATGATGATTAAATAACCTTCCTTAATTAATTTCATAATTTTCTTAATTTTAATAATTATTAAATCATTTAAAAGGGTAATTAGAGCTTATAATTATGATTTTTCTAATATACTTAGCAAATTAATCCAAGAAATTATGGGAGGTAGATGTCATCTCATGTATGCAACATGCTAATTTTCAAATTAATTAACCAAGTGATTAGGGCTTAATTAAAGTAATTAGTTGAAATTTCAAACCCTAATTAGTCACTATTCATTAGGTGAAACCTAAGGATTTTATTTTGTTTGGATTCTCCTTTGTCTAAGCTATTAATAGATGATTTATTTATATTTTTTTATTTTTCTATAACTAGTTATAAATTTTTAAAGTTATGGATAATTAATCATATTTTTAATCTTAATTAAATGATTTACACAGTTGATGCCACACAAATGCTGATGCTGCAACACTTTCGATGTGGTGCCATATGATTGGCTATTTAATATATTTGATGTGATAGCTGACTCAATAGTTGCGGACACGATTTTGTCTTGGTCGTTTGATCTAGGATCAATGGTCAAGATTATTCTTGCCATTCTAAAGGAAATAAATCAAAATATCAAACTCAATTAATCATGATCGTCCGATTCTAATCATGCGGAAATGGATGAGCGATGATCCATCATCCCACGAGTGCTGAAAGATGGACACCGTCTATTTTTCATCACTCGATTCAAGCTTTTCGGAGCTCATTCGATAATGAAAATGATTCCAAAATGATTAAGGATGAAAAAGAAGCTTCTATGGTGGGATTCACACAAAATGATGATTTCTTTCCCAAATGACCAACAATCTTAGGATTTCCATGGTTTGCTGGATTTTACCTCATCGAAGCTCAAGCTTGGTCCGTTGACTGACTTTGCTTCATCTTGAAGAGACAAAGATATTTTGAGAAGCTCTTGAGTTGCCTCATATCAGTTGCTCTATGGACTAAATGCCATAATGAAACTTGTCAGAGTTAGTCTTGAGATGGTTTTTGGTGCTCGAATCGACTCGTTTTAGCTTATTGAGGCTAGAGGAAGGTGTGGGAAGAATTAATTTGGGTTCAATGGCTTTGGATGGAGAGGAGGCTCATTTTGTGAAGGTGAAGTGGTTACTTATTTATAATTAAAAGATGGTAATTTATGGTTTTATTCCCATGTTCATACTTAATTTCATGATTTTGTTTCTATGCTTATGTATATGCTTATGTGTATTTGAATGGGAAAGTATATAGTCTAGATATCCCAGGAACATGAGGCTTAAGTAGCCCTAAGGACGTCTTAGATAAGCTCACTTTTCTAGTTTAACAATGGCACATACTTTCTTAAATTCCTTATATATATTTACATATGATTAAATATGAGATGAAACCTCATTTTTCTATCAAATTCATGCATCAACATCCATTAAGTGTGCAAAAATATGGGTACATTGTATGTATATGTATATACTAAATCAAATATTAAAGAAACTAAAATGGAAAAGTGTGGATATTATTGATAATATAATGGAAGCAGTGGAGTATCACTCATGTGATGGTGACTTAATTTCATTGATCTTGAGATGCCTTCCATGTTTAAATAAGATCCATTTAGACTAATCTAAACTTAGGCTAAATAAAATTCAAAAGTTGGTCATTAAAAGAATTAAAGCTATAATAATCTATCTTTAGAAATCAACTTAGGTTAAGTATGAAAGAGTTAAGTCTCTTTTTTCTCTTCATAATGACTAGATCTAAGTAGTGAACAAAGTAAATTACATAAATTAAAATCCAATCAAGCTACTAAAAAATTTAAAGTGAAGCAATCCTTAATGGGTAATTTAAATAATTCTAAGACTTTAAAAAATCCTAATTCTAAAGATCAATCAAGACATACCACACTAAGCCATAGTACCCATTATTAGAATACTAAGGCACCTACCTTAGTATTTAGTTAGGCTAGTGTATGTTGTGGTGATATATTTTATTTTATGATGTAATATTTTTAGACTCAATGTTAAGATTGTTTGTGTGTAGACTGGATGTTAGTTTGTTATTAGCCTAATGATATTTTATACAGGAGAATGTGCTTGAGGGGTTACTGCAGATGTTGTTTATACCTCCTAAGCAAGATCTAATTAGGATAGGTGGGCTTGGTTGCCCAACTGTAGAGTGCTAAGTTCAAATATGTGAAGTATAATTGATTGGCTTATATGTTTGTTTAGCTAACATCTATTTTGTAGGTGTACTTAGACTTTATTTTTTTATGAACATGTAATTCTTATAATAGGATTAGGATTAGTGTTATGGTTTAGGATGTGTAGTGGTTAGAAGGAAAAGACCTAGGAGGCCCTATGAAGCCTAGAGCAAACTAATCCATAAGAAGGATAAGAATTGAAGACCCCCATTGCATTTATTTTAATTGATATCCAGGTTTTATAATAAGCTTAGCTACCCAATTCCTTTTCTTTTTTATAGTGTATGATAGTACCCAACCACATTGGCCTTTTATTCTTTTATAAAATTCAAATGTTTGATTATTGTGTTTAAATTGTGCAATAGATAAGACATGCTTTTCATAGGTTTCTTAAAGTGTGATGATTTTATGTGTTGCCTTGATGAGGTAGGCCCATTAGGATAATATTACATTTTCTATCCTCATTAATAACTCATAACTAAAATTAAATTAACTCATAACCTCATCTTAAAGCCTAGGTTAATAATCAAGATAAATAAAAGATTTATGAACCCCTTAGCTGAATGTTGTAAGCTATCACACCATGCATATCATATTATTTCACTCTTGGAAATAAAAGATCTCCACTCTTACACGATAAGGGACAACCTTGACCTGTGAGAGTAATCCCTTGTAGTCTATAAAGGCTTATAGTTGGATAGCACTTGAGTACTCAAATAGCTTCTACTAATAATTAGGCTTTCAAGATTTTGCATGCTACCCTTTTTCGAAGCAGCATTATAATGAGTCTTTGGGAGTGCTTAGGGATTTTCTAAACATTTAGCTTTAATGGTGTCATTATGCATGCTATTATTATTATTATTATTATTATTATTATTATTATTATTAGTATTATTGATATTGTTGAATTATCTTTTGTTATATCATTTATACTATTGTATATTAATGTATATGTGTCTATGTTTGATGTTTAAAAGAAAAGAAAGAAGATTGTTTTTTTATTTTATGCATTCTAAATAACTAATTGATATTTCACATGTTGAAAACGAAAAAAATTCTCCCATCTGAACTCGCATCAAACACAAGTTAATATTGAAGGAGACTACTTGAAAGTCATCTATAATCATTATTATTATTCTTGCTTCATCATTTAACTTGAAATGGGTAAAGAAGGGTTGTTTGATTAAATCTTCTAAGAGGTCATTTCTAGATGTTCTAATTTGTTCACTTGTGACTTTCATTACACCCCTTAACCTAAAAGGGTGAGCTATACTTGATCTATTGCTTATTCTCTTTGATATAAAAGATAAGGCATTAGCCAACCCATCTTTTATTGGCTCTTCTTTATTTGAACATGATCCTGATTATCTTATTTTTTTATCTTTAGAATCTATAGATTAAGATGATCTTATGATGCCATTATAATTTATTTTGATATCTTTGATAATCTCCCCACAACACATATTATGATGACTAGGAAATAGTCAAGGAGGTTGTTATCACAATGAAACTTTTTAAGACCCATCTCAAGATTCTTTACAAGAAACATTTGCTAAAGTTGTTCAAGGAGAGCCATCTATTGATTCTGATGATGAGGATATGATTGTCCTCAAGTGCACTAATAAATAAAAAGATGTTTTTTTTTTCAAAAATTTTAAGAATATATTGGTCAAATGGCTATTATGATAACCAATTTGATAGGCTTAGGTGACTAAATCTATATATTTATCAATTCCTCTTCAAACTATTCTTGACATGAAACAAGCTAATACTTGACATGTACCTAGTAATAACTAAACCTAATAATTAACAACTAACTAAGCTAACTAATAATAAACAAATAAACTAACTAACTAAAAAAAATAATAAATTGATAACTAAATAAAACTAATAAAGCTAATAAAACTAAACTAATGACTAACTAACTAAACTAATAACAAAAACTAATAAAACTAATAAACTAATAAACTAACTAATAATTAAAGTAATAACTAATAAACTAACTAATAAAACTATATTTGATTTGAAATATTCCTATACAAATGGTTCATATTGTACAAAATGCTCTTATTATTGTTGAGACATACATTTCCTTGAGAGCTCCAATTTATGTTACATGGAATTTAGATTTGGATTATGAACATGATACACATGAATATGGGATATACATATTTTTGAAAATATAAGAAAAATATATGAAATGACATATAATATATCTTATATATTTTTCCATAATATATTTTAATCATATCAATTAAATATATAAATATATTAAAAAAAAGTTCAATATTATAAGGTATAAAAATAATAATATTTAAGGATGGAAAAATAAATAAGAGTAACATACAATTCATAATCATAATAGTGGATAAAAATTTAAAATATATGTAAAATATTAGCCAAGCAATCAAATTTTAAGGATAGCTTAAAAATATCTTGACATTGATAAATTTTTTAAGAATTGCATAACAATAAGCTTAAGTTAATTAGTGTAATATAAATTATCAAATCTAAAATTTTATATTTATTCAGGTTCCACACATGCATGTAGGCCATGTCTACTTAAACTTATTTTATTTATTTAAATAGACATGCAATAGGTGTGATTAACATGTGTCAATTTTGTATCACATGTGTATTAATGTCTGACACATGTTAGACACTATATACATTTTTATAACAAAATGACAATACATCATAGGGTATAATTCAAGCTATAGCTCTTGCTATGTCTTCCATAATATCTCCAATTATACACCTTTCAAGCATATCAGATCTATGATTGAGATGCTAGTTAAAGCTATAATAGTAGAATAGTAGAGAGATTCTACTATGAAAATGGGCATTCTTCTTTAGGAGAGTACAAAATAACAACTATAACTAGGGTTCAAGGGAGTACCCATTAGTGGGATCTAAGGCGATAGCCCTAGCAATAGGGTCTAGGTTTGATGAGATGGTATAGCCTATACAACAATTGGAAGCACAACTATAGTGGAAAACTATGAAAAGAGAATTTAATTACGTACCACCATCTTTGGTAACTTCCATCTTTAATAATAATTAAAGTGGACTCCATAATCATTATTGCTTGATGAAGGCTAAAAATTGTATAAATAGTCTCCATTCCTTCATCACTTTTCATGGTTGAGTTTCCTCTTATAATCTCCTAGCTTTCCTTCTCTCTTTATTAGTTTTGCTTGTTATACAACTATTGAAGCTCTTTTAAGAGTGCATGGCTAGGATACATCTATTATTGTAATCATTGTAAACTACTAAGGTATATATTACTTTTTTAACAAGATGCATAAGGAGTAGTGAAATTATTGCCTTTTTCACTATAGTTAAAAATGGAAAGCATAAAGTTGTTACTATGATTAAGTTAGATAAGCCATTTTTCTATCATTTTTAGATAGAAATCCTTAAGTTGCATTCAAAGAAAGGCATGACAAAGTCTTTTGTTAAAAAACAATGTAGTAAAAAAGATCTTTAAAATGTTGATGTAATCAAGGATGAAAGTATTGAAAGCAAAGAAGTCTCATGAAGTCAACAAAACTTTAGATCTTACCAACCCTTTTATCCACCACAAATTCTTGGGACACACCACTATTATATTGTGTTCAAGGATTGGCATGAATGCCAATATAAAGCTAGCAAGTTTGATATTCCCAACTAATTTCTCAAGAAACCTTTCGGTAATTTTCATCAATCATTATATTTTGGTCACACTAGATGATCAATATAATTAATGATTCTTATATTGTGTTAGTTTATGTAATTTCTTTATTAAATGTTCTCTATACATTGTTGAGATTTGACAATACTTGATATTCTATATGTTTCTTTGACCACACTAGATATTCCATCATGGTTTAATTATATACTAATTTTGGTTCCAATTGTATTTACTAATTTATGTTGTAGTGACTCCATGTACTCTTCGTGATTGTATCAATATATAAACTTGATGTTCATCCATAGTTGAAATAATGAGTTTGTAGTTATTTTTTTATCCTCTAATTTATGTGTTTGTTATACATGATGATATGTGAAATACTCTAGATCATGTACCTTTTAATATTAATGAAATAAATTGATGATGTTTCTGAGAAATTTTTTGCTCTGTCTATATAATATATATTTTTGATATTGATATGGATAATAAAGAGAAAAAAAATTTAGTCCTACACTTATGTTTATGTATAAATTTTAATAAGTCTCTTGATAATGAACAAACTTTAACGTTAAATTCAAATAAAACATTATAACTTATTCTATTAGTTAAAAAGTTGCATAGGAAGTTGATAAACTTGATATTTATGATATTTAGGATTATTATATAGTGCAAAATGATGTTCTATTAGATCAAATTCATCAAGTTCAATCAAGAAGAAATAAATCTCTTCAATCTCAACCTCTTAAGCCAACAATCCAAGAGAAGAGTACAAACATAATTATTCATTCTCTTAATAAACCTTATATTTAGGCAAGTTAGGAGACAAAAAAGTTGAAAATAAATACCTTGTAGCCTAAGGTTTACTATAATGGCCACATACATTTAAAAAAGCTACCTAATATATATAGTGTTTATGATGTCGTTATGTTATTGTGGACCTCAATTTTTCATGGGATTGGCACATCTTTCCAAGGTTCATTCCTAACACTTAGGTTTAATCCTAGTGTAGGATTTTCTTCACATAGACTCTTAGGAAACTCCTCTGGGAACTATATGGAAATCAAAACCTAGGGCTTAACCAATTTAAATAAATTTCAAAATAAACTCCAACAAAAATAAAATTCAAATGAATCAAAAACCAAGGGTTGGCCAAAACCAAGCTAGTGAACCCACTTCACTCAATATAGCCTGAATGGTTTACGTGAACTTAATCACTTTATAATTCAATCAAATTAAATTAAACACTAAATCATACTGATCTTAATTGAGATCAAACCCCAATTAGTTCTCAATTTGGTTGATTAGGTCATTTAACCTAAATTGATCCATTTGGATTACCTTGAGCCAAATCAAAATTAAATTAAGACCAGTTGAAACAAATCAATCAAAACAATCCAAATAATTAACCAAGCACAATTGAGGCCCAATTATTACCTAATTTGGTCAATTAGATCACTTGACTAAATTCGACCTAATTGAAGTTAGAACGACCATAATAAATTAAAACTAGACTTTATGACCAAAAAAATCTCAAAGAATCTGAGTGGAATCTCTGTAGATAATTGAGAGAAGCCAATTAAGCATAAAAAATAATGAAGAAATTAAAATAATCAATAAAAAATCAAAATTCCCAAAATCTTATAATGACTCCTCCAATAATACAGCTTTAAGATTTATCCTCCCTATTTAGTGAGGTGTCTATCTTAGTAGGACTAGGATGTAAGGGGAGTGGGTCCTACTCTTAGTGGAGCCTTTATTATACCTCACACTATTTAAAAGTTTGAACTTAAATCAAACTTAAATAAAATAAAGACATTAAAATCACTTTAAAAATTATTAACCATTTAAATTGAAATCACTTAATAAATTGAACTTTGAACTTAAATTAAAACTTAAACCCTAAAAGCTTAACATAGTTTCACCATATTAGTCTGCTTACACACATTAAACCATAAGGTCAATAACTTTAGATTTAGGTTAGGACAGTGTTTTTTTGTGATGTCCTATTTTTGTTATTTTATGGTGCACTATTTCTTTCATAGACTACATGGTAGGATAATTACTTGCTCATTGACTACATGTTAGGGTCATCTTTTATAGTTATGATGATAGTTTCCTAAGGAGTTGTGCTTAATGAGGCCAGTCAAGTAAATTGAAAACTAATGTATTTCTATTTAGGTGTTTATGCTTGTACTCTAATGCATAGCTCAATCGGATTGGTGTAAGGGAGATAAGCCCTAGCCCTAGTGATATTGTTATTCCTCAAGTACTTTAAAACTTTAAATAAAAAACAAACTTAAATCAAAATCAAAAACATAAAACTAACTTTTAAAATTATTAATCATTTGAATTAAGATCAGTTAAATGAAATAAATTGAACTCCATTCTTAAATTAAAATTTAAACCCTAAAATCTAGCATAGTCTCATCATACTAGCCTCTTTATACCCACAAGATTATTATTTCACTAATACTAGATTCATATTAAGGAAGTGTTCCATTTGAGGTACTATTTTTTATTATTTTAATGTTATTGTTTTCATAGGCTAGATTTAGAATGATTATGTACTCGTAAATTGGATGCTAAGGAAATTTTTTATAATTCTAATGACATTTTTCATTGGGAGTTATGCTTAATTAGGCCATTTAAATAATTTTAAACTAATACATTTGCTTATAGGTGCTTATACATATGTCCCTTAGCATTACTCAGTAAGACAAGTAGGCTTGGCACACACTAGCATGCTACGTCCTTGTATTTGTATTATATCTGCTTGAATGTATGCCTTTTTGACATTTATTTTACATGTTTAGTTCAGCTTTATTTTTATAATTAAAATATAATTTGTACTTAAACTAGGTTAGGATTTATGAGTTTTAAGATCAATAAGGATGGACTGTGCAAACTGGTAGTTTCTTATGAAGCATAAAGAGATCTTTGAAGAAGGAGATGATCCAAAAGAAGAAAATGTGAAGACCCCTATAAGTTGTTTACTTTTAGTTTAGAATCGGTTGTATAATGATAGATCTCGGAAGCTCATTTCTTTTGTTTTTGAGGTGTATAGTGCAACTCGACCGCACCGACCTTTTGATATATTTGTTTAATATTTAATATTGTATTTATATTGTTTACAAATTATAATTACATGCTTTCATATGTTTCTTTCTATGATCTTGTGATGATGTTTTTAAAGCTTGGTTTACTCATGAATTAACTTTTAATCTAACTAATTTAATCAACATTGACTACAAATAAACAATTCATAACCATTCATATTTAAAGCCTTAAGTACAATGAATAAATTTGACTAGGAATAACTTTGGCTATGGAATCATAATTTATTTTGCTTCGATCTCCTTAACTTGGGCACTTAACTCTTTGCATATAAGGTAACCATTGATGATAACCACTCTTCTCAGAGAAGGTTGTCTCTATTATTTGATTGTCCTATTAACCTCTTAAATTACATGCATAGTAGGATTATTTGCATACCCAAGCCTTCAAAATAAATCAAATATCTAAAAATATAAAAAAATTATTATATTTAGCTATGAATATTTCATACCATTTATATTATCATAAGTGTTTATGTTAGGTTTTTAGATTCTTTCCTAAAAATAAATAATAAATTGAATTATCCTACATTTCATAAGTTTGGCCACATGGTTACAAAGTGTAGGTGGTGTTAACTGACTATTCTAACAAGCGTGTTACAAGTCTAGAAGAGTCAATTTTAGCTTTCATTCCTTGATAGGGATGAACTTATAAGTCACATTCATCTCCTGATGGACTAGGTCAAGCTATCAGCATCTGCTAAGAGCACCTATAGTTTTAGGATCTAATGTACCTATTTTACTTATTATGGAGTTAATTCCTCACCTTTCATGCTTTTACTTTGTCTTATATTGTTAGAATATTAGTCCTAACTTTCTAATAAAATATTAAATTAAAAGAAAAATAAAATCTTGATTTCAAATTTATAAAGTTCAATCATAGAATAGGTTGAAGTACTTACTAGATTTTCTAATGTCTAAGTACTTCCCACTTTTTCTTTGCTTGAATTTCAAAAAGAAACTTACTCTTCTAAATCTACTCTATTTTTTTAACCATCCTGATTGAATTTCAAATAAGAAGCTTTAAATCAAACTTTGAAATTCATAGTGACATGAGCTAACTACACTAATCAAGAGTTTTTCTAGGGGATTACCTCTCCTAGAATGTAATTAACTACAAGGCTTACTCTTATAGGGGATCTGTAACCAAGATAAACATAAATCCTATCCTATTTTTCTTGTCTAGGATAAGGGAAGAATATCTAATACAAGTAGAACCATCGGGCCATAGGAGTCCTTATTAAGTGATTGAATCTTTTATAAAGAGATATTTCTATCTTTTAAAATGAAATTTTATTTCTTGATGCTTTATTTGATTATAAAAATCAGAACTTTGAATAATTACATGGTTCCCTACTTTAAAACTCTACAAATTTTTCTAGTGACTCGACTTGGGATAAGTTTCTCTTTACATCTTAAGTAGTTATTTTTTATCTTTATACATCAATTGTAAACTTATGCCATATATAGTTTTACACTACCATATTCTAATGGACACCTCATTCATTTCATCCTAAAAAAATTTCACCAACATTCTTTTATTTTGGTTATAAAACCTCTTAATTACCACACCTAATAAGTAGGTTCTATAACCTCCCTTTAGATCCCTTTAGAGGGTCCCATTCCTTTAATTTAGGACGTGTTGTCTTCAACTTATGAATGTGTCACAAATCAGATAATCTCAATTCAAAATCTTCTAAATAAAATCTTTTAAAAAATTAACTTATGAAAAATTTGGCAAGTTAATCTATTAAGCCTAAATTTTAGCAAATTAGATTTGTTCCCTTTTCATAATCAATTTTCTAATTCTTGAATTTAAATATTGAAATGCTGTCTATCCAAAAAGATTGATAAGTTTTATATTTTTTGAAAATAAACTTCTTATAAAATCTCTTTATCTAAGCATGCTTAGGGATTAAGCTTGAGAGTAAGTGTTGAGATAGGTCTAATAAATAATTTATGCTTGTCTTACTATATTTGTGAGTATGCTTACTTGATACTGTACATTGAGATAGTGTTCCCAAAATTTAAATTATTCAAATTAAATTTCCTTTCTCTAATTTCTAAAATAATATCTTTTTTTAATAATCAACTAATAGTTGGACAACTAATCTTCCCCTTTAACTCTGGCATTAACTTTTTAGTGGACAATGAAAAATTGCCTGATGGATTTGGGATTAAGTTTAGAAGTTATTTCAAGGACATAAATATGAACTTGATGAAATTACTTTAACTCCAGTTAACAATAACTCTATGTAGGGAAGAGATTTGTACTAAAGCTCACCTTAGGACACACAACTACCAAGCCTAATTCTACCCCCTCTACTGATTAGAAGAGTGTAGATGATTCCTTGGCCCCTAGGGTTGTGGTAGGATGTAGGAAGGAGCCTTAACAAGAAGACAAAACAACCACTGATAGAGTCAACTATTTTCACTACTCCTAAGAAGTTTGAAGTTGGGCACACCTCTATTATTCTTTAGATGACTAAGACTTAGAAGATGAAAAAAATAGAAAGACTTGGTGGAGGATTTTGAATAAAGAAAAGCAAGCTAAACTATAGGCACTAGAAAAGGCCAGAACCAAAGAGGGGTCTACCCTTTTTGGCATGTCTCCATTAGTGAGTTCACCTCATCCCTTTGATTATGATGTACAAAAGTATTCTATGCTTAAAAATAAAAAGCACCATGACATACTGAGAATGATCTTACAAAAGATGGTAAATGCATTAGGTTGTAGGAAGGCAAACATGCTTAGTTGCGTAAAAGGCATGATGTACAAAAAAGATGCAAGGGTATAAACAATGATGTGGTGTTAAGTGAACTAGTAAGCATAGCTATCTAGATAATCTCACTAGGAGGTTTAGCAAAGATAATACTAGGAGGCCAAAAAAAGTGGATAAGGTGAATGATTCTAAATACTTCTCCACCATTTGTTAGGTTTTGTGATTGAGGACTGCTCACCTTTAGAGACTAGCTGGAGAAGAATTTCAAGAGAGGGATGATTATAATCTCGAAGATTATCTTGTCGATCTTGGGCATGGGAACTTTAATCTTTCTAAAGTTGCATCAGTCAATATTATGAATGAAAACCTTAGCATATTTGGGAGTGGATGTAGAAAGACAAAAATCTGATAAGATGGTATGTTGATTCATCTAAAAAAGATAATTATCATTAAGATCAACTACATTGTTATTGGAAATAGGTGGTTTGAAAACTTAAGCTTTATTTCATAGACTTTAGGTAGAACCTAGATTCAAGAATATAGAATGGTTCCTTTTACACTCCATCAATGTATCAAGCATACACATGATTGAGTCAAAAACATTATGAAAGGATATTTACAATTACTCTATATTCATGAAGTCAAGATCTATGGGGATGCAATCTACTACTTACCAAAGAAGCAAGTTATCTTCTCTAGAGAAGAAAATACTAATAAGGCCTAAGAAAAAGAAAAGGATAGTGAAAATGATAAAAAAGAACGATAAAGATAAAAAAGAAAAGAAAGTTGTGAAAATAAACGGTTAGTATTACACAATAATTTAGAGTCTAGTTCTGATGAAGAATTAATTGTACAAGGTGAAAGTGTAAAAGTTGCTAATAAAAGAAGGAATATTGGACAAACATTTAAAACATTTCTATAGATAAATAGTTATGAGGATCAGGTCTAAGAGCTAGGGATAGATTTGAATCAAGCATGTATGAAGATATCAACAAATATGTGAGCACCTTGATTCTAACTCCACTATCCCAGGACACGATTGCAAGGTTAGAAGTCAAGGTGGCTCGTGATCTTCCTAGTAAGTTTGGAAGAGTATAAAAATTTTATTTTGTACCTCCATATTTAAACTTATAAGAGGGTGTATAACTTCGAGATGAATTTTTCAATGAAATAATAAGACTTTCTTTGATTGTTATCTTGCTTTGTCAAGAACTCAATTAAGGATTGTTTAATTTCATACACATGGTCTAAGGAAACAACTCAATGTTAAGAAAAGTTATGAGACTAAATTTATAATGTTAAAAAAAAATCTAAAGTTAATGTAGGGTTTGACACTATTGGACTATTACATGATAATGAATATTAATGATTGATATCTAGTAATTTGGAATCTGATTTGCTATTTATAAATTGATCAAAAATATTAGATGAGCATTGCATAGAGATGTTAGATAAAATAGATGACCATTAAGTTTGTGATGCACCACCAGAACTAGAAGAAGAAATTAAAGCCACCATTAATAAATTAAAATAAATTAATCTTGGATTAGAAGATAATGTATGCCTTTCCCCCACTTTCATAAGCTCCCCATTGAACCAAGAGAATGTTGATGACTTGCTCAAGTTACTCTCAAAGTTTAAAGACTTTTTCTATTGAGAGTTATTATAAAATCTTTAGATTATCCCCAAAATTAGCGGTAATAAGCTTGATAGTAAACCTTAAAGCAAGCTCCTTGATGCATGGAATTAGACATCAAACAATAAGTAATTATTAAAGTTAAAAGGTTAGTTGAGGCAAGTTTTATTTGAAAAAAAATATCCCTTTTGGTTGGTTAGTGTCATCCCAGGTAAGAAGAAGAATGACCAAATTCATGTGTGCATTGATTATAGAGACCTGAAGAAGGCATATCTTAATGAAGAGTTCCCATTGCCTATACTTAAACTCATAGTCCACATAGCCTCCTTTTATGAAATTTTGTTTTTTATGGATGCTCATCTGGCTATTACCAAATCAAAATAGCTCTTAAAGATGAGAAGCACACAACATTTATAAACTTGATAAAAGTATTTTATTATAAAGTCATGCTTCTTAGTCTAAAAAATGGTAGGGATATCCATCAAAAAGCTATGACCAAGATCATTAAAGACCTAATTCATCATTATGTGGAGGGTTACATTGATTATCTATTTATTAAAAGTAAAAAAAAGGAAATTATCTCCATTATTTGAGAATTATCTTCAAGCGATTATGCTACAATAACCTCAAAATGAATCATCTAAAGTCTGTCTTTGGTGTGATTTTATTAAAATATTTGGGCTTCATAGTGAGATATTGTGGATTAAAATTGATTTAGAGAAGATTAAATCCATTATGGAAATGTTGTAATTTAAAAGTCTCACATAATTTAAATCTTTTTAGGGTAGACTATCATATTTAAAAAGATTCATTTCAAATTTATTTGAAAGGTGTTAACCCTTTGTTGCTTTAACTAAGAAAAATGTCAAATTCTATTAGGATGAAAAGTGCCAAAATGCTTGAAAGTATAAAGCAGTACATAATGAAGCCCTTTATTTTGACTGTTATTTGTAGAAAGCAACGATCTTTATACTACATTTCTATATGAATCGCTTGGTGCCTTGTTGGCTCAAGTCAATGAAGAAGGAAACAAGAAGGCTTTACACTATTTAAGCCATAAGCTCATCCTCATAGAAATGAAATATCCACCCATTGAGAAGCATTATTTAGCCTTGATTTTTGTTGTACAAAAGTTAATCCATTCTCATAAAATTAATTTAATTTCATGAGTTAATCCATTGTAATATCTTATGACCCATCTAATAATTTATGGATGTCTGGCACGGTGGTTTATGATTTTGCTTCAATTTAAAATAACTTTACATCCCTCTACATGCTGTGAAAGGGCAGATAATTGCAAACTTTTTAATAGCACATTGAACTTCTCACATATTCTTCATTAAATGATGATCTTCTTAATGAATAAATCATAAGTTTAGATGATTAAAATAATACCACCTAGAATTGTACATTGATTGCACAATGTCCTCTAAGAAGGAAACTCTACTATGCTAAGAAAAGTCAGGATTGAGTTAATTTTCATAACACCTAAAATGGGATGATGAAGTATTTTTACCATTTATTTGCACCATGTACAAATAACTAGGTTGGAAACAAAGATCACATAATTGGCTAAGAATTAGAAATCTTGATGAAAAAAGATAAATCAAAATATTTGAAGATTCCTAACTTGTTATTAACCAAGAAGGTGGATTCCAAAAAGTGTTAAATTGATCACTTAGGAAAAAAAACCTTCAAAATATCTTCTATCTTTAAAGATGTTTAGGGTGTATATTTATTATTCATGAAGCATATTGACTTTCCCCAACATTATGTTAGATTTATTTAGATATGAGTTCTACTTCCTATAGATGCAAGCATCCTTAGTTAATTACCCATCTTACTACAATAGGAGAGCACTCTCGATTAAGATTGAAAATAGACATTAATCCCCACTATAAATCAATGTTTAGTGGTGCGATGTGGATGACTATCTAAAGGAAAAAAAGTAGGATAGTCCAAATCAAAATTGCATGGTTCTGTCATCCTAGGACTACCATTATTGTAGTTTACCAATATTAGAGGTTGATTAGCTATAATGCCTAAAGAACCTGATTAGCAGCCATGGGTTGCCTCATTATAGGAATCCTGAGTATACTAGAGTTATTGTACATGTGTTGTTACAAGTAAAATCAGCTTTGCAAATATACATTTGGGACTACATCTTTTGGAAAGTTAAATTTGTGTGATTGAAGTTTTCTTTGCAGACATATGTAGGGCTTACATCTATTTGGATGCCATGTTTGATATGTAGATGAAATTGGCTTTACAAACATAAGTTGGACTTACATATATTAGAAAGTCATGTTTAAATATGGTTAAAGTTTTCCTTGCAAACCAACATTGGCCATACAACCATTAGATTGTTGATGTTTGTAGCGATGTTTGCATTGAAAACATAGGTTGGGCTTACATCTCTTCTGATGGCACTTACATCTCTTTGGAATGTCAATTTGGATTAATTTGCATTGTAAACATAAGTTGGGCTTACATCCATTTGGAATGTCGATTAGGATTAGACTTACATCCCTTTGGAATGCTGATTATTTGGAGTAATGTTTACATCACAAATACATGTTAGGCTAACATCCATTAGAATGCTACTTTGGATCAATGTTTGTATTACAAACATAGGTTGAGCTTATATCCAATTGGAATGTAGATTAGGATTGGACTTACATTTCTTTGAAATACTGATTATTTGGCATGGTGTTTGGATTGTAAACATAAGTTGGGCTTGTATGTTGATTAAAGTTATCCTTAAGGACAAACATTAGGTTTACATTCATTGAAATGTTGGTGTTTTATGAGTGATAAAAGTTTGCATTACAGACATGCATTGGGTTGTCATCAATTAGAATACCAATTTGGATTGGACTTACATCCCTTTGGAATGTCAACTTAGATTGGACTTACATCTATTTGGAATACAGATTTGAGTTGGACTGACATTACTTTAAAATACCAGTTGCATTGGGCATACATCCCTTTGGAATGTCATTTGAATTGAACCTACATCCATTTTGAATGCTAGATTTGGATGTGTAATTAAAGTTAACTTTGCAAACATACATTGGGCTTATATCCATTGGAAAGCTAATGTTTAAGTGATTGAAGTCTGCCTTGCAGATGTGCATAAGACTTACATCCATTGGAATGCCATTATTTTAACCTTATTTCATGTTAAATATAAGACTCCTCCCCTTTTTTATATTTAGTCTCATTTAATGTTTGAGACAAATTTTTGACTCACTCTTTGAGAAAAATTTTGATTTAATCTTACTTGTGTGTTTTGAGATAGATCTTTGATTTAATCTCATTTATTATTAAGATGAATATTTGATTCAATCTCATTTATTATGAATTCAAAATTTATTAGAATCAATTTTGATATGTTTTCATCTTCAATATTGCATGTCTAATTTGATCAATTAGACCCGCATCTATTACAATGATGGTGTTTGAGCTTCAATATTATTATTTAAAAGAGACAAATCTTAGATATTTGATCAATCTATCTTGATTTTTACACTGACTATTAGATTATATTTAGGTCCTTAATACATTATGTTTGATCCTCTGAATAATTAACAATTGTTCATGATTGTATTCGAATATAACTATATAATTATCAATTCATCATTTAATTTATTTTTTTATGTACTTAAGTTTAATAAAGAATTTGATAATCTAGGATTGGATCTTTAAGATTTTAATATGAAATTAATTTAATATGTGAGTTTAGTATTAGAAAGGGAGTGCAAATTAATTGCATTTAATAATTGTAATATTTAATTTATTTAATGTATATTTTCAATACAAATGATTTTTTATTATATTATAAAGTCCATTATCCTCACTTTAATGATTTTCTTAAAAATATTTAAATATTTAAGTTTAATAATATTTTTAAATCCTTGGCAGCATGATGGCTTAGTAGTGAAGAATTTCATGAATTTTTTTGTCTGATACACACACTTCTCCTGTGTTCTAGATCCAAGATTGATGGAGGGAGGTAATTTCATCTTGCACTGAACCCATGATTGATGGTGGAGGCCTTCAAAATTTTCCTCGCTAGATCTAAGATGAATGGATGTGAGTCTTCAATTTTTAAACTTATGATCTATTTAATTTCAAGTTAATTATTCTTTATTTTGGCAAAATGATGGCTTATTAGTGATGGGATTTGCAGAATTGCATGCTCATGCTCTTCTCCTTCGCTTTGAATCCAAAATCAATAGTGGAGGCCACTGATTTAAGCTATGGGAGCAAGAGATTATTTTTAAAAAATTACTTTTTTAAAAAAATTACCTAAAACCCGCACCTTAAAAGTGCTTTTATTTCAATCTAGATGAAATTATCCTTACTTATACTTCTCTATAACTTAAGAAGAGAGACTAGTTCTAGAATTTATGTTTTCATTATCTTAAAATAGTAATATTAAGTTTTTGCTAGGGCAAACAACATAAGATAGTAGAGCTAGCTCGACTATTGCATTGGAGAAGGGATCAAATGCTTCAACTTCATGCTAGATGGGAAGGAGCAAGGCAGGTTTAGTCTTCCCTCATCGATCAAGGAGTTCAATTGATTTTGTCAATCAATGAGGATTTGAAGGCTTTGATCTAACATGCTAAGGGGATCAATGACTTCTCCATGTGTGACAAATGGGAGGGAGGTGCATGGCTAGTGCTTTGACAGTTAAGGATTTAATTGTCTTGGGCAAGGTAGGCTTCTTTCTCATTTGATCTCCCTTTTTTTTTCTCTTGGGTTAGATGCATGTGTAAGGTGGGGTATTTGGCCAACCTTACTTCATCTTATAATGATCGGCATTTCTAACTATTTTCACTTTCTCCCCCATACCATTTTGATGATGAGGAACCAACGATTGTTATTTGATTCGCTTAAGGCATTAAATTCTTCTTTCTTTAATTTTCTTAGTTGTTAACAAATTACCCCTTAATGAATATGCATGCCAATTTGACATGATGAATTCATTGATTTTTTTTCTTTTATTTATTTCTTATTAATCAAAGATAAAAGGAGAGAGAGCTTAGTAGCTGAGAAATCACTCATCAAAAGATATATGTACCATGGATTTGAATTGATAAAAATATATTTACTAAAATAAAATTTGACTACAAATAATAAGTATAACTTTCTCTAATACAAATAAAAGTAGCATGAGATTGGTAAGCCATAGTAGCTTGTTGCTCCCATGCATCCTAAAGATACTGAAAAGTAGTTTTCTGATCATGGACTAATAAAGAGTGCACATGTTCAAGTTTGGACACCTAAGTGTTCATTTGTCTGCAATCATCTTCTATATCTGTGTTAGCTTATTTCATTATGACTCTAATTTCTAATAAATACAATTAGTTCTTCTATAGCTCTCTCAACTTAGTGGATCTATCAAAAGCTCCATCTGTACTCAAAAGAGCTCTCTCTAGTATGATTCTAAGGCTCTGGGGCTATGCTCGAGGTCCTAACATACTAGAGAAAATTGATCTGAGGTAGAACTATATAGAGTCTCTATATTAGTGAGTATCTGATAAGAGCTCCTGGTAAGTAGTATGTAATGAAAATATTTTAAACTTAACATCATGATATATAGACTCCCAAAGCTGTAACTCTCTTGCTTCAAGGCCCAAAGTAGTAGCATAGTCTAATAGTGAATCTATATTCACACAAAAACTAGAAAGCTCAAGTAGAATTTCTAAATTAATGCTCAAAAGTAAGTTATGTATCATTGCCACTTTATGAGATAAGCTTTTTGATGACCTATATTGAGCTGAGCTTGAAGTTTTTAATGTATCTTAGAGAGGAAACATGAAAGTTTGACTAGATAAGCGCTTCTAAGTTATATCCCTCAGACTAGAAGTAGGGTGGCTCTTTGTATAAGATTCAAGATCTACTAAAGAATTATGTAGAGCATCACTTACTATCACCCAAGTGGAGCCTAACATGTGTGACACAAAATTAGAAGCTAGAGTACCAAATTCTTCCATATACACTCTCCAACATGCATATGGTCACCACTGATAAGCTCAATAGGGTGAAAAGCTAGAGAAGTCACATTAATATCCATCAATAGTAAGTGGTATCATTCTCAATCAGCTTTGTTGATGGCTCTTCATTTGAAAGTGGAGATGAAAATATGTGAAATCACCTGCACTTCACAACATCATGTGCTGAGATGATGTGGACCTACTTCACTTTGGAGAAAGGTGGTAGGCCATGCAAAGGCTCTCAACATCACTTCTAGCCACTATCCTGTTCAGTTGATGACCCCTTAGAAGCTTGGGTCATGTGTCTAGAATAATACAAGTGTCTCATTGATTAGGATCTCCAAAGTCTATAACTATATATGTGAAAGCTTGGCTCCATGAAAAAAAAGAGAGTATAACAAATCCATAATATCCATAAATGACTAACTCTTGAGTCAAATCTTAAGGAGCTATGTAGAAATAGGAACTAGTTCTTAAGCTAAGCCGAAAAGCCCAAGCCATAGATGTTGCCTCTAGATGAATAGATAATGGTGATAATCTTAGAGAATGAATGTTTGTTATACCAAGTATATGTGAAAGTCCATATACATGTGTAGCCTCAGTGAAGCCATACTATCTAGCTACTCTATTAGAGTTGTACCCCTCTAAAATCACAAACTCATGGTAGCGGTAATAGAGCCAAGCATATCTTAAATCTAATATGATATGCCCATATCCCATATTCGATTATAATAGGGGTATGCCATTGTTAGTAAGAGAATCTATGAACTACTAACCTAAACTCAGAGCAGGCAATCCATATAAAGATAATAAATAGAAAATTTAAAAATGATCAGTCATTTGTGATAAGGATGAATGTTTGAATTTGATCTTGATCTTTAGTAGTTGTGGCTCTGCTCAACTGCATATTAAAGGAAAATTCTGATTTATGAAATAAGGAGGAATCTCAAGATTGCTAAAATCTCTAGAAATAAGTGCAAAGATCCAACCATGTAAGTAATGCCAAAGAGCCTCCACATCATAATAGCATGATTCAGATATGGTGCTCACCCTACCCAATATTTGGTACAAGTAGGCCAATGTTGTAGGTGCTAATGAAATTCTCTTATCATGGGAAAGAATACTAGCCATTAGGAGAGTAGAAGGATGGAAGAGTTTGTTGCTTCTAGGAAACACAAAGTAGTACAACCATGTCAATGAGACTAAATCTAAGTTTATATTTAGATTTAGTCCCTTTTAGACATATTGAATCTAAGTTGGTATTTAGATTCAATCTTTTTTGGGATGTGTTGAATTTAAGCTTGCATTTAGATTCAATCCCTTTTAGACATGTTTAATCTAGGATTGTATATAGATTTGGTTCCCATTAGATGTGTTCAGTCTAAATTTCCTTTTAGATTTTATCCCTTTGGGCTTGTTAAATCTAAGTTTGGGTTTAGATTCAATCCCTTTTGAACATGTTGAATCTAAGTTTATAAGTAGATTCAATCCCTTTCAAACATGATAAATCTAGGTTTATATTTAGATTCTTCCTCTTTAGGCTTATTAAATCAAAATTTTTGTTTATATTCTGCCCCTTACGGCTTGATAAATCTAAGTTTTATATTTAGATTTAGTCTCTTTGAACTTGTTGAATCTAAGTTTATATTTAGATTCTACCCTTTTGGGCTTAATGAATATATATTTTTATTTAGATTCTACCAATTGGGCATAATGAATCTAAATTTTTATTTAGATTCTACTCATTTGGGCTTATTGAATTTATGTTTATAATTAGATTTGGTCTTTTTTATAATGAATCTAAGTTTATATCCACCCCTTTGGGTTTGTTGAATCTAAATTTTTGTTTAAATTTTGTCCCTTTGGGCTTGTTGCATCTAAGTTTTTTTACATGTTGAATCTTAGTTTATATTTAGACTCTGTCCCTTTGGGCTTGTTAAATCTTTTTTTTTTAGATTCTGACTTTTGGGGCTTATTGAATCTAAGTTTTTTGTGTATGGTCAATTGTTTTGACTTATTGAGCTCATATATTTTACATATTGATTTAGCTCTTAAGGCTTAACAAATCAATGAACCTTTTCTTTCTTTCATTGGATGGATTTCATATTTAATGGAGAATTTACCTTGCATTTTAATAAACATAAAATTGACCCCTATTTGATAGGTTTTTTTTTCCTTTAGGATGAAAATATTTTAGCTCTCTATTTTTTTAGGTTAAATGCTGATAATGACTTTCATTTATTTGTTATTTGTAATATATTTTAAATATTTTCCATTTATATGGGGTATGGGCTTGACACCCTCTACATCAATGAGTTGATAAGCTCTCTTAAAATACTTTTACTTTTTCAATGAGGTAAGGTCCTTCATAATTTGGGTTGATCTTTCCACCAATTTAACGATGGGGAATTATGGGCCTTCAATGTACTAACACTAATTCACCTGCCTTGAAGGTTCTTGGATGGAGCATGCAGTCATAAGCTCGGGTCATCCTTGCTTTATACATTTCCAAGTTTTGTTGAGCTAGGAGCTAAACTTCATTTAAGGCTTCAAATCCTTCAATTGGTATTCAGACATTTTCTTCCATTGTTTGACTTAAAAGGGGAAGTATAGTTTCTAAATCAAAGACCAATAAATACGGTATTAGATGCATCAAAATTTTATATGTGGTGTAGTATACCCATAAGGCTTTTATTTATTTGTCATGTCATTCTCTTTTAATTTTAGATTAAAATTTTTAAGGAGTTTAGCTAATGTTTTGTTAAATTCCTCATCAAGACCTTTAACCCTTGGATAATATATGAAAGAGTATCACCAATCTATCTTATACTTCTTAATGACATGATATATCTTGGAATTCTTAAAGGTAGTACCATTATTGGATATGATTCATTGAGGTACTTTAAATTGATAAATGATCTGGTCTTAGAAGAATTTCATTACATTATTAGTTTTAACTTTTTTATATGGGAACTGCTTCTACCCATTTTGAGTAGTTTGTAGCATCGAAAATGATGCAGCATCCTCTAGATGACTGAGGGTCTATTATACTAATTATATTACTTTCTTAAATTTCAAATGACCATGATACCACTATTGGATATAAGGAATCAGGTGCTCAATATAATGTATCTACATGTATTTGACATTGATGGTAATTTTTGGCATGTTCAAAATAGTCTTGAATCATGTTAGGCTAATAATTTCAAATTTGTTTAATTTCACACTTCATCTTTGGACCAAATTGATGTGCACCATGTAATCCTTCATAGACTTCATCCATCACTATCTTAGCTTTGTTGGTCCTAAACATCAATAACACATTTGATAAAATGGAAATATAATGTAAAGTTCATAAGGTCATATTATAATGCTCTTTATGACGCTTGATGAACTTTTGATTTAACTTTTGGTACTCCACTGCTTTCAAATAAGTAATAAATGGCTCTTATCTATCATTATCTTTAATTTTTTTTAAATCTCTTAATTTTGTTTCTTTAAATCTTTGAAGGAGGGTTGATGCAAATGTTAACTTACTTTGGATTATTATTATGATTGGTTTTGCTAGAGAATCTTTCATTTTTTTAGTTAATTTAGCTGACATATTAGCATTACCATTTTTTTGATGTGGTGCCCTTGTAATTGTTACTTCAAGGATTTATTCTAGGAGCTTTTGAGCATGCTAGTGATAAAGCACTAAGTTGGGCTTATTAATTTTGAAAGTCCTAATTATTTGTTATATTATTAGTTGATAAACTCCAAAAATATGGAGTTTCTAGATTTTCATATTAATTGCTAACTCTAGGCCTACAATTAATGTTATATATTCAACCTCATTATTTTTTTGAGGTTCAAATAGTCTATATAAATATTGTAATATATCGACTTACAGTGTAATGAATATTAGGTCAATTATAACTTATACTATTAGTAATTCTAGTGGTTTAGCAGGCTTTATTGATGAAGCTTAATCAAAGTAAAGCTCTTATTCTAATGATTATTAAGCTTGTTCTACTTTGAGAATTTGTTAATCAGTCAATGCACCATTAAGTGGAGAGTTTGCTGGTAAATGGTAAGCAGCTTGAAAGTCAGCAAGAGCTTATCCTTTTAGAGTCTTTAATGTAACATATGTTATGTCAAATTGGAGTAATAAGTGCTCATTTAGCTTAGCAACCCATTAGGGTAGACCTAGTCGTTAAGAACTTCAGAGAATCAACTTTGGATATTAAAGTTATCTTATATGATAACATATATTGACATAGCTTTTGAGTATAAAATATTAATGCTAGATATTATATTTCAGTAGAAGTGTATCTTATTTTAGCTCTTATTAAATGCAAACCTATATTATATAAGACATTTTCTTTTCCTTCTTCATTATTTTTAGCAAAGCTCCAAGTGATTAGAATGATACAAACACAAATTTTCCCATTGTTTTCTTTACTAGAAAGATATTGGCAATCTAAACAACATATTTTCTTCTCTCATGAATCCTTGATGTGCTTCTTGGTTTAAACTATTACTTTCTTCTCAATTTCTAATTACATTCATCTTAGTGCTTGCATTACATGCAGTACCCTAAGTTGGATGGAGAGTTTATGTATGATCACATTTGACGATAAGCTTGGCATTTCACTATAATTTCATGCAAAGTAATCTTTATACTCATAAAAAAACTTTAGTTCTTCTAACTTTTCTTGAATGAGATTAGCACTAAGAAAAGTTGGTCTAGGATCTTCTTTAGAACTCTGGTTAATTTCTTGAAGTTCATTAATAGTAGCTTGATTTTCATCCTTAAATTCATTTGGGGCATATTTGTGGTCAATTATTAATTCATCATCAAGTTTGTCTTTATTCTTAGGGGAGAGATCCCTATGTTCATCTATAACTTTAACTGAAACATCATCTTCTATTTCAGAGACAGTATAACATGAACTCATTGAAAGAAATATAAGTAATATGTATTAATCCCCATGTGTTGAACCTTCCATATTATATAGGAGTTTGAGCATTATCTCTTTATGAAAGTCTTTTAAATGTTTAGGCTTTTATTTTTGTTTATATAAGTTAAACATTATTTTTAACTAATTTTTCTAGGGATGGTGAGAAGTATTAAGGAATCATGATTAAGATATATTTTTCTTCAAAATCTTCTCCCTCAAGCATCTCTTAGGTAGGATTTGTGATTCTCTCTTTTATTTTATAGCAAGGATTCTACGTTCATTTTATCTTCTTATAGAAGGAACATAGAAAGTTTTCAATTATTTTAATTTTTCCTTCCTTGAAGATGTTAAGGTTTTTACATGTGCCTTTAACACTATTATTATTTTCATAACCCTCTTAAAGATTCAAGATTTTGACACCCTTATTAAATAAACATGAGTTTTTTCTAACAATTTGGTTATATCATTGCTACTCAGATCCTCTTTTCTTTAACTTATTTAGGCTTTCTTAGGTTGATAAAGTAATAACTTGGGATTTATATTTGGAGTCATAGGAATACCACATAGATCTTAGAGGGTACTTATTAAAATAATCGAGTACGACATCAATGCATGATGAACTACCTCAAAATGTAGTAACATCTCCATACAATGGATTCAATCATCTAATAAAGACTCCTAAGATAGATGAGTCTATGTATACCAGAGATCTTTCCCCTACTTTACATGGATGAAATCAAGTAGGGTTAGTTTTATGCCAAGTTCTTACATTCCTTATGGAAGCAAGTCCCCATAGTTAATGACATCTTATAAAATGAGAACTTTTTTGAGAATATTCTTAATTAAGTAATCAATCAATATCTTCAAAGATTTCAAAGTTTTAATATAAAAAGATTTGACAATTATTAGGAAATCAAATGGGAAAGTTCAAATGAGGAGTGTTCTTAGCGATTCCAAAGGAGGATAAGTAGAAAGTGTTCATGATACTAAGAAGCCCAGTGAGCACTTTAGTCTATCATATAATGAGGTTTTATATTTCTGAGGAAGAAAATTATTATTTATTTAAGTTGATATTTTATTAGAGTACTAGGACTTAGATTCATATAACACAACGTTACAAAAATACCTAAAAGGTGAGGACTTATACTCATAGCAAGCAAGAAACAAGCGGCCTATGAACCTACATCTAAAGTGCCCTACCACAAGCTAAGAGCTCAGCCAAATTCTGCTTAAGAAAGGGGGATATAGTGATTCACTTCTACTAGAGAGAGTGAACCAATCCTAACTCTTCTGGACTTACAATCACTTTGAGTGGCTACCAATTAACATCTTCTACAATTTAAAATCATGTGGGTTGATCTTATGTAAATGAAAGATAACTAGGTTGTTATTTATTAAGATTGAATCTAGAGTCATAAACTTGCACTCTAACATACTATATCATGACTCATATAAAAATCATAAATTTTATTTTATTTTTGATTCATTATTTTAGGCTCAGGTATGGAAAGGTTTTATGACTACATGCATGATAAAATAGAGTCATTGGCTAAATCAGAAAGAAGGGGTATTCTCCACTACAAGGAACTACTCTCATAAGTAAAACCATGTTCCTTATCATGCAAGAGTGGAGACCCCCTATTTTCATGATATTGTAACATACAATCATACAACTAAAGGTTACTAAATCTTTCATTTCTTTGATTGTGTACCTAGGTTCTAAAATGAGGTTTTGAGTTATTAAAATTAATTGTGATTGATTAGTTGGAATAGAAAAATTAAGTTTCTAAAGAGCCTACTACATTCAAGTCATAAATCAAATATTCAAACTTTAAGAAACCTATGAAAAGTATGCTATTTTTATTGCATAATCAATATAAACAAATTAAACAAACATTATTGATTAAAAGAATAAGTGGTTGGTGCAACCGGGTACTGCCATACACCTCAGAAAAGAGGAAAAAAAAGGTACCTGAGCTCTGTCCTTATACAACATATATTATAATTAATTTAAAAATTAAAATAAAGCTATAGGGGTCTTTAATCTTCATCTTCACTTCATGGATTGGGCACTCTAGGCATCATAGGGCCTCCCAGGTTTGAGCCTTCTAGCTATTACTCATCTAAACCCCGTAGCTCTAATCCTAAGCCTATTACAAAAAATTATATTTTATGAAAAATGAAATATAACTATCCCTATAAAATAGAGGTTAGATTAATATACATACTCAAATAATTATATTCTATAAATTAGGGCTTAGCATCTTACCTTAGGTCACCAAGCTCACCTATCTTAATGGACTATGCTTTGGGACTTAAGAAGCACCTATAAGCAAAGGCATTTATAATCTTTATTATTATAATGGACCCTTAAGCACAATCTCTTCTAAAAAATATCATTAGTCTAATGTCTCCATAACATCCAGACTACACACATACACCTTAACATCTAGTTTAAAATATGACATCACAAAAAAAGAACATCAATTAACAACAAAGCACCATTTTAACCTAAGTCTTAGATTGGTGATTTAACATTCTAAGTTTATGCTAAGGTTTGATGTGGTTTGACATGATTAGGCTTTAATGTTTGAATTAATCAACAAGTGGGTGTTTAAATTTACCATTAAATGATGATTATAATTCAAGTGTTTAATGACTTCTTAAAGTGAATTTTCAATTTTTGATTTATATCTTCTGATTTTATTGAAATTTACAATTTTAAAGAGAGAAAGGAAGAGTGGAATCCACTTTAAAACTAACCTTAAGTTAAATTCAAAGATGAATTTTACATGATTTTTAATCATCTTAATGATGTTTTATAAATTTTTCTAATAAATCATATATTTGAATTTGACTTAAAAATTCTAATCTAAATACAAAAGGCATCTCAAGATTAATGGATTCTAATCATAGTTAATTTAGCAATATTTCCCTAGCTTTGTTTCATTATTTCTTAATGTTCATTTAATGAGGTAGCACACTTAATAAAATGGTTAGGATTAATAGATGTACATATATATCACTTAAATATTTCATGCATTGATGCATAAATAAATTAATATATTTTTACTTGTCAATATTTAATTTAAGATTATTGAGTATAGATTTATATGATGCATCCATGAATTTTGTAGAAAAGATAATTTAATAACCCCTTAATATACATACAAATTAGTACATTGAATTTATACAAGTACATGCCATTATTGAACTAGAAAGGTGAGGTAATTAGAGACCCCTTGAGACTACTTAAAGTCTCACACTCCTGGGATATTCAGACTATGTACTTGTTAATTCACATATACATGCACACACACACACAGACATATATATATATATATATATATATATATATATATATATATATATATATATATATATATATATATATATATATATATATATATATATTTGTAAAATAATTTAACCTCACTATGTATTTCACTCCAAACTTTAAAGTTCATGTCAGTATTGGACCAAGGAACTGAGATAATGAAAGACCTCCTTGTGACTAAATTTATTGAGAAAAATAATTTAAAATTTACTAGTGATAATAGCCTCACTATTAATCCAAGGCTTACAATTAAATGAAAATTTTAATTTATTTTGAAATCTAGATTCATAAAATATGTGAAACGTAAATTTATAAAATAATTGAAGTAAAGTAATTAAACATCACTAAATGACATATTTAAAATCATTGAGTTTTAAGGTCATTCACATGCACATTTATGCCTAATCAAATTCATTAAGTGATAATTTTAAAATTTGAGTTAGTTAAGCTAATGAGGTGACAAAGCATATAAAATTATCCCTTGACCCATCTCTATTCATTAACTAATTCAAAAATGATTTAGATAATTTTATGGATTAATTAAGATTAAATAATTATTTTAACCAATTAAGTCTAAAAGAGATAAAAAAATTCAATTATTTTTGAAAGCAAGCTCAAAAATTATGAGAACATTATTGAAAATACATAAGAATGAAATAAACTTGTTTTAAGAGTTTGAATATAATTAGGCTTATGATTAGAGTTAATTGAAGAAATGGGGAAAACCCAAAATCATTAATTACACTCAAACACCACAAACCAATTTGGAATTTTGATTTCATTGAAAACCTCTTTATTAGCTGAGCACAAAGAGGGTTAATCATAATTTTAAGAAAACTAAGCTAATTATTATGAATTTTCTAAGTCATAGGGCAATTAGTGATTTAGTAAATTAATAAAACACTTTAATGGTGATTTTGGAAAATAATTAGGATTAACAGTCCTAATTTATTTCTCTAATCACCATTATTATTTTAATATATATTTAAGCTTTCATAATAATTTTTTAATTTTATTAACTATATAAATTTATTAAATGCATAAAAATGATCATTTAGGATTTGAAAGTTTGGATTTTCCAAATTACCCAATCAATTAACTTGAAATAAATATAGGAGACAAAGATTATCCCATGGAATAATCACCCTTCAAGTCAATTAACCAATTAATTAAGGCTTAATTTTATTGATTAAGAAAAATTTTAAATTTTAATTAGTCACTATACACTTATTTAAATTTAAGGAATTTATTTTTTTCTAGATTCTCCTCTATCTAAGCTTTCTATAAATAATTTTTTTAGATTTTTTAGATTTTCTATAATTAGTTATAAAATTTTGAATTTTTAATCATTTAAGTAATTTTTAACCTAATTAAATCAATTTACATAGTCGGCAATGCGTCAATGCTGACCAGGCAGAACTTTCCATGTGGCGCCCATGGTTCGTTACTTAAAACATCCTATTAGCACGTTGACTCAATAGTGGCAGACGTAGTTTCTTCTTAACTATTCAATCATGGAATGAACAGTCGAGGTTAATCTCATGGATAAAATTGGATTAAATAGAAAATACTAATGTGATTAATCACAGTCATCCATTCTAATCATGCAAAATGGACGGTAGATGATCTGCCATTGACTTACAATGAGAGACGAACATCGTTCGTTTATCATTACTTAATCTGGGCTCATTTGATGGTGGATTCCAAATCGATCAAAGAGAAATTCTAAAGGATCTTATGATTAGATTCACATCAAACCATGTGTCACTTGAGAAAAGACTAATGCCTAAGGGGGTATACCTATAGTATGAAAGGATTACCTTGTTTAAGCTAAAGACCAAAAGTCCATCGATTGAGGTAGCTTCACCTTGAAGAGGCGAAGCCCTACTAAGAAGATCCTCTTTTTCCTCCTCACTGAATGCTCCTAATATTCTATTATTGCTCATCAGAGTTTGATCAAAATTAGTGTTTCAGTGCTCGAATTGAGTGTGTTTCGATTCATTCTTGTACATGAGAATGTGAGGAAGCTATAGGAATGTTTAATTTGGTTTTGGTTAGATTTTAGTAGAGTTAAGTGTGGGAGGTGCTTAGGTTTGAGGTGGTGTTAGTCTCGCCAGTGGCTGGGTACTTGAGAGACTTTGAGAACTTGGGGGATTTTCTCTGACTATGAGAAAATTTTATGATTAGTTTGAATGGGAGAAGAGGTGTATAGCCTCCTCCTTAAGTGAACCAGGTGAATTGATTGGTTTTGTTCAACTAGCCATATAGTAAAGGTGGCCAAAAATGGCATAAGACTGATGAGGTGGATGTCCTTAAGTGTTTGAAGGAGTTTGGTGGCATGACAAGAAGTGGATAACCCATGGGAGCTAGACCAAAACTCGACCAAGGTGAGGGTGACCTCTCTTTGGTCAATTGCTGAACCCAATAGTTTTGAGTTAAGTCTTATCAACATGTGTGAAGTCAAAGCATGCTAAGGTGGCAGCCCAAGACAAAGGGAAGGTTGGGCCTTCATATTTTTGGTTTTATCCCATATGGGTGACTTGGTTCACTTGGTTTGCCTTGAATTGGGTTCACCATAGGTTGGGTCCACTTGGGCTAGTCAAGGGGGAACTAAGGATGAGTCATGCCAAGGATGAGTCAGGCCAAATGTAAGCCAAATTAGGTTCAATTGAGTTAGGTTGACCAATTAACCAAATTGGGTTAAGAGGGATGTTGAGTTAAGTTCAAATGATGATTTGGAACTTAGTGGTTTAATTTATTTAATTTAATTTTGATTAGATTTGAATTTGGCTCATATGGGTTCATATTGGCCAAATAGACTAAGTTGCCCAATTTGGTCAAATTAGGCAAATTGGTTTGAATAAAAGGTTGAGTAATGTTTGATTGATCATTTAAAATGATTAAAGTCTTTGATTTGACTTAATTTGGTTTAAATTAAGTTTTAGTTCAATTCTTTAGGTAAAATTGGGCTAAATGGGTTAATGGGTTGGGTAGATCAAATTGGCCTCAATTTATAATTAAAAGTGTTCAATCATCAATATAAGAATGATTGTATGCATTGGTTCAATCCAATTTGGTTTAGAATAAGTTTTGGTTTAATTTAACACTTTATGTCAAATTAGACCAAAAGGCCAAATTGGCTCAATTGGGTATAATTATTTGCAATTAGGAGATTGGTCATGATCAATAATCATGTTGGAAGTGATTGAATTGATTGATTTAGCTAGTTTGTGTTGAATTAAGATTTGACTCAATTTGGACATTTATGTCAAATTGGGTCAAGTGATTCAATTAATTGGATAAATTGGGGGTTGGAATATGATCAATAGTTAAATTGAAAGTGATTGGTAGCTTTGATTGAATCAAATTTGGATGAATTGGATTTTGGTTCAACTTGGTCTTTTAGGCCAAATTTGGTCAAGTTGGGCTAGATGGATCAATTGGTCAAATTGAATTGATTGAGATCAATTGTACTATTCAATCAAGTTATTGGAATAATCATAAGGCTTAGATTGATTCAATTTGGCTTAAATCAAGTTGGATTAGATTTTGGCCCTATTGGGTTCAATCATGTCACCTTGGGTCAAGGTTAAATTGATTCAATTTGGTTTTGAATTACAATCAAGCTTTAATCAAGTTCAAATAAGTTTAAAATGAGTTTGGGTAAATTTAATTTTGAATGGATTAGGTCAATTTTGAGTTTAGCCCCTTTTAGGCCTAAATAGGTCAAATTGGGTCAACAAAGTCAATTGGCCAAATTGAACCTTAATGGGTTAAACTAGATTTGAAATCATTTGGTCTTGGTTCATGTTTGATTTGTAGTAAATTGGTTTTGTTTTTAGGAATTGGTTTAGGTATTAAAATTGGTTTCGATTTGAGATAAGTGGGTCTTGTCTAACCCAAGTCAAGACTAACCCTAAGGTTGAGCCCTATGAAACTACTAGGATCAGGGTTGGTGTTCACCTAGATACTAGAAGTGTCTTACTCTTAGGAGAGCCTTAGTCCATAGATTGAAACCTAGGTCAATAAATATGGTCATCAATCTCACTCAAAAGTGAGGCCAATAAACTCTTTTTCATCATCCTTAGTATCATTGCCCGAGTGAGGACCACTTTGGTTATTTTAAGTCATTAGTGCATTTATATTTGTATCATCTTCTTTAAGCTTCAATTTAATAAGTGGAGTCACTTATTTTTGGGAATTGACTTCTTCTATCTTTTTAGATATAAAATATTTAGCATCATCATAAATCTTGATTTCATGTATTAAGAAGAGATTCATGTCACAGTCAATTCGGTACTCTTCATCATATTGAATGTACTTCATACATTGGTAGAGAGTTTAGGTCACTATGTCATATTTATGAAACCATGATCTACCAGGAAGTGAGTTGTATGAAACATTAGCTTTAATAACATGGAATTTAGCTTCTATATATAGCATTCCAAAGTGTATAGGCATAATAAGAGATCTTAGGGTTTGTTGTCCTTGTCCATTGAATCCCTATAGGAACACAATACTTTTATCTAGATACTGAACATCCAAAGCCATTGTCAAGAGTGTTTTAGTTATCAATAGATTGATTGAGGCACTTGGGTCAATTAATATTATTTTTATATTGGTGGAATTGCTTTCTTCTATGATATAAAGAGGACAATTATGTTTGGTTTTCCTTAACAGTAAATCATCATCGATAAATGTGATGGTCACTATCTTTGGATAAGTTAAGTCATATTTCATCCTAAAGTTCATTAAGCCACTCTTTAACTTAATTAAGTCATCTATTCATATCATAAAATTACCAAACTTCATGAATAGGTGCTAATAGATATTGTAAACTCATCATATGAATTTGAATGAAAAATGAATAAGAATTTTCAAAATTAATTAGCTACTATTCAAAAATTATAAAATAAAATTTATTTATAAAAATTATGAAAATTTTTAAAAAATATCTAGAACATTAATTGATTATGGTCAAAATTTCATTAAATTTTTAATAAATTTAGAATATAAAACTAATTTTAACATAAAATTTTATAATTTAATAATTAAATAAATAATTAATGATATTTAAAAGATATCAAAATTTTCCTAATGATCTTAATGGCCTTATCAAGAAATTTCTTATGAAGTTAAATATAATTTATGAACCTAAATAAATTTTATGATAAAATAACTAATAATTTATGAATTTTCAAAATTAAATTAAGTTAAAATTTAATCTACTAAAATATATTAAATTTATAAATAATTAAATTTCACTTTCTCAATATTAGGTTAAATTCTTATATTATTACACTAAAAAAAATTAAGTGGGTAATTAACTTATGGGGTCCACAATTAAACTTTACCTTTGAAAATAATCATTGTTAAATTAACATATATAACTATCCGTATGATTTCAAGTTAAATATCATAGGTTATTCAATACAAAAGAGTAGAACATGTGTAATAAAGATTTCTCATGCATGAATTTGCATTATAGTTTATGAACAAATGCTTGCACTATAGTTCTTTCACTATGATTTTTTAATCTCAACTTTGTCTTTAATGGAATTAATTACATTAATTAATCCCATTTACACTATTTCTTATGGATATAGGATGACCACCTTATTCCGGTTAGTCAACTTGTTATGAAACACATTAATTAGGATCATCCTACACAACATATTAGGGTATGATTTCATTCTAATCCAACCCTACAGTTAATTGCATTAGTAACCTGGCATAAACATTTTCCTTCCAAACTTTCAATGACTTAGCAATTCATACTTTGTTAAGTTCTTCTACACTTAAATATTTCGTTAGGCTAAGTGTACTCTCCTACACAAATTTATACGTTCGAAATGCCCTTTGATATCCTCTTAATCACGCTTGTTACACCGAGGAATTTTCATGGATTGATCATGCACTCTATGATCCAACCCATCGCTAGTAAGTTGCCTCCCTACAACTCTACTTGATCGTCCTTTGGATCAAGTTCAATTTAAACTACTATTTCCATTATTGGTTAATTCTCACCTGACTAAGTCATACAAATATTATGAAGTCATTTCATAATTTAGTCATTCACTATGACTGAGTACTAATTGGATTTAGGTATGCACCTGTACTTAATCTCACTTTTTTTCTCTCTAAATAGATAATTTCCATTCAACACTACTTTGCACTATGGACATTTTGACTCATATGTTATTTGCCCCAAAATTTTCAATTTTTTGGCATTCATGTATTGCTTGAATACTAAAGTCCTATGGTTTCAACTACTCTCCATCATGTTCATGCATATGCAAGCATACAAAGTGATGTTGGCACTATAAGTTAAAATATATCCTATTAAATCCAAGACTTAAGTTGATTATGATTAAATTGTTATCATTATTAATTTATGGTTTATTTGATAATAAAGATCTTCTATTCATAATCACATTTTATATGATCTATTAATAGGCATAATTAGATTAGAACCTATCACATTGGCTCATTATAAAGTGATGCCTTTGGATAATTGAAACATACAAATGACTTAGCTCGATAAATCATTGGGATCATATGAGTTAACCCTAGGATACGTAAGTTTTACACACACTTATAAGCTAAGACAGTTCACAACCTTATAGTTTCTTAACATATGAAGGATGTGGTTTGGTCATTTTGAAGCACAAATCCTTTGAATGCTTTGGTCAAGGTTACTTGAGTGCATCTAGATTACAAGATTAGTTATTTTGTGCTATTTATGATGTTCTACACCGCTTTGTTTGTTATTCTATAAGTAGGATAAATATATTTTCTACAAGTTCTAGAGGTACAATCAACGCTTTATTTTACTTTAATAAGGGGTCATGTGTCAAAATAGGAATGTTAATATTAATCTATTAATGTATTGTGCTACTATGGTGCCATATTAGCTCCATTTATCCTATGATATCTTTTATACTATATTTCTTCTTAGAATTTTTATATGTAAAATAAAGTATAAATTAAGTTTTTTGTCTTATCATAAGAAGATCTAATCTTAATGGATATTCATATACTTTAAACTAATGAATAGAACGAAACTAAATTTATACTTTATAATTTAATTTTATTATTTATTTTGTCCAACCTTATTGGGAAAAACTTAACACACCTTCTTATTATTATTCTATTTTGTTATGTATAAGCAGGTTGCACAACCACACCAACTTATTACCCCAATTCATGTGTAGCCATCATAGTATAGTGATTGTTTGTTCACTTTGTTTGGTTTCTACGACCTTTTTTTATTGTATTATGATTGTCTAGGATATATGTTTTTATTAGACTCATAGGATAATTTTTTTTCTTCAAAAACTTTTAAACAACCTTAAAATTTAATAAAAAAATTATTTTAAAACTTAAAGTTAAGGCTCTCTCAAGCCACTTATTTTAATTTATTTTTGTTCCTTTAAGTCTCTTAGAGGAGGTATAATGTAGAGCCTACCAATGATCAAAACCCCCGAGCACTAGTGTAGATCATGCCATAACCAAGTCTAAACATGCATTAGAGGCCTCACTTAAAGATAAAAATCTTACATATCTAGCATATTGTCTTTTAGATAGATCCTTAGATAGTCATGTATTTAAATGCATTTAGAGAGTTTTGGTCATTAGGAAGTGGTAGGCTAACCAAAATAGGTTTGTTAAGTTTGGTCTCGATAACTTTAGTCTTACGACTAAGTTATCACCCTTCATTTCCATTTGTTGGCATTTATCCATCCATGTAGAGACCATAAGTCCTACATCCTTTAAACCTATTTTTTATAGAACCCTTTATGTTTTGAGCATTCCCTTATTTTCTTTCCTTATTCCAAGGTTATGAGAGACCAACTTTGGATAATGCAACTCATGGTTATTGATAGTGTGCCTTATGGCTAGGTTAGGTCAAGCACCATCCCATGCTAAATGGCTATGTGCACGATAACTTAGGATGATGGATCCTCAAAATTAGGATTGAAGCTATTTTTACATTTTTATTGATTTCTTCTTTTACCCACTTACCCTTTGATCCCATCGCACTCCTCATTAAGTCCTTAGCGGTTTAGTGGTCATTATCATATAGACACTCCTTAATGAGTTTCTATCTCACTTGATTACATTGATTCACCCTCAACCTCACAAATAAATGCTCAGTATATATTATCTTATGATGATAAACATTGTTAAATCTTAGACCCTTTCCTTGAAAACATAAGAAAATAAAATCATAATAAAAATTTGCTTTCACTTATCAAGGGTTTCTCATTAAGGTGTTTGCAAGTGTAATTAAATAGGGTAAATACATCTCTTTAAGAAAATGAATAATGAACAAATCCATCAATTTTTATTATTAGCTTGATGACATCCTACAGATAAGTACATCTCACAAATCTAGCTGTAGATTGAAACCTTACTAGGACTCTATTTTCATCTCCCCTTGTGAGTTATTTCCTTTGTAAAAGCTATCATCTTGTTAATACAATTTAATCCCCTAATGTAGGTTGATTAAACATAGAAGAGTTAATAATTTTAATGGAAAGTACATGAACTAAAACAATAGTGCCATTAGATTTTTGGATTACTTTAATACATTTCTGATTTTATCTATCTTTAAACTTTTGATAGACAAAACTAAGCTTATTATGACCATTTAAAATTTAAGTATCTTTGGCCCATTACGAAACCTAGCTATCCTCCTTAAATAAAGCTTTAATAAGACTACTTAAACTAATATTAGTGTTAGAAAGATAACTAGAGTTTATAGGATTAGACTCAAACTACTAAAATAGCTTTTATTTCTTATGTCTAATTGATTACTCAGACAAACATACCTTTGTGGATGCTCTTCACCACTCTTATTAAGATGGGTAAGAGTATTTTATTTCCATGATGCAGATTGATATATATTCAACTAGATATCTCCTAAAATTATGTTAGGGTTTATTTAGATTTAGATTCTACTATGAACTCAAGATCACATAGTTAATTACCTCTCTTACCATAATAAGAGAGATCTTTCAATTAAGGTTAGAAATTAAAACATATCTTGTTTGATATGCAATGGTGTCTAGCGGTGCATACTATGGCAGAAATGACTATTATTTAACTTAAAGTGTATTTTAGGGGGGATAATGACACGCTCGATCAAGATCTTATGGTTCTTTCATCTTGGATTATTGTGGTCTCTAGTTTAATTAGCCAAAGGAATTAGTTTCTGACCAAAAAATTATTATTGGCAGCCATGAGTTGTGTCATCCAAGGTGTTCTTATAAACTTAGGGTGTTATTTGTCTAAGGTGACAAATTCAACTCGATCTTAGCTAACAAAAGGATTTTTGCTTATTAAATATATTCTATAATTTATGGCTCAAGGAATAAATCCATTAGAAAATATATGGGCTATTACCATGACCAAAATATAGTAGAGAAATATAGAAGCCAAGCAACCCAGTTAGAGGGTTCTAGTCGTATCCGTATTTCATGTGGTGTCATTTGACGATAAAATCATGCAAATAGAGGACATAAGCCACATCCTTACTAGCATGAAATTATTTAAGTATGAATATAAAAATATTTAGTTTGACATTAGCTCTTTTGTGAATAATGATTTTCTTAGCTTATCATCCTTGACAAATAATTATGGATGGATGGATGATTATTTACTTTAAGTTATGATGAATTTCATCAAATTTAAACATTCCCTCCAAACAAAATTTACAATCAACAAAACCATCATTGAAGAATGAGTATGTTTTTTTAACCTGAACCCAATCTTAAGACTCAATCAAGAAATTTACCTGCACATCATCCTCAAACATTGAATTTGAATTTTTATACATATGATGGGGGTACATATGGGTAATTTAAGCTTATTTTGTATTAAATTGCATAGCATCCTTAGGCATTAGACTTACATAATTATTATTATGTTGTGGCCCATGCAAAAAATTCAAATTTCTTTCATTTTAAGGATAATGCCATAGCTCTAAACATGTAGCATCATGATGCTATAATGGGTAGCACTATAGCATCCTAGGGTAGGTATTTGTATCTTAAGAGCAAAAGATCATTATCACAATGTACATGATTTGACTTTATATATTTTAATTTATTCTGGTTGACTTTCTAACCAGCACCTTGGCACTAATCATATGGCATCGCGATGCTAATCAAAGGTTGATTCAAAAAAGCTGGTAGATGGGCAAGCATTTTAATGGATAGGATAAGCTTTTTGACCATCACTACGACATCGAATCAATGCCTGTCATATTTTTAATTTTGAAATTAATAATAGTGAATGCTCTTTTTGATCAGCGTAGTAATCGACTTGACCAGCTGGCCAGCATCGCGGTGCTGTATGTGAGCCCTGCAATGCTTGGCAACTATTATAGAACCTGAGAGATTAGTTCCTCGATGTTGATATTGGAGTGTTGTAGTACTAGGTCAGATTTATAAATAGATCCCTTAGGCTACTCATTTTTTATTCTCCATTCTCCATTCCTTAGAACTCTCTCTCTCTCTCTCTCTCTCTCTCTCTCTGTCTCCCAGCTTGCATTATTCTCTATAGAAAAGCCATCATGCAAGTAAAATTTCTCAGTAAGGACAAGAAGAGGGCAAATATCAGTGACACAAATAGATTTGTTAGTTTAGAAGCCAAGGAGAGGTATCACCACAACCTCATACACAAGCATCTCATCTTGGAGAGGAGTTTCTTTAATCCGAGTGGGCGCAAAGAAAGTATCATTAATGTGCGAGGTTGGGAGAAACTGCTTATGTCAATAAATCTTATGTCATCCATCTGGTGTGGGATTTCTTCACTAGCATGAAGGAGTGTCAGAATAATCAAGTTTTCATTTGAGGAAAATTCTAACATCTAAGGAAAAGGTGGGAGGAGAAAATTATTAATTTTTCTTCCATTGACTTCACTGCTGAGGCCAAAGCTTAGCATTACTTAATTTTTATGAAGCTAAAGCACCACTGGATATATCATTAAGGTAACTAGGGATAGAGTGATTTTGAATTTTGCAATTCAAATGGGCTTTACCATGGATGTAGGGATGATTATTTATAATTCTATATGTAATATGCTTAAGGGTAGTACTACAGTGGGGTTTAGTCATATTTCTCTTATTTATGCTTTATGTGTTGTGATGGGCACATCTGGGGATTTCGATAAGGAAGTCTTTGTACAAAATCTCCCTTGACTAAATAAGTCATTGAGGGGTTTGGCTCGAGGGTTGAGGTGGAGGAAAGCTCATTTTCCACTCTGTCTAGGCCTAAATCCTCCAAGACCATAAATGAGCAACTCCAAAAAATGGGAGGATAAGTCTCAAATTTAAGAAAAAAGGTTGGTAAGACTAGTAGGCGTGAGTAGGAACTAGAGAGAAAATTTGACCACCATATGGGTCACCAGCAGCAACAGTTTTCATACATTGCTAAGTTTAATACCTCACTTGTTCACATGTTTGAAAACTATAGTTTTTATGCGAGTCTGGGTCAGGCTTCTCTTCTTCCAGCCCCTTATTATCAGCTTTATCTAAGCACCCCACTGGAGACAGAATAAGAAGACGAGAAGGGGGATGACAATGACAACAATTATTAATTTTTCCCCTTTTTATTTTGTAATTTCTTCTTCTTATTTTTTATATAGCTTATGTAATCATTTCTTTATTTTAATAAAAATTTTGATTTTCTTTACATATTCATGCATTATTTTGTATGTGCCATTCTATTTATTATTTGAAAGTTTCAGGATTAAAATAATTAAAATTTTCTAACTTAAAATGACATCAGAATGTGGTGCCTCGATGCTCCTAACCTGCATAACATAAGCTTTAAACTCGAGAGTCCAACGCTTCAATTCTTAATATGTGGTGCTGTTATAATAAATATTTCATCCCTTTTACCTGAGAGGTCGGTTCCTTAACACTTAATACGCAGTGATGTGGTGCTATTAAGATCGTTATTTCTATCATTCTTCCTGATAGTCTAGTGCCTTGTGGCTTAAGATGCAGAACTACAATGTGGTTATAGATAAGACTCAAACTTATAATTTTCAAATTTAGTATTCTAGGTGTTTAAAAATATCATAAAAGCTCAAGCATCATGATGCTTGAGGGACAGCGTCGGGGGGCTGCAAAATTACTTTTTTAATCAACTATAGAGCTGACACCTCAGTGCTACGACCACAACATCTAGATGCTATTTCATTAGTGTCTAAAATTTATAATTTTAGTAGTGTAATGGCTTAACAATGCTATATTTTCACTTACGTTAGTGCAAAACATTCTTCTCTCTTATTTCGGATCTATGATTGACAGATGGAGGTTTCGTTTCACACTAGAACTAAGTTCAATAGTGGAAGGCATGGTGCCTTGAAACTAAATGTATATGATATGATACTGTATAAGAAATAGTGGACCCAAAAGATTAGCACTATGGCAGCTGATATCGGGGGCCTCAGTGCTAAGTGATTGTGTTTGCCCGAGAGCTTGGCATTGTGGCACCTTATTTCCAATGCATTAGCTCTTTGGACAAAACATTCAAGATTTCTTTTCTGAGGGTTTACTGTCTCGATGCTGGGTTTTGGTGCTATGGGATAAAAATTCATTTTTTAAATTGAATTCTTAACGATTCTAATAGATTTTTTATAAAAATTTAATGACATAACACCTTAGCAGTGCTAGATTTTTGTATATTTGAGTACAAATGTAGTTTTCTCCCTTATTATGGATCCAAGATCAATGGAGGGAGGGTATTCTTCTTCGCCATAATCAAGTTAAACGAAGGAGGCCTTCAATATTTAAGATTATGATATTTTTAATTCTTAGGGAGCATTCTTTTATACTCCAGATCCATGATTGATGGTGATGCACTTTTTCATTTCTCACCAAAACCAAGATCGATGGTGGAAATTTGTTTAAAGCTTAATTTTCAAAAAAAATCTCATAAAAGAAGTATATTATAGAAATCATTTACTTGGAGTGGTCAGATGAGGGCCTTCTTTGAGCAGTGGGGAGCGTGCTTATAGAAGGCACCGATCACCAGAAGTAAGAACTCAGCAAGAATTGGAGAGTGAGTGGGAGAAGAGAAGAAAGAAGAAGAAGGGAGAGAGGGGCTGCTTTCCACTTTTATAGAGATTTCTCCACTAGTGGGTGGATTTTTGCCCCATAGTAGTTCCCCCTCGCTCCCATTTGTACAGTTAGTGCTCATAGGCAAGAATGGTGATTTTCTTTCTTTTAAAATTAAAAGATGTCATGCTAGTGCCTCGACGCTATCTTATTTGTTCAGGAAACCATCAAGAGTGATTTGGGCTTCGGGATGCCATAAGGCTGTTTGTAGCACTTAGGCACTGTAGTCTGAGACGTTTAACTTTTTTTTTTTCATCAATTTTAGATGCAAACACCAGTGTAATTTATAAAATTTTTAATGTAATTAGAATTGTTCCATTAGGTATTTTTATTTTATGATTAGCAAGTTTGAGCTTCTTCCAATAAACAAAATTGGCACAAAGAATTTTAAGGATTTTAAATGATATCAAGAAATATAACAAGCTTATCTATAATTTATTGAAATTAAATCTATGCTAAGTGGAATGGATAGTACTTATAGTTATATGGAGGGGGAGTTTGAGAAATTAAGAAGAAGAATTTATAGGAGAATATTAAATCATAAATAATTAATTATAATTTTATCTAATTTAAATTTGATATAAGTCAAGTTAGTTTTCGAGCAAAGAGTAAAGAAATATTTATAGAAGAGAATTACTGAAGGGTCCTCACAAAATGAGTAGAATTTGGCTCTTATTTGCATGGATTTCAAGTCCTCGCAAGTTATTTTTTGAGCTTGGCCAATTTATTTAATAGAGAATTACTGAAGGGTCTCTTCAGTAATTCTCTGGGTAGTGTCTTATCTACTATTCCATCTGCCTTCTAAAAATTACACCAATATTTTAAATCACTCTCTTAATTGAGAGGTCGGTGATGAATTTTTGGAGCCCATAGATTTCTGGCTTTTTCGTTGGGGACAGGTTTCTCTTTCCATCTTTGGCTAGTCGAATCAAAGCTATGATAGCAGCGGAGTATAGTAAAATGAAAACTTAAAATTATTTATAAAGTTAAATTGATTGAAACTCAAAATTATTTTTATAATGAACATAATTCTGAAGTTTTGAAAACCTTTTCTTATTCATAACTTGTTTTCATATTTTATCAAGTTTATTCTGTTATATCTCTGCATCATGAAAGTGTGGGATGATATATTAATTACTAATCCCCATCTTTCATTTCACTTAGAGTATAAAGCTTTAGATCCTCGAACCATATCTTATAAAGATCTAATATAGTTGAAGTATCATATCAAAATTAGGAGAGAATTGATGGAAGTAGCCATATTGATTATTAAAATAATTTCTCTAAAGTACATCATTACTAACATAGACTATTATATGAAAGAACTCTTTATTAATAGATCAATTAATCAACCCATTATTTAATTAAGGATGAATATGATTAAGACCAAATGAATGCAACTTGAGTCTCACTTAATCCAAATTCTTCCAATTATTATTATGTAGAAGTTGTTATAGTACCCTTCAAAGAAAAAAATATATAAATTCTTGCAAAATAAGTAGTATTAATAAGAGTATTTAAAAATATTAATACCTATAAGATATTAGAATTAATAAAAGAATAATAGATGAGATATATTAAGTACATGTAATCCCTTTTAACATTATAGTAGGCTAAGGCCAAGGATGACACTAATTGGGTTTTAGAATTCTTAAGAAGTTGGATGTTAATTGATCATTTTAAAAAAAGTGCATTTCTATAGTTGTTTTACTTTTATTAAGGATAATATGTGAACCACTCTAATGAAGATTAGTGTTTTTGTTGTGTTGACAATAAAAATGTCAACAAGACTTTAGACCTATATATCCAAGGTTCATTTGTATATCTTTCTTATCTTATAAGTTTGACTTTAGCCAACCTATCATAAACCTCCTTCAATAATTAGCTTTACTAATTACATAGTGGATATAAAACCTTAATTCAAGTACTCAATTTAACTTATTAATTTAATTATCTATATAATTTATTATGAGACTAAGTATTAGCTTGACTATTTCCAAAATTATTTTAAAAAAATTAACTTTTTGCTAAATTAAATACTCACATATCTATGGGAAAAAATTGTTGTGACACCACGTGGACCTTAGAAATTTCTTATTTATTTAATCAAATTTGTCATTAAGAGATAAACATATTATATTAGAAGATAATCATGTTTTTATATAATGGATTTGATTACTTAAACAAGGACTCGTAAGGTTAATGGGTCTTCATAATATTCTAGAGATTCTTCCCTTGAACTACATGGCAAGTAGGATAAGATTTATTTTATACTAGGAATATAGTTCCTTGTAAAGGCAAACCCTTATAGTTAATTACACCATAATAATGGGGATCTCTTCGTAAGGATATTCTCTGTTAAATAAATTGGCTCTTATTTGCAAGGATTTCAATGTTAGTTCCAAAGGATGGTTAAATTGGAATTTCAAAAGGAAACACTTCAATGGGGAAGAATGTTTTTTAGACCAATTAGGATAAAGTAGGAAATGCCTATAGATACTAGGATGCCTACTAGGCATTTCAACTCTCCTACCATTAGGCTTTATATTTTTGAGATAAAATTTATTAATATTTGAATTGATATTTCATTAGAAATCTAGGGCTTATATTCTAACAGTATAAGACTGTAGAAATGCCAAGGGTTGAAGACTTATTCCTACAAGGATGCTTTAGAACCCAAGTTTACAAGTGCTTTTGACACAAGTCAAAGGCTCGACCTAGTTCAACTTTTAGGAATCATTGGATCTTTGTCTCACTTAAGGAAAGGAACTTATCCATGACTCTTCTGGACTTATTATCCACCTAGAAGGGCTATCAACTAGCACCACCTAAGTGAATTTTTAAATCCATGATGTTGGTCTTATCTATGCAAGATGGATGGGCTGTTACATTTTAGGAACCTAAACTCACTCCCTAATCCTTAGGATTATGTTAGGTAAGATATGCATCTAACTAATGTAATACTTTTTAGCTTTTAAATATTTAGGTGTATAATTCATTTAAGGCCTTTGGGGTATGCAATTTATGCTTACAATGAGATGTAATTAAAAATAGTCATAAGCCAAATCAAAATAAGAAAGCACACTTCCCCAAGAAAGTAGTCAACCTCAAAGGTTAAATACCACTTATTTGCAATGGGTGAAGCATACAATTCAATGATTTTGAACAATAAGATAGCATGGTTCAAAAAAACTAATTATTTCTAGTTGCTTCTAAGTTGCTCCTAGGGCTTTAATCTATGTATGAAGTTTTGAATTTCCTTATTTTTGTTTAAGTTATTTAGATTTAAGTTGGGTAGAAAATTTATTCTTCTTAAGAGCCTAATGTCCAGGCATTCATAATAGAAACACAACATAGAAAGAAATATAAAAAGTAGACAATTTTATTATGCTCCTAAAATAAATTACACCAATTTGATTAATAAGAATAGGATAGAGTGGCCAGGTACCCCTATACACCCTGGAAGAAAGAGAAAAATGGGTGAGCTTTGTCTTTATATAGCCTGGTATAGAGCTAAGAGTTTAGATCTATGTGTCTTTTTTCAGGATCATCTCCTTCATCAAAAACCTCCACTAGCTTCATGGGGACCACCAACTAGTAAGGTCAGCTCCTGCTATTCCTAGACCCCATAGATCTTAACCTAATTATAAGCTCAAATTATATTTCAAAGTTTAAAATAAATTCCTAAACCTTGCAAAATATATATTATAAAATACAAACAACATTCCAATAGTTATATTTGCTAACATACGGGCTTAGCATTAGTTGCTTGCTAAGACCACCTATCTTATTGGGCTATGCTTAGGGATTTAAGCATACATGCAAGAAAATATCATATATATATATATATATATATTATGATAATCCCTTTTAACATAGTCCCCTGCAAAAAGTAATGTTAGAATAGAAAGAATGTCCTACCATCCAAACTAGTGCAAATAATCTTAGCCATCCAGTTTAAAATAATACACCACAAGAAAATAAAAACATTTTCATCACATCACAGATCAACTTAACCTAAGTCTAGGGTCGGTGAGCTAATAATCTAGTCTTTGAAGGAGGGGTTTGTGTAGTAAGATTTTGCTAAGAATTTTAAGTTAAATTTTAATTTTTGTTTTCAAAGTTTGGTTTAATTTGAGTTTAATATTTTCACATTTCATAATTTTTCTTCATAGGTACATGTCATTGTTAAACTAGAAGCTCCATGTATCAAGACCACCTTCGGACCAGTAGCCCTATGACTTTAAGTGTCTAGACTATATACTATATGTTTACTAATTATGAAAAGCTTTATTTTTCATTCTTTAAATTTCTTTTATTCTTAAAATAGAATTTAAATTTTCAAGAATGAAGAATAAAATAAATTCCACTTTAGGAGGAACCCATTCTATTCAACATCTTAAATCTTAATAGGATGAAGTCTTCACCTTAAGGTAAAGATTTATTCTAAGAGTTAAACTAAAACCTTAAGTATCTTTAAATTCATTTAAGTTTGATTTGGTTTGATTAATGTTTTGATTTTATTTAAAATTTGATTAATATTCATTTTTATTTTTATTTATTTTCATTAAATCTTTTGGTTTATAACCTTAGATTAATATTTAATATGTTTCCTTAAATCTTATCTAAGAGTTTAGCGATATAGCATGTTAATTTTGATTTATTTGATTTGAATTGGGCTTACCACTTATTTCATTAGTGTTTATATTATTATGAATTTAGTTTGATTTAGTTTTTTACTTCTAAGTTTTATTTTAATTCATTTGTATTTGATGTTCTTTAGCTCATATTTTATAGCTTAATCTCATATTTAATCCTTTTTGATTTAGTTCATTATTCATTTGATTTTCTAATTAAGATTGATCTTGTATTTATTACATTAATGTTTATATTTATGTTTATGTTTATTTTGTCATATTTATTGTTTAAATGAACTTAATTAACTTAAGTTAATATATTACTTCAAGCTTAGTATTTAATTTAATTTTGTTTTATTTATTTATTTTATTAATATTATGGATTTGTACAAGTTAATTTTATTTATTTCTCTTTTATGTTGTTGTATATTGCAATTCACTTTATCCATGTTTGATTTCATACTCTTTTTATTTAATTAAACATTCAATTGATTTTTATTTGTATATTTTGATTATTTAATTTTTGTTTAGTTCCATTTATTCATGTTATAAGTTTAATTTCAAGTTATGATTTCATTCATTCATTTATGTTTATTTAGGTAAATTGATTCAGTTGATCCTAATTAATCCTAAAAATCTAAATTTCATCATTTGGTAAATATATTTTTCTTATGTGTTCTAAATTATTGTTTTAAAATTAAACTTAATAAAATATTACATTACATATTAGAATTTAGTTTAGTTCATTATGATAGAGTTTGTTTTTACAAATCATGATTCAAGAAACCTAGGAAACTAATTGATTTTTAGCACCCAACTTAATTGTAGGCCATTTCAAACTTTTGGATAGTTTAGATTTAGTTAATTTTTTTATTACTTTGATTTTTATTTGGATTTATGTTATTCAATGATCTAAAAGGGTTTAAGAGATTCCATATTAATGGATTCCATGTTTGATTATAAAGTTTAGAGGTTAAATAATTTTAAATTTCAATTTATTATTGAAATGTTATATATTTAATAATCTAAAGTTTAAAATTAAATTCTATATTTTATTATTTTATCTTAACCCCTAAATACATTATTAATTGAGTTCTTTAACTTCTGAGGCTTAGGGAATTTTTCTTAAGTGTTTTGTTGTTGATGAAACTTGGTTTAAATGATTTTTTTAATTTTTGTAATTATAATATGTTTTTGATTTAAAATGTTCATTTAAATTAACTAAAGGATTAGAAATTTGATAACTTTGAATCGATGGATTATTTGCCTTTGAAAATTTTATGGAAAGTGGGGTTCCACTTTAATCAAATGCATAAATTAGGATTAATTAAGGTTTTAATTATTTCACTAAAACTCAAATTAAGCCTAAATTAGAAAAAATTAGTTAAGAGTTTTAATTTTCCTTTATTCCTCTCTAGAAGATGTATCCATTGAGGGTTATTTGAATTTTTTGATATTTAGTTGATCTATTATGGTTTTTTTTAATTCAAGTTCATTAATTAAATTAATTAATTCAAATTGGTTAATTAAGTCATTTAAGGATTTAAATGTTTTAGAGAGTTCTAATGATATTTAGGCTCATTAGGGTTTATTATGATGATTTAACTTAATTTTATAACTTTCCCTAATTTTTTGAATTCAATATTATTTTATTTTATTAATTAAGACCTTTGGCTTGAAAATTTTGTATTTTGAGATTTATTAGCCAATAAATCATAAAAAATTATCTAAAGTGTGTTTAACCTTAATTTTAATTCCCCAAAGTTTGAAGTCAATTGGATTAATGGTTAGAGTTTAATTTGAATTTGATTATTTTTATTTAAACCCAAATCAATCCAAAACTACCCAAAATTAATTGGGGTTTTTGGGTTTAATGAATTCCCCTCATTGAGATGAATCCATATAACCCTTATTTATATTTTTTAGTTTAGTATTTTATTTTTTTTATAATTTTTTATAGTTCTAGTAATTTTTTGATAATTTTTTAAATCTGAAAATCAAATTTACTATTTTAAACAATCGACATACATAGTACGAAAAGCCACTTTTGCTATCATTAGGTCAACCAGATCCATGTGGATCTAGCTCAAAATGTGGTCGCCTGAGATTGGTTACAACCATCTGATCAAACATCAGATCGTCAAAATTTACCCCAAATTTCCTATAGGGTTTAAAATGGATCTTGTGAATAAATTAAGGCCATCCATTCCTAATAAAAGGAACAAATGGTAGATTATATCTTCTTTAATGATGGTGAAATCCAAATACTATCCATTAAATCAAGGTGATTTTCAGTGATCTAGCTGATGAAATCACTCATTTCAATTGAAAATCTATCAAAGACTCAAATGGAAAACATCTATATGGCTTGATCTCACATAAGCTCAAGCTCTTTTTAAAAAGGACCAAAACTGAATGCTTAAAGGATCTGTTTGATTCCATACCTCGTCAATGGCAATCTCCAATGATGGGGATGATTCAAAAAGCTTCGTGGGAACTTAGCGAAGCTCTGGGAAGAAGGAATTGGATTTCCTCCTCGTGAATTGGCCTATTGACCAAGCTATGTCCATATTTTAGTGGGTTTTGTCAAACTTTGGCTCTCCTTCATTTCACTTGAGGAACATGATGAAAGTCTCAAACTTGCTTGTGAAGGCTATCTCCCCCTTTTCCACTATTGGTTGAGAGCAATATGTAATAGGATGTCCACCATGGCTAGGTGATTGCCACCCTTGGAGGCTAGCTCCAAGGGGTGGTCAGTTGATTGGGAGAAGTCTAAGATAGATAGGATGAGTAGTAAGGTGATGGAATGGATTGGGTAAGTAGCTTATCTCTACACTTCTTACTCTTTCTCCATGGTATATTCCTTAATTTGGGTGGACTTGAGCTCATTTTCTTTATTTATTCTTGGCTTCCAATCATCTTAAACTCATCTTAGAATGAGTTTTGATGTGTTTTAAGGTGATTAATCCATGTTGGAGTTCAAATGGCTTGAATTATATCACTTAAGCATCTCTTTCTTTTGCCTTGATCTAGTTTATTTCATTTTATCGATTGAATTTAGATTTAAATTTCAATTGTGTTTTTTAGCCATTTATGATGCCTCCAATTAATGGGCTTCATGAAATTTAGAATTGGTAGAATACTTATTTCAACACTTAACCCATTATGGCTTAAATGAATTTGGTTGATTCCAATTGAGTTAAATGAGATTCTGACATAATAAATTTAGCATTCAATTTTGTTAATCCAAGTATTTGAAATGATTTAATTCAATTGAATTTGATTTTGTTTATGGGTTTAAAACCCACTTTGGCCGAATTTGGGCTTGATGGGTTAAAATTGTTCAAATTGGGTCAAATGACCAAATTATTTAAATTAATATCAATAATTGGTTAATTTATGTTTAATAATAATTTTAAATAATTTTAGAAAATTAATTTGTTGATTTTAATTTAATTTAGATTTGAATTCAATAAGGTCCATTTAGGCTTATTTAGATCAAATGATCTAATTTACCTAATTAAATCCTTATTAGATTTAGATTCATTTGATTCATGTTTAAACATGTTTATTTAATGATTTGAAGCCTTTATAATGATTTAGTTTGGTCATATTATGGTGGGTTGATGTTTGACTTGATGGGACCAACATAAAGTCAACCCTATGTTCAATGGTTAATTTTCATTTGGATTTGACTCCATTCATATTCATGAAATGAATTTTATTCTTTTAGTTTGATATAATTTGAATTTACATTAATTTTTTGTGAATTTATTTACGTTCAAGTGATTTTGAGTTTAAGTAGGTAGTTGGGTTAGCCATCCCAATTACTTTAGAATAAGTTTAATTAGATTTAATTTTTAATTGGGGTATGTTAAAATTATTGTTTAAATTTGGGTTGGTTTTGTATTCACCTAATCCCATTAGGTTGAAGTTAAACCCTAGGAGAATTTTCTAAGTCACTAAGTATAGAGATTTAAGTGCTTAAATCTAAAGCTCCTAATCTAGGATTATGTGTCCTAATTCTTGATTTTTGAAATGATATTAACCTCATTCAAAAATGAGTTCAACAATATCCTCAATCCATTTAGGTCCTTAATCAAGTAATTATCTCTCTTAGCCAAATAGATTAATTAGCTCAAACATTTAACCCTAAAATATTATAGTATGACCATGTATAAAATGATCTCTAAAAACCTTTAATATATGTTTTGTCAATCTCAAGACCAAAATAGTCAACCAAGCTCAATTTGGGTTAAAGCCAATACCATTATTTAGTGGATGATTTAATCATGATAATAATGATATATAATAAACTCCTAAAGAATGTTTTATAGCCAAAGATGACATTGACAAATGATTAGTTCAACCCACATTGATTTAACCTCTTTAAATAGATTAGCCAATTGACCAATATGATCTATTTTGGGCCCAAATAAGAACATCTATGTTCATGAAGGATTTAAATCCATTGATTGATTAAATCATGCCAAACCTTTAAGAGTAATCTTAGCCATGGTCTTAAGAACATATTCTAATTTCAACCTAATCAGTTTGACCACCCCAAGTTGATCAAATTAACTAATTGAATAAACATGAAGCAAAATTGAAATTTTTTCAAATAATTATCCATATTTATTGGAAAATTAGTTTTTCAATGTTAATCACAAAGCGGAAGCTTGTCCATTAACTTTATTAGCCAATTATACTATGCATGGCAATTAAATAGGATAAGGGAAAACTAAAGGAGGTTATTTCCAACTAATAATAACTTGTCATTTTATCCTTAGTGATTCTATGGCTATCTCCAAACTTTCTACACTCACAAAAATAATTTTAGGTGGTAGGAGGAGCTAAACATGGCTAAAACTAAGGCTAACCCATGGTGACTCTTGACCACCATGTCTACAAGTAGCCACAAGTATTCTTATTTAAAATAAAAAGGCTAGAAGAAATTCTCAAAGGTTGAACTGTCTTAACCATACTATCCACGCACCACGATACCCTCTAATTCAACCCAACTACCATTGCCACCCTAAGGAGAAGTTTGGTTTACCCATCAATCAAGATCAATTTGAGCCAATCCCAAAGAGGGTTTTATAATTCACCTCAATGAATGTAAGGGATTTAAATCTTTTATCTCCTTAGCTCACTCAAGTTAAAATTTTCAACCCTATATCTCCCTCCACTATTTTGGTTTTTCAAGTGCTGACAATTAGGGTTAAACTGATGAGCTTATAGCCCTTGGTCTCCTTAAACTACGCCAATTGAGATTTCATTAATTGATGCACTATAAAGTGAGAAAAATCCTTAAGTTTATGTGGTAGAATTAGAATTTTAAAGGTAGAAGATGAAATAAGAAGTGTTGATTTCAAATCAACAGCTCTGATTAAATTAGATTACAAATTCAGCCCACCCCATCTATTTTAGTTAATTTTATTTAATTTTTTTAACTATTGTTTGTATACAAATCGAAATTAAATGAAGTTTTAAACTAAAGAATTTTAACAAGTAAAATAATAATTTTTTTATAATTTTTTTTTTTTATTTTTTAAATTAATTATCTTATATTTCATTTAATTAATATATCAAATGCATTTGAAAAATTCAAAATGTTATTTATGAGATTTATAATATAATTCTAAATCTCTTATAAAAATTTAAAATCTATTCGAGTCATATTTGATACATCATCTAAAAATCTATTCAATAAAGTACAAATCTTGATGTAATTCTTGAATTAACCTTTCAAAAATATATTGAAGTTTTTTCATCAGTTAAATTTTTTTTAAAAAGTTATAGTTAAACTAAATGTTCAAATGATATAAATTAAATGACACTGAAAGCAATCTAATATGAGTCCATTTGAGCCCAAATCTAGCCCTTAAAAATATAATAGGAAGCCCTAAAACATTAATCGAAGAGTAAAATGATCTCCAAATTCTCGTACTTATAGTCAAGTTGAGGAGCTCGATTAGAAGAATTTAACAAGTCTATGATCACTCAATTCTGAGGTCATATGAAATTTAAATACTAAAAAAAAGATTTATGATCAATATATTTAAAATGGATTGATAAATGAATTATTTTAAAATTTTAGCTTCATTTATTAAAATGCTAGTCCTAAAACTCTATAAATATGACTTTATTCTCAATATAAGAAAAAGAAAACAAAGAACAAAGCTTGAGAGCTTGAAATTAACTACCACTATTAGCTATTATCAACCACCACTAGTGACTGTTGTAAGCCAATCACCACCATATGGTGGTTGTTGCTTTATACTTCCCACGCTATTTTTGCCAAACTTCTATATAACTTTATTGAGTAAAAAATTTGTTTGACACCATGTAGAGTTTAAGAATTTATTATTTGGATGATTAAATACATCATCAGGGAATAAACATATTATCTTAGATGATAAAATTGTTATCCTATAATGGATACGATCATTTAATAAGAGACTCCTAAGGCTAATGAGTCTTTCTTATACCAGAGATTTTTCCCTAAACTACATGAAAAGTAGAACAAGGTTTAATTTAAAATAGGTTAATGGTTTATTATAGAGGCAAACCCCTATAGTTAATTACATCTTAAGAAGGGTCTTTTCCTAAGAATACTCTTGATTGAAAAAAATAAGTTATTAATTCTAAAGATTTCTAAGTTTTTAAAGGATTGATATTTGGGATGTCAATTAGGATTTGTCCAAAGTGGAAAGATTTATTTTAGGAGACCTAGCGATATGAAGTAGAAAATGTCCATTAATATTAGGATGCCCAATAGGCATTTCAACTATCCTATCATTGGGCTTTAAATTTTTGAAATTTAATTTATGTTTTGAATTGAAATTTTCTTAGAAATATAAGGCTTAGATTATAGCACTACAATACAACTGAAATACCTTAGGTTGAAGACTCACTCAAAGGATGATGCTTTAGAACCTAGCTACAAATGCTTTTGACACATATCAAATGCTCGACCTAGTTTTATTTTTGGAATTATCAACCATTCCTCTCACTTGATGGAACTAACCTATCCTTGACTCTTCTGGACTTACAACCCACTTGGAGGGGCCACTAACACCACCTAAGCGCATTATAATTCATGACATCAAATCTTATAAATGAAAGATAGCTAGTTGTTATCCTTTTAAGAAAAGAATCTTAACTCACTCTTTAATCCTAAGGTAATGTAGGGCATGAAATGTATCTAACTAATGCATGTTTTTTTAATTTTTAGATATTTTCACTCGATGATCATTTTAGGCCATGGGTATGTAATTTATTCCTATGATATGTAATTAGAAGAAAGTTATGGGCCAAATCAATAATAAAAGGAAGGCTTCCCAAGAAGGTGGTCATCTTCATACAAGTCAGATGCACCTTATGTGCAATGGGAGAAGTTTTCCAATTCAAGGATTGAAGTAATATAATTGCATATTTTTAAGAGCTAATTGGTTTCTAATTGATTTTAAGTTAGTCCCAAGAGCTTTAAATTTATATGAGATTTTTGAATTGCATTTTTATGTTTCAAATGATTAAATTTAATTGGGTAGAAAATTTAAATTTTTCTATGAGCCTACGTCCAAGCATTCATCACAGAAAGGCACAACACAGAAAGAAACCTAAAAGAGAAGGTTGATTCTATTACATACCCAAATAAAATTTATAAAATAAGCTAATGCGGTGTAGTATCACTGTACACCCGGGAAGAAAGGAAATGGGCAACCTAGAACTACAAGTCTAGATCTATGGGTCTTCTTTCCAGGATCATCTCCTTCTTCTAGGACCACCATTGGGTTTCATAGGAGACCTATGTAGCATCTCTTGGTAGGGTCATCTCTTACTAGTCCTATACCCCCATAGATCCTAACTTAATTCTAAGCTCAAATTTATATTTTTAAATTCAAAAATAAATCCTAAGCCTGTGAAATAAATGTCAAGAAAATACAAACAACACATAACAATTATATTTTATAAACATACAAACATAGTATTAGTTGCTTTCCAAGTCCATCTGCATGTTAAGGGATTATTTAGCTCCTCCAATCAAACAACATTTTATTAATATTTATGTATGATGACAGTCCCTTTACACAACCCCCTGAAGAAGACAATGTTAATGTTTAGAAATAACATCCTATAATCCAAACTATCATCAATCAATCCTAGCCATCTAATCTAAAATACATCACAAAATAATAAAAGTAATTTTCATCAACATCACAGAAAATTACATAAAATCATAGAATGACCTAGCCCAAGTCTAGGGTCCGTGACCTATAACTCTAATGTGTGAAGAAAGATGGTTTGTGTGGCAAGACATTACTAGGCTTTTAGGTTTCAATTTCTAGTTTTGAGTATTTCTTTATTTACTTTTTTGGATGATTTCAATTCAAATGATTTAATAATTTGCTAATTTTTTTCATTTTTATTTTAGATATATTTTATCATGTTAAAGTTAGATTAGGTTTTTAAGAATGAAGAATACAATAGGTTCCATTTTTGGGTGGAGCCCATTCCATTCAACATCCTAGGTCTTAATAGGATGATATATGTATTCTAATGTAAAGATTCATCCTAAAAGTCTAACTAAAATCCTAAGTATTTTAATTGAACTTTTCTTTACATTTATAAAGTTTGAATTAGTTTAGTTTATTTTGTTTAATTTTTTTATTCTTTTTCATTTAATGTTTTATTTATTTTTATTTCTTTATTAATAATGTGATTAATTTTAATTCAAGTTTTAATTTATCTGTTATTATGATTCGATTTAATTTTCTCTTTTAGTTAATTTACCGCTATTATGATTTTAATTTCATTCTAATTTTTTTGGCTTGATATTTTATCTTTTATTCTCTTAATTTGATTCATTTTATTTTACATATTTGCTATATTGATTATGATGATTTATATCTTTTTTAAATTATTAAGTTTACTTTACTTGTATATTAAATTTTTTTTACTTATGTAACCTTAAATTGATTAAGTTTTTAATGTTTTTATTCTTTGATTTAATATTTATTTTTGATTATTGGTTATATTAATTTTGAATTTAATCAAAGCTTTATGTATAATTTTTTTTTTTTCATTTCATTTATTTAATTTTAAGATGTATATGGTTTATTCATCACATGTAAGTGTAGGAATTTTATTCATTCAATTCAGTATTCATTAACTTAAGTAAATGTATATTTAGTTTATTATGTTTAAAATTATTTAATTTATTATATTTCAATTCCATAATTCATTTAGATTAATGATTCTTTCCTATTTTAATTTATTCAATTGAAGTTCTTTTAAGGTTTACTAATGACTTTAGACTTAGATGATTAATTTCAAACTACATATTTAATATAATATGGAATGGTTTAATTTAATTTAACTAATTTGAAAGGAATGATCATTATATCATTCGGAAAGGATACTTACCCTAATGTAATTTTTCATTTTCATGACTTAAGGAATTTAGAGAAAGGTTATTCCTTTATATTTCAAAATTGCCTTATGTAATTTTATTTTCTTAAGTTTAATTTAACCTAGCTTAAGGTTTTAATTATACTTAACCTTTTATGTTAGTATTTACAACTTTCATTCTCTTATTCAAATGGTTTTAGTATATTTATATATTGATAACTTATGAATTTTAGAAATCAATGATATTTATATTTCAGTTTATAAATGAAATGATATAAGGAATTCTTATTATTAAATGTGATTAAGTTTCATAATTTCATTTAATTTATATTACAACATTTTTAACTTAGGATTATTTAAGTTCAATAGTTATAAGTTAGTTTAGGCATTTTATTTAAGTGTTCTAATATCAATTATAATGTCTTAAATTTATACTATAGATTTTATGATTTTTGTAATTTTCTAATTTAATATTTCCCTTAAATTGACCTAGAAACTTGGAAATTCAATTACTCCCAATCCAGAGGTCAAATGGATTTTAAATTTTCATGGCAAGTGGGGTTCCTTGTCTTTTTAATTTCCCAAAAGTTTCACTTTGATCAGATATGTAATTAAGGTGTAATTAAGGTTTTAATTATTTTATTAATACCTAAATTAGGCTTAATTTAGTGAAAATTATTTAGTGGTTTTATTTTTTTTCTTATTTCCCCTCTGAAATATGCATCTAAAGTGGGTTTATTCATAATTTTTGGGATTTTAAGTTAATTAATTGAATTAATTAATTCAATTAATGGCCTAATTAAGCCATTTTGTTCTCATGGGTTTTAATGGCTTATTTATGATCATTTGGAAATATTATGTTGCTTTTGAATTAATTTGCTTAATTTCCATCATTTATTTTATTTATTATTAATTTATTTCATAAAAAAGAAGGTTTAGGGTTTGAAATTTCCAATATTAAGATTTATTGCTCAATAAATCATGAAAATTTACCTAATGTGTGTCTTACCATCAATTTCAATTCCCCAAAGTTTCATTTCAATTTGATTATTGTCTTAGGATTAATTAGGGTTTACAAATTTTCATTTAGACCTAAATTAAGGTCAAAATACACAAAATAATTTGGGGATTTTAATTTTAATAGATTCCTCTCATTAAAATAAATCATAGAGCCCAAGTTTACATTTTTTTTTTGGATTTAGATTTAATTTCCTAAATTTTATTGAATTTTTATGCATTTTTCTTAATTTTTAATTCAAAAAAATTGAGATTTTTCATTTTAGTGTGTGATCTAGATGGATCCGACGGCACCGCTTTCCACATGACACTACATCATTGAGCTATGCGGGATCCACATGGATCCGCAAATTAAAAGTGATGCATGTGGATTGTATAGTAGTGATTCGACCTAATTTCTCTTATCATATTTAATCATAGATCTGACTCAATCTCGGTCGTTTATTCTTTTTAAAGAAATGGATGGTAGAGATCACATCACTTTGATGGTGAAGGTTGAGAGCCATCTATCATTTTTATGTGATTTCCAAACATCAAATTGTCAAAATCATGCAATTTTGATTGCAAATCCATCAGTGAATGAAAATAAGGAGATCTAAATGGTTTGATCTCACTTGAGATCAAATTGTCATCAAAAAGCACCAAACCCAAAAACTCAAGGGAGGTCGTTAATGGCATACCTTGATCATAGCAATCTTTAGCTATGGGGTTGACTCCAATAACAAGTGTGGAAGCTTGTGTGCTAAAGGAATTGAATTGTCTCCCTCTAGAATGCCTCTTAGACCAACCTCGACTTGAATTCCATCAGCTTTGGTCATTCTCTGGCCTCCTGATGGTGAGGGAAGTGGGGAAGCTGGGTTTCTACTTCGTGTGAGGTAAAGAAGGTGATGGAAAGGTTTGTTTTACTTGGGAAATGCTCTATGTGGAGATGCCATGGATGTCGAGCCTCTTAAGCACACTTTTTTCTCCCCTTGGTCAGTTGAGCAATGCTTGGAGCTTAGTTACATGGCTTACTAGCCATCCAACACCTTCCTAAGCTAAAGAGGTGGAAAGGGAATGAGGCTATAGGCTTGGAATTGGCTTTACATGTCTTTGACTTTCCATGTCATTTTCTTGGCTTTGGATTTATTTGAAGTTTCTTAAGTGACTTAATCTTATTTTTGGATCAACATTAATTAAGTTTAGAAATGATTTAGTTACATCCTAAGTGAATTAATTGAAGATTAAATTGAAATCTTTTTGAATTAAGCCACTTAATAATTTCTTTTATTAGTTTGATCTAAGCTACCTCATTTTGTAGATTAGCCTTGGATTAATGCTTGGATTGTGTCCATTTAATCATTAATGAACTCTTTAATCAAAGGGGTTTAATGATTTTAGAATTTATGGAGTGATTTATTTAAGTTTAGCCCATTTTGATGTATTGGATTTGGATTGGTCTTAATTAAGTCAAATAGTTTATTTGGCTTATTTATAATTGTTGATCTTTTTTGGATGAGGTTAATATCATTCTAAAATCAATAATTAGGATATCTTAATCTTAAATAGGAATCTCCTAATTCAATGCTTAGGACATTATACTCAGAGACCTAGTGTACCCTCCTTGGGTTTGATCTAACCTAATGAGCTTAAGTAGACTTGACCCAATTTTCAAATTTGGATTAAATCAAATAAAATCCAAATAAATCAAAATAAAATTAAATTTAAACAAAGGAACAAATCCAAAGCTAGACCAAAGTCAGCTATAGTCAACCCATTAGACATAGGTTTGACTTAAGTGGGTCCCTCCAAGTCAAAGGTCAACTCACCAAGAATTTGACCAAATCAAATTATTCTAAATATTTCAAATGATCAAATAAACATTTTTATCACAAATCTAAAAAAATTTAAAATTTATTTAGTCCTTAATTGGGTTCGTTAGATCGCTTAGTCTAAATAACCCTAAATGGGTCCTATTAGGTTCAAACATAAATCAAATTGAAATCAACTCAATTTGATTGCTCAAAATCATTTTAAAATGATAATTCAACACAATCCAACCCATCATTTGGTCTAATTTGGTTAAATTTGTCATTTGACCCAAATGAAATCCAAACTTAACCCATTAGGCTCACTTTGGGTCAAAATGGTTCAATTTGAAATCCAATTGAAATTAAATGAAATCAATCACTCCAAATCATCTCACACATGTGATTAAACATAATTGTAGTATGAACATAATTTTATTCAGATAAATTTGGTCATTGACTCAACAAAATCCAACTAAACTCATTTAAGGAAAAATGGGTCAAGTTGACTTGGAGTTGGGCTAAACCTTTATGTGGCATAGGTTAAGTCAATTCCTAATCATCCAATGGACAATCAGGATGATCCAAATCAAAATTTAAATCCAATTAATGGTGGTTAAAGCATTTGAAACTTAAATTAAATCTAATGCTAAGGTCAATCACCAAATGGATTCAAATAGAAATGAAACCTAGGGACCTTATTTAAATCATCCTTACATGGATTAAAAGAGTTTTCCAAGTAATCTTACTTAAATTAATCAAATCTAAATCAAGCCAAAATGATAAAATTATCTAATGGCAAAGTGGGATCATGTGAAGCAAAGTCCACTTTGATTTGTTAATTTATCCTTTAAATTCCATCCCTTGTATGGATAGTACCAATTAAAGGACACCAAAAAGAAGAAACAAAATGAAAATTTGCTTTCTCTAAGGAGAAACCAAGGAGAAATCAAGGAAAAGCCAAGGAAGAAAAAATACTAAGGGAAGAAAGAGGCTTAGCCAAGTAGGGAAGTATGGTAGATGTCTTCCTCCCTTCCATGTGATCATCCAAACTTACTCACCAGGGAATCCACCCCTTTTTGCTTGCCACAAATGGAATCACCACAAAGAAAGCTAAAGAAGAAGCTCTCGACCAACCTTCGAAAGGGGGAGGGAAGGCCATTTCCCTCCTTCTTTTCTATCCAAATTGTTCACCAAGGTAGGAGATGAAGAAATGTACCCTTCCCTGATTCCTCACCATTGACACACCAAAAAATGACAAAATCTAAACCCCTTTAATGGTGAAATGCAAGGGATACTCTCCCACATCAAATTGAATGTTCCAACACATTTGCCAAATCAAATGAATTGCCACCCCATGCCCTCACTACCAATGAGCCAAATAATTACCAAAGCTAGTAGAAATTCAATCCAACCTTGGTTTAGGGAGCAATCCATGGGGAGGCAAGTTGCCTAATTGCATACATGCCTTCATCACATCAAACAAAGCTAATGGAGTCAATCCCACTAGTGACCATTGAAATTGAGGTATGCACCACACTTTAAGCTTTCAATTTTGGCCCTTTTTGAAGGAAAACTGATCCCCAAGTAGATCAAACTATATGGATGGGTTGTAAATCGATCACTAATCATTTTGTAATTGAATTCCCTTTGAAATTTGCCTATGATCACTGATAATTTAGAGAAAATGATGGACGACATCTGTCTCTTATCAAAGAATTATGGGATATAATCTCCATTGTTTCAACTTTCTATTTGTAATGGATGGCTGTGATTTAGTTAGATGATCCAATTTCTCCCTTAAAAAAACTCTAGAATGAATCAGGATCATCTGATCTTCAATCAGATGGTCTTGATTCATCCCGTGTGGTACCCTTTTGATGCGGATGCCACGCAAGATTCGCATGGCCCATTCCCTCCTATGGTGACGGTGCCACGTAGGCTGTTGCATCAACCCGCAATAATAAAAAAATAAATCCCTTAAAAATTAATTAAAATCACAAAAGAAATTTTTTTAAAATCATAAAAAATGAAATACAAATCCAAAAAAAATGCAAACATGGGCTCTATGGATTCATCTTGATGAGAGGAATCCGTCAAAACTAAACCCCTAATTAATGTATGGTATTTTAGCCTTGATTTGACTTTGAATGAAATAAATTAAACTATAATTAATCACAAAACATTAATTAATTTGAAATGAAACTTTGGGGAACTAAAATAGATGTTAAAACACACCTAGAAAATATTTCATGAATTATTGCAATTTAATTCATGAGATATAAAGTTTCAAATCCTAAACCTTAATTTTAACTAAATAAGTTAATATAAAATTAAATAACTCATGAAAATAAATTACATAACCTTAAATCAACTTAATAAACTCAAATGAACATAAAAGCATCAATGAAACTTACTTAAACTTAATAAATCACAAAATTACTTCATTAAGTAAATAATTGAATTAAATAATTCAAATAATTAACCAAAAATTAATTAAATCATAATAAATCAACCAAATTCTTAAAAACTATGAATGAATTCTCTTTGGAAACATCTTTTTGAGAGAAATCAATGAAAAATGAAATCACCAAATAATCTTCACCAAATTAGGCCAAATTTGGGTTTTAATGATATAATTAAAACTTTATGTACACCCTAATTATAAATCGATCAAGGTGAAACTTTGGAAACAAGAAATTGGCATGGAACCCCACTTGTCATAAAAAATTCAAACCCAATTGACCTTTGAACTGGGAAGTGTTGAATTTCCAAATTCCTAAGTCAATATAAATCAAATAATTAACAAAAGAAAATCCATAAATTCATCATTTCATGAAATAATTTGAATTAATCTTAATCAAACATCATAACTACTTAGGATTTCTCTAACATCTTAAATTAAAGAACTTAATTATTTCCATACTTAAAGGTTAGAGAAACAAATAATAAAGTATTAAGTTTAACAAATCTTAAATTTAATTAAACTCATAATTAAATAAATTCTTAATGAAATTTGAATCCATAATCAATCTAACCTATAAAAGGGTCAAACATTAACCTAAGTGCCTTAGGTTAACATAAATTAAACCAAATGAAATGAATATAATTCAACAAATCTAAACATAACTTAAACCCAAAACATTAATGTAAACCAAATAAAATAATTCAAATAGAAATCAAATTTAACAAATTAAATCAAATTAAAAAAAAAACTAAACCAAGAATGAAAATCAAATCAAACCAAAAGAAATGAAATAAAAAAAATCAAATTTCCAAAGAAAAGAATTAATCCTAAATTCCAAACTAAATTCAAATCCAAATCATCTAAATGAAACTAAAAGGATTAATTAAGATACATAAGGATCTTAGTTAGACCTTTAAGATAGATCTTCATCTTATGATGAAGGTTTCATTCCATTAGGAGTTAGGATGTTGAATAGAATAGATTCCACCCAAAAGTGGGATTCATTCTACTCTTCATTCTTGAAAATCTAAACATCCCTTTAACCAAATTAAAGTGAAATTTATTAAATCATTTAAATTAAAACCACCAAAGGTAAAGTTCAAAAAAATTCAAACCCAAATTAAAACTTGAACTAAAGAATCTTAACAAAGTCTTGCTACACAAACTTGTTTACTTCACACACTAGATCATTAGGTCACTGACCCTAGACTTAGGTTAGGTTGTTCTGATTCCTTTTATGATTTTCTATGTTATGATATGATGAGCTTCACATGTCTTTGTGCTGTAATATTTTAGACTGCATGTTTAGGATTGTTTTTCGTTAGACTGGATGCTAGGACTTTTTTTTTAGATATAACATTATTTTTTGTAGGGGCTATGCTAGAAATGGCTACTATCATAAATAAATTTAAAATGTTTTCTTGTATGCTTAAGTCCTTAAGCATAGCCCATAGGATAGGCGGGCTTAGCAAGCAGCTAATGCTAAGTCCGTATGTTTATGAAATATAACTATTGAGTGTTGTTTGTATTTTGCTGACATTTGTTTTGTAGGGATTATAAATTAATGTAAAAATCAAAATGTAAATTTGAGCTTAGAATCAGGTAGGATCTATGGGTTCTAGGATTTGCAGGAGCTACTAGAAGATAGGTGTAGTGGCCCCCTGAAGCCTAAGAGATGTTTTTGAAGGAGGAGATGATCTTGGAAAGAAGACCCATAGATCTAGACTTATAATTCTAGATTGGACTATATAAGGGTAGAACCTGGCTACCGATTTGCTCTTTCTTTTGGGGTGTATAGTGGTACCCAACCGCATTGGCCTTTTTCTTAAATTAAATTGGCTTGATTTATTTTGGGTGCATAATAGAATAAATAAGATTTTCTAGATTTCTTTCTGTGTTGTGTTTTCCTATGATTAAATGCCTAGACCATTAGGCTCATAAAAAAATTAAAGTTTATACCCAACTTAAATCTAAATAATTGAAACAAAAATAAAACCAAATTTGAAACCTCACATAAACTAAAGCCTTAGGAAAACTTAAAATCAATCAAAACCAATTAAGATTTCAAACCATACAATCATATTGCTCTAATCTTTGAATTGGGCAACTTCTCCAATGCACATAAGGAAAATTTGTGAGGATGACCACCTTCTTGGGAAAGCCTACCTTCTATTAATGATTTAACTCATAACCATTTCTAATTGCATGGAATGTAGGCATATAACTACATACCCAAGACCTCAAACAAATCTTAAATCAAGATATTTAAAATTTTGAAAAATGTGCATTAGTTTGAAGCATTTTATACCCTACATGATCCTAAGGATCAGAGAGTGAGTCTAGGATCCTTATATTCCTTTCCTAAAATGCAACAATCTATCCATCTTGCATTCATGAGACTTAGCATCATGAATATAAAATGCACTTAGGTGGTGTTAGATATCAGCCTCTAGGCAGGTTGTAAGTCTGAAAGAGGTAAGGATAGGTTAGTTCCCTCAAGTAAGAGGAATGCCCAATAATAATCAAAATAAAACTAGGTTGAGCATCAAACATGTGTTAGAAGTACTTCTATACTAGGCTCTGAAACATCCTTCTCAAGAATAAGTCTTTAACTTTAGGCATTTCTACAGTCTTGTGCTGCTAGAATCTAAGCCCTAGATTTCTAAGAAAATTTCAACTCAAAATCTATAATTAAAATTCCAATACTTAAAGCTCAATGATAGGATAGTTGAAATATCTACTGGGAATCCAAGTATCAATAGGTGCTTTTACTTCATCCCATTTGGATTCTAAAAGAACTCACTCTAATTTGAATCAATCCTACTTAAAAATTCCAAAAATCAATCCTTTGAAAATCAAATTGGAAATCTTTAGAAATTACAACATATATATCTTTAATCAAGATTATTCTTAAGAGACTCTTATTAAGATATAATTAACTATTGGGGCTTGCCTCTATAGAAAACCATGAACCTAGTTTCAAATAAACCTATTCTACTCTCCATGAAGTTCAAGAGAAAAATCTCTGCTATAGGAAAGACCCATTAGCCTTAGGAGTCTTTTATTAAATGATCAGATCAATTACAGGATAACATGTTTATCTTCAAAGATAATATGTTTACTCCTTAATGCCAAATTTGATTATTCAAATAAGAAATTCCTAAACTTTACATGGTGTCACAAATTTTTCCACAATAATGTGTTTAATTTTAAATGGGTTAATCTAAGCAATTTGGAATGCATTAGATCAAATAATTCCAATTTTATTTCATTTTTAACCCATATGACCCAAGTTGGGCATAATGGGTTAAGTTTGGGTTCATTTGGGTCTAATGAAAAATTGGCCAAATTGGACTGATGGATTTATTAATATATATTCAATAAACATATTCAAATGATTTTGAACAATTATTTAATTTTATTTGAGTTTGATTTGGGTTTAAACCTAAAAAAATCCATTTAGGCCTATTTAGGTTAAATGACCTAATTAGCAATTAAGGCCACAATGGACTTATATTCTTTTAAATTCATGTTTACATATGTTCATAGCATCATCCTAACCATTTAGAATGATTTTATTTGGTCAGGTGGGTTGACCTTTGGCTTGGTGGGACCCACATAAGTCAAACTTATATAAAAGGGTTGACCAATCTTTGACCTTTGGTTTTGATTTGGATTCATTTAATTTTATAGCATGGTTTTATGCTTCAAATTATATTTAATTTGGGTTTGATTTGGATTTAATTTTAATTTCCTTTAGTTTATATGATCATTAGCTTAATTAAGATAATTAAGTTTAGTTCCTTAATTAAACCCTAATCTAGGCTTAATCAATCTCAAACTTAGAGTGGTGTATGTTTAGGTTGAAGATCTAGATTGAATCTAACTAAACCCATTAAGTTAATTTAGTCTAAGGAAAGTGCATTAGATCAATAAGCATGATGACCTAAGTGCTTAGTTAGAAGACTTTCTAATTTAGGATTAGAAGTCATCAAGATTGTCTTTGGAAGAAATGTTAACCTCATCCAAAAATGAGGTCAACAAAATAAGGATGGAATTTTGCTAAGCTTTCGAGCTATTTTATCCAAACTTTTGTATAACTCATAAATTTGTAACCCTATCTTTTCCAACCAAAATAACGATGGAATTTTATAACTTTATCTATATAATGGATTAGTTTGATTGCCCCAAACCTTATAGTTTTCCCTTTTTTTTTTTTATGTAGTAATTTAATGTTCCTTCTATATTATCTATGTGTGTATTTTTACTTTATCATGATAAATTTTTTAGCACATGACAGATTGATCCTATTGTGAGAAAAAAATCTAACTATTGTAAACTTTACAAACACTTATTAGATGACAATAACTATAATGTATGCAATAATGGAGCTTCTTACTCTAACACCCCACACTTGGGATTAGTCCTTAAGCTAGGGGACTAGGCTTTTGCCTCTTTCCTCCTTAATAAATATTACTGGTATTATGGATGAGCCCTTCTCTAGATGACCACATCTATAAGATGTAAGAGTCTCAAAATGAGATGCTTCAGCCTTCAAGAAGCTCAATAGTTGCACTACTACAGCATGAGGGAACTCAATTTTCATAAGCTTGACTACTATTAAAAAGAATTTAGCTTAAAAATATGCATATAAGGCCTCTCCAATATTAGGCTAAAGTTCCACTAACACCACAACACAATGTTAATCTATTCAATACCATTAATTCTTCTGATCACTCTCGTGTAGCCCAATAGTTCCCATTCCATTAATAATTGGTGGGTGTTGGGCCCAACCTCAACTTACTAACACTCTTTGTTGTGTTATATATGATGAACTATGACTTTTGATGTAAGAAGAGTTTCTTTTAAAAGATAAAATCATGTTTCTTCCTAACATGGCTATTAGGACTCCTCACTTTTAACTAAAGAAATACTTCAATACCTTATTTTAATGGGTTTTAACCTTCCAAGCCTCAACTCCTTATTGACATAAAAAATATTAGCAGGGCCAAACTCTAAATCCTAACTAGGAAACCAATACAACAAAACATATTATCTGTTAGATTGGCCCTAGTAACATTTAGGAGGAACTCATGTTGGAGGATCTTTTACTAAATCTTTTCTATAAATTAGGTCTGACTCTAATTATCCTTAAGGTAAACTTCCTTCATTACTTAAGTTCAACCATTTCATATTGAATGTAAGTGTTAGATTTGAAGTAAAAAAGAAATATGCTTATGCATTCAAATTTTATATTTTTAGTATCTTCTTAGGAAATTGAATGAGAATAATCTTGATTACATTCCTTTCAGGTTGACTTTGGACTCTAATTTTTCTATTAAACACTTTTAGTTATCATTCTTACTTGTGTAGGTAGTTTGAAGAGGTTAAGTATGTACCCTATTATGGAAGTATTCTTCTAGGTTCCTTAGAGAGACCTCCAACCTCTCTGTATGAGTATAAGCTATATCCAAGAAAACTTCAATAGTAGTTTTTTCAAAATGTCTATCCAAATGATCTACTTCAATCTTACCCTATTTAGTTTAACACCATTTTTTGCTACCTGAGTAGAATTTTGAGCTTATACTATCATGGATCATCTATTATAGTTAGAAGACCCTATGCTTCCTATTATTATGAATGAGATTTTTGGTATGAATAATTTAGCATAAAGTAACAAATTTATTTAGATAGATATAGTTGATTGATGAGTTATGTTTTAGAGTTAAGTGTAGTGTAGGTATTAAATTCCATGATTATCTTTTTGATAGCTTTGTCAATATATGCTAGGCCATTCAGGGTCCATACCAAAGGACTAGGTTTCTCCATTATTCCACTATCCACTTTTGTCATAGCCTGATCTCATTCTAACAGATAGAGGGAAATAGATTTACCATTCTGGCTTCTTCAGATGAGATTACTCTATTAGGTTCAAGTGAGCATTTAATAACTTATAATACATATGTATTATATGTAGTTTGGGGACAAAGACACTTTTTTTGCAAAAGGTTAATGTGTAATGTTTTGTTGTACTTAGATAATTTATGGAGTATTGTTCTTTGATGTGCTCTTTAATATACTCATCTTATGGAATGAAATGTATGTTTGACCTTTTTGGTACATCTTGAGTATTATATATGTGGATATGTTTCAAATTTCAACTCATCTTAGTTGCAAAATTTTAAATGCTTATGCAAGATACTAATTGACATACATTATTTTATTAAATAATTTAATAAATTTGATTATACCTTTTTATTCCTTCAAATAAGGAAAATAGATGGTTTAATTGTAACAAACAAATTTTCTCTTAGAAATTTTTTAATATCTACCAAGAAACTATTGTTAAACATTTGCTAAAAATAAAATCCCAATTCAAACATCAAAATTGAGTCTTGATAATAAACCTTCTTACAATTTCACCACAATACTCTCGATAATGAATTACATGAAAAACCAGTTTCCTCCCAATTGCAAGTCTAGTTCATCAAAACTCACCCTTATATTAGAAAAGGGTTATTATCAACTCCTTAAATGGTGTTCAACCCTTGATAAAACCATGAATTTTTTTTAATAATGAGTCTAGTTTATCAAAATTCACCCATTATCAAGATAAGGCTGAAATAAAATCATCAACTATAATCAACATTGCTATTACATAAAGTGTTTAAATGACATCTATTCCAACTTGTCTTTCGAAAAGATAACTTATGTGACAATACACATAGTTGTTCGAGATGATATGCTCCTGCCCACTTAGTAGATGACATTGAATACAAAATAGAAAATACTTGAAGAAAATTTTATCTTAATCCTACTTCTAATCATGGCTACCTTTTCTTAGGGTTTATCACCTAACCTTATTTTACTTTGGAAGTGTACACATGAGTTAGTCCAGGTTAATGTGAAATCCCTAATGCTATGTAATCATATTTAGACCTATAAAAACACAAAGTTATTATGATGTTTGAAGAAATTTGTAGCTTCACTTTCACCAAAATATGAAGTTAATATAATGTCACCAATGATTTATAACTTCACCTTCACCAAAATATAAGGTTATTGTGATATCCCAAGTAGTTTATAATTTCACTTTTCTCAAAACATATGATGTTATTGTGATATTTGAACTGATTTATAGCTTTACTCTCACCAAAACATATGGAGTTATTATAATGTATTTAATGGTTTGGAAGTTTACTTCTTCATAGTTGGGTCTTACTATTAGGTTTAGATCACCAAAACTCACCAACAACCATCACCTCAAGCTACATTGACTAAAGTTACTATAACATGTTTGATAATGGGTAGCTTTGTTTCCTAGTTAGGCTCTTTAGAGGGTTTAGGCCTTCAAGAGCCCATAAAATAGAGGTTACAGTAACTTCTCAAGAGATTTGCAAAATAGAATTCATCTTAGTCACCAAAAACCAAAAGGAGGGCCATTATAAAATCCTCATTGTCGTATAGCTTGATATATTGGGTGTTGCTTGACCACACATCTGCTCCTTAAATGAATCAACTATTGCCCTGTCATGTTCTAACTATGTGGATGCATACATCCACATGATTAAGACACACACAACAAATGAATCATACATCTCACAACATAGAGTCATTACACACTCCAAGCCACCGTTCTTGAGTATGTCATGTCTTTTCTAGATTTGGTCTATTGCATCATAACATATGGTTAGTAGGTCTATTTTTTATGATGCTTTTATATGAGCATGCTCTCATAGTAATCTTTGATATGGTAATCTATCATTTACCTTGTAGTGTATACTCTAGGATAATGATATATTTTTTATTGGTGGTTAGATAGTCAATTTTGTGCCTTAAATCTAGAAGGTGGAGCTATGCATTAGATTGAATTTCATCAATAACTTTAATAAATGAATAATACCAAGAGATTTAGTTGATTATTCCTACTACCCTCTAATAATGAGGAAGAAGTTAAAACCCAGATTTAAGAAACCACTTGTCAAATTGAGAAATTGATTTTCAACAAGCTAGTCTTCTAGTCTAATTGAGTCATGCATATCTATATACATTCCACTATGTATGATTGACTATAGTTGAAGAAATTATGTGGCCAAAATTGCAAACCAAGTTTAGATAATAGTTGTAAAATGATAACATAGCGAGATTAGCTCTAGCCTATTGATAGAGTTTAATATTCCTTCTACACTTGCCTAATGGTTTGCTTACTATAAAGAAATAGGACAAGGTCCTCCATTTGAATGCTCCTTCAACTACTTAAGGGTCCTTCTTGATCTATAAGTTTATTAGGAGAATAGTTAGATCAAATTCTAAAGGAGACTCCAGCACAATAAGCTTTGGTAACTCAAGTTTGTTATGTATTGAAAGGTTTGATCACATTTTTCCAACTCACTTGTCTTTTCTTCTATTAAAAAGCACCAATTGGATTACTTCTTTCCAACTCACTTGTCACTAAAGAGCAAGGAAGATAAAGGATAATCAACCTTTTGGTTCAGCACAGTAACTTAAAGATCTTTAGATCAAATATGCTCATAGATTTTTCTTAAAGGGTATAATGTGTAAGGCCCACTTTAGAGGGAGTCATCTCATCTAAAGGATAAATCCTTGAGCCCCTCAATTCTGAAAATATTATCATAGTCATTGGGTTAATTTCTAAAGGGATACACTTAATCTTATATTGATGATTATTTGCTTAAGTTGTCTTCCAGTCACTAGAGGATTCTGAATAAAGAATCACTTATGTGAGATCAGGACTAAAAAACCTTTTCAATGTTCTGCCAACTAGAAAGTATTTAGTCTTGGTCCTATTGGTTGATCCACCTATCTGAACTCACAAAATACCTCTTTTCTAACATTTACCACATATCTTATCTATTTAGCCTAAATGTTAGAAATCTTTTGTTGACATCAAATAATGATAGCATGGTTAACTCTAAATCTTTTTTTAATAAGCAACACAACAAGCCAAATTATTACACTAGGTTGGCCTTAGTAAGTCTTAGGATGAGCTCATATAAGAGGGCATTTTGATAAACTATTCTTGCAATTTAGGTCTGACTCTAGTTAGCCCCTAAAGTAGACTTTCATTATTGCATAACTTAAACAATCTCTAGTAAATATAATTGTTGGATTTCAAGCAATCATTATCTTATTGATTTAGTTGCTCATGTAATTAATCATGAGATTCTGAGATTTGCTTGACAAATCTTGAAAGTATTTTGGATTAGACCCAAGATTGAGTCAAAGGAACCCATCTACCTCATCTCATATGCAAACCCATAGGTAGGTGCCTTCCTCAATCAATCTATGAACGTAACCATCAGTTCAAAACCATTATCTATATATTCTTGGATCATGCTCATGACCATAGACTTAAATTGACCATGGGCCATGAATTCAAACTTTGGTCAAACTCAATCAACCTTAGGTCCAATATGAGCTAACATTAATAAATCTTTCCAATGGTTATCAAACTATCCAAGAAGCTCATGTGTATCTAAATGCACACTCTAGGGTTTATTGGTAGTTAATTCCATCAATTTAACCCAATTGACTCTCTTGACTCAATTTGACTAAATTGGGCTAAGAACACCTAAGTAGTCTTAGACATCAAACTAATTAGCCCAAATTAAGTCAAGGCATTTCTCATGATATTTTTATACAATATGAATATCTTTCTTGACCTAGTTACCTATTGGTTTAATCCTAAAAAGTAATGAGAATGGCTTTGATCCACTAGTAAATTAGAGCTTTAATTAAACTAACATAATCTTCATAATAAATTAAACCCTTAGGCATCATTGTTACTAAAGATGTCTCAAATAATTATCTAGTTAAACCCAAGTTGATTTGACCACTCTACATGGATCAATTAAATGTTATCAATCATTGTGTCCAATATAAACTCAAATGGGTATACCCCACTTTGGAATTGAATTTGACTAGCCAAATCTCATAAAATTTGGCATGAGCTAGAGGAGAGTTTTTACATTAATAATCTAGTTCACAACTACATGATTTGACCAAGTTTTGTAGGTTAAATTAATAAGCCAAGGACATGGGCCTTAATGGGTTAAATTGACCCTTTAAGCCGTATTCTTCAAAATCCCTTCGGATTCCTTTCAAATCATTAAAGGAAAAAAAATCACCTTGCCACCTTTTATTCAAATAAAATGAACCCAATTCCCATTGGTCCATCAAATTAATGAATCGCCAAGCATAATTTAATAGTAATTATCATGTAGACATTTGTATATTAAATTATCACCTTGTTTGGTTATGGAAATATCTTATTTTGGAAATTATTGCTGTAATCCTTTCCATTCAAAATCTCAAGAATTAAATAAACTTGATTTAGTTATGTGTCATCACTTATTGAGAGTTCTTCCAAAGGTGTATGTATTAATAGGGGTAGATACATCTCCTTAGGAAAATAAGTAACCCATAATCCTTTATTATCCTATTAATTTGGTGAAGAACCAAAAGATAAATTATTGCAAGTATTGACTAGAACTAAAATCTTACTTAGATTCTTATTTTTATATTTTCTCAAGGAATATTTTAATTGTAGCTTATGTCACATAGTAATACACTTACACCCCCAACACTGCTATGAGGAGCAACTGATCTTAACAAACACATTGACTTATAAAACTATTATGCATGTTCAATGAGCTACTAATGCACTCTTCATCAAGTCTTCTCTACTACTGTTGACCTCACTTTTGGAGAGCTTTCAACTTCTCCATCCTAGAGATAAGGACTCCTCTAAAAACTAGTTTCTTAGTCTTAAGACACTTCTAGTGATTAGGTGAACACTTAACCTAACCCTAGAGACTTAGAAGAGTTAGCCATAAGAATAGGTTATGCCTTAGGAGCATTAGGAAGATTTTCCTACCCTATAGCTTAAACCCAATCCTTGCTTCCTTCTATCAAACCAAACTTCAAATTCAAATTTCAAATAAATTCCAAATCAATTGATTTTCTCAAATCATGAATCAATTCCAAATCAAATAATTTAAACCCATGATCAATTCAAAATCCAAAATCTTTCCTGAGCCCTTTTGAATTCATCTTATGGACTTAGCTCAAATCAAATCCAAAGCACTCCAAACTCAAAAGATTTTCTCATAACCCATTTATATTCTCTTTTGTATTCATAAATAGAAATGAAATATAAATTCAAATAACCAAAACTAAACTCAAAACACAAATCTAAATCCAACTTACACTTTTCCAAGTCAAATCCTTGAACTTAGACAAATCATTCTCAAATCAATCCAAAACCTTTGGATTTTCTCTTCAAACAATCACTTCTTCAATCAGATTCTCAAATATAAACATAAACTTCAATCATCAAACTAAAATAAAACTAACCCAAATCAAACCCATGTTCATCCTTTGAACTTGAAATTGTCAAATGAATCAAAACCCATTTGATTCCAAATCACTTGAAATTGGATTTATATTTCAATCATAAGTCCATATGTGAGTTCAACCAAACTTGAATCAAGCCTTCATCAAGCTAATTGCACTTAAGCTCACTTGACCCAAAATGACCTAAAAGACCTTTTTGAGCTAAATTCTAATCAAACCCAAATTGGATTGAACTAAGCCCATCTAAGCCTCACATTGTGAGCAACAATCATCCTAGGATGATCAATCACTCAAATTGGGTCAAACCAAGTCAAACCTAGCCTTTCACCAAATCAACATTTAGCCCAAATGAAACCTAAACTAGCCAAAATCCATCATATGCCAATTTGATTAAAACCATTGATCTAAACCAATCCATAATCAATGATTGAACTTGACCAAGCCATCAATTGAGCTAAACCAAGCCTAATTGGCCACTTGACCTATGTTGACCTAAGTTGACCTAAAAAGTCAAAAATGATCAAATCTTGATCTAAGTCAAATTGATTGCAACCAATGGGTCAAATTCATTCTAAATTGATTATTGAACTTGACCAAAACTTCAATTGGCCAACAAGACCCAACCTAGCCCAATTGACCTTGACTTTAAAGGTCAAATCAACTTGAAATCAAATCAAATCAAAATTGATTGAAACTAAAGCTTCAATACATTTCAAATGATCAACCAAGCCAACCATGACCCAATTGGGTTAAATGGGTCAAATTGGTCAACTTGACCCATTTGACCTAAATGAACCAAAACCAAATATAAACTAAATTGAACCAAACCAATGATACCCATAGGCTCCAAATGATCATTTGAACTTGACCTAACCCGTGGTTTGAGCCAATTTGACTAATTGATCAACCTAACCCAATTTGATCCAACTTGACCTAAATGGGTCAAATTGAACCAAATCAAACCAAATGAACTCTAAATCACTTGAAATTTTTCCCAACCCATTTTTGAATCATTTCAAATCTGTCCAAATCAAAATCAAGTCCAAATAACCACTTTTTCCCTAGGTCAAAGGGTATCCTATGACCAAATTCACTTGGAATTTGTTCATATTCTTTCTCAAGGCCACTTGGCATCCTTCTAGTGGTCCACTTGGACACTAAGGAGGATGGTGAACATGACTCAATGACCTTGGGTCAGCCATAACCCAACCCAAGGCCAAACCAACCCCTCTAATGAAAATTGAACACTTTGATCACCCCATGCACTCACCTAGCACATGGGCACTCACTCTCCTCCACTCCTCTACCTAAAATGACTCACATGGGATGTTAAACAACCCAAACAGTTCAACCAATCTTTTCCATTGATCAAAAATGGCAAAATTTATTTTCACCATTCGATCCAAGGAGGGGGAAATATACTCCCCCTCATTCCCACTCAAATGAGAAGTACTTAATTCGACTGAGCTCTAGGAATCAAAACCAAGCATCCCTAAGATTCTCAAGGCCATTTTTAAGATTCCTTAATTTCTCTTTCTAGATTTTACTCAAATTGAAACATGGTAGGTGAGGTGAAGATCAAACTCATCCAATTCTCCACCAAACAAAAATTAATCATCCAAGCACAATCAAGTGACCTCATCGAGCTAAATCAAGTTGTTTCCCAAGTCACCAAGCCACAGGAAGGAGGACTTTGATCAAAGCTGATTGCCATTGATAGCCTCCGATGAGGTATTTTGATCTTAGGATAAAAATTGCTTGGTCCTTTGTGAAGGAAATCATAATCCCTTGAGATCTTGACCATTGGATTCATTGCTTGTGCTTTCCCGATGGTGTGGGGTGAGTTTGATTAATGACTTAATCACTTCATTAAATGGCTTAATTAACCAAACTCAAAACTAAATCACTCCAGGACATAATCACTTATTCTTGGGTAGATTCTTAGGTATTCAATAACCTAAGAGACTTCAAAGAAAATTATAATCAAACTACATGTGTAGGATGGTTATGAAAGTACTTAATTAAATTCTTTAACTTAAATAATCAATAATTTGAGCTAATTATATTAGTCCTCTTTATTTCTTAGGTGCATTCGATTTAAATTTGTGTGTTGCATATCATTGGCTCATAATTACTTGTTTACTTATGTTAAAGTGGTGTAAGTAAAATATTAAGAATTTAATTTACATAACCTAAATAAAATATAAAATCAACCTAATTGTCTTAAAAATTAAACTAAACCAATTCACACATGTGGGAAATGGATTAGGACCAGTAAACTCTTTTCACATTTTCTAAGTCAAATCAAATTCAAAAACTAAAAATCTCCTTAAAGAATGTTGATTCATTTTGAATGATCTTATTTTATAGGATTTCCCTTAAGAATTAATTAGGGTGAATGAAGTCATATGCTTACATTCTTTTTTTCTTCCAAGCATGCTAAATATTGTTTGCCATATGAAATCATGCATTCATTCCTTTTGAAAAATAAATCAAATAAAATATTTCCATTTATGTCAAATTGCATGTGTTGGCTAAAATTTAGAATACGTGTGGCTATTATCACTATTAAACCAAAAATTATTTTCAAAACCTATAAATCAAAGATTATGAATGAAGTGATGCTACTTATGAATACTTATTATCTTGCATGTGATTATATCATAAGATGTGTTTCATGTTGTTTCTTCTCTTCTCTTAACATAGATTTAAATAGGATTTGCAAAGTATATAGTTCATTTGAAAAGAACACAACACTTACTTAAATCTATTCCTATGCATTTCTATGTTATGACTTAAGAAGGATCCTCACATTACACATGTAAATTATACAACCAAATCAAATAAGATCTTTTTCATGATTCTTCATCCATTTGTTTCTATTTGTACATCTACATGTATTTAAAAAAAGTGGTATATTAGTTTGGACATCCTGGGGCTGTGAGGCTTTAAGTATTCCTAAGTAGGTCTTGTACCTTATGCTCCTAATATAGAAAATAATGGTGTCATACTCAATTATGTTATTTATACATATGAATGTGCATTATGTTAAAATATGATGAATTCCTCTTTTCTACATAATAAAGACATGCATTCATAGAATATCCAAATTTTCAAATCATATCTCTTAGCATTCATCATCAAAGTGTGCTAAAATTTGCATTGCATGTATAGGTATGCTTAGGATTATTCATATGCGTGGTAGACATGGTGGAAAAAAATAAATGGGTGTGTGTTATGTGATAGTAATTCACCTTATTTAATCCTAAGATGCCTCTCTTATTGAATAAGGTTATTTAGAGTAAATCTAAACTTAGGGTTAATTAAAACACATAATAAAATATTCATTAAAGAAAAATCATTAATGAATCTACCTTAAAAATGCTTTTGATAGGAATGAAAGAAGTTCTCTTCTCTTTTCTTCATCTTTATTAATTAAGTGTAGGTTCATTCAAACCAAATCAAATCACAACTAAAATTGATAAATCAACTAAATCACTTTAAATTAAACCACCCTCTAAATTGAATCCTTCACACTTAGAAAATCTCAACCTTAAAGCTTAGCTAAGACATGCCACACAAGCATTAAATAAACACACATTAGGATAAGTCACCATTTCTATCTCGATGTTAGGGTGATGCTGGTTTGATACCTAATTTTGTTTTATGATGTAATATTTTTAGACTGGATGTTAGGGTGTATGTGCGTAGACTGGATGATAGGGTGAACTTAGCCTAATCATATTTTTTTTGTAGGGGTTGCTTAAGGCTCAATAAAAATATAAATGCTTTTTATTTATCGGTTGCTTATACCTAAGCATAACAAATTAGGGCAGTGGACTTGGTTACCATGTGTGGGGTGCTAAGTCCAAAATTATTCATATAACTGTCTAGGTTGTGTGGTATGTTTAGATAATCTCTATTTTGCTAGTTTAGTTAGATTTATCTTTCCCATTTTGTTGTAAATTTTATTATTAAGATTTGGAATGAATTTTATGGGGGATTAGGATGAACATTGGTTATAAGATTATATCTTATATACCTTGGGAAGCCTTGGAACAAACAACATCCTAAGTTAAACTAAAAGAAAGAAGGAAATGAAGAAAGAAAGAAATGAAGAAATGAAGAATGAAGACCCCCATAACATGAATTCCTTTTGTAATTATTCATTTATAATAGGTATAAGGGAGCTACCCATTTTTTCCTTTTCAAGTTTGTGCTGGAGCCAACACATCACCTCTTATTCTTTTTTTATAATTTTATAAATTGATTGATATTTTGTTTATGATTTATGCAATTAGGATGGCATGATTTTCTAGTTTCTTATTGCTTGATATGTTGAATGGCACGGATGCAAGACTCTTAGGGAAAAATAAATTTTCTATCCAATTAATCAACTCAAAATTAAATTAAATAACTCATAACCTCACCTAAATCCTAGCACATAAATCAAAATAATAAAATATTTAGCAACCCCTCAGTTGGATGTTGTATATCTCACATCATGCATAAAGTCATATTGTCTCACTCTTCCTAATGGAGGGCTTTCGCCTTTGCCAGAGAAAATGGCTTGACCTTTGAGAGCCATGGTGGAAACACACCTCCTTTCTAATTTTTTCCCATAACCAATTTCTCATGCATTAGGCATATGAAATCCCATATCTTGTGTCAAATATAATGTCCAAAAAAGATAATAATAAATAAAATAAAACTTAACAAAATTTGCATTAGATTAAGTCATTTATTCATTCCCTTCATAATCTAGTCTCTTAGAGAATGTGTTTAGGATTTAGTCTCCTTTCTAAATAAATAATAACCCAGCTATCGTGTAAAGCATAAGACTTGCCTACATGTATTTAAAATTGTAGGGGGAGTTAGTTGGTGGCCACCCCAAGGCGATTATAAGTCCAACAGTCGGGTGGTTTATTCTAACTTATGGAGATAAACCATACACCCATTTTCGCCAAAGATTTAGTCATACTTTGGTCCTCACCAAAGCTCCCTAGATTTAGGATTCAAGGTTTTTGTTTCCCTTTGTGGGCTATAAGCATAAATTCTCACCTCTTAGGCATTTCTATATAATCATGTATTGTGGAATTATAAGCCCTGGATTTCTAATAAAAATTCAACTCAAATATATAATCCTCTTCAAATTTCAAAAATATAAAGCCCAACCATAAGATAGTCTGGGATGCTCATTAGGTTTTCTAGTATCATGAGCATCCCCTACTCATCCCCTTTGGTTTCGATAATAACTCCCTCTTGTTTATTAATCCCACTTGATTTTCCAAAAAATAACCAATGTGTTGATAGTCCTATCTTTGAAATCTTTGAAGATAATGATCATTTGCCTTAATTGAGAGTATTCTTAAGGAATCTCATTCCTTAAGATGTAATTAACTATGGGGGATTGCCTCCATAGGAAACTTAATGAACCTAGTTTAAATAAACCCTACTTTACTTTTTCATATAAATTAGGGGAAAGATCTCTGGTACATTCGAAGACTCATTGTCCTTGAGAGTCCTTATTAGGTGATTAGGTCTATTGTAGGATGGCGACTTCTATCTCTTGAGATAGTACATCATTCCTTAATATTGCACTCGATCACCCTAATGAGTACATCTACTGATCTACGTGGTGTCCCAATAATAATACATTTTTCAAATTCCAGTTTGAAAGATAAAATAAAACACCACAGATTTTTCTAGCAACTCCGCTGTAAATGGTTCCTCTCTCTATCTTTGGTAAATGATCATTTTCTCCAAGTATTGATAGTGGATTTGTATTTCATATGAGTTTGAGACTATCCTTCTTTTATGTTGGCACTTAGCTCATTTCATTCTTAAGCTAAGCTGGCCAATATCCTTTAGGTTTTAGGACCTCACTCCATGTAGGTCTTAAAATCCCTGTTGGGTCCCTAAATAAGTGAAAATAAAATTTAACCAAAAGAAATAACTAAAAACTTTGTTGAATTTTCTTATCAATTTAATGGTAGGGAAAAGTTCATTCCACAAATAAGAAAAATAAATCCTTTATAAAAATATCACTTTTCAAAAGCACTTCCCAAAATTTACATAATAAAATACTTGCACAAAATTTTTCATAACTCAACCTCATATAACAATCTTCAAGATTGTTACATGTAGGATCTTTTCAAAAAAAAAATCAAAAATCAACTTCCAAAAAGCACTTATGAACATCCTTATTCAATATACTCAAATTTATTGAATGAAGATTTCACTTCCAAATAAAATCAAAATCATCTTTCAAAAAAATACAAATGAACATCCTCATTCAATATACCCAAATTTATTGAATGAAGATTCATTTCCAAATAAAATCATGTCATAAAAATTGAGATATATTTCAATATATCGCACATATGTTGAAGTTGGAATTTCTTCCTTTCAAAAAAAAAATTTGAAGATAAGCATTTTCATTCAACATACCCAAATTTGTTGAATGGAGATTTCATTTTCAAAAATAAATCACACCATTTGAAATTCCACTCAACACATTCCCCATGTGTTAAGTTGAAATTCCCTTCTTTTCAAAAAAAGCAATAATCACACACAAAAATTTCATCTTTGAAAAATAAAACATGATTGACTTCCATTTTACATACCCAAATTTATTAAATAGAAATCTCCTTTGCAAAAACAAAAATCATAAAAATCAAAATACATTGGAATTCCATTTGGCATACCCAAATTTATCAAATGAGAGTTTCATTTTTCAAAAAGAAAATTGAAAATAAATTGGAGTCTATTTAACATACCACATTTGTTAAATAGAAACCCTCATTTTCAAAAATAAACAAAAAATCAAACACATTTAGAATTTATTTAGCATATCCAAATTTGCTAAGTAAAGATCCCTCTTTTCAAAATCAAAACAAAATTAGACACATTTGGACTTTATTTAGCATACCCAAATTTGCTAAATAAAGATCCCGCTTTTCAAAATCAAAATATCAAAATCAAATGCATTTGAACTTTATTTAGCATACACAAATTTACTAAGTAAAGTTCTCATTTTCAAAAATCAAAACAAAAAATACATTTGGACTTTATTTAGCATACCCAAATTTGCTAAGTAAAGATCCTCTTTTCAAAATTAAATACATTTGAACTTTATTTAGCATACAAATTTGCTAAGTAAAGGTTTCATTTTTTCAAAAATAAAAAATCAAACATATTTGGCATTTATTTAGCATACCCAATTTTGCTAAGTAAAGGCCTCATTTTCAAAAATCAAAATAAAGAATCAAATATATTTCGGCATTATTTAAAATACACATATTTTCTAAGTAAAGATCCTATTCATACATGATTCACATCCTGGGCAAACAAGCAAAAGAATAAAATTATTTTCAAATAATTCATTTAGCATACCCAAATTTGATAAATGAGCAATCCCAAACTAAATTAATTGACCCTCTATTTTAACATACTCAAATTTGTTAAATAAAGGGTCCCCAAATATAAAAATAAAATTCAAATATGAACCAATGGAAGCATCAAAAATCTCTTCAAAATATTTTGAACCCATTTTCAACATACAAATTTGTTGAAAGTGGATTCTAAATCAAAATCTTCTCCAATTCAAAATCTCTCTAAATCAAAGAACCCACTTAACATATTCAAATTATTAAGTGTGGGCTCAACTTCTAAATCAAACTTAAAAAAGTTAATAAAATATCAAAATAAAAAATTTGATTTGAGTTTGTTTCCAACAATTGTAGAATTCCACTTCAGTCTTAGTCAGCTTTTTCTCAAGTTCAATACAGTAAATGGATGCCCAAAAGTATGTGTTCACTTTCTCCTTTGGGATGGATTTGGCCTTGGATGGGCCCCTCCCCAAAATTTCACTCATCGATACACTTTTGAGGGTTGAGGGGCGATCACTTGTGAGGGGACCCTCACCACCTTCAATAGGAATGGTGGAGCAAGCAGGTCATCCATATTGAGATGCCTTCAAATTCTTTCCCTCACGAAGAGGAAGGCGTGGAGGTTCCCATCAACCAGCTGGTGCGTGCATTGGTTGTTCCCATTCTACTAAAGGCTAGTACCCACTTTGGCTTCCTCAAGGGAAGGCTACCTTCAAGGATAGTCTCTACCTTTGAGATAGGGTCTAGCTCCCTACTACTCACCCAGAACTCAACACTCAAGAAGAGCTAAGATCAAGCGACATCATGTATAGCCAAGAGATGGAGTAGTTTTCATTTGTAGTAGAGTCACCAGTAGTTTCTCCTTTGATTACATAGAATAAGTTTCATCCTCTTTTCAAATCAAATGGAGAGGAAGTTGTTAGGACGATTACAGTGTCACCTCCACCTACAATTCAGTATGAGGCACCTACCATAGATAGGAGGAGGTCGTATGCTGGTCTCAGGATAGTTTTGTGATAAGTTGGCGGGGATTACAGAGATCGGTGCCATTTGATTTATGGTTATTCCTCCGGTGTGGTGAGCATATCCATGAGAGGGCCAGAGGCTGTATATTCATGCTACTAGCAGGGAGAGGTGAAGGTACACCAAGTAGTTAGCAGCCTCCACCCTCATAGATTTCCTCGATGCACTATGCAGTCATAGATAACATTATTGGTACTACCCATCATGGGAAGAGCTCCTGAAAGGGAGTCGGTGTTGTCTCCATCACACCGCTCCATTCTAGGTCCACCATCATCAGGACAGGTTCCATCTTCCACAGTTCCATCTAAATCCATGAAGGCAGCATCAGGGGAAAAGCTTGATGATCCGGCCAAGAGATCCCATTTCATCTACATGTTGAGGTGAGCGAGTTCTCTCTCGACCTCCTACTTCAATTTGGTGAAGAGGGAGTGGTGACCTCTTAACACGTATCATCTCTCATGGATGTAGTAGCGGTAGGAGAAGGATACAATTATGTTGTCCCATGATAGATCCCCCAGTACTCACCCAATTGACAACCATGAGCATTTCTTAATAGCATAGCTCTCATAGGTTAGCTCAGTAGCGAGGAGGTGATGTATCTGTCATGAGCATGATCCCATTGGTCATAATCATTTTGTGCTTAGTAGAAGATCTTTATATGATTATTGACCAAGATTGTCTCCTTGAATCATCAAATTTTGGAAGGTGTTGCGGCCGAACAGGATGATACATCCCATTCAACCCAACACCACCTTCAACAACTCAAACAGAAGGATTAGCAGATTGACAAGATGGGAAAGAATCTTGAAGATTTACTAGTGGAAGTCCTAGCACTTCAGAATCAAGCTCCTACATCTACCATTATAGGCTGGCGGAGTTACATATCTTGGATCAACAGAGTTCACCTCGATAGAAGCGAGCACTAGCTTGTATAGAAAGGTAGTGGATAGTACCTCCATATAGGAAAAAGATATCAAGCTCATGGTTGAACAACAAGTGAAAGAAGCGCTGGCACAAGCCTGAGGTGGTTCATCAATTCTAAAGTGTAGACCGTACCTAGAGGAATTTTATGTTATCCAATATCCTAAGGGTTTTGTGCCTCATTCTTTCAAGAGTTTTGATGGTGGGAACTCACATATAGCACACCGGGCCAACTATTGCAATACTGGTGGCAGCGATGCACTATTGTTTCATCTCTTTGTCAGCAGCCTAGTTGGCATAGCTTTTGATTAATATGTTGAACTCCCCAATGATTCAATGAGACTTTTGCTGAGTTGGAGCAACTCTTTGTTAAGAGGTTTGCTAGAGCTTAGTAAAGGCTAACTGTGGGTATCTTGTTGTAGCACAATAACACCCCGGCAAATCCCTCATTGATTATATTCTTAGATGGCATAATTTAAGCATGAAATGCGAATCATAGCTATCTGAACATCATGTTATTGAAATTCTATTAAATATTCATTCATCTTCCTTCATGCTTTTTTCACCATTAAGACATTTGGGAAGCTAATCAATAAGACGGCTAGCCTACAAGGAGAGGCCAAACAGTTACCTTTTCAAGATCAGTTATCAAAGCCAAAGCCATAAAAAGCTTATGAAAAGAAGCCAGGGGCAACAATAGTATTGGATAAAGGGAAGCAACCGACCAGAGATCAGAGACCTCGAGCTCCACTTTCACTTCCTCCTTTACCACCACCTAGGCCATCTTCATGCACAATACCTCCATGGCCTTTCGCCTCCTCCTTAGCCATACTCATCGGTATACATCATACAGGTTTCATCCACCTACTCTTTTGGATAAACTAAAAAACCTTATACATTTAAGAGGGAGGCAGTCAGCAAAACCTTTAATAATCTCCTAAAGAAACTTGATTTTCAACTACCCGAGCCTAGAAATATGGAAGAAGTAGGCAAGAGCAATGATCTTAACTTTTTCCCCTACCACTACATGCTAGGCCTAGTTTTAGAGTATTACTTTATATTTAAGGACTAGCTTGAGCATAGCTACAAGTCAAGTGCTATAGTTATCCCTAAGGAATATTAAGTGGAACAATCATCCAAATCTATTAGAATAATCCTTGGGGATACATGTGATTCTCTCAAAATAAAAGAAGCTTGGGATATCTCTCTATCCCGAACCTCTAAAAAGATTATTTTAAAAATTAATAAACTTTCCTTGCAAGTGCCTAAGGAAGCTCGAACCTCCAACATCAAGGAAGGTTCACAAGTTGCAAAAGACAACTTAAGGAAAATGGGAGCTCACAAGCGGCAATGCCCATACAGGGATAGCCAAATCGACCACCATTGAGTTCACCTCCATTCCACTTATTTACTACTTTGCATTCTACATCAACTAGCTCTTCTTCTAGTAGACATCTTGTATCATGGATGAGGGCATCAAATCACCCACTTACTTTACTAGATTTCTACTATGTACCTCCTTCTAAATCTAAGAAATTGAGGAATAAAGCTAGTTTGAATTACATATGTGTCACTGATGGGTTGTATTACTCTTTAGAAAACTCTTCAAGTCTAAATAATTATAACAACTCCGATCATCCTCTTTCTGATTCAGAAATGGACTTTCCTTTTTTGAATATTACAGGTTCACCTCTTAAGATAGACTTGGAATCATCTTATTCTAAGAGTTTTATAGGAGAATCTATAGGTATGCTTGAGCGGTAGAATCTTCCCACCCATCCATCATAGACAACCTATAGTGGTAAGGTTCTACCTCCTAGGGCAACACCTCAATATAAGGGAAAAGGTCATTGGTTCCAATAATCAAGAAGCACCTCCACAAGATTCTCCACCTATAGATATGCTTATGGAGGATGAGTTAGAGTTGATTATAATGTCCTCAGTCACCTAAGAAAATTGCCAGCTAAACTAAGCATATATGATGCCCTTATCTTATCCAAAGAGATGAGGGAATCATTAATCAAGGGTCTTCTTGATCCAGAGATATGCTTAGCTCAACTAACTGCTGTTAGAGAGGAGGCACATTATTCAAGAGAAGCCTGGAGTCACATTCAATGAAGACCTTCTTAGGGACATGGAGCACTAGTCCCCTCACATCACAGTGGATATGGGTAGATTCAAACTTTCTAGGGTTTTAGTTGATCTAGGTGCATCAGTGAACATTATAAGCCTAAAAAATCTTTCCTACTTGAGGATTGACATCTCTAAGCTCTGAGGAGATCATATGATGTTAAGAGGATTCAATGAAAAAGGAAAGAGGGCTTTAGGCTCCATAGTGTTACCTTTGGAAATAGATGACTGGAAGATTGAAGCCAAGTTCTGTATAATTGATTCAAATACATCATTCACTGCTTAGCTAGGTAGGCCTTGGATACACCAGACTAAGATGATTCTATTCTCCCTTCATTAGTGCATCAATTTTCAAAGAGATAGAATCAAATATTGTGTCAAAAGAGATGAAAAGCTATTTTCAGTTAAAGCAGTCGAGATATATAAAGATGTGGCCTACTATCTTCCTCAAAATCAAAACACCCATTCTCGCAAACTTGGCCAAAGTTTAAATACAAAAGAAAAAGAAAAAGAAGAAAAATAAAAAGATAAAGAAAAGAAGAAGAAAGAAAGTTGAGGAAGCGAAAGGGAGGGAAGAGGAGTCATTTTAAGTATCAGAAGGACATATATGATGAATAAACGGTATTATTTAAAAAAATTAGGATATTCCATGATGCATGATTTTTTTAAGTAGAAAAGAGAGAGATTTTTTTATCCATTAATCAAATGCACATTTACATGTTTGAAAGGCATAAATGGCTGACATTATTTTCAACACCAGGGTATGATGAAAGACCTCTTAGGGATGTAAAGTCTATCCAAGATAATGCCTTAATCCTTTTTTCCAAAGTTAAGTTTCCACCATGAAAATTGGGTGGGATGACTTGACCTCCATGAGGCGAGGTAAGGTAAAATATCTGAGGAATTCAAAGGTGGAAGACTAGTTTGTAGAATATAAGATGTTCAGATTCAGATGTTCCTTTTATTCATAGACTTGGAATACATGGAACAATGAAGGGGGATGCAATCAAGAGGACTAGATTTGGTGTTAGTGTCGATGATGATGATTCTTTGCTTCACCAATCATGAGTCGATAGGTTCTTTTCAAACCGCAATAACTCTTATGAGGATGTGTGTTTAGAAATGTCAGATAATCTAGATGAACTTCAAATCAAAGATGAACCTCTAGAATTTGAAGAAGAAATCCATTCAACTATCAACAAGCTCAAAGAAATCAACCTCGGGATAAGAAGATCCACACATACATCACTTCTCTTGTGAAGAAGAAACCACTTAGTTAGGCTATTGATTGAGTTTAAGGACTATTTTGCATGGAGCTATGAAGAGATGCTGGATTATCTCCTGACATAGCAGTCTACAAACTAGCAATAGACCCTAATGCTAACCCTATCAAGCAAGCTCCTAGACACATGCGATTAGAAATCAAACAACAGGTCATTTTTGAAGTCAATAACGATCAATGTTTTTCATCGAGGAAGAAAAATACCTACACGGTTGTTAGTGCTAGTTAAGAAAAGCCAAATTCACATATGATTTTAGGGACTTAAATAAGGCATGTCCTAAGGATGAATTTCCATCCTATAAGAATTAATGGTGGACATCACCTTCTCATCTCATGTATTCTCCTTCATGGATGGGTCATCACTAAATCAGAGATGGCCCTCGAGGATGAAAGAAAAACTATTTTTGAACCCTCAAAATCTATTATTATAAGGTCATGCCTGGCCTTAAAATGCTTGTGCTACATACCAAGTCCATGACTCAGATCTTCAATGAACTCATTCATCATCAAGTTGAATGTTATGTTGATGATCTAGTAATCAAAATCAAAGAAAAGGAAGACCATCTCTTTGACTTGAGAGTAGTTTTTGAATGGTTAAGATAATACAACCTCAAAATGAACCCACAGTGTGCATTGAGTAGCTTTAGGAAGTTCCTTGGGTTTGTTGTCGAGAATAGAGATAGACCAAAAGATTAAAGCTATCTTAGAAATGCCACCCCAAAAGTTTAACTCAACTAAATCATTCAAGGGTGGTTGGTATCTAAGATGCTTTATCTCCAATCTATCGGGAGATGCAAGCCATTTTCAACACTTATAAAAAAGGATGCTAAGTTCAAGTGGGATGATAAGTGCCAGCATGCTTTTGAAGACATCAAACAGTATTTGGTGAAGTTGTCAGTTCTAGCAGCCCCTATCCCGGGCAAGCCACTTTTCCTCTATACTGCTGCATTGGATGACTCCCTTGCTTTGTTGGCCCAAACCAATGATGAAGGGAAGGAGAATGCTCTACTACCTCAATCTCGATCCTTGAAAACAAAACTACCTATTGAGAAACATTGCCTAGCTTTAATCTTTGCATCCCAAAAGCTTTGACATTATATTCTTTCTCATAAGGTGAACTTAATTTCAAGAATCAATCCACCAATCTCATAATGACATAGCCGATGTTTTCCAAATGGTTGGCACGTTGGTCCATGATTCTCTCACAATTCAATATTACATTCACACCCCTCCGTGCGATGAAAGGACAGACACTAGCAAATTTCTTAGTACACGCTTTCTACACTTAGTGATGATCTCCTCAATGAACAAATCATGAACTTAGGGAGGTTGACAATCATTGGAGATGTATTTTGATGGTCGGCTTCCTTTCAAAAGAAGAACCATGATCTACTCTTCCGAAAGCATGGGTAGGAGTTCTCTTAACTCTAGACCCGATGTGATGAGATTCTCATACTATCTCTCCAATCCATGCACCAACAATGAAGGCTTGAGTTTGATTGTGTCAGGTTAGCTATTATAGTGTGTGTCAAAAGTATCAACATCTACGGGGATTCTTAGCTAGTCATCAATCAAATTACTGGGTCCTATAAGGTTCTAAAACCTAAGCTTTGCCATTACCATGAATACACCATGAAGTTGTTGGCCCAACTCCCTGAGGTCACCATCTACAAAGTTCCTCGAGGAGAGAACACAATAGTAGATGTTTTGGCAAAACTTGCCAAGGAATTAGCATGTCTAGAAGATGAGTCCATTCCAATAAGGGTCCAAAATAGACAAGTCCTATCCTTTATTAATGTTGAACTCATTGAGAGATTCTCTCTTGAAGGGGAGGTTGTCGTTGCCAATAAAGATGAGGAGTTGGATTGGAGGCAACCATTTATAGATTACTTTGAAGAAAACTACCTCAGAGAAATCACAAGCCCATCGATGAAGTAGAGCTCTCTCTATGCTCTCATGGATGGCACCTTTATGCGATGGTCTTTTGATCAAATATGGTTATGCTATTTAGACAAAAATGAAGCCCGTAAGATCATGATTGAGGTACATTCAGGTCTATGCGGAGCACATCAATACAGTCTGAAGATGAAAGTAAAGATCAAGATACTAGGATACTACTAGCCTTCGATGATAATAGACTATATGAACGTGGCCAGGAGATGCCATGTTGGTACCGGTGTGGTCTACATCAACCACCAACATTCTACATCTACATTGGCCTCATGGCCATTTGAGTGTTGGGGTCGACATAGGGTCCTGATCCTCCTTCTTCCAAGGGTCATCGATTCATCTTAGCCTACTTTTCCAAGTGGGTGGGCAATCCCACTGAGAGGTCACTCAACATGTGCTCAATTTTTAGAACCATATCGTATATAGGTTGGGGTGCCTTGAATTATATCGATAATGGTACCATTCAAAAGCACCAAGATCAATAAACTTCTAGAGACATATAGATTAGATACTCCACCATCTACTACTAGGGAAATGGCCTAGTAGAAGCATTCAACAAAACTCTCATTGAGATACTAAAAAAGACACTCAACCACAACAAGCGATAATGGCATGTGCAGCTAGTTGAAGCTTTGTGGGCATACCGCACCACATGCAGAACCCCAACCCAATCTACCCCATTCTCCTTAGTGTATGGGTTCAAAGCTATTCTACCATTAGAATTCTAGCTCCCATCACTAAAGATAGCAATGGGTAGTAAAATCACTACAGAGAAGAATGCCAAGTTGTAGTCAGAAGAGCTCAAAGGTTTGGAGGAGAGATGCCGGCATACCAGAACCTCAAGTTGTACAAACTCAAGATGATTCAAGCTCACAACAAGTGGTCTAGAGCTTTTCAAGTAGGAGAGCTTATTTTAGTTCTAAGGAGACCAATTGTTGCCCGTCGAAGATGGAGGCAAGTTTGAACCCACTTGGGAAGGCCCTTTTATCATAGAGGACCAATAAGGATCTTATCAACTTATTGATATAAAGGGGAACACCCAATGCTTCCAATTAATGGGCTCTATTTGAAGAAATATTACCCATAAAATCATGTTTGAAAATAATTATCATCAAAATTCTATTCCAATTCATCAAAATATTCTCTTCATTTGAAGCATTGTTTGCTTGTTTATGAATCCGCCATGACGTGTTTAGGGTAGGTGTAAGAGAACCCAAGAGAATCCTCTTTCAACATGAACACAAATTAAACATGATTCCTAGCCTACTAGAATAGGTGTGAGAGAAGAGGCATCCTATTTGACTAGCATGGAGGTGTAAGAGAAAAAGCCATCCTTTCTTGGTGGGATCACAACATTCATGGCACCATTTCATCAACTTTTAAGCATGTTTTTGGGATAGGTGTGAGAAGGCATCCTTTCCTCTTCAAAAACAAACACAAACAATAAATATTTTTATCTTGATGTGGCAAGCCCCTTGGGCACTCACTCATTAGTTACTCTGGTGACATGCTACCTTGCTAGTGTGTCACCCAGTGGTCATTGTTTGAAGATGTGAGTCCCTTTCTTCCGACTTGACCATTGCAAACCAATGGCCTTGTTAGTTTGGTAGGCCTCACTATGCAGCCGGTAAGCTACCTCATGTTGACTTTGGTTAAGAAGATGTAAGTCTACACGCATTCTTCTTGGACAAGCCATCATGATTTGACTAGGTCGAGTATATTTGAGGCTTAAAATAAGTCCCCCAGTGGCTCCTTTCCTCTCAACTACTTTTGAGTTGATATAAGTCCCCTAGTGGCATTCACTCCGTAGTCGCCCTAGGTCGATCACTTGTGAGACTATCGCAATCAATTCTTCTGTAGAAGGATGTGAGTCCCTGATGGTTTCTTCCTAGACTGATTGTTGTAAACTGATGGGCACTTTAGGTTGGTTGATGTTCGGTTGATGTTCGCTATGCTGATAGTGACTCACCCGGTGAATACACCACTCCTGGCAGAAGTGAGTCCCCGCACTTTCTCCTTGAGTTGGCCACTGAATACCTATAGATATTATATTCTTTAGGATTTTGGATAGAGCTTCTAGCGGCCCCTCCCCTGTAGGCACTCTACTTGGATCATCCTGCATTTTTAGACACCTTGGGTTTCTTGGATTGAGTCCCCTTTCTAGTAGCCACCCTGGTTGGAATATGATTGATGTATAAATTCTCCCTTAGACCAGTAAATCTGAGATAGGTCTAGGCTGATATAAGCTCCTTCTCAGTATGATCTCTCATAAACTAATAGGGTCCATAATAAATAAATAAATAAAACAAATAAATTTATTCGCATGTGGATTAAGAATTCAAGCCCCCAGTGGCCCCTTTCCTGAACAAGCATTCTATCTTTAGGGCAGTGTCGGCAAAACTCCCCATAAAAATTATCAGACTACACTTGAGTTGAGATAAGTCATTGGGTTGGCACTCTCTCTGTAGTCGCCCTTAGGTCAGGTTCAATCTATTTTCCACAAATAGATCACCCCGATAATCATTTCACATTGGATGATGTAAGCCTACTATGCATTCTTTCTAGCATGATTGTCGCAAATCAACGGGCAGCCCTAGGTTGGGTTGACATGTTATCTTGCTAATGTGTCACCCAGTGTTCTTTTATTATGGAAGGATATGAGTCCTCATACTTTCTTCCCTGAATTGATCACTGCAAATTGATTGAAACCAACACATAAAATCATCTTCAAATAATCAATTGAACCTAAATCAATACCTGACTCAAGCCAACTTAGTCAATTTGACTAATTGGTGACATCATTTGACTCATATGAACTCATGGGTCATTCAAATCAATAATCAAGTCAAACCAATTAGCAAAATATCTCAAATCATCATTTAAACTTATCCCATCCATGGTTTGTTTTGACCAATTGATCAATTTAAATCACCTGAATTTGTCCTATATTGGTCAAATCGAGATAAAGCCATTCAAACTTGGTATGATCCATCATTGGGTCCCTTTGGTTGGATAGTTTTCCCCTCGGTTGGGTAAACCACTCCCTTTGGATCGGTAAATCTGAAGTAAGCCAAGGCCAACATGGCCCCTACTCAGTATAGTCCATCGCAAACCAATGGGATCCATCAAATATAATTAAAAAATAAAATTAATTTTGACTATATTTTAAGCTAATTTAAGTCCCCTAGCGACATTCACTCAATAGTCAGCCTAAGGTTGGGTTCAATCCATTGCATCACCAACTGATCACCCCAGCGACCGATCCCTACTTTGGAGGATATAAGTCTACTACACTTTCTTCCTAGTACAGCCGCTGCACACCTAAATTCCATCCTTTCGGTTGGATAGTCCTACTATGTGGTTGGTAGATTACCCCTTTGGATTGGTAAATCTGAAGTAGGCCAAGATCAACATGGCCCCTACTCAGTGCGGTCCATCGTAAACCAATAGGGTCCATCTAAAAATTCAAAATTTAAAATCTGAAATAAAGTCAACCAACCTCCCCTAGTGGAGTCAAATTAAACAAATCAAATCAATCAGCTTCTCATCAGTGAGATGCAATCTTCCCAATCTTTCTAGTGGAGTCAATTCAATCCAACCTGAACCAGCTCCCCTAGTGGAAGGTTCACATCTTTTATCCCTGGTGGATTCCAAATTCTAACCGCCCAGTGGATAACTTGAGCCTTTTCCCCTAGTGGAAAGCTTACATACTCAATCCCTAGTGGTTCCCCCTTCGCACTCTTATGTTTTTTTACATGAAGTGAGTCACATTGCACTAAGCTTTGATTCCTTACGCACCTTCAAATTTAGGAAGATCATTTTTGTTAGTTGTTGATCATCTCGCCAACACACAATGTATGCCTTGTAACACACATTATTGGGTGCCCTTTGTTGACCTCACTTTTGGAGTGAACTTCAAATTCTCCATCTAGACATAGGACTCCTCTAAACACTAAGAGTTCCTTAGTCTTAAGACACTTCTAGTGATTAGTGAACAACTTAACCCTAGAGACTTAGAAGAGTTAGCCATATGAATAGGTTATGCCTTAGGGGTATTAGAGATTTTCCCTACCCTATAGCTTAAACCCAATCCTTGCTTCCTTCTCAAACCAAACTTCAAATTCAAATCAAATCAATTCAAACTCAATTGATTTTTTCAAATCATAATCAATTCAAATTAAATAACCCAAAACCCATGTCAATTCCAAATCTAAAATCTTTCCTAAGCCCTTTGATTTCATGGACTTAGCTCAAATCAAATCCAAATCACTCCAAACTCAAAATATTTTCATAACCCATTTATATTCTCATTTATGTTCACAAATATAAATGAAACATAAATTCAAATAACCAAAACTAAACTCGTTACTCAAATCTAAATCCAACTTAAATCTAACTTACACTTTTCAAGTCAATCCTTGAACTTATCCAAATCATTCTCAAATTAATTCCAAAACCTTGATTTTCTCTTCAAACAATCACTTCTTCAATCACATGCCCAAATATAAGTATAAACTTCAATCATAAAACCAAAATCAAACTAACCCAAATCAAACCCATGTTCATCCTTTGAACTTGAAATTATCAAATGAATCAAAACTCGTTTGACTCCAAATCACTTGCAATTAGATTTATATTTTAATCATAAGTCCATATGTGAGTTCAACCAAAGTTGAATCAAGCCTTGATCAAGCCAATTGACCCATTTAGGCTGACTTGACTGAAAGTGACAAACAAATTCTAATCTAACCCAAATTGAATTGAACTAAGCCCATCTAAGCCTCACATTATGAGCAACAATCATCCTAGGATGATAAATTACTCAAATTGGGTCAAACCAAGTCAAACCTAGACTTTGACCAAATTCTAATCCATGACCCAACCCAAGGCCAAACCAACCCCTCTAATAAAAATTGAATACTTGAATCACCCCATGCACTCACCTAACACATGGGCACTCACTCTCCTCCACTCCTCTGAATAGAACAACTCACATGGGATGCTAAACAACCCAAACATCAACCGTCTCCTCCATTGACCAAAATTAGCAAAATTGCTCTTCACCGTCCGATCCAGGGAGGGGGAGATATACTCCCCCTCATTCCCACTCAAATGAGAAGCACTAAATTTGACTGAGCTCTAGGAATCAAACCAAGCATCTCTAAGCTTTCCAAGGTCATTTCCAAGCTTCCTTAATTTCTCCTTCTCGATTTTACTCAAAGCCAAAACAAGGGAGGTGAAGTGAAGATCCAACTCATCCAATTCTCCACCAAACCCAAATTAATCTTGCAAGCACCATCAAGGGACCTTGCCGAGATCAATCAAGTTGTTTCCTAAGACACCAAGCCATAGGAAGGATGATTTTGATCAAAGCTGATTGCCATTGAAGGGGATTTTGGTCAACCGAGCCATCCACTTCAAATCAAGACTTGATACCTTCAACAGGCTTCATCTCTACTAGACAAGCTACCTCCTCCATTGGAAACGCTGGTGATTGCCTCCGGTGAGGTGTTGCTCAAAACCAATCTTAGGATAAAAATTATTTGGTCCTTTATGAACAAAATTGTAATCCCTTGAGATCTTGACCGTTGGATTCATTTCTTGTGCTTCCCTAAAGGTGGGGGTGAGTTTGAACTCTATCCGAGCTCGGGTGAGCTTGGATCGAGTGATGATCGATGGGTGATATTCATCTTTCCACTCGGGAGGAGATAGATGACACACCGTCCACTTTGCGTGATTGGAACAAATAATTGTGATTAAATCATGATAAATCCTCAGTAATTTAAACATAAACTATGGGATTAATTGACTTAATGATGGATGTGATAACTTAAATAACCTATCTCATCGCACCATATGGAAAGCGCATCGTCCGCCATGGCGGCCAAGATTAGTTAATTAGGCTTAATTAATTCATTTTTAATGCTAAAACTTTCAAAATTCATAACTAATTATAGAAAAATCCAAAAAAATACAAACTCAAGTTCATTTTAAAGATAATTCAGTGAGAAATAATATAAAATTAAAATCAATTGAAATTAAATAGTGACTTTTATTCTATTTGGGTTTTATTGGAAATGTAATTAGGTTAATTACTCCTTAATTAGTTCAACAATTAATTCCAAACTTCTAGGGTTAATTAGTGGGATGATCTCTGCCTCCCATGATTTTCTTGGAATTTATTGTTGAATTAATTAGGATAATTGTTCATTTCATCATTAATCCCTCTATCCACTAAATAAATGATTAATTAACATATTAAATAGTGATAAATTCATTAATTAAGTTTGTTAATCATCATGAAATAGTGAATGGACTTAGAGAATAAGATTAGGTTTTTTTCCAAATCTTTCCCCCTAAGTTTATTTCATTTGGATAAACATTTAATTAATTTGTAAATTGATTAAAGACTTAATCACTTCATTAAAGGCCTTAATTAACCAAACTCAAAACCAAATCACTTTAGGACTTAATCACTTATTCTTGGGTAGATTCTTAGGAATTCAATAACCTAAGACTTCAAAGGAAATTATAATCAAACTACATGTGTAGGATGGTTATGAAAGTACTTAATTAAGCCCTTTAGCTTCACTAATCAATAATTGTGAGCCAGTTGCATTAGGCCCCTTTATTTCTTAGGTGCATTGCTGATTTAAATTCCATGTGGTTGCATATCATATGTTGGCTCATAATTACTTATTTAATTATGTTAAAGTGATGTAGGTAAGGGATAATTAATGAATTTAAATCACACTTTAACCTAAACAAAACATAAAATCAAACATATTGTCCTAAAAATTAAACTAAACCAATTCACACATGGGGAAATGGGTTAGGTCCTACAAACTCTTTTCACATTTCCTAAGTCAAATCAAATTCAAAAAAATAAAATCTCCTTAAAGAATTTTGATTCATTTTGAATGATATTATTTTATTAGATTGTCCTTAGGAATTAATTAGGGTGATGAATGAATTCATATGCTTACATTCCTTTATTTATTTCCAAGCATGCTAAATATTGTTTGCCATATGAAATCATGCATTCATTCCTTTTAAAAAATTAATCAAATAAAATGTTTCCTTTTATGTCAAATTGCATGTGTTGGCTAAAATTAAGAATATGAGTGGCTATTATCACTATTAAACCAAAAATTATTTTCAAAACCTATAAATCAAAGATTATGAATGAAGTGATGCTACTTATGAATACTTATAAGCTTGCATGTGATTATAGCATAAGATGTATTTCATGTTATTTTTTCTCTTAACATGGATTTGAATAGGGTTTGCAAAGTGTATAGTTCATTTGAAAAGAACACAACACTTACTTAAATCTATTCCTATGCATTTCTATGTTATGACTTAAGAAGGATCCTCACATTATACATGTAAATTATATAATCAAATCAAACAAAGATCTTTTGGATGATTCTTCATCCATTTGTTTCTTTTTGTACATCTACATGTATTTAAGAAAAGTGGTATATTAGTCTGGACATCCCGAGGCTGCAAGGCTTTAAGTAGCCCCAAGTAGGTCTTGTAACTTACTTATGTCTTTTATACATATGGATGTGTGTTATGTTAAAGGATGAAGAATCCTCTTTTCTACATAATAAAGACATGCATTCATAGAATATCCAAATTTTCAAATCATATCTCTTAGCATTCATCATCAAACTATGCTAAAATTTGCATTGCATGTATATGCATGCTTAGGATTATTCATATGCATGGTAGACATGGTGGAAAGAAATAAATGGTTGTGTGTTATGTGATAGTAATTCACCTTAATTAATCCTAAGATGCCTCTCTATTGAATAGGGCTATTTAGAGTAAATCTAAACTTAGAGTTAATTAAAACACATAATAAAACATTCATCAAACAAAAATCATTAATGAATCAACCTTAGGAATGCTTGAAGGTTGCGATGAAAGTGAGGAGTTCTCTTCTCTTTTCTTCTCTTCATAACATTTAGTAATTAAGTGTAGGTTCCTTCAAACCAAATCAAATCACCAACTAAAATTGATAAACCAACTAAATCACTTAAAATGAAACCACCCTCTAAATTGAATCTTTCACACTTAGAAAATCTCAACCTTAAAGCCTAACTAAGAGATGCCACACAAGCCTTAAATGGCACACACATTAAGCTAAGTCACTATTTCTAGCTCTATGTTAGGTGTTTTGATGTTTATTTTGTGATGTAATATTTTAATACTGAATATTAGGGTGTATGTGCATAGACTGGATGATAAGGAAAACTTAGTCTAATCATATTTTCTACAAGGGTTGTGCTTAAGGAGTGGTGTAATAAAAATATAAATACTTTCATTGTGTAGGTTGCTTATACCCCTAAGCATAACCCAAATTAGGACAGGTGACTTGGTCACCTATGTATGAGGTGCTAAGTCCAAAATTATTCATATAATTACTTGAGTTGTGTGGTATGGTTAGCTAATCTCTATTTTTTAGGTTTAGTTAGATTTATCTTTTCCATTTTGATGTAAATTTTGTAATTAAGATTTGAAATGAATGTTATGGGGGATTGGAATGAATATTGGTTATAAGACTATGTCTTATATACCATGGGAAGCCTTGGAACAAACTACATCCTAAGTCAAACCAAAAGAAAGAAAGAAATGATGAAATGAAGAAATGAAGAATGAAGACCCCCATAACATGAATTTATTCTAATTGTAATTATTCATTTGTAATTTGGGTTGTACAATGGTAGAGCTCTTTTTCTTTTCAGTTTGTTGGATGAGCGACCATCCTCTTATTCTTTATCATTAATTTTATAAATTGATTAATGTTTTGTTTATGATTGTGCAATTAGGATGGCATAATTTTCCTAGTTTCTTAATTGCTTGATGGTTGTTGAATGGCCTGGATGCGATTAGACTCTTAGGAAAAAATAAATTTTCTATCCAATTAATCAACTCAAAATTAAATTAAACAACTCATAACCTCACCTAAAGCCCATGACATAAATCAAACAATAAAAGATTTAGCAACCCTTAGCTGGATGTTATATGTCTCACATCATGCATAAAGTCATATTGTCTCACTCTTGCTAATGGAGGGCTTCCACCTTTGCTAGAGAAAATGGCTTGATCTTTGAGAGCCATGGTGGAAACACACCTCCTTCTTTTTGATTTTGGCCCATAACCAATTTCTCATGCATTAGAAAAATAAAATGTCCAAATATAAATAAAATAAAATAAAATAAAACTTAACAAAATTTACGTTAGATTAAGTCATTTATTCATGCCCTTCATAATCTAGTCTCTTAGGGAGTGTGTTTAAGGATTCAATCTCCTTTCTAAATAAACAACAGCCCAGCTATCTTATAAAGTATTAGATTTGCCTAGATGTATTTAAAATTATAGGAAGAGTTAGTACACCACCTGTGATTATAAGTCCAACAAGTGATTTATTCTCTTGTGGAGATAAATCATACACCCATTTTTGCCTTAGATTTAGGTTGTACTTTGGCCCTCGCCAAAGATCCTTAGATTTAGGGTCTGAGGTTGTTGTTTCTCTTTGCGGACTACAAGTATAAATCCTCACCTCTTAGGCATTTCTAAAATCTTGTATTATTGAATTATAAGCCCTAGATTTATAATAAAAATTCAACTCAAATATATAATCCTCTTCAGATTTCAAAAATATAAAACCCAACCAAAGGATAGTTTGAGATGCTCACTAGGTTTCATAGTATCATAAGGATCCCCTACTCATCCCCCTTTGGTTTCGATAATAACTCCCCCTTATTGATCAATCCTACTTGATTTTCCAAAAAAAATAACCAATTTATTGATAGTCCTATCTTTAAAATCTTTGGAGACAATGATCATTTATCTTAATCGAGTATTCTTAAATCTCATTCCTTAAGATGTAATTAACTATGGGGCTTGCCTCATAGGAAACTTAACTAACTTTAAATAAACACTACTTTACTTTTCCATGTAGGGGAAAGATCTCTTTCAAAGACCCATTGAGTCTTTATTAGGTGATTAGAACCATTGTATGATGGTGACTTCTTTCTCTTGAGATAGTACATCGTTCTTCAATGTCGCACCCGATTACCCTAATGAGTACATCCGATCTACGTGATATCCCAACAACAATACATTTTTCAAATTCCAAGTTTGAAAGATAAAATAAAACACCACTACTACCCTCAAGGGTCGGTCTTGCATCAAATTTAACTCATATCTAAGGGAAACTATATACAATTTTTGATGAACTTATCATTGCTCTTTTTGAATCAATTTATTACTAACCAAAGTTTAGTAATGACTCACCACATCTCTCAGGAATTCACTAGAATAAAGGAGTGTCACTTAAGCGTATTTGGATATATTCTCTTTTAAAGTCTACGAAATATATATATGGATCTTAAATTATTAAGAGGATTCTTTCTTAATGGGCTCCATCCTAAGCCTTTCCACTCATCATTAATGCAAGATTTAATTTTCTCTTATGTTATTCTTATTCATTTAGTAGATGCACAAATCACTAAAGATAAGACTATTAGTGCACTTCAAAAATAATTCTAAACATGCATCTACTAAATGTAAGCATACTTTCAAAGGTGACATATAAGATTAACATTATAAATCTAAAATTTTGAATATCAAGTAACCAAAATCATTAAAGAATCCATGTGGAAGAGACTAATACTAGTATTATCATTTTCATAATTTATGGAGTCATTCAGAAAAAATGTGTTTATATGAAAAAAGATTAAATTCTTAATACATCAAGATAATCAAATTGTTATTTACATAGGGGTGTCAAAAATTAACCCAACACAAACCTGACTCAAAAAATCTAGGTTTGGGTCAACCCGAATAATTTTTGGGTGGGGTTCAAGTTGACCTACCAATACAAAATTATCTTGATTTTGACTCGCCAACTCAAATTTGAATCGAAATTGACTCACGAACCCTAAATTGATCCTATTTTTACCCATGAACCTAAATTTGACTCAATTTTGACTCAATTTTTACCTAGAATGCATATATAAATAGATCATTTGGGTCATGTCGGGTCAATCGGGTTGAAGTCGGGTTGGGTTCAGGTTGAGGTTTTTGACTCATTTAATAAATGAGTCAAGTTCGAGTCAAACCTATTAGAGTTGACATCAAACAACCCACCCAACAAATTGACACCCCTATATTTACTAGACCAATATGCTAATCATCAATTTCAAAATATAAGAGATAAAAAAAGTCATCACAAAAAGGTAAAAATTATTAAATAATATTAAAGAAACCCAAATAAAACTAACTTTAATATTTATATTTTGAGCAAGTTTTATTATTAATAAATATTTATTATAATAAATTATACTACATCTTCTCTAACAATTCTCAAAGAAGGCATGCCTATGAGGTAGCATCAATGAGAACCTAATAATGGCCAATGTCCACACTAGGAAGACCATAATAGTAGTTAGTAGATAGATTTTTACTAATAACCCCTGAAAGGCATTCCCTTGAGAAAGCCTCAATGAAAAGTTAGTAATTGATAGGGTCTTCACTGAAAATACTCAAAGAGAGCAAGTGATTGACAAATTCTCTACTTATAAAAAATTTTAGGAGGCTGAAAGTCTTAAAATGTATATGTACATCAATAATCTCAAATAACTAAGAGCCTAAAACAATACAAGTATATTAAAAATCTTAAAAAATAAAAATTATCAAAAGAATATGTACATCAAAAATCTCTAAGAATTAAAATCATTAAAAATTTAAGTACAATAAAACCTTGAAAGGTTATCAAATTCATTAGGTATAAGTACAACATAAATCTTAGAAGGCTAAAACTCAATGTACATGTACATCCAAATCTTAGAAAGGTAAAATCCTTTCAAGGTACAAATACATGCAAAATCTCATAAGGATAAAAGCTTGATGTAAATCTCAGAAGATTAAAAGCTTCAAACAACATAGAATATATAAACTTCATAAAGTTATGGAATCAGTAAGGATCAAACTCATTATGCTTACTATAGAGAAAAATAATTTAGTGTTTTAAACTCAAAGATTCAATTAGATTTCCAACAAAAATTATACATCTCAATGACATAAACAACTTAGTCTTATGAGAGGAAAGTTCTAAAAGATCTGAATTATTTTTACACAAAATTGAGACTTCTTCAAGTATTACTAGTAATGATTTTTTTAGAAAAATATAGTACTTACATTCAAAGGTTAAAAAATAAGATAAAATATTTTACAATTACATGCAAAATAATTAGATCTACATAATGTCAACATACTTATTAACATCATTATATATTTTATGAACTCTCTTGTTATTTAAAACCTTCAAAATTTTATGCTTCAACTTTGAATGGGTGATCCCCTCTCCTTTAAATTATGCTTTAATCACTACACATCTTAATTAATTGTAAGGGCCTTAAGACCAATACTTATGATTGACATCATCATTATGGATTTGGAACTTTAAAGATCTTAATTTATTCAAATAGAGGCAATCAACCTTTTTAATGAAAATGATCAAAGCCCTCACTTATAAAGAGTGTAAGTCATTGGTTATAATAGTTTTAATAATGAGGAAAATTCTATACTCTTGGTAGAGATTCACTAAAGCCTATAAGGGAGAACTATATTTTGTCAAGGATGGATGGTGTTTGATCCTTTTTTTATTTAAAAAAATTAAAGCTCATAAAGAAGAGTAAGATTTCTTGCCCACTTCTCTTATATATGGTGGCCTTATGCTCTTAGTAGAGATGCATTGGAGTCTACTTTAGGGGACTTTATTCCTACTAAGAAGGACAATGTTTAACCTTTCTTAAGATAAAGAGCTGAAAATTTATGAGGGGAGAAGCCCAACAATACAAAGAAGAAATAAGAAATTATAGATTTAATCCTCAATGTTTAACCTTTTTTTAATATGAGCTAAAATATTATAAGAGGACATGGTGTGAGCTTCCCCCCACCCAAAAGGGTATTTATATATAAAGGAGGTCTGGGCACTACAAAATGTTTTACATTATTAAAAATTTTGAACATTTTTTGTAAAATTTTTATTATTTTTTAGCTATTTAATATCATAAAGTAATTTTAAATTTTTTTAAATTTTAAACAAAAGAACATTAAAAATGGCAATTATTATAGTAATTGCATCCATCTGCCCTCATGAGCATGCATGAACATCCATACATGTGTACTTGCAGCCATGCTGCACTGCAGTCATGTGTCATGTAACTTTGCTTATGTGAGTATGCGACTATGTGCCTACTTGTGGCATGTATGAACTTTTTATGCACTTTTGTGTATGCAGCTACACATGCATGTACAATGTGCATCTATGCGTGCACATGTGTTTGTACGGAAACAATCATTACCGCACTAGTGGCCAGCTTGATAGCCCTATGACAAAGCATTTTTGGGTGCGAGGTTATATTTTGACACTTTGGACCCAATGTTATATATATATATATATATATATATATAAAGCTATATATATATATATATATATATATATATATATATATATATATATTTATAATCTTCACACTAATTGCATCATTAATTTCAGCAAGAGCTAAAACTATGATTATGGATAAGTTACCTGGTTTGTAGTTTGAAAGAGTGATCCACAATAATGTTCAAAGAATGAATGCTTCTTATAAAGTTTTTTAAGATTATAAATATGTACTTTAATTTATTAAAGAACATACTATATATTTTTAGTGAAATAAGTAATTTCATTCAAAAATATAAGGTAAATTAAATGTCATAAAAAAATCCATTCAGTAAAGCAGGAATGTGGATGCAATTCTTGTGTTAGATACTTAGAAATAAATTAAAGATATTTATCTATTATTTTCAATAAATTTATAATCAGACTAAATGTTTAAATGAGATAAACATAATGAGACCATAGTAGTCCAATTCTAGTCCAAATGAGTATAAATCAAGTACTTAAAGTAAATAAGAAGCTTAAAGCATTAATTTTGAGTAAAATGATTTTTAAATTTCCCATGCTTACAATTAAAACAAGGAACTCAATGAAGGAATCTAATGGTTCCAAGATCACTCAATTATGAGATAAACCTACTTTAATACTAAAATAATAATCTATTATCAAAGGATTCAGAAAGCTAAGACATAAATTTTTTACTCTATCACCTTGAGTTTTCTAATATAAAATAATATTATAGAAGTTATGATTTTTCTAATTAGTGGGTTTATTGTTCTAAATTTCTAATAGTTAAAATAAATTTTAGAATTTTAAAAAATAAATTATAAATTATAAATAGTAATTTTCTATTTTTATTTATTAGATATGTTTAAATCATTCTAAAATTCTCAATAAATAATGAGATGATCCTTAAGTTTATACATACTTGAATCTTTTTAGTTTTTATTAAGTTATTTGTTAGATTTTTATAAATTTTAATTGAAAATAATATTATTTTACAAAATTACCATTATGCTCTTGGTAGGCTCACTACTATGTGAAGTTGATTATAGCCGAACCTAATTAATTTTTCTATTTTTAATAATTAAAATTCTAATATTCCAATTATTTAATTATTAAAAAATTTTAAATATATTTTAAAAATTTTTAAATTTTTTACATATAAAACTTATTAATAATTTTTAATTTTGAAAACCTAATTTTAATTTAAAAAAATAAGTTATTTAAATAAAATATAAATTTTAATATTATATAATTTTAACTTAAGTATTTTCAACATCTTAAGTCATAGGACATTGTTTCATTTGATTATGATTAATATTTACCCACAATAAAAATCTTATTAGAATACTTCATTACACTACCTTTTGACTTCATTCAAGCATTAGATTAGAGACAAGTGGTGCATTATCATAGATGTTCCTAACATAATTTATTTGATTTTAAGTTGCTCTAATTTAGGGTTGATTATATTAATTGGTCTCATTTACTCAAATATCTATGCACAAAAGTCGTCTATGTATGTAGCTAACTCGATGCATAATACACATAATATTCTAAAATCAATTCATACATCTTATTACTCAAATTACTTTTTAAAATATTTTAATACACATCACCAAAAACAATGCATTGCTCAAACTCCTTGAATTGTATCTTTAACTTGGCATTGCTCTTTATAGCATTTTTAATACTTAGCCCATTTCTTTGGCAAAAATATACTTACATGTGTTGGTTATATTTGTCCTAACTAGTACTTGTCATATCCTCCCAATCATATTTGTTTGTCTATGAGATTCTAACTTAGCCTATCCATGGTATGGTTACATTCCTATGACCATTTTGATATCATTTTATGAACTTGATTATCATTTAGATCAAGTTTCAATTTAGTTCTGTAAATATCACTTCTGCTCAAATTTTTATTTGATTGAGTTAGACAACTTTGATGAAGTCTTTCTACAGCTCAATCACATCTACATCTTATAATTATAATTATTTGGCTTTAAGTATACATCTATACTTAGTTTTATTTCATATATTTTTTTGAATAGTTAATATGCATTTAGAACATTATCTTACACTCTCGATAGTATGGGATATTCTTTTTCATATCAAAAATATTTCTATCCTCAAATGTTCTTACCCAACTTAAACATAGTTGATGGTTTCAACCATCATCATCGAATTGATGTATTTTCAAGCATATAAAATGAAGTTGGCAATCTTAACTAAGATAAATCCTTTTAATATTGAGACATAACTTATGATTATGATAAACTAATTCTTAGTATTTGATTATGGTTCATTTAATAATGAAAATATTATAATTATAATCATACCTCATAAATTCAAGAGGTTTAATTAAGCTTAAAATATATCACTTTAATTAATAAAGTGATTAGTCTAAAGAAAATTACATGCTTATATATAACTTAGCTTGGAAAGTTATCAAAATCATATAAGTTTGGAAATAATAACATTTTTCTCATACTTAAGTACTGTGATAGTCCTCAACCATTTTCTAAAAAAGCATAAAGAAGATGAGTTTATGTCAATATTTTGATGTATAAATCTTTTTCAATGTGAGGTTATTTTGAGTGCAACTAGAATTTAAGACTATTTATTATATATTTTATATGATGCACTCTACTACTGTGTTGATATGATGTATTAAGGTAAAGATACTTTTTGTAGGTACCTTACATATAGCTCTTGCTCTTTACTTATACTTTTATGGGGTTGTACATCAATATATAAATTTTACATTACTACTTGTGATTTTATCTTTGATGTTATATTTCCTTAAATTTAGGTATGTTGTGGTGGTTCCATTTTGTTTTAAGTACTTTTTTATTATATTTTTAAAAATTTAAGGTACATGATTAAGTATAAGTGAGATTTTCTAATCCGATACATGATGATCCCAATTTTCAAAGAATAAATATATAATATGAACATGATGCAAGGACCAAAAGCAAATGAAAACTAATACTTATACTTTTTTATTTAATTTATCCAAGCTTATATGAGTAATACTTCCCTTTTACTTTTATTCTCAATGTATTAGAAGATTATCTTGTTTAACCAACTTGTTATTATTTTAGAGTCATCATAGCACAATAATTATTTATATTTAGTATTATTGTTGTCTTTATTTTTTTATTGTAATGTGATTGTATGTACTATAAATGATTTAATGTTAGGCTCAAAAGATATATTCTTTTTTAAGAACTTTAAGATAATAAACACCCTAAAATCAACTAAAAAATTTTTTTTAATAAAAATTGTAGCTCCCTCTAATGAATTTTATTTATTTATGCTCTCTTATATCTCTTGGAAGAAGTACAAGGTAAAGCTAAATAGTGACTAAAACTATCTACAATTGTCTACCTTTATAATATGGCCAAATCAATACACATAATTAAAGGTGTTTCCCACTTAATGATAGATTACCTAAATTTGATAGGATATATTTTTAATCAGTTAGGAATTTAATTATGCTTAGTGTCTTAGTATGTTAGGAAGTGGTTACCTGACCTAGCCAAGATTATAAGTCCAAAATTGAGTAGCTTTAGTTACATATAATTAGGTTAGCTCAATTTCTTTCTTTTCATAGGCATTTCTCTCTCTCTCTCTCTCTCTCTCTCTCTCTCTCATATATATATATATATATATATATATATATATATATATATATATATATATATATATATATATATATATATATATAAGTTTTGTATATTTTTAGCTTTTCGTTAGAATCCATTTGTCTAGAAATTTTTTTTTTACTTCCTTGGTTTGAGGTCATGGGAGTGACTTTGAAAGATTCAATCATGATTACTGATAAAGCTTCTTACAGCTGTTGCGTCGACCACCTTCCTAAGTGAAATGTCTTTAAGCATGATAACTTGGGATGAAGGACACATGAAGTTTGGACTAAGACTATTTCTATTTTTTTTAACATCATTCTCACACCCATTTACCACTTTGTGCTCATCATATTTCTTATTGAGTCTTTTGTGAATTAGTAATTATTATCACATAGATTTTTAGTATATTGTGCTATCATCTCACTTTATTATGATGATTAACACATCACCTTATAAATAAACACATAGTATTTAGATTATTCTTAATGAATTCAATTATTATAAAAAATAAAAAAATACCATACTTGAAATGAACGAAAAGAATTTAAACCATTAAGTCAAATCTCAGTGACTTATTAGCAGCCTAATAAGGATATTGAGTGTTAAAATTATAAAACTTTCATGTAATTTTAATGCCTTTATCAGTATTTTTATGTTAAAATGTGTTTATTTTAATAATATTTTGTGTTATAATAGGAAAATTATAAAACAAATGGAAAAAGAAGAAATTTAAGCCTACCACCATGGCGTTATAAATGGAGTAAATTGTATGGGGGGGCAATTTTACAGCAATGCCAATGCCTAGGCACTATATTAGTAGCATCGTGGTGCTAAATCAAAGTTATTTTGGGATAGTTTTATAGCAAGCACAAGGCCTAGGCACTGCACAAGTAGCACCGTGACACTTTGCTAGAAGAAAAATATGAGGTAGAAGCAGCAAGCATAGCATTGCAATGCTGGATCATCAGCATCCCAGCACTACAACAACAGTGTTGTAGTGTTATGGCTCGATATAATAGATTTGTAATAGTTTAGCTATGATTTCAAGCAATTTTTGAGGTAGTAATGGTAGGAGTGTCTTGACAATCGATCAAGGTTGTATCTATGGTATATATAAGGGACATTTCTAAAACAAAAAGATCTTTTATCCAAAAATTTGTTTTACTTTTCTTGGCAAGAGGGTGAGTGTGTCTGTATGTATTATTTGTAAAGCACTTGGTGAGTGACACTCCAAGTGTTGTGAAAGTGTGTAAGGGTAGTGTGAAAGAGTGTTTTCTTAAGCAAGAGGTGAAGAAAGAGATCAATAATCAACGATTTTCAATGAGGGATGTTGGATAATTCTATAATTAATAGAGGATTGCAAGGAGTGGTCTTAGAAGATCTACTCAGTGTGCTCTTTTCTTTCTTTTCTGGTTATCCTACATCATATTTTAAAATGTTTAATATAATTAGTTTTCTTTCTCTTTTATGGAGCACTAATCTATAAAGTGCTCTGAATTTATGTGAGATTTGGATGTGTATGTTATAATAGACTATATTTCATGGAATAATATAAGAAAAATTATTGTACCTTTCATGAAATTGTGTTTTACTTTTCTCTGTAATTTATTTACTTGTGATTTGGTCAATTACAAAATTTAAATCAAATGTGATCTAGAGATATCAATAAAATTCTAAAAGAATAATTAGAAAAAAGGCAAACAAATGTACTGAACAATCATTAATATTCTAGATAGTCCAGAAGTGCTAAATATCCATTAAACATATGATTATTTTTAGGATTTGCTATTATTTAAGAAAACTATGGGTAATGCAGCTAATCAAAATTTACTTAGCACTAGGCAGAAAATTAGATAAATGATTTGGTTTGAGTATACTTATCTAGACATAGAGAGTATGATATATTTGCTCTTGGTTGACACTACAAGCTTAAAATTGATTCACTACTTTGTTTAATATAATACATAATCCAAAAACTCCATAAATTTAGAGTACTCATTTTAAAATGAAAAAATATATATATTTATATTTTCTATAAAAATCTAAAAATATAAAAATTAATCTTATTAATCTTTTGCAAAATAGTTGATAGTAATTTTAATTAAGAACTTTCATTTTATTGGATAAAAATTAGGTTTTAAAAATATTACTACATAACTTAATATAAATAAAAATTAAAATTTTCCCTAATCTATGTGCGAACAATACTTTACTTATTCTATATTACTTGATTCGATTCGTGCATTTGTGTATATGGTAAAAATCACTAATCAAGTTTTTGGCATAGTTGTTGGGGATTGGAAGTAAAATAATAATTTTTATTAAGTTAATATTAGTCTTATTGAACTATTTTTAATTCAACATTTTTGTTACATCCATTTGTGTTATATGTTAAGCGTGAAATATCCTTGTACTTGTTTAGTGTTATATTGTTGTTTAGTTTTTGCACTAAAGTTGTGATTTTTTTAACATCATATGCATAGAGACAAAACTATAAAAATAGTGCCTTTGAACTTAGAAACTAAATGACTTTGTACGCAAGTTAGAATAGAGAAGAGAGAACAAGTAAGAAAATTGGCAATGAACAATCAACTAGTAGGAGAACCATCTAGACCTCTTAGGATTATGCCACACTAATTATAGATTGAATACATCAAAGTATTGATATACTAATTATTCAAGTCAATAATTTTGAATTAAAACCATCTATAATTCAAATGGTGCAAAACTCTCTGTTTGGGGTTCACCTATTGAAGATCATAATATGCATATTGCCAATTTCCTAGAAATTTATGTAACATTTAAATACAATAGGGTAATTGATGATGCTATTAGATTAAGATTAATCTCTTTCTCACTTATATATAAGGCTAAAATGTGGTTACTTTCACTACCTCAAGGGTCCATAACAACTTAGAACGAATTAGCTCAAAATTTTTAGTAAAAGTATTTGCCACCATCTAAAATTATTAAGATAAGAAATGATAATACATCATTTATACAATTAGATAAGGAATCTATATATGATGCTTGAGAAAGATATATAGAATTATTAAGGAAATTCCATCATCATTCATTACCTGATTAGCTTATAAATCAATCATTTTATAATAGCTTAGTAGGATCTTTAAGGACTATCATAGATGCGGAATCAAAAGGTAGGGTGATGTCAATACTTTTTGATGGAGTGTGGTGAAATTTTCATCTCTCTACCTTCATCTATCCCCTTTTGGAAAAGAGGATAAATGAAAATAGAAATATAAAATGCCTTGTTGGGATGCCATGTAGATCCACAGATATTCTTATTAGGGTGATCGGGTATGGCATTGAGGAGAGGTGTACTATCTCGAAAGATAGAAGTCACCACCAAATAATGAGACTAATCACCTCAATAAGGACTCTTAAGGACTATAGGTCTTCAGAATGTACCAGAGATTCTTTCTCTACTTTACATGAAAAAGTAAAGAAGGTTTATTTTAAACTAGGTTCGTTAAGTTCCCTACAGGGGCAAACCCTCATAGTTAATTACATCCTAAGAAACGAGATTCCTTAGAAGTATTCTTGATTAAGATAAATGATTGTTGTCTCCAAAGATTTTGAAAGGATAGGACTATCGATCGATTAGCTTATTTTTAAAAAGTCAAGTGGGATCGATCAAAAGGAGGGAGTTCTTATCGAAGCCAAATGAGAATAAGTAGGGGATGCTTAAGATACTAGGAAGCCTAGTAAGCATCCCAAACTACCCTATATTTGGGCTTTACATTTTTGAAATTGAATTAATTTTTTTTATTTGAATTTTTATTAGAATGCTAGGGCTTATGATTCATGATATAGTCAGAAATACTAGAGGTGAGGATTTATATAGCAACCTCTACCTAAATCTAAGGAGCTTTTAGTGATGGCTAAAGCATGACCTAAATCTAAGGTGAAAATGGTATTTGGTTTACCTCCACAAGGGTAAACCACATTCAGACTTACCTACTCCAACCCTTTGGGTGTGGCATCTCCCAAAATATATGTAGGCAAGTCATATGTTTATGCAAGATAGCAAGGTTGTTATTTATTTAGAGAAAGAGACTAAGTCCTAAAACACACTCCCAATAGACTAGATAAGGCATGCTTTAATGACTTAAATCTAATACAAATTTTTTATATTTTTTATTTTTATTTTGGACAATCAATTTGACATAGGCTTTGGGATTCTTTATGCCTAATGCATGAGAAATTTGATTATGGAACAAAATCAACAAGATAAGGAGGTGTGTTTCCACCAAGGCTCTCACAGGTCAAGACAAATTCTCTGGCAAAGGAGGAAGCCCTCCAACCAAGAGTGAAACAATATGCATTTTTATGCATGGTGTTAGATAAGAAAGTACACATCCAGCTAAGAGGTTGCTAATTCTTTTATCTTAATTTTAACTTAGGTTTTCGATGAGGTTATGAATTATTTATTTTTAATTTTGAGTTGATTAATTTAGTAAAAGACTTGTTTTCTCCTAAGAGCATATTCATCATTCAGGCCATACATCAAAGCAAGGAAAAACTAGAAAAAGATGTCATCTTAATGTGCAAGTTAAACAAATATTAATCAATTTATAAAATTAGCGCAAAAGAATAAAAGGCCATTTATAGTCGGGCTCCATCGCACAAACCTGAAAACCAATTGGGTAGGTGAGCTCTACCCTTATACAATCTGGATTACAAATGAATAAATTGCAATAAAGCAAGAAATTCATGTTATGGGGGTCTTCATTCTTCACTACTTCTTTCTTCTATTCTTCTTTTCTTCATTCTTCTTTCTTCTTTTGGTTCTTTCTTTTGGATGGTTAGAATGTGGTTGCTCCAAAGGCTTCACATGGTACATAAGATGAAATCTTATGACCAATGCTCATCTTAATCCCTCATAACAATCACTCTAAAATCCTAATTATAAAATTACATAAAAAGGAAAAGTAAATCTAACTAACACCAACAAAACATAGATTAACTAAACAAACCATGCAAATCCCAAGCATGTATGAGCACATATTGGACTTAGCATTATACATGGGTAAATCACGACATTTATTTTGGATTATGCTTGGGTATAAGCACCTACACAACAAAAGTAGTTATATTTTATTACAGGCCTTCATATAATCGTCGTAGAATGATTAGACAATAAATCATCAGCCATTCGGAATACACTAACATCGGACTAAAATAAAACATCACAAAATAAAGCAAAGCTTCAAACCATGCACCATCTAACCTAAAGCTAGAAATGGTGACTTAATGGGTGCTCTTTAAAAGGTTTGTGTGATACTTAGCGTTTAAGTTTTCTAAGTATGAAAAGTTCAACTTAGAGGGTGATTTCAATTTAGTTGTTTAGTTGTTTTTTGATTAATTTTATTTTGTGTTTTGATTATGTTTGAACCTAGGATTAGTACTAAGTGTTGTAAAGAGGAGAGAAAAGGGAACTTCTCTTTCCTCCCAAGTAATTTCTAAGGTGGATTCATATTTGATTTTATTTAGTGAATATTTTATTATGTGTTTTAATTAATCCTAAGTTTAGATTTTCCCTAAATAAACCTATTCAAAAAGCAAGCCATTTAAGATTAAGTAAAGAGAATTAATATCACAAAATACACATCATTTCATTTCATTCCCAACATGTGCAACATGCATATGGATGAATCCTAGCGATATCTACATGCAAATGGGAATATTTAGCACATGATGAATTCTAGCGGTGTTTTTTTTAAGAAAATTGGGATGCTTTATGATGCATGATTTTGTCAGTAGAAAAGGGTTTATTTTTTATTTATGTTTTCAAATGCATATATGTATAAACATAAGGTTATTGCACCTTCCTTTTAAGGTACAAGACCTACTTAGGGCTACTTAATGCTTGGCAACCTTGGAGTTATCTAGACTAATATATCACTTTCCTTAAATACATATACATGTACAAAATATATGAATAGAAAAAAAAAAGATGCAAAAGTTTATGTTTATTTGTTTGATTTGTTTATGTAATTTATATATGCAAGTGTGGATGTCCTTCATAAGTAATAAAATAGGAATAGATAGAAAGGATTTAACAAGTGTGTTCTTTTTCAAATGAACTATACACTTTCCCAAATCATATTCAAAACTATACTAAAGAAAAGAGAAAGAAAACCACTGCACATCTTTATACTTCTTCCACTCATCTAAATAAATAATCATAAGTAGCATACCTTTCGGTTTGATAATTGTTTTATAAGTTTTGAAAATAATTTTAGCTTTAATAGTGATAATAGTCATTCATATTCTTACTTTAGCCAAAACATGCAATTTGACATAATGGAAACATTTCATTTTTAATTTGACTTTTAAAAAACATGAATTTCATATATTTTAGCATGTTAGGGAAAAAAAAGCGATGAAAGTAAGAAATTCATTCACCTAATTAATTCTAAAGAACAATCCTATGAATAAGATTATTTAAAGTAAATCAAATTTGTTTTAAGGAGAGTTTGGATTTTGTTTGAGTTTGATTTCAATTTGAAATGTGAGATGAGTTTTTTGAAACCCATTCCCTCATAGTTATTTAAGTTCAATTTTTGGTGATTAGATCAATTTTATACCTTAGTTAGGTTAAGGTGAGAATTAAGTGTGTTAATTACCCACACACCACTTTAATATGTTTAATCACATGGTATGAGCCAATGATATGACATAAAACCACATTATTTAAATCAACAATGCACCTAGGAAAGAAAGGGCCTAATGCTATTGACTCACAATTAGAGATTAATTAAATTAAAGGGTTTAATTTAAGTAATTTCATAACCCTTCCCACACTTGTGGGTTGGATTTCGATTTCTTTAGGCCACTTAGGTTATTGAACACCCAAGCATCTACCTAAGATGAATTGGTTAAGTTCTAGAGTGTTTTGATTTTAAAATTTTGATTAATTAAGCCATTTTATTAACTGATTGATTTATTTAATTAATTTTGCACTTTCATTAAATTTTAATCTAAATGAAATAAACTTTGGGAAAAGATATGGGAAAGAACCCTTAATCTCATTCCCTAAGTCCACTCACTATCCTAAGGTAATTAGCAAAATTAATTAGTGCATTTATCACTATAATCAATTAACGGATTAAGGAAGTAATTAGGAATGAGCCAAGCAATTACCCAAATTAAGCCACTAATAAATTTCAAGAAAATCATGGGAGGTATAGGTCATCCCATTAATCAACCCTAGGAAGTTTAGAATTAATCAGTGGAATGATTAGGGAGTAATTAGTGTAATTACATTATCAATAAAACCTTAATTTTGACAATATCACTAATCAAAATCAAGTGAAATTAATTTTATAATATTCTTCCTTAGAATTACCTTTCCAATGCTTTTTATTTCATATTTTTCTAATTTTTCTACAATTAGTTATGAATATTTTAAGTTTTTATGATTATTAAGTAATTAATCCCTTAATTATATGGATAATCCAATCGGCAACATGTGGAGGCTGATGTAGCACACATTTTCCACGTGATGTGACGAGATGAGAATAACCACTCGTTATCACATCATCATGTAGCGACTGCAGCGCCTCAGCTTTCTCATCCATGATCCTATGATGGGACAATTGAGATCAACAACCTTTTATGAAAACTGAAAGGATTTCATGCTCATGAGGAAGTAGCAACCTCTAAAGCATAAATCTAGGGAGCTTTGGTGAGGCCAAAAGCATGACCTAAATCTAAGGCAAAAATGAGTATTTGGTTTACCTCCACAAGAGAGAATAAATCACTTGATTATTGGACTTATAACTGCCTGGGGGTGGCCACCAACTAACTCCTCCTATGATTTTAAAATATGTATCCAAGTCATATGTTTATGCAAGAAAGCAAGCTTGTTATTTATTTATAATAAGACTAAGTCCTTAAACACAATCCCTAAAGAGACTAGATCATGTAGGGCATGAATTCTTGACTTTAATTTAATGCAAATTTTTTATATATTTTATTTTCATTTGGGCAATCATTTGACTCAAGCTCTAGGATTCTTTATGCCTAATGCATAAGAAATTAGATTATGGGCCAAAATTAGTAAGATAAGGAGGTGTGTTCCACCATAGCTGCCATAGGTCAAGCCAAGTTCTCTGGCAAAGGTAGAACCTCTCCAATCAAGAGTGAAATAATATGCTATTATGCATGATGTTAGAAAAAGAAAAGTACATCATTTAGAGTTGCTAATTCTTTTATCTTGATTTTTTAAACTTAGCGGTTATGAGTTGTTTATTTTAATTTTGAGTTGATTAATTTAGTGTCAGATTTATTTTTCCTAAGAGCATAATTGTCATCCAGGCCATACATCAAGCAGGGAAGAAATTAGGAAGACATGCTATTTCTAATGCACAACCTAAAGAAAACATCAAATATTTTATAAAGCTAACGTAAAAGAATAAAAGGTCATTTATGGTTCAACACCACCACACAAATCCAAAAACAAATTAGATGGCCAAGCTTTACCCTTATACAACCTGGATTACAAACGAATTAATTACAATTAAGTAAGGAATTCATGTTATGGGGGTCTTCATCCTTCACTTCTTCTTTCTTCTTTCTTCTTTGGTTCTTTCCTTTGGATGGTTTGAATGTGGTTGTTCCAAAGGTTTCACATGGCACATAAGATGTAATCTTATAACCAATGCTTATCTGAATCCCCCAAAACAATCATTCTAAAATCCTAATTGCAAAAATTACATGAAAAAGGAAAAGTAAATCTAACTAAAATCTACAAAATAGAGATTAGCTAAACAAACCACACATTCCAAAGCATGTATAAGCATATATTGCGGAACGGCTACATGAGTAACCAATTGATTATACTTAGGGGTATAAGGCTTATAACCTGATAACAAAAAAGTATTTATATTTTTTATTACCAGTGACGTCCTTGAAGAATGATTAGGTAAATCGTCTTCATCATTGATTACACATGCACCATAACATCCAGACTAAAACATTACATCATAAAATAAAAGTAAAACATCAAATCATGCATCGCCCTAGCCTAAAGCTAGAAATAGTGACTTAGTATAATGTGTGTGTCATTTAAGGTTTGTGTGGTATGCTTAGCAATGGACTTAAGGCTTAAATTTTCTAAGTATGAAAAATGTTCAACTTAGATGGGTAGTTTTATTCAAGTTGTTTAGTTGATTTAGAAGATTATTTTTGTGATTTGTTTAAGTTTGAATGAATCTACAATAAATTACTAAGTTGTAAAGATAAGGAAAAGAAAAGAGAAACTTCTCTTTCCTTCCCTATCTTAAGTAATTTCTAAAGTAGATTCATGTTTGATTTTGTTTAGGGAATGCTTTCTTATATGTTTTAATTAATCTTAAGTTTATATTAACTATAAATAAGCCTATTCAAAAGGAGAGGCATTTTAAGATTAAGTAAAGTGAAATAATATCACAAAACACACACCACTTTATTTCTTTCCCAACATATATATCATACATATGGATGAATCCTAAGCATATTTATACACACAAATGAGAATTTTTAGCACACCTTAATGATTAATACTCTTAAGGAAGAATTTGGATGCTTTATGATGCATGGTTTTCATTAAGTAGGTAGCATCCTTTTATCTTTTATTCTTTTATCTTTTATTCATATGCACCGTAAGTATGACATTATGTTATTTACTTTGGAGCACCGGTTTTAAGGTCTTGAGATCTTAAAGTCTTACAATCAGGGATTATGAACCTAATATACCACTATGTATACATATATGTATAAAGAAATAAATTGAAAAAGAAAGATGAAAAAGTTTATATTTATTTGATTTTTGGTTTTGGTTGTTTAATTTTATGCATGTGAATTTCCTTCTTAAGTCATGACATAAGAGTGTATAAAGAATGGATTTGAACAGTGTTATGTCCTTTTAAAATGAACTTACACTTTGCCAATCCTATATAATTATATGTTAAGAAGAGAGGAGAATCAAACAAACACACATAATACATATCTTTATATTTCTCACATGCAAGCTTATAAATAATTATAAGTAGCATACCTTTCAGTTTTAATGTTTGATTTATAAATGTTTAAAAGTACTTTTGAATTTAATAGTGATAATAGCCATTCATATTCTTACTTTAGCCAAAACATGCAATTTGACATAAAGGAAACATTTCATTTTAATTTTGATTTTTTAAAGGGAATGACAACATGACTTTCATATGGCATACACATGTAGCATGCTAGGAAAGAAATAAAGTGATGAAAGCAATGTAAATTCATTCCAGACAATCCTAAATGACAGAATTGTTTAAGTAAATCAAATTTGTTTTAAAGAGAGTTTGAATTTTTGTTTGAGTTTGATTTTAAATTGAAGCATGTAAGATTAGTTTACTGGTCTAGCTTATGATCCCATTTTATAATCTTTAGTTTAATTTTTAGGTGATTAGATCAATTTTATGTTTTAGTTAGGTTAAGGTGTACATTAATTGTATTAATTACCCCTTACATATATGACCTTAGTATATTTAACCAAATAATTATTAGCCAATGATATGACATAAAACCACATAAGGAATTTAAATCAGCAGAAAAGGGTCTAATGCATTTGGCTCACAATTAATGATTAATTAAGCTAAAGGGTTTAACTTAAGTACTTTCATAACCCTTCCCACACATGTGGATTAGGTTTTGATTTCCTAAAGTCACTTAGGTTATTAAAAACCTAAGCAACTACCCAAGATGGATTGATTAAGTTCTGGAATGTTTTGAAAATTTTATTAAGTTAATTAAGTAATTAGTGAATTAACCCTTAATTGAATTTAGATTAAGGAAGAGAAAGGGGGTTTAAGGAATAGCTTAGGGAAAATATCCCAAAATTATTCTCTAAACCTCTTGATCACTCAAACAAAACTTAATTAACTCAATTAAGGGATTAAACCACTACTCACATATTTAATTAGGCCTAATTACATTAAGAGAGTAATTAAGGATTTAATAATTAATCCCCCTAATTAACCCATCAATAAATCTAAAGAAAATTAGGGGAGGTAGAAGTCATCCCCCTAAATGCACATGAGAAGTTTGAGATTAATCAGTGGGATAATTAGAGAGTAATTAGGGTTATTAGGTTTTCATTAAAACCCTAATTATGGAAAATATACTACATAAAATCTAGTGAAATTAATTTTAAAATATTTCCCTCTAAATTATCTTTCTAATGCTTTTTACCTTATATTTTTAAGATTTCTTTAAAATTTTTATGAAATTATAAAGATTTAGTGATTAATAATAATTAAATAAATCCCTAATTAAAATAGTTAATCCCATCGGCGCCACGTGGAGGCTGACGCAGCGCGCACTTTCTATGTGGCATAATGGGAGAGGCTATTTAAATTATCACATCATAACACTGCATCAGCGGTGGTGCTACGCGCTTTCTCCCCATCTTTTTGATCAAGGATGGACGAGAGATATTCAAGTTGATCATGGATGTCCATGGAATGGATGACCCATGATCTATTGATCAGGATGGCCATCATCCATCCAGATCCAAGCTGATTGATCAAATATAAATTCAACCCACACCAACTAGGAGTAAAAGGGGATACATCCAATGGCTAAATTCTAATGAGGTGAGAATTTATTTCACAAAGGACCACACCATGGCTAAATTAAACTCAGATTAATATCATATCTCACCAAAGGCTATCACCGGTTCTTGAGTTCGATGAGGTAGGTTTGTCTAACGAAGATGAAGCCCTATTAAAAGTTTTAAGCCTTGGGGTTGAGTAGATCTCTCTATGTACCAAGATCTCCTTCAATTGGGCTCGATCTTGATCAAGAGCACTCCTCCCTTGCTTTGAGAACTTGGAAAAAGGTTTAGGCAAGTTTGATTGAGTCCTCTGATGAAGCTTGCAAGAGAAACTAAGTTGATATGGAGTATTGACTATGTTGGATTTTCACTTGAGCTCCCCTGTTTTCACTCTAATAAAACTGAGAAATGGGAAAATAGATGATGCTTAGGAAACCTTTGGGGAGCTTGGAATCACCTCCTCTGAGTTCCTATGCCTAGGGGTAAAATGGTCATTTGACCTTTATTTTAGTTTGATATGGTTGGCATGATTGAAAAATGAGTTAGGCTAAGTTTCATTGAATTTGGAGTTGGTTTGATATGATTTGGTTCAAGTTGACCCATTTAGGTCAAAATGGGTCAACTTGGGTCAAGTTGACCAATTGGTCAAATTGGGTCAAACCAAGTGTTGGGACAAGTTCATATGACCATTTGAAATGTTTTTCCATCATTGTTTTGGTTCAATTTGATTTATATTTGAATTTGGTTCATTTGATTTCATTTAGGTCAAATTGGTCTAGTTGACCAATTTGACCCATTTGATCTATTTGGGTTAGGTCATGGGTTGTTTTATGTTTGGTTGATCACTTGAAATGGATTGGTATCTTTATTTCCAATCAATTTGGTTTATATTTATATTTGGCTCAATTTGACCCTTTAGGTCAAGTTGGGTTCAAGATCAATTGGGTTAAGTTAGGTCTAGTTGGCCAATTGGGTCTTTGGTCAAGTTCAACAAGTGATTTGGAATGAACTTGACCCATTGGTTTCAATCAATTTGGCTTAGAACAAGTTTTGACACATTTTTACTTTTTAGGTCAAGTTGGTTCAACTTGGGTCAAGTGGCCAATTGGGTTAGGTTAGGCTCAAATGATGAATTGTCAAGTTCAAACATTGGTCATGAATGAGTTTTGATCAATAGTTTCAATCAATTTGGCCTATGGTGGATTTTGGCTAGTTTAGGTTTTATTTTGGCTATGTGTTGACTTCGTTAACCCTTAAGTTTGATTTTGTTTGACCCAATTTGAGTGATTGATCATCTTATGATGATTGTCACTCACAATGTGAGGCTTAGTTAGGCTTAGTTCAATCCAATTTAGTTATGATTAGAATTTGGCTCATAAGGGTACTTTAGGTCACTTTGGGTCAAATGAGCCTAAGTAGGTCAAATGGCTTGGTCAAAGAATGATTTGAGTTTGATTGAACTCACATATGGACTTATGATTGTAATATAAATCCATTTGCAAGTGATTTGAAGTCAAATGGGTTTTGATCCATTTGACAATTTCAAGTTCAAAGGGTGAACATGAGTTTGACTTGGGTTTGATTTTTAAATTTAGTTTTGGTTTGGTTATTAAAGTTTATATTTATATTTGGATTCATCATTAAAGGACTGATGGAATCATGAAGAAAAATCAAGGGTTTGGCTTGATTTGAATTTGATTTGGCTAAGTTCGAGAGTTTGACTTGAAAGGCTTAGGTTGGATTTTGGTTGAATTTGGATTTGATTTTTGGGTTTGGTTTTGGATATTTGAATTTATATTTCATTTATATATGTGAATATAAATGATAATATAAATGGGTTATGAGAAAATTTCATGAATTTGAAGTGATTTAGATTTGATTTAGGCTAAGTTCATGAGAGGGAATCAAAGGACTTAGGAAATATTTTTTATTTGGGTTTAAATTTTGGATTTAGTTTGATTGATTTAAATTTATACTTCATTTATATATGTGAATAAAAATGAAATTATAAATGGGTTGTGAGAAAAATCTCATGAGTTTGAATTGATTTAGATTAGATTTGAGCTAAGTCCATAAGGTAGAATCAAAGGGACTTAAAAAAATGTTAGGTTTTGGAGTTAAATCATGAGTTCCAATCATAGGTTTCAATCATTTGGAATTGATTCATGATTTGGGAGAATCCATTGAATTGATTTGAGATTTGATCTGGAATTGGTTTGATATGAGTTTGGAATTTTATCTTGAAAGTAGGAAGTGAGGATTTGGTTCAAGCTATAGGTTAGGCAAATCAGCTAATACCCCTAAGGCATGCCCTATTCCTATGGATAACTCTTCTAAGTCTCTAGGGCTAGGTTGAGTGTCTATCTAATAACTAGATGTGTCTTAATACTAAGGAACTCTTATAGTCTAAGAGAAGTCATGTGTCTAATATGGAGGGGTTTAGAGCTCATTCTAAAAATGAGGTCAAAAAAGGGTGCCCGTAGGTGTAGTGTGACTGATAAGGAACACTGCACGTATTGGTGTTGACCAAAATGATCAACAACATTGAATGATCACAAGCACTAATAGAAATGGTCTGCTCTTAACCCGAGGTGTAGAAGGAATTGGGAGCTTAGTGCAATGTGACTCTACTTATGCCAAGGACATAAGAGAGGGAAGGAAGAATCCACTAGGGATAGAGTATGTGAACCTTCCACTAGAGAAATAGGTCCAAACCATCCACAAGGGGATGAGAGGTTTGATTTGAGTCTCACTAGGGAGAGGTTGATTTGATTTGTTGATTATTTAGTTATCTGTTTGTTATTTTTATTTGTTGTTTGACTCTAGTGAGGGAGGAGGGTTGAATTCTTTTCTGATTTTTAGAATTTAGATTTTGAGATGGCCCTGTTGGTTTACGATGGATCACACTGAGTAGGAGTCACAGAGGCTTAGACTTAGCTCAAATTTACCAATCCAAAGGAGTAGCCTACTAAACACATAGTAGGATTATCCAATCAAAGGGGTGTTTTTCAGTATGTAGCAGCTATACTAGGAAGAAAGCATAGTATACCTACATCCTCCAAAGTAAGGACCAGTTGTTGGGGTCATCTATTAGCAAGGCAATAGATAGAACCCGACCTAGGGCTGAATATTTAGTGAATGCCTTTGGGGGACTTAAATCAGCTCAAAGATAGTCAAGATTAATTTTATTTTTTAGTTTATTTTGATGGATTCGCTATTTGTGATGGATCACAATCAAAAGGACATATTAGTTTAAACATATAATCTCGATGAACCAAAAGGAATCATTTATATAAGCAAATACGTAACCGAAACGAAGTCCCTTCAATTTGTAATGATCAATTCAAGGGAAGAAAGCTCAGGGACTCACATCTTCCACTACAAAAGACCACTGGGGTGATCGGTTTCTTTGGGCAACAAATCGATCCCAACCAAGGGCTGCCCATCGGTTTGGAATACTCATGCTAGCAAGAATGCATCATAGCCTTACATCTTCCAAAGTGGAATGACTGGCGGGGTAACCTGTTTGTCGCAAAATAGATTAAACCTGACTTAAGGGTGACTATAGAGTGAGTACTGACCCGGGAATTTATCTCAACTCAGGTAGTCAGGCAATTCCTATAGGGAGTTCTGCTGACACTGCCCTAAAGATAGGATGCTTGCTTGGGAAAAGGGGCCCTTTGGGAGCTTAAATTCCTAATCCACAAGCGAATTAATTTATTTGTTTATTTAGTTTGCCCTATTAGTTTGTGAAATATCAAACTGAGAAAGAGCTTATATCAACCTAGAACTATCTCATATTTACTGAACCAAGGGATAATCTGAGCATCCGTTGAACAAATTCTCCAACCATAGGGGTGGCTACTAGGAAAGGGGAACTGTCTAATCCAAGAGTAACTCGGGGAGTGTCTAAATGGGATTGCAAATAACATGATCCAAATAGAATGCCCGCAGGGAGAGGGGCTGCTAAGGGCTTGATCTAAAACCCTCAAGAAGATGACATGGCTAGTCATATATCAAATAGGTATTTGGTGGCCAACTCAAGGAGAAAGTGCGGGGATTCACATCTTCCAAGAGTGGGTATCCACCGGGTGAGTCACTATTAGCATAGCGAACTTCAACCAACCTAAGGCACCCATCAGTTTATGATAATCAGCCTAGGAAGAAAGCTTGGGGACTCACATCCTCCTATAGTAGAACTGATTGTTGGGATAGTCTATCTTTGGCTCGACATGTGCCATCCGACCTAGGGCGACTACTGAGCGAATGCTGCTGGAGGACTTATATCAACTAAAATATAGTCAAGAAGAAAGGAGCCTCTAGGGGACTTATCCTAGACCTCAAACATACTCGACCTAATTAAATCATGATGATTAGTTCAAGAAGAAAGCTCAGGGACTTACATCTTCTTAAATAAAATCAACATGAGGTAGCTTACTAGCTGGACATTAAATTATACCATACTAATAAGGCGTTCATTGGTTTGCACTGGTCAAGTTAGAAAGAAAGCGCGGGGACTCACATCTTCCAAATAAGTGACCACTGCGGTGACATACTACCGAGGTAGAATGTAGACCCGACCTAGAGTAGCTAATGAGTGAGTGCCACAAGGGGCTTGCTCTCACATCAAAAATAGCCCGATATGAAGATATGTGTTTGTTTTTTTTTGTTCTTTTGTTAAAGGGCATAGGACACCTCTCAAGTTTTCTTACATCTACCTGTGCTGAAAATGTTTTATAGGGAGTTGCATTCAAATATGTGGGGAGAAAGAAAAGGCAAGACACTATAAAAATTCATCTTTCAAAGGTGCCACGCAGATTCGCAGATGTACTTATTCAGGTGATTGGATATGTCATCAAAGAAATAGTGTACTATCTTGAGAGATATAAATCACTACCCTTTAATGGAACCAATCACCTTAATAAGGACTTCTAAGCACGATGGGTCTGCATATATACTAGAGATTCTTCCCCTACTTTGCATGGAATAGTAAAGCAGGATTTATTTTAAACTGAGTTCGTTAAGTTCCCTACAAGGGTAAGCCCTCATAGTTAATTACATCCTAAGGGATGAGATCCCTTAGGAAAACTCTCAATTAAGATAAATGATCATTGTCTCTGAAGATTTCAATAAGAAGGACTATCAATCAAATGGTTTATGTTTGAAGATCAAATGGGATTAATCAAAAGAGGGAGTTATTATTGAAGCCAAAATGGAAGATAAGTAGGAGATGCCCACGATGCTAGGAAACCTAGCAAGCATCTCGGACTATCCAATAGTTGGGCTTTACATTTTAGAAATTGATTTAGTTTGTTTGAGTTACATTTTTCATTAGAAATTTAGGACTTAAGATTTCTTAACACAAGATTAAGGAAATGCCTGAGAGGTGAGGAATTATGCTCATGGCCCACAAATGGGAGAAGCAATCTTAGAACCTAAATCTAGGGAGCTTCGGCGAGGGCCGAAAGTACAACCTAAATTTAAGGCAAAAAATGGGTAATTGGTTTGCCTCTGTAAGAGAGGAAAAACCACCTGATAGCTTGAACTTACAACCACCTGGGGGTGACCACCAACTAACTCCTCCTACAATTTTAACTACATGTGGGCAAGTCTTTATGCTTATGCAAGATAACTAGATTATTATTTATTAGAAAGAGATTAAGTCCTTAAACTCACTCCCTAAGGAGACTAGATCATGTAAAAGGCATGCTTCAAATGACTTAAATTTAATACAATTCAAATTTCATTTTATTTTATTTTGGACAATTATTTTGACTCAGGCTAATAGGATTTTTATGACTAATGCATAAGAAATCAGATTATTGGCCAAAATCAGCGAGAAGGGAGGAGGTGAGTTTCCATCACGGCTCTCAAAGGTCATGCCGAGTTTGTTGGCGAAGGTGGAAGCCCTCCAATCAAGAGTGAAATAAGATGAATTTGTGCATGATATTATAAAGAAATGCTCATCCAGATAAGGGGTTGCTAATTCTTTTATCTTGATTGTAAACCTAAGCTTTAGGTTAGGTTATGAGTTATTTAATTTTAATTTGAATTGTTAAGTTGGGTAAAAGATTTATTTGTCCCTAAATAGCCTATTCCTCATCCAGGCCATACATAGAGCAAGGAAGAAACTAGGAAAATCATGCTACTTAATGCAAAAGCTAAACAAATCATCAATCAATTTATAAAGCTAATCACAAAAGAATAAATGGTCGTTATGGTCGAGCACCACCGCATAAACTCAAAAATATCAAATGTGGGTAGCCGAGCTCTACCCTTATACAACTCGGATTACAAATGAATTAAATTACAATTAAGCAAGGAATTCATTATTATGGGGGTTTTCAAGCTTTATTCTTCTTTCTTCTTTCTTCTTTCTTTCTTCTTCTTTCTTCTTTTGGTTCCTCTTTTGGATGGTTGGAAGGTGGATGCTTCAAGGCTTCACATGGTGCATAAGATAAGATCTTATGACCAATGTTCATCCTAATCCCCATAACAAATCATTCCAAAATCCTAATTATACAAATTTTCACATAAAAAGGAAAAGTGAAAATCTAACTAACACCTGCAAAATAAAGGTTAGCTAAATCACACCACACAAATCTTAAGCATATATATTGGACTTATCACCCCACATATGGGTGACTAAGTCCACCTGGCCTATGGATTATGCTTAGGAGTATAAAGCACCCGCAAGCAAAAGTATTTATATTTTTATTTATGATAACGCCCCTTAAGCACAATCCCTGGTAGAAAAGAATAATTAGACTAAGAGCATACTACCATTCATTCTACAAACATACACCCTAACATTTAGTCTAAAACATATATCATAAAATAAAACAAATATCAAACCATGCACCGACCTAACCTAAGGCTAGAAGTGGTGACTTAGGCTAATGTGTGTGCTTTGAAGGCTTGTGTGGTATGCTTAGCTTAGGACTTTAGGTTTAAATTTTATAAGTTTGAAGAACATGTTCAACTTAGAGGAGAGTTTCATTTAAATTGTTTAAGTATTTTGAGTTGATTTTATTTCATGTTTTGATGTAGTTTAAGTGAAACCTACAATTAATTACTAAGTTATGAAGAGAGTGAAAAAGAATAGAACTTCCCTTTCCTTCCCTAACCTAAAGTAATTTTCTAAAGTAGGTTCATGTCTTAGTTTCATTTTAGGTGAATGTTTTGATTACATCTTTTAATCAATCCTAAGTTTAGATAAACTCTAAATAAACCTATTCAAAAAGAATGGCATTTTAAGATTAAATAAAATGAACCAAAATTCAGATAACACACATTACTTCATTTCTTTTCCCAACATATATAACATTCATATGGATGGAACCTAAGCATAACTATATATACAAATGAAAATATTTAACACACGTTATGATGCATGCTAAGTAATTCATTTAAAGAAATTTAGAAGTTGAATATGCATGATTTTACATAAGTAGAAAGGGTTTTCCTTATCTAAATTTTTGTATACATACATGAAAGTAAGAAAGGCATAAGTGAGTACAGCGCCATTGTTAACCAGAGGTGTAAGGTACAAAGCCTACTTAGGGCTACTTAAAGCCTTGCAACCTCAGGATTGTCCAGACTAATATATAACTTTCCTTAAATACAAACATGTATATAAAAGAAATGAGATTGAAAAGAAATATGCAAAAGTTATTTAATGGATTCATTTTATCTTATGCAATTTATATATGCAAGCATAGGCAACCCTTCTTAGGTGATAGCATAGGGATGAATAGGGTATGGAATTAAGTAACTATTGGATTCTTTTCAAATGAACCCTACATCTTACTAACTCCTATTCAAAACTATGCTAACATAAGAAAGAAATGAAACCTATACCAAACATGACTTTATAATTTATCACATGCAAGCTTATAATTAAAGTATAAGTAGCACACTTTCATATTTGGTATTTGATTGGATTTAGTAGTGATAATAGCCACTCATATTTCTACTTTAGCCAACACATGCAAATTTGACATAAAGTAAACAATTTCATTTTAAAATTTGAATTTCAAAATTATGAATGAATGAAATCACATGGCATGCAACTTAACATGTTGAGGAAAGATACAAAGCAAAGAAAACATGTAAACAAACACACTTTACTTAAATCCTAAAGACATTCTTATGGAATAAGAAAATTACAATAAATCAAAGTGAATTTTAAAATGATTTTTGTTTAGTTTGAAGTTTGATTTAATTTTGGAAAGGTGAGATGAGTTTACTATTCCTAACCCATTCCCACATGTGTTTTGTATTTTTGTTTAATTTTTAGATAATTAAATCCATTTTTAAGCATTGATTAGGTTAAGGTATGAATTAAGTAACTTAATTAACCCTTACCTACACCACCTTAGAAGAATTAACTAAATAATTATGAGCCAATGAGATGACATAAAACCTGCAAGGAACTTAAATTTTCAATGCACCTAATAATGAAAAGTTCTAATGCAATTTGGCTCACAATTAAAAGTTAATTAAGCTAAGGTGTTTAGCTTAAGTAATTTCAAAACACCCTTTCATACTTATGAATGGGGTTTTGATTTCCTTAATTGAACTTGGGCTATTGAACACCTAAGCATCTACCCAAGATAGATTAATTAAGTTCTATAACTTTTTAGGATTTTTTTTAAATTGATTAAGGGGATAATTAATGAATTGACCCTTAATTAAGAGGAGATTAAGGAGAGAAGAGGGGGTTTTGGGAATGGCTTAGGGGAAATGCCCCAAAATTATTCCATAAACCTCCAACTTATTGGATCTAACCTTAATCAACTCTAATCAAAGCATAAAACCACTAATCATACCCTAATTATGCTTAATTATATGAGAAGGGTAATTAAGGAAACTATATGCAATTACTCTAATCAAGCCCTGAATAAATTCCAAGAAAATTATGGGAGGCAGAGGTCATCCCTAAAACTTACTCAAGAAATTTGGGATTAATCAGAGGCCTAATCAAAGAGTAATTAGCAAAATATACTTTCCAATAAAACCCAAACTCAGAGAAAATCATAATTTAAAACTCATCAAAATTAATTTTAAAATGTTCTAGGTTTAATTATCTATCCATAGGTTTTTATTTCATATTTTTTAAATTTTCTATGAAGAGTTATACATTTTTGAAGATCCATGGATTAATCATGAATTAATTAAGCATTTTAAACAATCCCTAACTAATCCCTAGCTCACGGCACAACGCGTGGCGAAGGCAGTCAGCACGCTTTACATGCATCACACCATGAGGGGGTTACTTAAATGTCAACTCACAAATAGCGGCGGCACACATGCTTAAATTCTCTGCCATCCGATCAAAGATTAGATGGCCAAAAATTCCCCCATGGTTTAAAATAGATAAATTGATAACTAAACATTTTAAATAATCTCAATCGTCCATAATGTGCAGATGGACGGCTGAGATGAGCCAAGTTCTTCTGCTTGATCAACAGAGATCGTCCATGATCGAGGGGAAGATCTAAGCTCGATCTAGCATAGATTCACACCAAATTCAACCCACACAATCTAAAGACAGAGAGTGGAAAATCCAAAGGTCAAAATTTGATGAGGTGAAAATTTCTTTCACAAAGCTCCACACCACATTGAGTTTAGTGGTCAAAAAATTTCATATCTCATCGGAGGTGATCACCAGGGCTCGAGATTGATGAGGTAGCTTCATCTGGTGGAGACAAAGCCCTGTTGAAATTCCTAAGCCTTGGGATTGAGTGGCTTGCTCTATGGACCAACACCACTTGAAGATCCTTACAACTTTGATCCAATTTCTTCTCTCCTTGCTATAGGAACTCCAATGGAATCTTGAGTGAGCTCATATTGGTCTTTAGAAGAAGTGTGTAGGAGGAATTGGGAGGAAATCAAGTGTAGAAGAAGTTGGCAATTCACTCTACCTCCCCTATTTTTTTACTGTTCAAAATCTAAGAAGAAGAAAATGGGAAGAGCTCTAGGAGGCTTAGGATCAATCCCCAATGGCTCCTTTGGCTTCCTATTCTTCAATCAACCTTGAGAGTGTGAAAATAAAAGTGAATTAGGGTGAGTATATCTCCCCCTTGAAGGATCGGATGGCTGGCAATGTCCATGCCATTTTGATCCAATTGTTGAGATTTGGGAGTTTGTTTTGACTTTTTTGAGTGTGCACATGGTCAGTTTGATCCAAGTAATGGATTGCCAACTTCCCATGTGCTGAATTTGAGCTTAAGAGGGAATTTGAAAATTCAATTTGCTAATTTTTGGTCTGGGCCAAATGACCAAAATTGGTGCACCACTCATCACTAAGTTTCCTTTATCTTTTAGGAAAGCGTCAAGTGATTGTGAAGAGGGTATGACCAAAATACCCATGGGCTAGGCCAAAATTTGTTCTATGGCTTAGGGGAACGATGGTCATTTTTCTATTTTTCCACTTTGTACTTGTTGGGTATGTGGAGAAACTAGGTTTGGCTAAGTTTCATTGGATTTGGAATCCATTTGATAGAGTTTGGCTCACATTGACCCATTTAAGTTAAAATGGGTCAACTTGGGTCAAGTTGACCAATTGGTCAAATTGAGTCAAACCAAGGGTTGGGTAAAGTTCATATGACCATTTAAAATATTTTGGTGGCTTTGGTTTGGTTCAATTAGGTATATATTTGATTTTGGCTCATATGACATCATTTTGGTCAAATTGGTCAAGTTGACCTATTTGACCCATTTGACCTATTTGAGGTAGGTCAAGGTTAGGTTTAGATTAGGTTAGTCATATGGAGTGGATTTGTATCTTTATTTCCAATCAATTTGGGTTAAGTTCAATTTTGGTTCAACATGACCCCTTTAGGTCATGTTGGGTCTAAGGTCAACTGGGCTAGGTTGGGTCTAGTTGGCCACTTGAGGCTTTAGTCAAGTTCCACAAGTGATTTGTAATGGACTTGACCCATTGGTTCCAATCAATTTGACTTAGATCAAATTTTGACACATTTTGGCCTTTAGGTCAAAATGGGTCAACTTGGGTCAAGTGGGCCAATTGGGCTAAGTTAGGCTCAAATGTTAGCTTGGTCAAGTTCAAACATAGGTCATGAGTGAATTTAGATCAATGGTTTCAATCAATTTGGCCTATGGTGGAATTTGGTTATGTAAAGTTTCATTTTAGATTAAGTGTTGACTTGATCAACCCTTAAGTTTGACTTAGTTTGACCCAATTTGATTGATTGATCATCCCATGATGATTGTTGATCATGATGAGAGGGATATATGAGTTTAGTTCAATCCACTTTGGTTAGGATCAAAAGTTGGCTCATAAGGGTACTTTAGGTCACTTTGGGTCAAGTGAGCCTAAGTGGGTCAAATGGCTTGATCAAAGCTTGATTTGAGGTTGGTTAATCTTGTATATGGACTCATGATTGAAATATAAATCTATTTACAAGTGGTTTGAAGTCAAATGGATTTTGATCCATTTGGAAATTTCATATTCAAAGGAAGAATATGAAAAGGTTTTGGGTTTGATTTTTGATTTGGGTTTTGATTGAAATATTGAAGTTCGGATTTATATATGAGCTCATGATTATAGGATTGATTCAACAATGAGAGAAAATCAAGAGTTTGGCTTGATTTGAAAGTGAGTTGGCTAAGTTCAAGATTTTGACTTGAAAGGCTTAGATTTGATTTTGATTTAATTTGAGTTTGATTTTTGAAATTGGTTTTGATTATTTAAATTTATATTTCATTTATATATTTATATATATATATATATATATATATATATATATATATATATATATATATATATATATATATATATATATATATATGAATATAAATGAGAATATAAATGGAACATGAGAAAATCTCAAGGATTTGAAGTGGTTTAATCATGATTTATGTTAAATCCATTAAAGGGATTTTAAAGGATTTAAGGAAATTTTTAATTTAAAATTTAATTTTTGAATTGGATTTGACTGATGTATTTTTATATTTCATTTATATATGAGAACATAAATGAGAATATAAATAAGTTTTGAGAAAATCCCATGAATTTGAATGATTTTGATCATGATTTAGCTTAAATCCATTAAATAGAATTTAAAGGATTTAAAGGAATTTTAAGGATTTTAAATTTGGAATTTAATTTTTGGATTGTATTTGATTGATTTAAATTTATATTTTATTTATATATGAGAATATAAATGAGAATATAAATGAGTTTTGAGAAAATCCCAGAGTTTGATATGGGTTTGATCAAGATTTAGAATTGATTTTGGCTAAGTCCTTTAATGGAAAATTAAAGGGACTTAAGAAAATTATCATGAATTGATTTTGAATTTTGAATTTCATTTGATGGGTTTGAATTTAAATTTCATTTATAAATGTGAATATAAATGAGAATATAAACATTATAAGAAACTCTCAAAGCTTTGAATAGGTTTGAATCATGATTTTGGTTAAGTCCTTAAAGGAAGCTTAAGGACTTTTAGTCAAAATTTGGACTTAAGAATTTTTGATGGATATTGATCATGGGTTACAATCATGGAATTCTATCATGAAATTGATTAAAGTTTGGAGAAAATCAAATAGAATTGATTTGGAGTTTGACTTGAAAGAAGGAAAGTAAGGAATGGTTTAAGCTAAGGGTAGGAAGTTTTCCTAACACCCCAAGGCATGACCTATTCCTATGGCTAAATCTTCTAAGTCTTCTAGGCCTAGGTTTGAGTATCGACCTAATCACTAGATGTGTCTTAAGATTAAGGAACTCTTAAAGTCTAAGAGAAGTCCCATGTCTAAGATGGAGGAGTTGAGAGCTCAGTCTAACAATGAGGTCAACACTACCTTAAATACGTTTGGAGAATTTGATGAAATGGTGCCATGGATGGCAACTAGGATTCCCACCAAGAAAGGATGTTGCTTGGGTTCTCTCATGCCTAACTTAGTTGTGCTAATCAAAATAAGATGCCTCTTGAGTTCTCTCACACCTATTCTAGTAGCTCTAAGATATATGTTTAATTTATGTTTGCATTATGAAGTAGGATAGGATGCCTCTTGGGTTCTCTTACACTTAACCTAAACACATCATGGCAGATTCGTAAGATAAGCAAACAACGCTTAAAACGAAGAAAAGATTTTGATGAATTGGAATGAAATTTTTTGTTGATTGATAGAATTGTTTTCAAAAATGATTTTTATGGGTAATATTTCTTCAAATAGAGCTCATTAATTGAAAGCATCGGGTGTTCCCATTTGCAATCAATAAGCTGATAAGATCCTCCTTGGTAGACCTTCTCTATGACATAGAGGCCTTCCTAAGTGGGTTTAAACTTGCCTCCTATCTTTTGATGGGCAATAATTGGTCTCTTTATGACTAACACAAGTTCTCCTGCTTGGAAAGGCCTAGGGCGGACCAGCTTGTTGTGAGCTTGAATCATTTAGGCCTTGTACAACTCGAGGTTCTGGCATGCCCGTAGGTGACTTTCATCCAAACCTTCAAGCTCTTCTAACCATAACTTTGTATTCTGCTATGTAATGATCTTGCTACACAATACTATCCTTAGTGATGGGAGTTAAAATTCTAAAGGTAGAATGGCTTCAGACCCATACACTAAGGAAAATGGGTTCTAAGTTGGAGTTTGGTATGTGGTGCGGTAAGCTCACAAGACTTCAACCAACTACTCATTTCACTATCACTTATTGTCATCAAGAGTCTTTTTTAGTATTTGGATGAGAGTTTTATTGAATGCTTTTGCTAAGCCATTTGCTCTGGGGTAGTAGATGATGGAGTATCTCTAATCTATACTATGTCTTCTGGTGAAGCTATTAATTTTGGTGCTTTTTAATGCAGTACCATTATCAAATATAATTTATTGAGGCACCCCAAACCTATATATGATATGGTTCCTAAAAATTTGAAGCACATGCTGAGTTATGATCTATCTGAGTGGGATTACATCCACCCACTTGGAAAAGTAGTTGGTGGCAACTAAGATGAACCGATGACCCTTGGAAGAAGGAGGACCGATTAGACCCACAATGATAGTACCCCAACACTCAAATGGCCATGAGGCTAATGTAGGGTGCAGAATGTTGGGTGGTTGATGTAGGACCACATCGTGTACCTGACACTGATGGCATCTCCTAGCTACATCCATGCAATATGTAATCATCGAAGGCCAGTAGTACCCTGGTCTCTTGATCTTCATCTTCATCTTTGAACTAGATTGGTGTGCTCTACATAGACCTGAATGTACTTCGGTTACAATGCCACGGGCTATGTGTTTGTCTAAATAATGTAACCACATTTGATCAAAGGATCGTTGGTACATGGTGCCATCAACGAGAGCATAGGAGAGAGCTCTCTGTTTCACCTAATGGTCTTGTGACTTTTCTTATGATAATTTGTCAGTGTTCAAATAGTCTATGAATGATTTCCTCCAATCCAACTCCTTGTCCTTATAGGAAATGTCAACCTCCCCTTCAAGAGAAATTCTTTTGAAGAGTTCAACATCAATAAGGGATAAGACTTGTCTATTTTGGACCTTTATTAGAATGGACTCATCTTCTGGACATGTCAATCCTTTGGCAAGTTTGGCCAAAGCATCTGCTACTATGTTCTCTGCTCGGGGAATCTTATAGAAACTGACTTCAAGGATTTGGGCCAACAGCTTCATGGTATACTCATGATAATGATGAAGCTTGGGTTTGAGAACCTTATATGACCTGATAATCTGATTGATGACCAACTGCGAATCCCCAAAGATGTTGATGCTCTTGACACTAACTATGATAGCTAACTCTAGACTGGAAATCAAAGCCTCATACTCAATTTCATTATTGGTGTAGGGGTTGGAAAGCTTGTATGAGAATCTCATCACATCGTAGTCTGGAGTTATAAGAACTATTCCTGCCCTTGCCTTTCCTGGAAGAGTAGATCATGGTGCTTCACCTTTATGAAAAGAAGATGCACCATCAAAATATATCCCCCGTCGGTAGTTGTTAACCTCACCTAAGTTTCTGATTTATTCATCAAGGAGATCGCCACTAAGCAGATATCAACAAGAAATGGATGTGTTGCTAAGAAATCTGCTAGTGCTTATCCTTTCATCACATGGAGGGGTACGAATGGGATATCAAACTGTAAGAGAATCATGGACCATCATGCCAAACATCCAAATAGCATTATCCGTGTCATGAGATACTATAGCAGATTGGTTTTGGAAATCAAGTTCACCTTATGAGAAAGCATATAGTGTTGCATCTTCTGAAACACAAAGATCAAAGCTAGGCAATATTTCTCAATAGATATTAGTTTGCTTCAGTAGGAATCAGAAGATGGCTGAGGTAGTAGAGAGCACTCTCCTTCCCTTCATCATTAGCTTGGCCCAATAAAGTACTGAGAGAGTCATCCAATGCATCAGTGTAGAGGATGAGTGGCCTGCCTAGAATAGGGGCTGCTAGAACTAGCAGCTTCACCAAATACTACTTGATATCTTCAAAGGCATGCTGGCACTTTTCATCCCACTTGAACTTGGCATCCTTTTTGATAAGTGCTGAGAATGGCTTGCATCTCCCCGATAAGTTGGAAATAAAGCATCTTAAATACTTCAACCATCCTTGGAAAGATTTGAGTTGAGTTAAACTTTTAGGAGGTGGCATTTCTAAGAGATCTTTGATCTTTTTTGGATCAATATCTATTCCCTAGTATCGAACAATAAACCCAAGGAATTTCTTGAAGCTACTCTGAATGCACACTTTAAGGGGTTCATTTTTGAGGTTATATTATCTTAACCATTTGATAATTACTCTCAAGTCAAAGAGATGGCCTTCCTTTTCTCTGCTATTGACTACTAGATCATCAACATAAGACTTAACCTAATGATGGATGAGTTCATTGAAGAGCTGAGTCATGGCCCGTTGGTATATGGCACCAGCATTTTTAAAGCTAAAAAGCATGACTCTATAACAATAGATTCTGATCGGGGTTTAAAAAGTAGTGTTTCTTTCATCCTCGGGGGCCATCTTGACTTGGTTATAGCCAGATGACCCATCCATGAAAAAAAAAATTGCATGAGATGAGGTGATGTCCACCATTAATTCTGGTATAGGAAAAGGAAACTCATCCTTAGGACATGACTTATTTAAGTCCCTGAAATTGATGCATATGAGAATTTGGTCATTCTTCTTCTTAACTGGGATGACACTGGCTAACCAAGTAGAGTATTTTTCTTCTCTGATGAAACTAATATCGATCAGTTTCTTGACCTCAGAAATGACCTATTGTTCAATTTCTAATTGCATGCATCTAGGAGCTTGCTTGATAGGGTTTGCACTAGGATCTATTGTTAGTTTGTGGACTACAATATTAGGAGATAATCCGGGCATCTATTCATAACTCCATGCAAAGCAGTCTTTAAACTCAGTCAACGGCCTAACTAAGTCATTGGTTTCTTCTTCATTTAGAAATGAACTGATGTATGTCAAGCATGGATTTTCTTTTATCCTGAGATTGATTTCTTTAAGCTTGTCAATTGTTGAATGAATCTCCTCTTCAAATTCTGGTTATGCATCTTTGATTTGGAGATCATTTGGATCATATGAGGTTTCAGACACATTTTCTCATAAGAGTATGAAAAGAACCTATCAGACTCCATATGGTTGCTGACAACCAAGCAGTAATCATCATTATCGACTAGACCCACTATAGCGAATCCTAATCCTAATCTTGATCGTGCATCCCTATCTTTGTTGTTCCATAGCTTTTTAAAGTACTCTGACCTATGCTTAGACCATGAATAAGGAATCAAACTCTTCTTTGCATGATTAAGAACACAAGGCAAGTACCAATCAGAAGGTAATTCTATTAATTCTTTGTATGAATCACCCTCAAGTTCTACATCAACTTCAGGAATTGAGGATGATGATCCTTAAAAGAATCTCTTTGGCTTCCTTAACTACTAAACCTTCAACTTTTTGAGATGAAAGTGAGGTTAGAGCTAAGGTTCCTAACTGCTGCCTAATATTTTTACATACATTTGATTTGAATACTTTGCTTTGCCTAGAGGCCCGATCCGCATTGCTGTCTGGCTCAAGTGTCACCTCCAATGAAACCCACTAAGAGGGGTTGGTTGGTATGCTAATCACATTAGACTCATCCTCCGAGCAGGATTCCAAGTCTATGTGAATAGTAGGGGTACTCCGGTGAACTAGAACATAGCCCCTGTTAGCTGATGGCCAACCAAAGGGTCTTCCATCTCTGGAACTACCTCTATTTCTACCTCTACCTCTGCCTGGTGGAGGTCAAGTCATCCTACCCACATGTCCATATGATGGAATGAACTATGGGTGGAATGTGATATGCGGCTCCTCTTCTTCCTCAATTTCCTTTTCATGTTCACTTGGACTTTCCTTTTTCTTTTTCTTTTTCTTTTTCTTTTTCTTCATTTTCTTTATCTTTTGAATTTGAATTTTGTCCAAGTTCATGAGAAAGGGTGTTTTGACGAAGATAGTAGGTCGCATCCTCATATATCTCAACCTCTCTAACAAAAAATGGCTTTTCATCTCCATTGAAATAATACTTAATCCCATCCTTTCTGAACTTGATGCATTCATGGAGGAAGGATGGAATCATCTTATTCTGATGTATCCAAGGCCTACCGAGCAAAGTGAATGAAGTATTCAAATCAATGATATAAAACTTAGCTTTAGTCTTCCAGTCACCTATCTCCAAAGGTAACACTATGGAACCTAAAGCCCTATTGCCTTATTCATTAAATCCTCTCAACATCATCCGATCTCCTCAGAGTGTGGAGATGTCAATGCTGAAATAGGCAAGGGTCTTTAGACTCATAATGTTCACCGATGCACTTGGATCGATGAGAACTCTTGCAAGTCTGAATCTGCCCATGGCAATTATAATGTAGAGGGGACGGGTGTTCTATGTCCCCTAGAAGTAGGCCTTCCTTTATGAAGGTGATCCCCTGAGCTTCTCTGAAATAATGTGCCTCCTCACCAATAGAGGACAGCTGAGCTAAGCATATTTTAGGATCAAAAAGATCTTTGATTAGTGATTCCCTCATCTCTTTGGATAAGATAAAGGCATCGTATATACTTAACTTAGATGGCAACTTTCTTCGGTGAGAGAGGATATTGTAGTCCACCTTGGGCTGATCCTCAACAAGCATATTCAAGGGTGGAGCATCCTATGGAGGGGCTTCTCAAACCTCTAAACCAATGACTTGTTTCCCTTTATCTTGAGGTGTTTCCCTAGGAGGTAGAACCTTGCCACTATGGAGGTTGACTTTGGTGATCTCTAGTGGTAGGGTAATGGAAGATTCTACCTGCACGTCAGGCTCACCTACAGCTTCTCCTATGGGACCCTCAGAATCAGATTATTCCAAGTTTATCTCAAGAGGTGAACCCATAGTATTCAGAGTAAAAAAATCCAACTCTGAATCAAAAAAAGGAAGATCAAAATTATTATAGTTGAAGAGTTGTTATTATTTAGTAACCCATCGGCGATGACACATATATAACTCAAGCTAGCTTTATTCTTCAATTTCTTAGATTTGATAGGAGGTACATAGTAAAATCAAGAGGGGGTGAGGGATTTGATGCCCTCATCCATTGATACAAGATGTCTACTAGAAGAAGAAGAGCTAGTCAGAGGTAAAATGAGCAAGCACTAACGGTGGACTAAAGGCTCACTGGTTGGTGCTATCGGTCCCCATGCGGCTAGGCTACGCTGCTGAGCTCCCACTTTCCCTGAGTTGGCTCTAGAAACTTGCAAATCTCCTTGATGTTAGAGGTTTGAACTGACTCAAGCACCTACAAGATAAGTTTCTTGATTTTTGAGATAATTTTCTTAGAGCTTTAGGATTAGGAGATATCCCAACCTTCTTTAATTTTGGAAGGATCACAAGTATCCCCAAGGATTACCCTAATGGAACTGGATGGTTATTCCACAAGGTATTCCTTTGGGATAACTATAGCACCCGTCTTGAAGCTATATTCAAGCCAGTCCTTAAATGTGAAGAAATCTTCCAAAACATGACCTAGCATATGGTGGTAGGGGCAAAAGTTAGGATCATGGGATTTTCCCACTTCCTCTGATCTCCTAGGTTCGGGTAACTGAAAATCAGGCATCTTCAAGAGATTCTTAAAGATCTTTCTAATTACCTCTCTCTTAAATGAATAAGGCTTGTTAAGTTTATCCAAAAGAGTAGGTGGACCATAGCTACCTGGCAGCGAGTATGTGTACTACTATTACTGATGATGTGGCTGAGAAGGAGGCGGTGTAGGTCATGGAGGCTGCTATAACGGTCGGTAGGGCTACCTCAGTGGTGGTAAAGGAGGTGGAAGCGATGGCTAAGGAGCACGAGGTCTCTCAAACTGCTCTCTGGCTAGCTATTCCCCTTTATCCACTGCTATCATTGCCCTTGGTTTTTTCTCATACACCTTCTGTGGCTTTGGCTTTATTGGTTCATCTAAAGAAGGTAACTATTTGGCTTCTCCTTGCAAACTAGCCTTGTTGATTAATTTCTCAAAAGTTTTGATGGTGAAACCTTTGAGCATGAAGGCGACCGGACCATGGATATTCTTAAGCAGAATCTCAATGTCATGCTATTAAAATAGTCATTGTTCTCATTTCATACTCAAACTATGCCATCTAAGAATATAATCAATAAGTGACTCACCAAGATTTTGTTGAGCCACAACGAGATCACCAATAGTGACCCATTGTTGAGCTCCAACAAACCTCTTAATAAAGAGTTGCTCTAACTCAGCAAAAATCTTCACTGAACTATTTGGAAGTTCAGCGTACCATTCAAATGTTATACCCGCTAAGCTACTAACAAAGAGACAGAAGAGTAAAGTGTCACTGCCACCAGTATTGCAACAACTAGCTCTAAAATGCGCAATGTGCTGCCTCGAGTTCCCACAGCTATCAAAACTCTTAAAAGAAGGAGGCACGAAACTCTTAGGATATTGGATTACATTAAATTTCTCTGAGTAGGGTCTACCCTTTGGAACTGATGAACCTCCTCGGGCTTGAGCCAACGGTTGTTTCACTTACTGCTCAACCATACTCTTGATATTTTTTTCTTGTATGGATGTACTATCCACTACCTTCCTATACATGCTGGTGCTACCTTGCTCTACTAGAGGTAAAGTCTTGGTTGGATCTAAGACATGTACTAACTCTGGCTGACTAGTCTCAACTATAGTAGGATGGATTAATGGTGCTTGATTATAAAGTGCTAAGACAGCTGCTAGTAAATCTTTGAGCCTCTTCTCCCTCCTATCTATTTTTTCATCCTTCTGTTTGATCTATTGAAGGAGGTGTTGGGTCGAGTGGGCTGTCTCCCTGATCAGCCTCAACACCTTCCATAGTATGTTGCTCTCTAAAGAGGGATCCACTAGTATCTACCATACAAACCCCTACTGAATCTCCCAATAAATCATCTTCATTGGGATCAAAGCTGATCTTCTCCTCATTAGACCAATCATATCCTAGGATCTCTTTCTTCTCCATGAAATAATGGACTACTATATCATCTTGAGAACGATCCATCGAAACTAGCATAAATGACTTTGGTTGACTAGTGGTGGGATCACTATCATGTACTATGAGGCACCGGACCTCCCCTACTGCTGGAGAGTCAACCCTATGAGGGCTATACTCATTAGAAGAAATATGCTCTTGATTATCACTGAATATGAATGGGGTGACACTTCGAGGAAGCTCTATCATCATAGGTGCAATTGAGTTGTCACCTTCTCCCTCGACAACTGCTACAACCATCTCTATGTCCTGCTGCGGTGCTGGCGATGAAGGGATGGCCACTATGCTTCAAGTTCATCATTCCTTCTTCACCACTACTAGGGCACAAGGTTGAGCAGGAGAGCTTGGCCTCACCACAGTAGGTGGTGTAGTAGGATGGGATATCTCGGTCATAGCTGGATCACCAACGGGATCCTCTTCTCTCTAGATGCAGCTTTCATGGCCTTTGGTAGAACAGGAGATGCTGGAACATGGACAGACGATGGTGGAGGCACCACTGACTCTCTCGGGATAGGAGCTTCTCTTCTATTATAACCCCATGAACGTATAAGTATCGAATGATCATCGACAAGAAAAATCAAGATCAATGAGTGCAGAGGTCACTAACTATCGACTGAACCTCCGCCTATCCTGTCTGGTGATATGAACTGAGGTATGGGCCTCCCTGGCCCTCTCCTATCTAATATGCTTCCCTACGCTATGAGGGATAACAGATCTCAAATCAAACTGAGCCTCGGACTCAGATCATCCGTAGGCTCTCGACATAGGCGAGCGGAGGCTAGTATGACCACCTACTCTGACGCTAAGCTGAACCGGTGGAGGTAAAGTAGAAATCTTTCTAACATCCTCTATGTTCGACCTAGAGAGAGGATGGAACTGGTTTGTTGAAAACAGCGGGGAAACCAAAGTGAGAAACTCCTCAAAAATAGAGTGCGTGGCTGCCTCCATCTTCCTAGCAATGCGAGTGTGGTACCACTTTATCATGTGGTTCTTATTTCTCCTTTGGGTCCTGGTAGGGCCAGCAGAGTAAGAGCTAGACCCAACCTCAAAAGCAGGGGAGATAATCCCTGCGATCAGGGAGCCTTCCCCTTTGAGGGTGCTAGTGAGTGGGTCCCCCTGCAGGGTAACAGGAACCACGGGCACAGCACTAACGACACCGCTATGGGAATCGCCATAACCTTCCTCTTCATTGAGGGAATCTCAAAATCTAATGGCATGTCAACGAATGACTCCCTGCACCACTATCTACTACATGAGGGAGGTCCACATGTAATCCAATAAAACCTCATCCAAAGTGGATGAGGTGAGCATAGTTAGAGCAAGAAAGGCTGGCATGATCCAGGGACAGATCCATCCCATGGGAAAAGTGAACACATACTTAGGTGCTGCCATTGAATCAAGCTGTATTGAACTAAGACTGAAGAAACTGACTAAAGCTGACTATAACTGCAATATCAAAAACAAACTTGAATTAGATTATCTTGCTTTACTGATTTTGAATTTGAATTTAGAATTTGAACTCATACTCAACATCTTAAAAGTGTTAAGTCTAGCTCAAATGATTTAGAATATATTTTGAGATTTGATTGGAAAGAGGAATTTTTTGAAAGTAGAATCGACTTTCGACAAATTTGGGTATGTTGAAAATGGGTTCAAATATTTTTGGAGAGATGCTTCCATAGGTTCATATTTGAATTTTGATTTTGATTTTGGGGACCCTTTATTTAACAAATTTGGGTATGTTAAAGTAAATGGTCAATTTGATTTGGATTTGAGATTTTTGAAATCTACTCACTTAGCAAATTTGGATATGCTAATTGGGGTGTTTGAAAACAATTTCTTCTTTTCCTTTGTTTGCCTTATTTTTTGAATCATTTGTGATTTTGAAAATGGAATTCTAATTTAGCAAATTTGGGAAAGCTAAATAAGGAATCCAAGTGTGTTTAATTTTTAGAAAATAGGACTCTTAGCAAATTTGAGTATGCTAAGAAAATCCTAATGTATTTCTTTTATTTTTAGAGATTTTGATTTTGAAAAATAGGATCCTTAGCAAATTTAGGTATGCTAAGAAAATCCTAATGTGTTTCTTTTATTTTAGATTTTGATTGAAAATGGAGACTTCACTTTAGCAAATATGGTAAGCTAAAATGAAGTTACAATGTGTTTCTCTAATTTTGTGAAATTAAGTGTTGACCTCATTTTTAGAATGAGTTCTCCACCCCTCCATCTTAGACATAGGACACCTCTCAGACTTTAAGAGTTCCTTAGTCCTAAGACACATCTAGTGATTAGGTGGACACTCAAACCTAGCTCTAGATACTTAGAAGAGTTAGCCAAGGAATAGGTCATGCCTTAGGGGTGTTAAGAAAATTTTCTACCCTTAGCTTTAACCATTCCTCACTTTCCTTCTTTCAAGTCAAAATCCAATTTAATTCTATTTGTTTTTCTCCAAATTCAACTCAACTTCATATGATTGAAATCCATGCTTGAAATCTATTATTGAAACCCATGATCAAAATTCATCAAAAATTCCTTAGTCCAAATTTTGCCTAAGTCCTTAATCTTCCTTTAAAGACTTAACCAAAATCATGATCAAAACTAGGGGTGAGCATTTGGTTGATTTGGTCGATTCGGTTAAATTTTTTTTGAACAACAAATAATAATTTAAAATAACTTCATCCAAATAACATATAAAAAAGCGAACTAAACCAAAATTATAATTTTATTGATTGATTTTTAATTAATATAGCATATAAAATAAAAATAAAATATTTTTAATGAACTAATTAATTAAAATAATCTAATAAATTTTATATATTAAAAATTTGTTAGTCAAGTAGAAATCTATAAATATATACAAATAATTTAGTATTTACAATAAAAATTACATATTTATATTTGACTTTTTAACTAATTTTGGTTTATTTGATTTATTCGGTTTATCCAATCTTTTTTAAAAAAATGAACAAAAAAATGAAAACTGAATAACTAGGCATTTACAACCAAAAATTGAACTGTGAGATTTAAAACCGAACCAAATTGAAATAATAATTTGGTTGGTTTTGATTTGAACTAGTAGTCTAATCAAAACCTATCCAAACCTTTGAGATTTTCTCATAATTTATTTATATTCTCATTTATATTCATATATATAAATGAAATATAAATTCAAATCAATGAAACTAAACTCAAAATTTCAAATTAATTCATGAAATTTTCTTAAGTCCCTTAATTTTCCATTAATGGATTTAGCCTAAACTTTGATCAAATCAATTCAAACTCATGGAATTTTTTGAGAACTCATTTATACTCTCATTTATATTCACATATATAAATGAAATATAAATATAAATTAATCAAATAAAACCAACAAATTAAATTCCAATTTTAAAATCCTTGAAAATTTCTTAACTCCCTTAATTTTCAATTAATGGACTTAGCCTAAACTTTGATCAAATCAATTCAAACTCATGGGATTTTCTCAAAACTCATTTATATTCTCATTTATATTCTCATTTATATTCACATTTATAAATGAAATATAAATATAAAATAATCAAATCAAATCCAAGAATTAAATTCCCAATTTAAAATCTCCTTAAGTCATTAATTTTTTATTAATGAACTTAGCCTAAATCATCATAAAATCAATTCAAATTCATTGGATTTTCTCATAACACATTTATATTCTCATTTATATTCAGTTATATAAATGAAATATAAATATAAATCAGTCAAACCAAATTCAAAAATTCAAACTCTAAACTCTAAAATTTTCTTAAGTCTCTTAAATCCTTCTTAATGGACTTAGCCCAAATCATGATCAAACTACCTCAAATCATTAAAATTTTCTCATGATCAATTTATATTTTTATTTATATTCACATATATAAATGAAATATAAATTCAAACAATCAAAACTAATTCCAAAATTCAAACTCAAACCAACTCAAAATCCAATCTAAGCCTTTCAAGTCAAAATCTTGAACTTAGCCAAATCAATTTCAAATCAAGCCAAACTCTTGATTTTCTCTCATGATTCAATCAACCTTACAATCATGAGCCCATATATAAATCTAAACTTCAATCAAACAATCAAAACCTAGTTCAAAAATCAAACGCAAAACCCCTTCATATTCTCCTTTGAATATGAAATTGTCAAATGGATCAAAACTCATTTGACTTCAAACCACTTGTAAATGGATTTATATTTCAGTTATGAGTCCATATACAAGATCAACCAACATCAAATCAAGCTTTGACCAAGCCATTTGACCCACTTAGGCACACTTGACCCAAAGTGACCTAAAGTACCCATATGAGCCAAATTCAAATCCAAACCAAATTAGATTGAACCAAACTCATCTATCCCTCTCATCAAGATCAACAATCATCATGGGATGATCAATCAATCAAATTGGGTCAAACCAAGTTAAAACTATGGGTTGACCAAGTCAACACTTAACCCAAAATGAAACCTAACATAGCCAAATTCCACCATAGGCTAAATTGATTGAAACCATTAATCTAAGTTCACTATGACTCATGTTTCAACTTGACCAAGCCAACATTTAAGCCTAACCTAACCCAATTGGCCACTTGACCCAAGTTGACCCATTTTAACCTAAAAAGTCAAAATGTGTCAAAACTTGATCTAAGCCAAATTGATTGAAACCAATGGGTCAAGTCCATCCCAAATCACTTGTGGATGTTCACCAAAGCCTCAATTGGCCAACTAGACCTAACCTAGCCCAATTGACCTTAGACCTAACATGACCTAAAGGGGTCAGCCAAATTTGAACTTGACCAAATTTGATTGAAAACAATGATACTAATCCACTCCATATGACTAACCAAACCTAAACCTACCTTTGACCTAGCCCAAATAGGTCAAATGGGTCAAATAGGTCAACTTGACCCATTTGACCTAAATGAAGTCATATGAGCCAAATTCATAACTAATCCAAATTGAATCAAACCAAAGCCACCAAAACATTTCAAATGGTCATATGAACGTGACCCAATTTGACCCAATTTGACCAAATTAGACCAGTTGACCCATTTTGACCTAAATGGGTCAACATGAGCCAAACCATATCAAATGAATTCCAAATCCAATAAAACTTGGCCAAACCTAGTTTCTCTACATACCCAACATACCAAAGGTGCAAAATTAGCAAAATGACCATTCTACCCCTAGGACATAGTACAAATTTTAGCTTAATCCATGGGTAATTTGGTCATACCCTCTTCACATTCACTTGAGGCTTTCCTAAAAGCTTAAGGGAACCTAGGGGAGAGTGGTGCACCCAACCCAATGGGTTTAGGTCAGCCTAATTGGTCCCTAGACCAAACCCAACCTTATGAGTCAAAATACAAAATTCAAACTCCCTCTCAAAGTTAAATTCAAGCACATGGGAGGTTGGCAATCCACTCTTTGGCTCAAACCGGCCATGTGTACACTTTAAATGATCAAACAACCCACTGCCTTTACTCAATTGGATCAAAATGGCAAGTGCATTGCCAGCCGGCCGACCCTTCAAGGAGGAGATATACTCCCTCTAATTCAATTCAATTCTCACTTCCCCTCTGTCGATTGAAGCTAAAGAAGTCAGAGCAAGCATCAGAGAGTATTCCCAAGTTTCTTATAAAGGATTTGAAAAAGCCATTTCTCGATTTTCAAAGCTTGAAAATAGGGTAGATCCATTGAAGAGCTAACTTCCTCTTCATTCAATTTCCATCTAATTGCTCTTGCATACTTCATCAAGGAGCTAAGTAGAGTGCACCAAAGCTTCCTTTGGAGTTCCCACAATAAGGAAAGATTGAATTGGATCAAAGTTGAGCTCAAGCTAAGGAGGAGGTGACCTATAGGAAGATCCACTCAATCTCAAGTGCTCAAAACTTCAGCAAGGTTTGTCTCAACCAGACAAAGATTCTCCAAGGGATTTGAGCGTCGGTGATCACCTTCAATGATGTATGAGATTTTTTTACCATTAAACTCAATGTAGTGTGGAGCTTTGTGAAAGAAATTTTCAACCCATGGATTTTTTACCGTTGGATTTGTTGCTCTTTAACTTTAGATGGTGTGGGTTGAGTTTGATTTGAATCCATGCTAGATCGAGCTTGGGTCTTCCCCTTAATCATGGAGGGTCTCTATTGATCAAAGGGAAGAACTTAGGAGATCTCAGCCATCCATCCGTGCATATTGGATGGACAGCTGAGATAATTCCCCATGTTTAGAAATTTTTTACCCATTTTAAAACCACAGGGAGATCTCTGGCCATCCGATCTTTGATCGGATACAGACAAATTGTGCCACCATCGATTTGACTACTTAAGTAACCCCTCACACGACATGTGTAAAGCGCTCTATTAGCCATGTGACCATGAGCGGGATTAGTTAAATGCTTTAATTAATTTCTAATTAACTTAAGATTTTCTAAAATTCATAACTCCCTCTTAAAAATTTAGAAAATTATGAAACAAATTTTATGAAAAAATAATTAAATCTAGAATATTTTAAAATTAATTTCAATGGGTTTTGATTATATATTTCTTTGAATTTAGGTTTTATTGGAAAGTTTATTTTGATAATTACTTTTTAATTAAGCCTTTCATTTATCTCAAATTTCTTGGGTATGTTTTAGGGGATGGTTTCTACCTCCCCTAATTTTCTTGGGATTTATTGAAGGCTTGATTAGAAGAATTGCATATGAATTTCCTAATTACCCTCCTTATGTAATTAAGGATAATTAAAGTGTAATTTGTGATTTTAACCTATGATTAGGGTTGAGTAAGGTCAAATCCAGTAAGTAGGTAGTTTATGGAATATTTTTTGGGCATTTCCCCTAAGCTATTCCCTAAACCCCCTTTTGTCTCCTTAATCTCCTCTTAATTAGGTTAATTCATTAATTATCCCCTTAATTAATTTCTAAAAATTCAATAAAAAAAAAGTTCTAGAACTCAATTAATATACTTTGGATAGATGCTTAGGTGTTTAATAGTCTATGTTCAATAAAGAAAATCAAAACCCAATTCATAAGTATGAAAGGTTGTTTTGAAATTACTTACGTTAAACCCCTTAGCTTAATTAACTTTTAATTGTGAGCAAAATTGCATTAGGCATTTTTTTTATTAGGTGAATTAAAAATTTAAATTCCTTGTGAGTTTTTATGTCATATCATTGGCTCATAATTATTTGGTTAATTATTCTAAGGTGGTGTAGGTAAGGGTTAATTAAGTTACTTAATTCACACCTTAACCTAATTAATGCATAAAAATGGATCTAATTATCTAAAAATTAAACAAAAATATCAAAGACATGTGGGAATGGGTTAGAAACTACAAACTCATTTCACCTTTTCAAAATTAAATCAAACTTCAAACTAAACAAAAACCACATTGAATTCACTTTGATTTATTTCAAACTTTTTTATTCCATAAGAATGTCTTTAGGATTTAAGTGAAGTGAACTTTTTTACATGCTTTCATTACTTTGAATCTTCCCTCAACATGTTAAACTTGTATGTCATGTGATTTCATGCATTCATATTTTTCAAATTCAAAATTTTAAAATGGAATTGTTTACTTTATGTCAAATTTGCATGTGTTGGCTAAAGTAGAAATATAAATGGCTATTATCACTACTAAATTCAAATTATTTTCAAAACATTTAAATCAAATATCAAATCTGAAAGTATGCTACTTATACTTTGATTATAAGCTTACATGTGGAATATTATAAAGGTATGCTTAACATAGGTTTCCTTTCTTTCTCATGTTGGTATAGTTTTGAATAGGAATCTGGCGAGGTGTATGATTCATTTGAAAAGAACCAAACCCTTACATAATTTCATATCCTATTCATCCCTATGCTTTCACCTAAGAAGGGTTACCTATCCTTGCATACATAAATTGCATAAAATAAAATGAATCCATTAAACAACTTTTGCATTCTCCTTTTCCATTTCATTTCTTTTATGCACATGTTTGTATTTAAGGAAAGTGGTATATTAGTCTGGACAACACCAAGGTTGCGAGGCCTTAAGTATCCCTAAGTAGGTCTTGTACCTTACACCTATGATTAACAATGGCGCTATACTCACTTATGCCTTTCTTACTTTCATGTGTGTATGTGAAAATTTGGATAAGGAAAACCTTTCTACTTAAGAAAAATAATGTATATTCGACTTCTAAATTTCCTTAAATGGATTGCTTAGCAAGCATCATAAAGTGTGTCTAATACTCTCATTTGTATGTATAGATATGCTTAGGGACCATCCATATATGTTGGGAAAGAAATGAAGTAATGTGTGTTATGTGAATTTTGGTTCATTTTAGTTAATCTTAAAATGCTTTTCTTTTTGAATAGGTTTGTTTAAAGTTTATCTAAACTTAGGATTAATTAAAAGATTTAATCAAAACATTTACCTAAACAAAACTAAAATGTGAATCTACTTTAGAAATTACTTAGGTTAGGGAAGGAAAGAGAAATTCTCTTCTCTTTCCCTCTCTTAATAACTTAGTAATTAATTGTAGGATTCACTTAAATCAAATCAAAACATGAAATAAAATCAATACAAATTAATTAAATAACTTAAATGAAACCTTCCTCTAAGTTGAACATGTTCTTCACACTTAGAAAATTTGAACTTAAAATACAGCTAAGCATACCACACAAGCCTTCAAAGCACACACATCAGCTTAAGTCACCACTTCTAGATTTAGGTTAGACCGGTGCATGGTTTGATATTTTATTTTATTTTGAGATGTATTTTTTAGACTGGATGTTAGGGTGAATGCTCGTATAATGAATGGTAGGATGTTCTAAGTCTAACTATTTTTTTCTATGATGGATTGCGCTTAAGGGGAGCTATCATAAATAAAAATATATAATTCTTTTGCTTGCAAGTGTTTTATACCCCTAAGAATAATCCATAGACCAGGTAAACTTAGTCACCCATGTGTGTGGTGATAATTCCAATATACATTCTTGAGATTTGTGTGGTTTGTTTTAACTAACCTTTATTTTGCAGGTGTGTGTTAGATTTTCATTCCTTTTCCTTTTCATGTAAATTTGTGTAATTAGGATTTTGGAATGATTGTTATGGAGATTAGAATGAGCATTGGTCATAAGATCATGTGGAGTCTTGGAGCATCTACTTTCCAACCATCCAAAATAAGAAAGAAAAGAAGAATAAAGAAGAAATAAAGCTTAAAGACCCCCATAATAATGAATTCTTTGCTTAATTGCAATTTAAATCATTTATAATCTGGGTTGCATAAGGGTAGAGCTCGGCTACCCACATTTGATATTTTTAGGTTTGTACGGTGGTGCCTGACCAGAATGGCCTTTTATTCATTTTGCAATTAGCTTTATAAATTAGTTGATGATTTGTTTAGCTTTTTCATTAAGTGGCATGCTTTTTGTAGTTTCTTCCTTGCTTTATGTATGGCCTGGATGTGGACTAAACTCTTTAGGGAAAAATAAATCTTTTATCCAACTTAACAACTCAAAATAAAAATTAAATAACTCATAACCTCACCTAAGCTTAGGTTTAAAATCAAGATAAAAGAATTAGCAATTCCTTAGCTAGATGAGCATTTCTTTTATAATATTATGCACAAATGCATCTTATTTCACTCTTGATTGGAGGGCTTCCACCTTTTCCAAAGAAACTTGGCTTGACCTTTAAGAGCCATGGTGGAAACTCACCTCCTCCCTTCTCACTGATTTTGGCCAATAAACATCTTTCTCATGCATTAGTCATATGAATCCTATTAGCCTGAGTCAAAATAATTGTCCAAAATGAAAATAAAAATGAAATTTGAATTGCATTAGATTTAAGTCATTTGAAGCATGTCCCTTTACATGATCTAGTATCTTTAGGGAGTGATTTTAAGGACTTAGTATCTTTCTAAATAAAGAATAGCCCTAACTATCTTGCATAAGCATAAAGACTTTCCTACATGTATTTAAAATCATAGGAGGAGTTAGTTGGCGGCCACCCCTAGGCGGTTGTAAGTCCAAGCAGTTGGGTGGTTTGTCCTCTCTTGTGGAGGCAAACCAAATACCCATTTTCACCTTAGATTTAGGTTGTGCTTTCGGCCCTCATCGAAGCTCCCTAGATTTAGGTTCTGAGGTTATTTCTCCCCTTTGTGGGTCATAAGCATAATTTCTCACCTTTTAGGAATTTTCTTAATCTTGTGTTAAGGAATCTTAAGTCCTAAATTTCTAATGAAAAATGCAACTCAAATAAACTAAATCAATTTTAAAAATATAAAGCCTAACTATATAATCATTTAAAATGCTCGCTAGGCTTTCTAGCATCGTGGGAATCTCCTACTTATCTTCTATTTTGGCATCGATAATAACTCTCCCTGTTTTGATCAATCCCATTTGATCTTTTAAAAATAAACCTATCGATTGATAGTCCTTTCCTATTAAAATCTTCAAAGACAACGATCATTTACCTTAATCGAGAGTTTTCCTAAGGAATTCCCATTCCTTAAGATGTCATCAACTATGGGGGCTTGCCCATGTAGGGAACTTAATGAACCCAGTTTAAAATAAACTCTGCTTTACTTTTTCATGTAAAGTAGGGGAAGAATCTCAGGTACATATGTAGACCCATCATCCTTAAAAGTCCTTATTGAGGTGATTAGGTCCATTAAAGGGTAATGACTTCTATTTTCCAAGATAGTATACTATTCCTTGATGACATCCTCGATCACCTGAATAAGTACATCTGTGGATCTACAGGGCATCCTAAAAAGATGAATTTCTATAAGAGTCATGTCCTCTTTTTTTCCTCACCAATAGATTTAAAATGCAACTCCCTTATAGGAATTTTTCTCCACATGGAGATTTCACTTAGAAATTTTGAGTATGCTAAATGAAATTCCAAAAATGTGTTTTAAATTTTTGTGCCTTTCATTTTGTTTTGAAAATGGAGACTTTACTTTAGCAAATATGGTATGCTAAAGAATGAAGCTCCAAAAGTGTTTCTATGTATTTTTTTTTGAAAATAGAGACTTCACTTTAGCAAATGTGGTATGCTAAAATGAAGTTCCAATGTGTTCTGAATTTTTGTGAAAGGGGGATTTCACTTAGCAAATTTGAGTATCCTAAATGAAATTCAAAAATGTGTTTCAAATTTTTGTGTTTTGATTTTATTTTTTTAAAAGAAATAGAAACTTCACTTTGGAAAATGTGGTATGCAAGAATGAAGTTCCAATGTGTCTTGCATTTTTGTGAAATGGAGATTTCACTTAGCAAATTTGAGTATGCTAAGGAAATTCCAAAAATGTGTTTCATATTTTTGTGTTTTGATTTTGGGAGACTTCACTTTAGCAATTGGTGTATGTTAGAATGAAATTCCAAATGTATTTTGAAAAATTTTGTTTTTTTTTATTTTGAAAAGAGAGATTTCTATTTAATAAATTTGGGTATGTAAGATGGAAATCAATTATATTTCATTTTTCAAAGATGTATTTTCATGCGTGATTATTGCTTTTTTTAGAGAGGAAATTCTAACTTAATCATATATGGAATATGTTAAGTGGCATTTCAAAATGAGTTCTTTTTATTTGGAAATGAAATCTTAATTCAATAAATTTGGGTGTACTAAATGAAGATGTTCATATGTGCTTTTTGAAAGTTGATTTTAATTGGAAATGAAACCTCCATTCAATAAATGTGGGTATATTGAATGGAGAGGTTGCATATGTGCTTTAGGAAAATTTTATTTTTTATTTTTATTGGAAATGAAACCTCTATTCAATAAATATGAGTATATTGAATGGAGAGGTTTCATATGTACTTTTTGAAAAGGTGAAAATTCCAACTTAACATATGTGGAATGTGTTGAGTGGAATTTCAAAGTTGTAATTTTGCTTGAAGATGTAACATCCATCCAACACATTTGGATGTATTAAATGGAAAGGCCCATCTTCAAATTTTGTGCTTTTTGAAAGTTTAGGATTGTTGGAATTTTATTTTTGAAAATGAAGTCTTCATCAAAATAAATTGAGTAAAGAAGTTCATTTGTGCTTTTTTTGTGCTTTTTGAAAGTTTATGAGTGTTGGTTTTATCTTCGAAATGTTTCTACATGCAATAATTGTGAAAATTGTTAGATGTAGTGCAAAGTGATTCTTTTATTCTTTTTTCACATGCACATTTATATGCATGAAAGGCATAAGTGAGTATGGCATCATTGTTAGCATTAGAGCTGTAAGGTACAAGACCTACTTAGGGCTACTTAAACCCTCACAACCCCAAGGTGGTCCAAATTAATATACCACTTTCCTTAAATACATATGCATGTATAAAAGAAATGAATGGAAAAAGAAAGATGAAAAAGTTTATGTTAATTTGTTTGATTTGTTTATGCAATTTATATATGCAAGTGTGGATTTTCTTCTTAAGTAATAAAATAGGGATGAATAGGAAAGGATTTAAACAAGTTTTATGTTCTTTTCAAATGAACTATACACTTTGCCAAATCCTATTCAAAATTATACTAAAAGAAAAGAGAAGGAAAACCACATTATGCTCATTTTTATACTTCTACTCACATGCAAGTTCATAATAATCATAAGTAGCATACCTTTCAATTTTGATAGTTGATTTATAAGTTTTAAAAATAATTTTAGCTTTAATAGTGATAATAGCCATTCATATTCTTACTTTAGCCAAAACATACAATTTGACATAAAGAAGACATTTCATTTTTAATTTGATTTATAAAAAGCATGAATGCATGAATTTCATATGGAATACACATTTAGCATGTTAATAAAGAAATAAAGTGATGAAAGTAAGTAAATTCATTCACCCTAATTAATTCTTAAAGACAATCCTATGAATAAGATTATTAAAAGTAAATCAAAATTATTTTAAGGAGAGCTTAGATTTTGTTTGAGTTTGATTTCAATTTGAGAAATGTGAGATGAGTTTCCTGGTCCTAACCCATTCCCTCATGTGTGAGTTATTTATGTTCAATTTTTAGGTGATTAGATAAATTTTATACCTTAGTTAGGTTAAGGTGTGAATTAAGTGTGTTAATTACCCCTTACCTACACCACTTTAATATATTTAATCATATAATTATGAGCCAATGATATGACATAAAACCACACAAGGAATTTAAATCAGCAATGCACCTAGGAAAGAAAGGGCCTAATGCAATTGGCTCATAATTAGTGATTAATTAAATTAAAGGGTTTAATTTAAGTACTTTCATAACCCTTCCCACACATGTGGATTGGATTTTGATTTCTTCAGGCCACTTAGGTTAGTGAACACCCATGCATCTACCTAAGATGAATTAATTAAGTTCTAGAGTGTTTTGATTTTAAAATTTTGATTAATTAAGTCATTTTATTAAGTGATTGAATTATTTAATTAATTGTTCACCTTAATTAAATTTTAATGTAAATGAAATAAACTTAGGAAAAAAGATATGGGAAAGAACCCCTAATCTCATTTCCTAAGCCCACTCACTATCCTAAGATAATTAGCAAATTTAATTAGTGCATTTATCACTATTTAAAAGGTTAATTAATCATTTGATGGATTAAAAAAGTAATTAGAAATGAGCTAAGCAATTACACTAATTAAGCCATTAATAAATTCCAAGAAAATCATGGGAGGTAGAGGTCATCACATTAATCAACCCTATGAAGTTTGGAATTAATCAGTAGAATGATTAGAGAGTAATTGGTGTAATTACATTCTCAATAAACCCTAATTTAGAAAATATCACTATTTAAAAATCAAGTAAAATTAATTTTAGAATATTTCTCTTTGAATTACCTTTCCAATGCTTTTTATTTTATATTTTTCTAATTTTTCTATAATTAGTTATGAATATTTAAAGTTTTCATGATTATTAAAAAATTAATCCCTTAATTATATGACTAATCTCGTCGGCGCCACGTGGAGGCCGATGCAGCATGCGCTTTCCACTTGATGCGATAGGATAGGCCACTTAAGTAGTCACATCATAGCACCGCATCAATGGTGGTGCTACGCACTTTCTCCCCATTCGTCCAATCTAAGATTGGATGGTTGAGATCAAGGTCGTAGTTCTTAAGGGGGAAATCAAAGGATCGTATGTGTCTTGATCATGGTTGTCCATCCAAAATGTGCGGATGGACTTCCGATGATCCCTCCCTGATCTTCCCTATGGTAGAGGACATCCGTCCACTCTTTAGGGCAACATCCGAGCTCAATTAAGCTTGGATTGAACCCAAATTCAACCCACACCATCATCATGCAAGGGAGATTACATCTAATGATGTCAGAATTTCATGAAGGACCACACCATGGCTAGTTTAAGCTCAGTTTGAGGGCATACCTTACCAGAGGCTATCACCAGCTCTCGAGTTTGATGAGATATCTTCATCTAGTGGAGGCGAAGCCCTGTTGAAAGTTTCAAGCCCTGGGGATGAGTAGATCTCTCTATGGACCAAGCTCACCTTCAATTCCTTGCGTACTTGATCGAAGTACCACCTCCCTTGCCTCAAAAATTTAGGAAAAGGTTTAGGCAAGTTTGATTGAGTTCTCTCATGAAGCTTCCAAGAGGAATTGGCTTGGTTTTGTGTGTTGAGTGAGTTGGAAAAGTGAGGAACTCCCCTATTTTCAATCTAAGAAAATCAAGAAATGGGGAATTTGAAAATGCCTAGGAAACCTTGGGGGAGCTTGGAATCACTTCCTTTGAGTTTCTATGCTTCAATCGAATATGAGAGATGATATTTGAAATGAAATTTGGGGGAGCATATCCCCCCCTTGAAGGATCGCATGGCCGCAAGCTACTTTACCATTTTAATCCAATTGACCCTATTCAATGGGTTGGTTAGGCTATTTTTAGGGGCATGGCATTCGATTTTAGCCAGAGAAGGTAGTGGAAGAGTTTTCCATGTGCAAAATAAGGTGGAGGAAGGAATCCCATGTGCTCATTTCCATGGGGGAGGTCGATATTGACCTTGGGTTGGGTTTGGCTGACCCAAACCCAATGGGTCATGTGCACTATATCCATTAGTGGCCATTTAGTCCACTAAGAGAATGCCAAGTGTCCATGAAAAGGAATTGACCAAATTCCAAGTGGTTTTGATTTTAGGTTACCCTATGGCCTAGGGGTAAAATGGCCATTTGATCTTGATTTTAGTTTGAATATGTTTAGTATGATTGAAGAATGGGTCAGGCCAAATTTCATTGAATTTGGAGTTTGTTTGATATGATTTGGCTCATTTTGACCTATTTCGGTCAAAGTGGGTCAACTTGGATCAAGTTGACCAACTGGTCCAATTGAGTCAAACCAAGGATTAGGTCAAGTTCATATGACCATTTGAAATATTTTGGCAACATTGGTTTGGTTCAATTTGATTTACATTTGGATTTGGTTCATTTGATTTTATTTAGGTCAAATAAGTCAAGTTGACTAATTTGACCCATTTGACCTATTTGGGTTTGGTCATGGGTTGGTTTATATTTGGTTGATCATTTGAAATGGATTGGTATCTTAGTTTCTAATCAATTTGGTTTATATTTTCATTTGGCTCAATTTGACCCTTTAGGTCAAGTTGGGTTCAAGGTCAATTGGGCTAGGTTAGGTCTAGTTGACCAATTGGGGATTTGGTCAAATTCAACAATCATTTTATAATGAATTTGACCCATTGGTTTCAATCAATTTGGCTTAGACCAAGTTTTGACATATTTTTGACTTTTTAGGTCAAGTTGGGTCAACTTCGATCAAGTGGCCAATTGGGCTAGGTTAGGCACAAATGATGACTTGGTCAAGTTCAAACATTGGTCATGAATGAGTTTTGATTAATGGTTTCAATCAATTTGGCCTATGGTGGATTTTGGCTAGTTTAGGTTTCATTTTTGCTAAGTGTTGACTTGGTCAACCCTTAGGTTTGACTTGGTTTGACCCAATTTGAGTTATTGATCATCTTATGATGATGTTGGTCACAATGTGAGGCTTAGTTGGGCTTAGTTCAAGCCAATTTGGGTTGGATTAAAATTTGGCTCAAAATGGGTACTTTAGGTCACTTTGGGTCAAGTGAGCCTAAGTGGGTCAAATGGCTTGGTCAAAGCTTGATTTGAGTTAGATTGAACTCACATATGGACTTATGATTGAAATATAAATTCATTTGCAAGTGATTTGGAATCAAATGGGTTTTGATTCATTTGATAATTTCAAGTTCAAAAGGGTGGACATGAGTTTAACATGGGTTTGATTTTTGAATTTAGTTTTGGTTTGATGGTTGGGGTTTATGTTCATATTTGGATTCATTATTGTAGGATTGATTGAATCATGAAGAAAAATCAAGGGTTTGACATGATTTGAAATTGATTTGGCTAAGTTCAATATTTTGACTTGAAGGCTTAGGTTGGATTTTTGATTAAATTTGGATTTGATTTTTGTTTAATTTATTTTTGGATTGATGATTGAAGTTTGTGTTTATATTTGGATTCATGACTGTAGGATTGATTGAATCATAAGAAAAATCAAGGGTTTGGCTTGATTTGAAATTTATTTGGCTAAGTTCAAGATTTTGACTTGAAAGACTCAGGTTAGATTTTTGATTGAATTTGGATTTGATTTTTGAATTTAGTTTGATTCATTTGAATTTATATTTCTTTTATATATGTGAATATAAATGAGAATATAAATGGGTTATGAGAAAATTCCTTGAATTTGAATTGATTTAGATTTAATTTGGGTTAAGTCCATAAGATAGAATCAAAGTGCCTTAGGAAAAAATTTTGGAATTGGATTTGAATTTTGGATTTAGTTTGATTGATTTGAATTTATATTTAATTTATATATGTGAATATAAATGAGAATATAAATGGGTTGTGATAAAATTCTTTGAATTTGAATTGATTTAGAATTAATTTGAGCTAAGTCCATGGGAGGGAATCAATGGACTTAGGAAACTTTTTGGAGTTTGGAATCCAATCATGGGCTTCAATCATTTGGAAATGGTTTGAGTTTGGAGAAAGTCAATCAAGTTGAAATTTATTTAAGTTTGATTTGAAGGGAAGAAGTGAGGAATTTTGGTTAAGCTATAGGGTAGGAAAATTTTCCTAAAACCCCTAAGGCCTGACCTATTCCAATGGCTAACTCTTCTAAGTCTCCAGGGCTAGGTTGAGTGTCCACCTAATCACTAGATGTGTCTTAATACTAAGGAACTCTTAAAGTCTAAGAGAAGTCCTATGTCCAAGATGGAGGGGTTGAGAGCTCAATCTAAAAATGAGGTTAACAAAGAGCTTATATTATAATAGAAGAAGTGGTGACTAATAACTTTCAGTGGCCCTCTGATAGATTAAATCCTAAGAAAGTACCTAGTGTTAACAATAATGATATGATTGTAATGTTTACATCACAAGTAGCTTTCCTACTTAAAAAATTAGACAATTTAGAAATTAATTAAAATATTAATAATATGAATCAATGGGGAGAAAATGGTGAAATTAGTGTATTAGAAATCAAACTAATCAAGGATTGGAAATGCTTAACTATATCTCAAATAAACTAAATGATCCTTACTCAAATACATTTAATCAAGGTTGGATAAATCACCCAAACTTTTCTTGGAATAATAATGCAAACTATAAACCAAATAAAAATATGAGAAGTTGGAATAATAAGAATTAAAACCCTCAAAATTTTAACTTTTGACTTTCATTCCACCAAGATATCCTCCATTTTATCAAACTAAGAAAAAGAGACTCACCTTAGCAAAATTAGTGATACAAATTAGAACTCAATTACAAAACCAAAAAGCTCCAATTAGAAATTTAGAGATTTAATTAAGGCAACTAGCTAATAACTTTACAAATATACCACAAAATAATTTACCTAGTAACATAAAAAATAAATCTAAAAGATAAAAGTAAAGAATAATGTTAAGGAAATTGAGTTAAGAAGTGAAAGGAAACAAAAAGAAATAGAGCTAAAAGATGACAATGAGTAAAATAAAATATTCAGTAAAGAAGGAAGTTAATGAAAATAAAGAAATTGAAGAAAAGAGAAAGGAAGCATAAAAAGAAGCATTTAATAAAATGAGAGAAAGACCACCACCTCCATTTTCCTAGAGACTTCAAAAACAAAATATGGATAATCAATTTTCTAAATTCTTAAAAGTATTTAAGAAATTATTCATAAATATATCATTCATAGAAGCTTTGGAACAAATGCATATAAAAGAAAATTAGGAGAAAATGAAACAGTATCTCTTTTTGAAGAATGAAGTACAATAATTCAAAGAAAATTATATTTAAAAACTTAAAGATCTTGGGAGTTTTAATATTCTTTGCCCTATAAGGGACAAATTTTTTGGAAAACCATTATGTGATTTAAGAGCTATTATAAACTTAATTCCTTAATCAATTTTCAAGAAACTAGGACTAGGAGAAGTACAACGTACATGTGTGACTCTATAATTAGCTAATAAATTTTTTACTTATTTTAAGGGTATTGTTAAGAATGTTCTAGTTAAAGTAGATAAATTTATAAAAGGGGTTTTCTTAACTACTTATAGAGTTAATGATCAAGAAGTTAAATGATCAAGAAGTTAAATTTAATGTATTTAACTCTATTAAGTTTGTTGAGGATAGAAATAAAGAATGTTATAAGATTGGGTTCAGTAAAAGTTAAGTAGAAAAAGAATTGGATTCTTATATCATAAATGATTTTATAGAACAAAAATGCAAAATGATGATGGAAGAATAAGAAGACTTTCAATTCCTTAAAATTACATCCAATCAATTTAAAGAAAAATCTGAACCATTAGAAATGTCTATACAAAGAAAGAATCTCAAGCCATCTATAATAGAAACCCCAAAAATTAAAACCATTATCAAATCACTTGAAATATGTTTACATAAGGAAAAAATCAATATTACTAATAATCATCTCAATTGATTTAGAAGAAAATCAAGAAGATAAATTAATTGAACTTCTTAAAGGACATATAAAAGAATTTGGATGGATAATAGTAGATATTAAAGGAATTAGTCATTCAATATGTATACATAGAATTTTAATGGAAGAAAATAGTAAATCATTTATAGAAAATCAAAGGAGACTAAATTCTATCATCAAAGAAGTTGTAAAAAAGGAAATCTTAAAGTGGTTGGATGTTGGAAGTTTATATCCTATATTAGATAGTATGTGGGTAAGTCCAATCCATTGTGTGCCTAAGAAAGAAGGAATGACTATAGTTACTAATACAAATAATGATATCATTCCTACTAGAATAGTCATAGGATGAAGGATTTGTATTGACCATAAGAAGCTAAATAAAGCCACTAGAAAAGATTATTTTCTTTTGTCTTTCATCCATCAAATGTTAAATAAGTTAGCAAGCCATTCATATTATTATATTTTGGATGGGTATTCTGGATATAATCAAATTTCTATAGCACCTCCAGATTAAGAGAAAACAACATTCACCTGTCCTTACAGTACCTTTGCTTTTCAAAGTGCCCTTCGGCTTATGTAACACACCTGCTACATTTCAACATTGTATGATGGTTATATTTTCTAACATAATTGAAAACTACACTGAAGTGTTTATGGATGATTTTCTATTTTTGGTTTAACATTTGAACATTTCTTAGAAAACTTATAAACCATTCTTAGGAGATGTGAAGAGAAAATTGTAGTACTTAACAAGAAGAAATGCTATTTTATTTTTAGAGAAGGAATAGTACTAGGCCATATATTTTTTTAAAAAAAATAATAGAAGTGGATAGGGAAAAAGTGCAGATTTATCAAAGATTTTTTACCACCAACTAAAGTTAAATGGAATCAGATGTTTTCTAGGACATGGTGGATTCTACATGAGATTTATCGAAGACTTTTCAAAAATATCAAAATCATTGTGCAACTTATTAAAAAAGAATACACCCTTTATTTTTACAAAGGAATGTCAAGAAGCTTTTAATATATTAAAAGTCGAATTAAGTTCAGCTCGGATTATTATAACACCTGATTGAAATTTACCTTTGAAATTGATGTGTGATGTAATTTATTTTGTAATAGGGTTAGTCTTAGAACAAAGGAAAGATAAAAATTTTTATGTGATATACTATGCTAGTAAAATTCTAATTAAAAATTTGTTAAATTATTCAACAATTGAAAAAGAGTTACCTGTTGACTTCATTTTTATATGAGGTTAACATCACTTCTAAAATTAGTAATTAGGATACATAATCTTAGATTAGGAACCTTCTAATTAAAGTGCTTAGGACACTACATCTGGTGATTTAGTACATCTTCCTTGGATTTGATCTAACCTAATGGGCTTAGGTAGACTCAACCCAAATTTTAAATTTGGATTAAATTAAAACAAATCTAAATAAATCAAAATGATTGAATCGAAAACAAAATAAAAGTCAATATAGTCAACCCAATTGACATGGTTTTGACTTATATGGGTCCCACCAAGTTAAAGGTCAACTTACCAAAAATTTGACCAAATGAAATCATTCTAAATCTTCCAAATGATAAAATAAACATGTTTAATTATGAATCTAAAGAAATGTAAAATTATTTAGTCCTTAGGTTAATTAGATCACTTATTCTAAATGAATCTAAATGGGTTTTATTGGGTTCTAACCCAATTCAAATTGAATTCAACTCAATTTAATTGATAAAAATTAATTGGAAATGATAATCAAACATAATCCAACCCAAAATTGGGTCTAATTTGATCAAACTAGTCATTTGACCTAAATGAAACCAAAGATTAACTAAGCCTAATTTGAGTCAAATTGGTTCAAATTAAAATCAAATGAAATTAATCACTCCAAATCATCTCGCACATGTGATTAGCCATGATTAGAATCCAAACAAAATTCAATTGAGTCAAATAGGTCATTTGAACTCAATTGAAATCAAGCCTAACCCATTTAAACCAAAATGTGTTAAAATGAAATGAAATGAAATCCAAAATTAATTCAAATCCTAAATACAACAACAACATGCCTTTATCCCACTATGTGGGGTCAACTACATGAATCCTTCTTCTCCATTGTGTCCTATTATGTGTCAAATTCTCATTTAATTCAAGTCTACTAAGGCCAATTTGTATACATCTTAACCAAGTCTTTTTAGGTCTATCTCTACCATTCTTAACAAAAGGCAAATCTAATGCATATACTCTCCTAATCGGGTCATTAGACAGTCGACACTTTATGTGGCCAAACCATCTAAGGTGACTCTCTCTAATCTTATCTGCCATTGGAGCTACTCAACTTTTTTGAACATACTCATTTCACATTATATCTCTAAGAGTAAAGCCACTCATCCACCTGAGCATCCTCATCTCCACAACATTTAACTTAGACTTATGCTTCTCTTTTATTCGCCAATTCTACACCATAATTCATTGCAGGACCACCATCTTATAAAATTTTTCTTTTAAGTTTAAGCAATACTTTTCTATCACACAATAGGCTAAATGCATTCCTCCACTTCAACCATCCAACTTGAATTCGACTGATAACATCTCCATCTATTTCACCATTATTTTGAACAATAGAGCCTAGATATATGAATCGCTCAATATTTTTAATGACTTGATCACCCAATGTCACAATACTATGACTAGAACTTCTGCAACTAAAATTACACTCCATATATTCAATTTTAGATCTACTTAAATGAAAACTTTAAGACTCTAAAGTTGACCTCCATAATTTAAGTTTCTCTTGGACTCCCTCTCTAATCTTATCAACAAGAATAATTTCATCAGCAAAAAGCATACACAAGGTACATCTTCATGTAAATGCCTAGTAAGAACATCCATAACTAAAGAAAAAAGATAAGGGCATAAAGCTGATACTTAAAGTAATCCAACTAAAATAAGAAAATATTTTGTCAATCCTCCTTATGTTTGGACACAAGTAATAACTCCATTATACATATCCTTAATGACTTGAATATAACCAATATTAACTCCTTTCTTTTCTAGAACTCTACAAGGAAGATTGCTTGAAACTTTATCATAAGTTTTCTCTAAATCAACAAATATCATATGTAGATCCTTCTTACTTTCTCTATACTTCTCCATCATAGCTCTTAACAAATGTATAGCATTCATAGTAGATCTACCTGGCATGAAATCAAACTGATTATGAGAAACTTTTGTATCACATCGTAACCTATGCTCAGTTAATCTCTCCTATAATTTTAATGTATGACACGTTAACTTAATTCCTCTATAATTTGCACACTCTTGTGCATCACCTTTATTCTTAAATATATGAACCAACAAACTCTTTCTCCACTCATCTCGTATCTTTTTAGTCTTAAAAATAATATTAAAAATATTTGTGAGCTAAGAAATTCCTTGATCTCCTAAACATTTCCACACTTCTATTGGAATATCATTATGTCATATTATTTTTTCACATTTCATTTTCCTTAAAGCTTCTCTAACTTCAAATTTACTAATATGATGATAAAAAAATAACTTTCTTTTTTTGTTTAGGACATTAAGGTTGCTAAAATTAATCATCTTTCATATCCTTCATTAAAAAGTTTATCAAAATCTCAACCACCTATTTTCAATATCCTTTTCAAAGAAAAGCACTTTATGATTTTCATCCTTAATACACCTCACTTGAACTAGATCTTTACGTCTCCTATCCCTTTGGTTGGGTAACTTATACATAGATTTTTTTTTACCTTCTTTAGTATCTAATTTATTGTCTAAATCACTAAAAGCTAAATTTTTAGCTTCAAATATTATTTTCTTAGAATCTCTACGGGCCACTTTATATCTTTCCCAATTCTCTGGGTTTTTACATCTAAACTAAGTTTTATAATAATACTTCTTATTTTTTATCTTTTCTTGCACATTTTGACTCCACCATCAACTATTTTTATTAAAAGAAGCTTTTCTTTTTGATTTTCCAAACACATTTTTTGCAAAATTAATCATAAATGATTTAATTAAATCAATACTTAATCAATCATCAATTAAAGATGATTGAATCCAAAATTAAATGAATTAAATCAAAAATAAATGCTTTGAATCCAAATGCTTGGATTGGGTTCAAATGTTTAATCTAATTCAAATGGATTTGGGTAGCCACACATTAGCCTAAAGGTTGTGATGGTGATGCCAGAAGCCATAAATGAAACCAAAGGGAGATGAGTTGTGATTTTGACTAAGTAAAAGATACTTAGTGGATTCTTCCTCCTCCCTTCATCCAAAGTCCTTTGGATTTTATCCAAGCCACCTTTGACCACCTCTTGGAGAATGGTTCCAATTTTTTGAATCAAATGGCCAGCTCTCAAGCAAAAGAGGACTTAGTCTCCTTCCTGAAGAAAAGGAAGAAGGAGCAAAGGGAAATTCCATGAAGCCAAGCTCTCGGCCAATGGAGGAAAGGGGAGGAAATGAATTCCTCCCCTCAAACTTCTTATTCCAAGATACTCACAAGGCCAAGTGGGGACTAAATCCACCCTCTGGCCGAGCTTCTCGCTGCTGGTGGTCAGATTCTGGCCAACCAAAAGCTCAAATATATGGCTCTCAGCCATGTATGGAAAGAGGGGAGAGAGGAAATTTCCTCTCCCTCTTTTCATCTCAAATCATTCATAAGATAAAGAGAAGAAAAATTGGACCATTCCCCCAACCGCTCACTGTCGGCAAGCCGTAATTCAGCCAAATATGATGGCCACCACTCAGCCTTTAATGGAAAAACACTAGGGGGAGTGTTTCACCTCAAATTGAATGTTTTAACACATTCTATAGGTCGAGGTGACCTGAAACAAATCCTCACTGAGGCTTGCCTAGTAAGGTGGAGAATGGTCAAACCTATCAAAATGGGCCGCACGTTGGTCTCTAAGGCGTTTGGTGTGGAAGAAAGTAACCAAATGGCATTCATGGCTTCATCCCATCGAGGTCAAAGGTGTTTGAGTCAATCTCACCATCGGAGATCGCCAGAGTTGAGGTATGTTTCACAACCGACCTATATAGCATTCAATTTTGGTCCTTTTTGAAGAGAATTTAATTCTCATGAGGAAGAAACCATATAAATTGATTGCAAATCGATCCTTAATCATTTTTGCAATCAAAATAACATCAAAATTATTCTCTGATCACCGAAAATTTGTCAGATTCGACAGATGGCGTCTGTCTCTCACTGGAGATGAATGGGGAGTGATCTCTATCATCCATTCCTTCTATTTGGATTGGACGACCGAGATCTAGCCGCATTATTTGATTAAACCCCTTAACGAAATCATGGAATTAATTGAGACTGATCGAGATTCGACAGTCAAGATCTATCTCGCGTGGTGCAGTGGTCCCCTGTGAAGCCCAATGGAGGTCCCTAAACAAGGAGATGATCACGGATACCCATAGATCTAGACTTGTAGTTTTAGGCTGGGTTGTATAATGGTAGAGCTCGACCATTAGTTTGCTCTTTCTTTCATGGTGTACAGCGATACCCAGCCGCATCGACCTTTCTTTAAAATTAAATTAGCTTGATTTATTTTTGTTGTATAATATAATTAACCTACTTTTTTAGGTTTCTTTTTGTGTTTTGCTTTCTATGATGATTGCTTAGACGTAGGCTCATAGAAAAAATTAAATTTTTTATCCAACTTAAATCTAATCAAAAACACAAAAATAAAGAAACTTGAAGATTCACGTAAATTAAAACCTTAAACAAAACTTAAAATCAATTAGAAATAATTAGCTCTCAAAAATTATACAATCATATTACTCTAAATCCTTGAATTGGGAACTTCACCCATTATATATAAGGGGCATCTGACTTGTAGGATGACCACCTTCTCGGGGAAGTTTATTTTCTTTTATTGATTTGGCCAATAATTATTTTTAATTGCATGGAATTTAGGCATAAAAAAGCATACCCCAAGATTTGATATAAATCATGAATCAAAACATATAAAATCTGAAAAATGTGTATTAGTTAGATGCAATTCATACTCTACATGATCCTAGGGATTAGGGAGTGAGTCTAGGATTCTTAGATTCTTTCCTAAAAAATACAACAACCTAGCATCTTGCATACATGAGATATAGAATCATGGATTTAAAATGTGCTTAGGTGGTGTTAGCTGGCAGACCCTCCAGGTAAGTTGAAAGTTTAGAAGAGTTACGGATAGGTTTGTTCCCTCAAGTGAAAGGAATTACTGATAATTCTCAAGATGGAACTAGGTTGAGCATCTGACTTGGTTCAAAAGCACTTATAGACTTAGGTTCTAAAGCATCCTCCTTAGAGAAAGTCTTCAACTCTAAGCATTTCTATAGTCTTGTGCTGCTAGAATCTAAGGCCTAGATTTCTAAAAATATGTCAACTCAAAATCTAAATTAAATTTCAAAATTTAAAGCTCAATTATAAGATAGTTGAAATGCTTACTAGGCATCCTAATTTCAATAGGTATTTCCTACTTCATCCTGTTTGGCAAAAAAAAAATTTTTCTTTCCACTTTAAATCATTCCCAATTGCAATTCCAAATATCATTTTTTTTCAAATCAACTTAGAAATTCATAGAAATAATAACTTATTTCTTTAATCGAGAGTATTCTTAGGAAGAGACCCTTTTTGAGATGCAATTAACTATAGGGACTTGTCTTCATAAGAAACTATGAACCCAATTTTAAAATAAACCCTACTCTACTTTCCATGTAATTTAGGAAAAAACTCTCTAGTTCATGAAAGACCCATTTAGTCTTTTATTAAATGACTGAATCTATTATAGGATAATATGTTTATCTTTCGAGATGATATGTTTACTTTTAATGATGTGTTTTGATCATCCAAATAAAAAATTCTTAAACTCTAAGTGGTGTCATAAATTTTTCTCGCATTACTAACTATTATCTTTGCCTTCGATAAATTTAGATCATATCTAATTGGAACAAAAATTATAGTATATATTGATTATGTAGCAATTAATTAGATGGGCCTTATTATTTCAAAAGTTTGATCTGGAAATTAGAGATAAAAAGGATAAGAAAATCAAGTAGCTGATCACTTATCTAGATTAACAACTGAGGAAGAGTTGAGAGCTAGTGGAAATATTTAAAAAAAAACTTTCTGAATGAATAATTATTTGCAGTTAAGCATTAAGTTATTCCATGGTATGCAGATATTGTGAATTATCTAGTAAGTGACATTATAACTTATGGAATCATTTGTAATAAAAAGAAAAAATTCTTACATTATGTAAAATTCTATTTTTGGGATGAACCTTATCTCTATAAGAATTGTTCTAATTAGATACTAAGAAGATGCATTCCTGATAATGAAATTTTAGAAATTATGAGATCTTGTCGTAATTCTGAGTACAGAGGACATTTGAGATGTGCACAAAATAACAAAACAGCTTCTAAGATATTACAAAGTGGATTTTATTGGTCAACTTTATTTAGAGATGTGCACGAATATGTGAAAATTTATGATAAATGCTAAATAATAAGAAATATCTCTAAGCGTCAAGAAATACCCTCAAATTATATTTTAGAGGTAGAAATCTTTGATGCATGAGGAATAGACTTTATGGAACAATTTATTTCTTCATATGTGAATGAATATATCTTAGTAGATGTTGATTATGTGTCCAAATGGATAAAAGTAATACCTACACCAAAAATTATATATATATATATATATATATATATATATATATATATATATATATATATATATATATATATATATATTACAAGACTTGGAACACTTAGAATCATTATTAGTGATGAAGGTACTCATTTTCTAAAATAAATATGTGAAATAATTATTAAAAAATATGGAGTACAACATAAAATAGCTACTATGTATCATCCTCAAACAAATGGCAAAGCTGAAATTTCAAATAAAGAAATAAATAAGATTTTAGAAAAAGACTATAGGGCCTATTAGAAAGGATTGATCACTAAAATTAGATGATGCATTACGGGCCTATAGAACTACATACAAAACCCATATTGGAATGCCTCCATATAGATTAGTATTTGGAAATGCTTGTCACTTATCACTAAAATTAGAGCATAGAGCATTATAGGAAATTAAAAATTTTAATTATGATATGAAAATAAGTACAAAAAAGTTATTCATAGATTTGAATAAATTAGAAGAAATTAAATTAGGAGCATACAAAATTTCAAGGATATATAAGAAATAGATCCAAAAATGGCTTGATAAGAAGATCCTTAAGAAATAGTTTAACTTGGATTACAAGTATTATTATTTAACTCAAAAATAAAATGATTTCCAGGAATACTAAGATCAAGATGGTCATTGCGTTTCTTAGTTGTTAAAGTTTATGCACATGCAGTGGATATCTAAGATTTAAAGACGACTGAGATTTTCAAAGTGAATGGTCAATGGCTTAAGCCATAATATGAATGGAAATTGGGCGTAATTTAATAGCTCCATTAATTTAATCAAAGATCTTAAAAATTAGAAAACTACATTAACCTAAGAAAATTAAACAAAGAACTTATTTTTTAGATCACTTTCTTATTTTTATTTTTTATTTTTGTTTTTAGTTTTTTAGTTTTTATTTTTTTTATGTGAGAACAAAAGCATGTTTGGTAATTTTTATGAATTTTTTATTTTTAAAAAAAACATGTTTTTTTAATGGAAAAAAAATAAATAATGAATTTAATTATTACTCTAAGGGGCCGCTTGGGACCACTTTATATTTTTTATTTTTAAAATTTTAAAATAAAATAAAAATAGGTTCGATGTTTTCTTATTTTAACATAAAGCAGAAATATATTTAGAGATATAAATGATGATGATGGATGTTGATCTACATATCTATTATATTTCTCAAATCAAAACAAATGCAATAGAATTAATGATTGATGAAAGTGATGTGCACAAATTAGATTTGAATCATCGTCATAACAACCGGAATAGTACTCGTTCATAAAAAGAATCACTTAGAAAAATTAAAAATATAAAAATCTATCAAACAAGAATTTTCATAGTTGATTCAATTGTGCATAATAAAATCGACAAGCTATAAATGCGATATCACGTGATTTGAGCAATATTTGACCATCGTTGATTCTACTTTAAAAATGTGTACTTATAAGATAAATAATACCAATGTATTTAAAACATTGAAAATGCAAAAGAAAGATATTCATTTGTAGGAGTTGATGCATAAATATGAAATATAAAATACCTACACGTATAATTAAATTCTATGATACAAATAAAATTTATGAAAAGATATAAATATATTTTAAATAGTAATTATTGATGAAGTAAGTTAAATTATTATTATTATTATTATTATTATTATTATTATTATTATATAATCAAGTTAAATTTAATTAGAATCAATCAAATATTAATATATAAATTCAAATTTTTATTATATATATAAGCACACATGATATATTAAAATTAATCTATTATTACCCTACATTCAAGATTTGTTAGATTAAATTAATTAAAATTAATAATATTATATAATATAATTTTAAAAAATAAAAAAATCAAATCCAAATCCTTAAAAATTTGAAAAGTATGACCAGGTGTTTAAAAAACAAAGAAAAATAGGTTTTACATATTTTTAGTATTTTTGAAAATAAAAATTAAAAATAGAAAAATAAAAATAATAAAACAGATAAACAAACATATTTTTTATTTTTTATATTTCTTAAAAATAAAAATAAAAAATAAAAAATAAAAATTGATTCCAAACAAGGCCTTAAAAGTTTATTTTAGTATTTGTTGCAAAGGATTATGCGTTGAAGATCAATTAGAAGGATATTGCATTGCTAGGAGGCTTAATTAAAGGCAAAGCTCATTCCCTTTTTTTTGAGTTTCCAGAATGGTCTCATACAATCAAGTCTACAAATATTTGCTTCTCTTATATATATATATATACCTGTTTATTTGTCAGATAATAAAAAAAAATTTAGATAAAAAGATTATTTTATAGTTATTTGATTTTACAAATTCACGACTACTGTTTTTTTGACAAAATGTAATGAAAAATTGATTTGTAGGTGATGTAGTGATAGGATGGTATGGTTGGCAGATATGGCGTGAACCCAGTATGGTATAAGGCTGGCCCGGCAAGCGGCAGCATAGACAGGCAATGACGATGGTGGTGGGCGATGGTGGATGACGCGAGGGCTCAAGGCGCGGTTAGAAGCTACCAAGATCACTTATTATAGAAGATTTGAATTAGATTATTTAATTCCAAATACATAACTTTCTGGTGTATTGAAATGACTAATTTTACTTTCTTAACCAAACGCTTAAAATGTTCAAAAGATGATTGGAATTGGAGATTCTAAATGCTTCTCAAACACTCTTCAATATCACTGAATAAGGGGTTGTTTGGGATCAATTTTATTTTCTGTTTTATTTCTATGTTATTTTTTAAAATATATTTATTTAGAGTATTTTTTATGTAGTTTTATTTTTTGTTTTCAAAAATAAATAATATTATTTTAAAAATTACTCAAAACATCTTTAAGTGTTTTTAAAAATAAGTACAAGCAAACAAGTTTTTGTTTAAGCAAAATATAAACAAAATAAAATAAAATTACAAAATAAAAATAAAAAATAAAAGTGATCCTAAATGGCCCCTAAGCAGTGCTGGAGCACTGTATTAAAATAAAACAATGAATAAAAAGAGAGAAAGTGGGTTGATTGGTTGATCAATGTTGAAGCACTACTAAAAGAGCATCGTGGTGCCTATCAAAAAAGTTCAAAAGGTTGGCAATCGAACAACCACATTTAACATAAAAAGACCAAAAGGTTGACCAGTGTTGCGGCGCTATGTCATAGTGCATCGATGCTCAATCAATGCCTGACACATCTTATTGTACGCTATCAGTTATATAATTAATACCATAAATATATCTTTTGAAGAGAATAGGAACTGCCTTGACCAGTTGACTAGCGCCTAGGCACTGCATGCAGCATCGTAGTGCTATATCTAGCAAAATAGAACAAAGAGGCTAGCATTTCAACGCATCAAATTACTTGAGGACAAATAATAGTTTGAGTTTGGGGTTATTTGATAAGTGTTACAATTATGAAGATTTTATATAATTTTGATGTCTTTATCATGTATTTTTATGTTAAAATGTATTTATTTTAAGTATATTTTGTATTGTAATAAAAAATATATATCAAAAAATTGAAAGAAAGAAAAAAAATTTAGGGCCAGCACCGTGGCATTATAAATGGCCTAAATTGGGGCAATTTTATAGTAAGGTTATGGCCTAGGCACCATATTAGCAGCATCGTGGCATTAGATCAAACTCATTTTAGGATAGTTTTATAGCAAGCACAACGCCTAGGTATTGCATAAGCGATGTTGTGCTAGAAAAAAATATCAATCAGAAGCAGCAAGCATAGAGCCACAATGCCACAGCACTGCATCAATAGCATCACAGCACTACTACCCAACATAATAGATTCGTGATGGTTTAGGGATGATTTCAAGCAGCTTTCAAGGCAGTTATGGCAAGAGCATCTAGGCAGCCTACTAAGGTTGTATCTAGATTATATATAGAAGACGTTTTCAAAAGAAAAAAAGTTCTTTTTTTAGATTTTTATTTTTATTTTTCTTGACAAAAGAGTTAGTGTGTGTGTGAGTTCTTTGTGAAGCACTTGGAGAGTGATACTCCAAGTGTTGTGAGAGTGTGTAAGAGTAGTATAAAAGAGTTTTTTTTTTTAAGCATGAGGTGGAGAAGGAGATTAACAATCAAGGATTTTAGTGGGGGATGGTGGATATTTCTACGAGGAAGCAGTAGAGGACTGCGAGAAATGAACTTAGAAAATCAACTCTGGGTGCTCTTTTCTTTCTTCTCTGATTATCCTACATCTTATTTTACAATGTTTAATATGATTTTTTTTCTTTTTCTTTATTATGGAGCACTAATCTATAAAATGCTCTGAATTTATGTGAGATTCAGATGTGTGTGTTGTATTAGACTATACTTTGTGAATTAATATAAGAAAATTATTTATGCCTTTCAATAAAATTATGTTTTGCTTTTCTCCATACTTTGTTTACTTGTAATCTCGCCAATTATATACTTCATGAAATTAAGTGTGATGTAGATTTATAGATGAAATCCTAGAACAATAACTATAAAAGATAAATAAATGTACTAAATAATAATTAATGTGCTAGATAGTCCAAAAACGCTAAATAATTATTGAACATATGATTATTTTTAAGATTTGCAATCATTTAAGGGAAAATATGGGTAATGCAACCAATCAAAATTCACTTAACACTTGATAGAAAACTGGAAAAAGCGATTGATTTGATTATACTTGTCTAGACGTAGAGAGTATAATATTTTTACTCCTAGTTGACGCTACAAGCTTGAAATTGATCAACTACTTTATTTAATATAATACATAATCCAAAAACTCCATAAATTCATAATACTTCTTTTAAAATAAAAAATATTTATATTTTCTATGAAAATTATTCTTCTATGTCTCTTGAAAATAGTAAATAGTAATTTTAATTAAGCAGTTACATTTTATTAGATAAAAACTAAGTTTTGTTGAAAACTCTATAAATACATGAATTTCTTTTTTTTTTTTGACAAAATAAATGTAATGTAAATTATTTTGTAGATTATAAATATATATCAATTGACGAAAGAAGAGGCCACATGAAATCCTGGCGTTCAAAACCCTCTTGTATCGTCATTGACAGAAAATAAAATCCCTTCTTCTTCCAAGAAGCCTCCAAAGCCATGGTTCGATCAAACACCATCTGAAGCTGCTCGGATTTGATCGATCAGCTGATTCAGCGAACTGTCAACCTCACAACCTGTAAGAGATTTCCTTCGTTGTCAAAAATGAAGCCAAGGATTCAATCCATTTAAGCTTAGCCTTTATGATTCAAGGTAACTAATCTTACCTGTAAAGACATTTAGATTCGGGTGCTTTCTTAAACAAACTTGTGTGTAGAGAGGTTTTTAATGTAGGATAGAAATCTTGAGTGTTTGTGATGATTTTTGATGTCTACAATCTGAAAAATTTTGATCGGAAATTTCGGATCATTGCCATTTTCTTGGACGATTTACATTTGTATATGGAGGTTAGAGATAAAATCACAGCCATCGATTGTTTTCGCAAAGGATGGACGGTTTCGCTTTAGCCAAACCTTTTAATTCCTGTTCCGCCTAGTCATAATCAATCATTAATCAAATGATTTATAAAAAAAAAAATCAAATCACAGCATAAAGTCTAAATATCAGCTAAAACTTTGATAATACATAATAAATTCAAATCTAATTCAAAAAATATAAATAAATATTTATTTTGAATCAACAAATAGAGAGGAACATAAGAAAAATAAAACCTTATTTTATTTTGTATATTATGAACTTAATTAAAGAGAAACATAGATTTAAATTAATGAAATTAAGCCTAAACCTTCAGAATTTTTTTAAGGTAATGTTAATTAAAGTATTATTATAAATTAGAATAAAATTTTATATAGAGAAAAAAGTATTAACAAATATAAAATTTTAATATAAATCACAAAATAGAAACTAAACTTTTGTATAGAGAAAAAAGTATTAACAAATATTAGAAAGCTTAATATGATTAAAATTAGAATTAAAATCTATTAACAAATATTTAAATTATTATAATTAATTAATTCAATTTAATCCAATAAATCACAAAAAATTAAAAATAATTTAAATTAATTTAAAGTGACTTCAAATTTTTATACCCCTAAAAATGTTTCCATAATATTTTGATTTAGCTTAATATGATTACTAAATTTAAATTGCAATTCACTAATAAATCATAAATATAAATAAAGAAGTAATATTAAATAATATTAAAATAATGCCTAAATTTTTATGTGTGAAAACAATTCTTAAAAGAACTTGATTTAATTTAAGAAAAAATGAAAACTTGAAATCATAACAGCTTCAAATGACATATGAAACCACAACACAAGGATGATTTAAAACACTTACATGAAAGTGTAACCAAATTATATTACGAATGTATAAGTTCAAATAAAAAAGCTAATGGAAATACCTTTTCTCAAAAGCTTTTGATGTATCCAAATAAGTTAAGACTAGTGAAATCAAACTTTGTAATTTATTGAAGATAACTTGAAATAAAATAAGAAGTACCTCCACTTAGTGATTGATGAAGATAGTAAGGAGAGAGAGATGATTCTAATATCAAATCTTCAAGAAACTTTAAGAATGGATTTCAATCACACAAGAAGCAAGAGATGATGGAGAGTATGTTGACTTGTTCCAAGCAAATCCTTATGGAGAGATCGACCAAGGATATGTTTTCACCAAACCTTCAACCTTTTCCAAGCAAGCTTCAACACAAGGTCTCAGCCAAGGTTGAAAGTGTAGGAGAATGAGAGCTTACACACCATGGAAGAGTTGTGATTGTTTGCAAAGCTTCCAGCCAAGGAATAAAGAAGGAGAAGAAAGAGTGTTGTAGCACTTTGAATCACAAGAATCTCCAAGAAATCAAATTGCAAGATTTTGTCAAGATGGAGAGGAGCTGAGCAGAATCAACCTAAGCTTAAGCCATCTTATATAGAAAAGGAGAGGAAGGTGAGGTCGGCCAAGCAAGAGAGAAACTGGTGGAAAAAATGATTAAAGAAATGATTCAATTTTGAATCAATCAATTAATTAAAAAATTCTATGATAAGCATTTTGGCCAATGAGAGATGGAATGAGAGAAATTTAATTTGGCAACATCTTGAATTTTGAATTTAAGAGGCTATGAGGAATTAATAGGTTCATCCATGACAAGAGGAATAGAAAGGGAATTCTAATTAAGATAATTATTCAAAAATGAATTGATAATTTTAATCAAATAATTAAGAATCCCATAATGAAATTTTTGGCCAAAGTGAGATAGAATGAGAATATAAATCAAGCAAGAATAATTTAGGAGAATCTAAACTATAATAATCGACCAAAGAGAGAAAATCAATTAAGGCAAGGTTTTGAAATTTGAATAGATTAACACATGATATAAGATTAATTTAAATGAAATTCATATGCATGTGGGTCAGCCAAGAGAGAAGAAAGAGAGGAAGGAATGTTATTTAATATAAATGCATAGTCAAATTAAAGTCCAAGATGGAATGAGTTTAAATTAATTTAATTTTGAATTCCAGCAAAGATGGTCGGCTAAATATAATACCAAACATGGATTCAATCAAGGTTTTAATTCAAGATACATAGAGTATATGATGAATTAATTAGAGAGAGAGAGAGAGAGAGAGAGAGATTAAATTGGAAACTCCATAAAATAATTCAAATAAAATAAATAGAGAAAATCAAATAAAATTTTTGGCCAAAGAGACTTCCCATAATTAAGTTGATGTCCAATCAATGAAATCAATTAATTTAATTCAAAGAGGATTAATTAAGATGTTTTTAAGTAATAAAATTTTATTAAAATAATTCAAATTTTATTTTAATAGGGCACGCCAAAACACTTTCCTAAAATAGATTAATTAAAAAGGAAAGTTTATTAAATTATGGCTCATTTGAATTCAAATTTGAATTAACTTAAAATAATTTAATTAAACTCAAATTAGCTAAATTAAAGAATGCTAGGGTCGGCCAAATCATTCCATAAATGGATAAATCCAATCTTGCATTAATATGGCAATGAATATTCAATTTAAATTCAAAAATTCAAATAAATGAATTTTTAAAATTAGGATTAATTAGGGAAATATTATGAAAATAATTTGAATAAATCTCACAAGATTTATTAATCAAAAATCTATAAACAAATTTGACCTAAACATAATTTAGATGATAATGATGATATGAGAGAGAAAATAAAAAGTATAGGAGAGAAAAGGATAATTAGTATAATTCTAGAATAATTTTATTCTCATACAAGAAATAAATAATAATTAATGTAATTAAGCATGAAAATAATTATATGAAATATGAAATTAATTCATCTTTCTTGAAAGCAAAATAAATGTTACTTAAACTCATGCAACTAATTTATATTATTGAAAATGGATAATTCAAAGAATAATACAATTTTAATATGTAGAAAAATATGAAGAAATTTAAATAAATTATTTAGAAATATTTAAAAACATCATTTATAAAATTTTAAATAATTTGATTAAATTTAAAACTAATTAAATCATTTCAACCTGAAAAAAGAGAAAAATAAAATAAAAATTAGGTGAGTCAATCTATCAAACCTAAATTTGGTAGATCAGATTTGACCCCTCTTCAAACAAGTTTCTATAAATCCATAATTTTAAACTTTTAAATTTTAAAATATAAAAAAATTGATGAAAATAAATATTTTAAACAATATCCTTTTGTCTCAACAATTCTAAGGCTTCATAATCCCAAGAGCATATGTTGAGATAGCCCATAATATTCATTGTCTTAACATGCTTAAAGGTTGCAAATATGAGAGTGAAAATTTTAATTTTTTAAAATATCCAAAAATATTTATATCACTACTAATAAACTAATAAATAGACTTTTTCTTGTTTATAAAAAAATAGTTGGGCAACTAATATCATTTTTCAATTTTGAATTCAACTTTTCTATTGATAGTTGGAAAATGATTATTGGGTCTATGAATAAGTTTGGTACTGATTTTGATGACTTAAGCTTGACCTTCAAAGAGATTATTATGACTCATGTTAATTTAGTTTTTTTTAGAATATGATATGTGTATTGGAGTTTACTTTAAGATGGGGGTTACTAAGCCTATCCCTACCCTCTCTTCTTAAAAAAGAGAGTGGTTGAGACTTTGGCTCTTAGGCCTATAATAGATTCTAAAATGAGGAGCTTAGATAATAAAAAAATAAACATAAACATAACATGAATTAGCCTCATTCTTTGCTCCTATCACAATCAAAATTGGGTCCACCTCTGCTCTCCCTCTTATAAGTAAGACTCTAAAGAAAAATAAGAATAAGAGGGCTAAGAGAAAAATTCTTAGGAAAGAAAGCATGTTTAGTCACAAGCAATATAAGAGGCAAGGTTTATGATATTGAATAACATTCATGAGATATCTCTACTCTTAGGTGGGAGTAGGTTTTATCTCTCTCATCCATAAAGCTAGAGGAAGACATACATAGAACGGTGAGTTCTCCAGCTCATTTTTTTATTATAAAGTGCAAAAAGTCACTTGGACATATGAGTAAAGAACATTATAGTATAACAAGAATGATCTTTTAGAAGTGTGTTGATACACAAGGTGTAACAAAAGCAAACATACATAAATGCATGAAAGGTAAGATCTATAAGGAGTATGAAAATAATTTCTAAAGGATGAGGAGAGACTAAATCTAAAGTTCTTCCACAACTAACCCCTATAATTATAATTTTATAGCTAGGCAGCTATTTTGATTGTCACCAATGGGTTCTACAGGTTCAAAAGCCCAAGTCTGATTATTCTAATAAGGTTTTTTAGTAAATCCTAACAAAGATAGAAGTGACTTAAGGTCAATAGCTAGAAAGCCACTTCAAATTTCTAAGAAGAGGTGGTCTTTGTGGTGTTTAGTTTTAGATGTATGAGGGACACCATGTAGATCATATGGGATACTTATTAAAGTGATCGGGTATGACATTAAGGTATGATGTACTATCTCAAAAGATAGAAGCACCACCCTTCAATGGACTTAATCACCTAATAAGGACTCCTAAGGCATGATGGGTCTTCGAATATATCAGAGATTTTTCTCTTGCTTTACATGGATGGATAAAGCAGGATTTATATTAAACTGGGTTTTAAAGTTCCTTGTTGATGCAAGCCTCCATAGTTAATTACATCTTAAGAAATGAAATTTCTTAAGAATACTCTTGATTAAAGTAGATAATTATCATATCCAAAGATTTCAAGATTAGACTATCAAAGGATTGGTTATGTTTGGAAAATCAAATGGGAAAGTTTAAGGAGAAGGCTTATTGTTGGAAACCAAAAGGAGGAATAGAAATCCTCATGATACTAGGGAGCCTAGTAACAATTCCAATCTATCCTATAATTGGGCTTTATATATTTGAAAGTGAAAAGATTTATTTATTTGAGTTGAATTTTGTTAGATTTCTAGGGCTTATAATCCATCAACATAAGGTTGTGAAAATGCCTGAGAGGTGAGCATTTATGCTTATGGCCTGAAGGAAACAACTACCTCAGATCCTAAATCTAAGGAGCTTTAGTAAGAGTTAAAGCACAACCTAAATCTAAGCAACAGGTGGACATAAAGGTTTACCTTCACCAGAGAGGATAAATCACCCGACTTCTAGACTTATGACTGCCTGGAATGGCTGTTAGCTAACTCCTCCTACCATTTTGAAATCATGTAGTCTAGTCTTATGAATTGCAAGATAACTATGACGGTTATTTATTTAGAAACATACTAAAATCCTAAACCCACTCTAAGAGACTAGAGCATGAGTGGTATGACCATATGATTTAATCTACAAATGAAAAATCTCTTCAAATTTTATTCTTATTTTTGACACATCATTTTAACAAAGACTTTAGGATTTTTATATGCTTAAATGTATGATGAAAATTGATTGTTGGCTAAATTAGCGGGAAGAGGGTGTTCTTCACCACAAGGGATGCCCTCAGAGGTCAAGCATTCCCCTATCGTTCAAGGATGGAGATCCCCCATATTCAAGAAAGAGAGAATATGCATGCATGATGTGAGACATACAAAACCATACAACTAAAGGGTTGCTAAATCTTTTAATTATCTTGTTTATAGCCTAGGCTTTATGATGAGGTTATGAATTATTTAAAATTTAGTTATGAATGATTAGTTGGGTAAAAAGTTATTTTACCCTAAGAGCCTAATCATCCAGACACACATTAAAGCATAAAGTATTTAAGAAATTATGAAGAACATGCCATTCTAGTGCACAATATAAACAAATCATCACTCAATTTTATAACTATCATGAAATAAAAAGAGGTCGGTGTAGTCGAGCACTACCGTACAACTCGAAAAAGAAAAGATAGGTAGCCAAGTTCTACCCTTATACAACCCAGAATATAAACGAATAATTATAATTTTATTAAATACTATGGGGGTCTTCATTCTTCATTCTTTAATTTCCTTGATTTGATTCTTCCTTCTTTGATTTGGATGTGCTTGCTTCAAAGGCATCACAAGACACCCCAAGACAAAACCTTCTGGCCACCGCTCATCTAATCCCTCCATAGCACTAATCCAAATTCCTATTACAAAAATTACATTCTTATAGGAAATAGTAAATCTAACTACACCTACAAAATAGAGGTTAGCTAAACACACATACAATCCAAGCACTTATTTATATAATTTGGACTTAACTCCCTGCATATGGGTAACCAAGCCCACCTTTCATAACTTAAATTATGCTTAAGGATTTTAGCAACCTGTAAAGAGAATATTTATATTTATTTTAAACACCCCCTTAAGCAAAATCCTTGCATAGAATATGATTAGGCTAGGAACGGCCTAACATCCAGTCTTTGAAGCATACACTCTAACATCCAGTCTCAAATATTACATCATAAAATAAAATGTACATGACAACATGCACCATCCTAATATAGAGCTAGAAGTGGTGACTTAGTTCTAATGTGTGTGTTAAAGCTTGAGTGGTGTATCTCAACTAGGCATTGAAGTTGCAATTTTCTAAGAGTAGAAGGATTCAATTTAACATAAAGGGTTAATTTCACTTGAAGTTATTTAATCGATTTAAGAATTTTAATTTGTGTCTTCTTTTGTTTCATTTGATTAGCACTTAGCAACTAAGTGTTATAAAGAGAAAGAAGTGGATTATCCTCTTCCATCCCTACCTTAAGCCACTTTCTAAAGTATATTAATTTGATTTAGTTCTCTTTAGTGAATGGATTATTACACATTTTTAAATTAATCCTAAGTTTAGGTTCACTTTAAATAACTCTATTCAATATGAAAGGCATCTTAAGATTAATCTAATTAAACCACTATCACATAATATATATTAACTCATTTCCATCACATGATGTAACATGCATATGATTTTAATCTAAGTGTGTATTAAATACAACATGTTTATCTTTTCATTGATGAATGTATTTATATATGTTTATCTTTTAAAGAAAGTTTAAAGATCTATCCAAGTCCTTATACAAATGAGTTAAATTAAATAGGTTTGTGGAATTTGAGATAATTAAAATGACCTCCTTGGCCTATTCTCCATATTTCAGGAAATCATGAACATGAGAAGAGAATTCAATATAAATTGGATAATCCAATCATTTAAGTGACTATGAATGCATATATTTTTAAATAGAAAAGAGGATTATCATTCTCTAATTAAATATACACACGCATGTATAAAAGACATAAACAAGTACATGCCTTTGTTAAATAGAAAAGTGAGGTATTCAAATGACCTCATTGGGGATACTTAAAGCCTCATATTCTTGGGATGTCCAGACTATATACCCATTTTTCTTCAATACATACACATGTATTTATGATTAAGAGGATGAAAATCTTGCAAAGATCATATTTTCTTTAATTGAATTATTTATGTATATGATTTAAAGCTCTATCTAAATTCTAATGTAAGAATACATAAGAATGAAATAAAATGGGTATGTGTCATTGTTAAACTAGGGAAGTGAGATAATCAAATGACCTCCTTGGGTATACTTAAAGCCTCATATTTCTCGGATGTCCAGACTATATACCCATTACCATTCAAACCTATATAAACCAACATATGAATAAATGAAAGAGGACTCAACATCCATATACTTAAGCTATAAGCACATATGCTTCTTATGTATTTGTAACTAAGATCATTATACATGTCATTATACATTTATAAGCTTTTGAAAAATACATTTGAATTTAATAGTGATAATAGCCACACTTATATTAAATTAAATCAACAAATACAAGCTTGACATAAAAGAAATCATTTGATTTAATTAGTTTTGAAAAAAATGAATACATTATTTCAAATGAAATACAATATCTAACATGATTGGAAAGGAGTAAATAAACATGAACACATGATTTCATTCAATTAAATTAATTCCTAAGGACAATCACATTAAATAATTTTTTTAAGTAAACCAAAGCTTCTTTATCACTTAAGTTTTGGATTTTGATTTGATTTTCAAGAAGAAAAGAACTCATCATTTGTTGTTATAAACCCCATTCCCACATTGGTGATTTGGTTTATTTAAGGGTAATTAGGTGAATTTTATAAATTAATTAAGTTTAATTTTAATTAAGTCAATCAATTACCCTTACCTATGTTATTTTAAAATAATTAACTAAATAATTATTAGCCAACATGATATGCAAGAAAAATAAATTTGTAATGATCCTATAAAATAAGGAGGCCTAATGCAATTGGCTCAATTAATAATTAATTATATTAAGAAATTTAATTAAGTACTCTTATGGTTTCCCCACACATGTGGGTTAACCATAATTTCCTTAAATGCCTTTAAGTTGTTAAATAACTAAAGATCTACTTAAGATTTAATTAATTCAGTTTGATGTGATTATGATTTGATCAATTGATTAATTAATTAATTAAACCTTTAATTAATCTCATTTTAGTTATCTTTCCCTTTAAATAGAATGAGCGTAGGGAAAATATTAGGAAAGAGGTCATAACCCCATTCCCCTTGTCCACTTACTATTCAACAATGATTTGCAGACTTAATTAATCATTTTTTACTATTTAAAAGATTAATTAATTAATTAGATTAATTAAGAGAGTGAAATTTCTAAGAAGTTAGGCAAGGTCATCACATTAAACTAACCCACAAAGTTTGGGAAAATTAAGTAAAGAATTAAATTTTCACTAAACTCAAATTAAGCTCTATTATTAAAATCACTTGGAATTGATCCTCAAATACCTTTAAAATGAGTATTTATTTATATTTTTTATTTTTGTATGATTTTTATGAATTATAGAAGTTTCAAGCATTAAAATAAGTTAATTAGCCCTAATTAAGCCTAATCCTATCGATACCACAAGGGCTGCTGGTGGTGGACGCACTTTCATCACCAATGTCTGATCTTAGATTGGACAGCGTAGATCGATCCCGCGGTTCATTAAGGATTAAATCAAATAATTAACTAGAAAAAAATCATGACCGTATTCCAGTCACGCAGAATGGACGATGTGTGATCCGTTGTCACATAAGCAAGGGAAGGCGGAGGTCGTTCATTCCTCCCTCGATCTGAGCTCACCCAAGCTCGGATCAACTCTAAATGAATCTTACACCTTCGCATGAAGGATTCAAAGAGTTTCAATAGCTAAGATCACATGGCATGCAAGTTTCCTTCAAAAAGCTCAAATAAATTTTTACAAAAGCACAATTTTAATGGAAATACCTCATCAGAGCTCAAGATGGCGTGAATCCGATTGGAAACTTCATCTAGTTGAAATGAAGCCCTGTTGAGCAGCAATAGATCAATTTCTCATCATTCGCTTGAAGGACCAAGGTCTATCACTTTGGAGCTCAATTTTGATCGAAGCCACATGTCCAGTGGTCGGAAGCTGAGGAGATTCATTCTTGCTCGATGAGCCCTAAGGAAGGTGTATGCAAAGTTAATTTAGTTTCTACAGAGGTTTGAGCAAGTTGGGATCAAAGGAGGGATGCCCTATTTTGAGACGGACGGGAATGGGATTTTCCAATGAGTGAACAAACTTAGGAGCTTGAGAAATGGCTCTAGCGGCTCGTCCTAGGTAGCAAGGGTTCTGAGGATGCTCAAGTGCTCATTTGGAGTTGGAATGAGGGGCTTATACCCCCACCTCCTCTTGATCAGATGACCTAATCTTGTTTGGCTTCTAGTGGCCATCCAGCGACCTCAGGGGGTCATGGGTGGCAGGGAGGAGATGAGTTATCTCGGTTTGAGTGGGTGAAGGTATGGAGGTGGCTGCCAAGGATGGATAATGGGTGTCCTATGGGTTTCAAATGCTCCAATGGGGAGGGTGAGGTGAGTTCACCTCTCATGGGTCATGGCCGACCCAACCACCCCTTGGGTCAGGTTGGACAATGTCCTAGGTGCCTAGGTGGACCATTGGGAGAGTGCTAAGTGGCCAAGGAATGGAAATGACCACTTACATGGGTGATTTGTCTCATGTGATACCCTTGACCTAAGAGTAGAATGATCATTTGGCATTAGATTTAATTTGAATAGATTCCAAATGAGTCAAAAGTGGGTTAGCCCAAATTTTAATTGATTTGGAGTTGATTTGATTAGGTTTGGCTCAATTTGGCTCAAATGAGTCAAATTGGATTTGGTTGGGTCAAGTTGACTAATTGATCAAATTGGTTCAAACCAATGGTTGGGACAAGTTCATATGATCATTTGGGATGTTTTGATTCAATTGGTTTGGTTTAGTTTGGCTTAGATTTGATTTTGGCTCATTTGAGTTCATTTGGTCAAATTAGTTAAGTTGACCAATTTCACCAAATTGGCAAAATTGGCTTGGGTTAGGTGTTGGTTTGGGTTTAGTTGACCAATTGAAGATGATTGTAGGCTTTGGTTTCAATTAATTTGGATTTGGTTTTGATTTAGGCCAACTTGACCCTTTAAGTCAATTTGGGCTAAGTAGGTCAATTGGTTCAATTGGTGCTTTGATCATGTTCAACAATTAATTTGGAATAAAATTGATCCACTGGTTGCAATCAATTTAATTTATATTTTGATTTGACCCAATTTTTCCTTTTAGGTCAAATTGGGTCAACCTGGGTCAAGAGGGCCAATTGGGTTTGGTTTGGCTCAATTAAAGGTCAAGTCATGTTCAAATGTTGATTTTGAGTTGGTATGAATCATTTATTTCAAGCTATTTGGCTTAAGTTACAATTTGTCTAGTTTGGATTTATATGAGTTAAGAAGGTTGACTTGGTTTAACCCAATTTATGATAATTGATTAACCTAAGGTGACCAACAATCATGATAGGAGGTTTAGGTAGGCTTGGTTCAATCCAATTTGGGTTGGATTGAAACTTGGTTCAAATTAGTCACTTTGGGTCAAGTGGACTAATTGGGCTTAGTTGAGTTGACTTTGGGTTGAGTTTGGTTTAGTTGACTTTATATAGGGAATGATATAAATTTTTTGCAATTGGTTTGGATTCAAATGGGTTTTGGTTCATTTGAATATTTCAAATCAAATGGGTTAGGTTGGGTTTGACTTGGGTTGATTTTGGTTTAGCTTGATGATTGTAGATTTCATTTATATTTGTGAATATGATTGAAGGTATGATCGATTCATGAGAAAATCAATTGAATTTGGGTTTTGGAATGAAAGAATTTGGCAAAGTCCATGGAGTTGGGTCATGTGGCTTAGGTTTGGATTTTGATTTAGTTTGATTTAGTTTTGATGATTTAAATATATATTTGTGAAGATGATTAAAGATATGATTGATTTGTGAGAAAATCAATTGAGTTTGAAGTAATTTGAAGGCAAATTTGGCTAAGCTGATGAAGGTAGGTCATAGGGCTTAGAGAAGGGTTTGATTTAGTTTTGATGATTTAAATGTATATTTGATTTATATTTGTAGAGATGATTGAAGATATGATTGATTTAATCAATTGGCTTGGGTTTGATTTGATTGGAGATTTGGCTAAGTTCATGGAATTAGACCACATGATTTAAGAGGGATTTTGAGTTTGGATTTGATATGATTGTAGATTTTGGCAAGTTGATTTGATTGTAGAATTGATCTAAGAGAAAATCAATTGAGTTTGGATTGACTTGATTATAAGTTTCAATCATTTGATTTGGATGATAAGTTGAATTTGAGGTTTGGTTATGGCTTAAGAAGGTGAACATAGGTTGGGTTTGATGTATAGAGTAGGTGGATTATCTTAATCCCTTAGGCATAACCTAATCCTATGGTTAACCCTTCTAAGTCTCCAGGCTTAGGTTAAGTGTTTACCTAATTGCTAGAAGTGTCTTATGACTAGTAAAGTCTTTGTGTCTAGAAGACTCCAAAGTCTAAAATGGGAAGATTGAATCCTCACTTCAAAGTGAGATCAATTAAAGGACCCCTAATAGGTGTGGTGTAACTGATAAGGCACACCGCACGTATTGGCATTGACTAAAGTGAGCAACAACTTCCAAAGGCTTGCAAGCGCTAATGGAAATGATCTATGCCTAAACCTGAAAGGTAGATAGAATCACAATCTTAGTGCAATGTAGCTTAATTCATGCCAAGGGCATAAGAGAAGAAATTCCATTGGGGATTAAGATTGAACTTGTTTGATTTGATAACATGATTTGTGGAAAGAAGATCTGATGTGGATTGGGTATATGCACCTTCCACTAGGGAAGCAGGTTTAGGTTATCCACTGGGATATGGATTTGAATTTGATTTTAAATATGATTTGTTTAGGGTGTATTTGTTGGGGATATAAAGGTTTGAATTTGCTTTTAGATATGATTATTTGATTGTTTGTTTTATTATGGGCTCCACTAGGGGAGAAATGTGATTTGGCTCCACTAGGGAGAATGGAATTGGATCTGGTTTAATTTGAAGGAGTATCCACTAGGGATAAGAGTTGGGTTAGATTTCTATGATTTGTTTGATTAGCTCCACTATGGAGAGATAGGTTTGGATTGTTTCAATTTAGACTCCACTGGGGAAGTCAATTTGATTTGTTATGGCTCCACTAGGGAGTATGTTTTGAATTTGATTTGATTATATATGATTTGGGGCTCCACTGGTGAGAAGGATGTGATTTAACTCCACTGAGGGAGAATCAGATTGGGTTTAATTTTAATTTGGATTAATTTATGGACCCTATTGTGTGCGATGGATCCACTGAGAATGGGTTATATCGGCCTTCACCTATCTTAGATTTATAAATCCAAAGGGTTAGTCTACTGGCTGCGGGGTAGAGCTAGCCAACCTAAGGAGATGCCTTTCGGTGTGCAATGGCTGTGCTAGGAAGAAGGCATGTAGACTTACATCTTCCAAAGTGATGAGCAACCGCTGGGGTGTTCAATTGGTATCACAACAAATCAAACCCAATTTAGGGAAACTACTGAGAGAGTGTCGCTGGGGATCTTATCTCAACTCAAGAGCAATCAAGATTAATTTCATTTTAATTCCATTTGATGTGATATGGTTTATTTGAATTGATTTAATTTGATTTAATTTTATTTAATTAGTTTGGTTTAGTTTGATTTTGAATTGAGGGAATATCCACTAGGGATGTGAACTCGATTAAATTTGATAGATTTAAATTAAGGACCCTATCGGTGTGCGATGGACCCACTGAGAATGGGCTATATCAGTCTTGACCTATATCAGATTTACAAATCCAAAGGAATAGCCTACCGGTCGTTGGGTAGAGCTAACCAACCTAAGGGTTTCATTTCGGTGAGCTGTTGCTGTCTTAGGAAAAAGCGTAGCAGACTTACATCCTCCAATGTCAAGAACAACTAAGGGTGATCAGTTTGTAGGATAATAGATCAAACCTGACCTAGGGTGACGACTGAGTGAGTGTCGCTGGGGACTTATGCCAACTCAAGAGTAGTCAAAGATAATTTAATTTTAATTTCATTTGATTTTAATTGGTTTGTTTGATTTAATTTATGGACCTTGTCAATATGCGATGGATCCAGAAGGGGATATATCGGCCTTGGCATATCTCATATTTACAAATCCAAAGGGATAGCCTACTGGTTGCAGGGTAGAGCTAGCGAACCTAAGGGTTTTCGTTCGGTGTGCAATGGTTGTGCGAGGAAGAAAGCGTAGCAGACTTACATCTTTCAAAGCGGTGAACAACTACTGGGGTGATCAGTTAGTACCATAATAAATTGAACCTGACCTAGGGCGACTACTGAGTAAATGCCACTGAGGACTTATATCAACTCAAGAGTAATCAGGAAATTCTTATAGAGAGTTTTGCTGACACTACCTTAAAGATAAGATGCCTGGTTGGGAAAAGGTACTGCGGGGGGTGTCCACCTAATCCACAAGAGAATATATATTTTGTTTATTTTATATTTATGTGGACCCTGTTGGTGTGGAAGGGACAACACTGAGAAGGGCCTATATCAGCTTTGTCCTATCTCAGACTTACTGGACCAAGGCAGAATCTGTGCATCCATAGAACAGAATCTCCAACCACAGGGGTAGTTACTATGAAAGGGGGAATGTCTAATCCAATAGTAACCCGAGTAGTGTCTAAATGGGGTCACAAAGAACGTGATCCAAATAGAGTGCCCACAGGGGAGGTTCCACTAAGGGCTTTATCCTAGACCCTGTAAAGAAGAAAGTATGTAGGTGTATGGTGGCCAACTCAAGGAGAAAGCATAGCAGACTTACATCTACCATGAGTGTTGTATCCATCGGGTAGTCAATGTCATCATAGCAAACAACAGCCAATCTAAGATGCCCATCAATGTGCAATGATCAATATAAGAACAAGGCATGTAGACTTACATCTTCATAAATGGAAATGATCATCTTGACAGTCTATCATTGGCGGGATAGATGTTATTCAACCTAGGGTGACTACTAATTGGGGAGTCCCACAGGAGGACCAAACCTAAACTTGAAGTAGTCAAGAGGAAAGAAACCACTAGGGGACTTACCCTAAGCCTCAAATATACTGGACCGAGTCAGTGCACGATGGTTAGTTCAAGAAGAAGGCATAGCAGACTTATATCTTCTTAAATAAAGCCATCATGAGGTAGCTTACTGACTGTGCAGTAAGACCTACCAAACTAATAGGGTGCTCATTAGTGTGCAGTGGCCAAGTAAGAAAGGAAAGTGTAGCAAACTTACATCCTCCAAATTAAGAAGACCAATAGGGTGGCATACTAGCAGGGTAGCACGTCAGCCTGACCTAGAGCAGCTACTAACTGGGTGTCATTGGGGGCGTTATCCCAACTCGAAGTACCCCGAGATAAAAGATATGTGTTTGTGTGTAATTTGTGTTCATGTTGTGCTAGTGAAGAATAAGGTGTCGCTCGAGTTCCTTACACCTACCCTAAACACATGGTGGATTCATAAATAAAGATATTTTTAATATGGAAGAGATTTAATTTGAAATGGAATTATTATTGATGATTATTTTCAAACATAATTTATCGATAATATTTATTTAAGTAGAGCCCATTGATTGAAAATATTGGGAACTCTCCCTTATGATTGATAAGCTGATAAAATCCTTCTTGGTAGGCTTTCTCTATGGCATAAAGGTCTTCCCAAGTGGGTTCAAACTTCCCTCTCCTCTTATGATGGGCAATAATGGTCTCCTTAGAACTAAAATAAGCTCTCCAACTTGAAAAGCTCTAGGATTGACCAACTTGTTCTGAACTTGAATTAGTTTAGCTTTATATAACTAGAGGTTTTGACATGCTCATAGACATCTCTCCTCCAAACCTTCGAGCTCTTCTAACCACAACTTAACATTCTGCTCTATTATGATCTTGCAACCACAGCTATCCTTGTTAATGGGAGTTGGACTTCTATTGGTAGAACGACTTCAAACCCATACACTAATGAGAAAGGGATAGATTGAGTTGGAGTTCTGTATATGTGTAGTAGTAGACCCACAAGGCTTCAACTAACTGCTCATGCCACTATCGCTTATTATTGTTGAGTGTAATCTTTAGTATTTGGATGAGAGTTTTATTGAAGGCTTCTACCAAGGCATTTTTTCTTGGGTAGTAGATGATAGAATATCTATAATCTATACTGTGTCTCTGGGCAAAGTTATTGATCTTGGTGCTCTTGAATGCAATACCATTATCGGATATAATTCACCGAGGCACCCCCGAACCTATATATGATATGGTTCCTGAAAATATAGAGCACATGCTGAGTTGTGACCTCTCTGAGTGGAATCGGCTCCACCCATTTAGAAAAGTAATCGATAGTAGCTAGGATGAACTGATGACCTTTGAAAGAAGGATGATCAATAGGACCCACTATGTAAGTACCCCAATACTTAAATGGCCATGAGACCAATGTAAGATGTAGAATGTTGGGTGGTTGGTGTAGGACCACACCATGTACCTGACATTGGTGGCATCACCTAGCTATGTCCATGTAATATGTGATCATCAACAGACAAAAGTATTCTAGTCCCTTAATCTTGGCTTTCATCCAGACTGGATTGATGAGCTCTGCATAATCCTGGCTGTACCTCAACCATGATCTTATGGGATTTGTGTTTGTTTAAACAACGTAACCACATATGATAAAGACCACCAGTACAAGGTGCCATCCATGAGAGCATAGGAAAATGCTCTCTACTTCATCTGATGGGTTTGGGACTTCTCTTGAAGTAGTTTGCCTCTATTTAGGTAATCCATGAACGGTTGCCTCTAATCTAGCTCCTCATCCTTTTTGGAAATGGCAACCTCCCCTTCAAGAGAGTACTTTTTGATGAGTTCAATATCAATAAGGGATAAGTCTTGTCTATCTTGGACCTTTATTGATATGGACTCATCTTCTGGATATGTCAACTCCTTGGTAAGTTTGGCTAAAGCATCTACTATGATGTTCTCTCCTCGAGGAATCTTATAGATGGTAACCTCTAGGATTTGGGCCAACAACTCCATAGTGTACTTATGGTAATGAAGGAGCTTAGGCTTTAGAAACTTATAGAACCTAGTGATTTCATTGATGACTAGCTGAGAATCTCCATAGATATTGATGTCATAAATTCTTAGAGTAATGACTAACTCTAGACCGACATTTAGAGCCTCATATTCGGCTTTATTGTTGGTGTAGGGATTGGACAAATGATATGAGAATCTCATCACATCATTGTCCGGAGTTAAGAAAATTATTCTTACTCCTGCCTTTCCTGGAAGAGTAGACTGCGGTTCTTCTCCCCTTTAAGAGTAGTCTGACCTATCCTCAGACCAAGTATGTGGGATTAACCTATTTTTTGCTAAATTATGAACACAAGTTGAGTACCAACCAAAATATAATTCTATTAAATCTTTATATGAATCATCCTCAAGTTCTACATCAACTTCTTGACTTGAGGATGATACTCCTAGAAAGAACCTCTAAGTCTTCACATATGTGGATGACTTAAGGGCTTCCTTAACTACCAAACCCTTAACTTTTTATGAGGAAAGTGGGGTTAGAGCTAAGGTTCTCAACTAATGCTTCATTGTTCCACATATAGACTTGGATACACTTGTGCTTTGCTTAGGAGTATGGTCTTCATTGTTTTCTAGCTCAAGTGTCACCTCAAAGGGAATCTGCTACTGAGAAGAGCTAGCTGGTGTGCTAATCATATAAGATTCACCCTATGAATTAGATTCTAAGTCTATATGGATAGTAGGTGTACTCTTGGTGGCTGAGACATATCTCCTATTGGGTGGCCAATAAGGAGGTTTTCCACCCCTGAGACTGCCTCTATACTGGTATCTTTCTCTACCTGATGGTGGTCGAGTTATCCTACCCATATGTTCGAATGGAGTAATGAACTATGGGTGAAATCTAATGTCAGGCTCCACTTCCTCCTCCAAGTCTATTTCTCACTCCCTTTTTTTCTCAATTCCCACTTCTTTTTCTTTTTCTTTTCTTTTTATTTATTTATTTTTCTTTTCTTTCTTTTTTCTTCTTTTATGATATGTGGATTTTGAGTGAGCTTGTCATAGTAGACTTGTTGATTTTTAGGGAGGTAGTAAGATGCATCCTCATATATCCCGATCTGATGAACTGTAAATGATTTGAGATATCCTTTAACACAGTAGATGATCCCACCTCTCACAAATGTCATACACTGACGTAGAGAGGATGGAACTATGTTGTTCACATGTATCCACGGTCTCCCTTGCAAAGTATTGAAAGATGTATCTAAGTCTATAATGTAAAACTTGGCTTTAGTTTTTCAATCATCTATATCCAATGGTAAACTATGGAGCCTAAGGCCCTCTCGCCTTGTTCATTGAATCCTCTCAACATCATCCTTTTTTTTTGGAGTTTGGAGAAGTCGATCCTCAAGTAGGCAAAGATTATTAGACTGATGCACCTTGGTCAACCAAAACTCTGGATAGCCTATATCTGCAAACATCCACTATAATGTAAAGAGAACAGTTATGCTCATTCATCCCTAGAAGATGGTCTTCATCGCTAAATGTAACTCCTAAGGTGTCCTTCAAATGTTATGCTTCCTCTTCAGTAGCGGTCAGCTGAGCCAAGCATATCTCTAGATCAAGAAAGGCCTTGATTCCATATTCCCTCGTCTCTTTGGATAATACAAGGGCATCATATATGCTTAACTTAGCTAGCAACTTTCTAAGATGAGCTAGGACATTATAATCAACTCTAGCTTGGTCCTCCATAAGCATATCCATAGGTGGAGCATCCTATGAAGGGGCTATCAGCTCACTTAAACCAATGACTTGCTTACCCTTATCCTGAGGTGCTACCCTAAGAGGTAGAACTTTTCCACTGCGTAGGCTAACTTCAGTGACTTGTGGATTGATGAGTTTGTGGAAAGCTCTACCTTCTCATTGGGCATACCTACAGCTTCTCCTATAGGAACCTCAGAGTCGGTTGACTCTAAATCAATCTCAAGAGGTGACCCCGATTGATTTAAAGAAGGAAATTCCAACTTTGAATCAGAAAAGAAAATATCAAAATTACAAGAGCTATGATTATTTAGATTCGGAGAGCTTTCTATAGGAATCAAATCAAGAGCATCAAAAGTAGACAAGATATAAGTGGAATCAGCTTTATTCATTAATTTCTTTTTAGGGTACATGATAAAATCAAGTAAATTAAGCAGAGTAAGGGATTTGATGCCCTTGTCCACTGATACAACACTTCTGCTGGTAGAAGAGGAGCTAGCAGAAGAATAAGTAGTTCCAATGATGGAGGGAGTGCTGAACTTGGACGGTGGTTGTGCTACTGGACTATCTCGGGCAAGTGTGGTGAGCTGCTGCTACTGCTTGGCTATCATCTTCCTCGAGTTATCCTTTACAACTAGCAAACCTTCCTTGGTGTTGAAGGTTTGAGTTGCTTCAGGTACCTGCAAGGTAAGTTTCTTGATCTTAGAAATGGTCTTCTTAGAGGTTCGGGATAAGAAGATATCATAACCTTCTTTAGTCTTAAGAGGATCACAAGTATCCCCAAGGATTACTTTAACATAACTGGATGGTTATTCTAAGAGGTATTCTTTGGGGATAACTATATTTGGCTACTCAAGCCAGTCCTTGAAATGCAATCCTACAACCTTCATGCGATGGTAGGGGTAATAGCTAGGATCATCACTCTTGCGCACTTCCTCCGGCCTCATAGGCTATGATAACTAAAAGTCTAGTTTCTTTAAGAGATTCTTAAAGATTTTTCTAACTACCTCCCTCTTGAATGAAAACGGCTTCTTCAATCTATCGGCAAGAGTAGGTGGGAAGTAACTACCTCGTAGTGGATATGAGTACCGTTGTTGGGTTAGCTATTGAGGTTGTGAAAATGGACATTGTGGCAGCTGTGGTGGCCGGTATGATGCCCGAGGTGGTGGGAGAGGAGGTGGCAAAGAAGACTGTTGAGCTCATGGCCTCTAATACTGAACTCTAGCTGGCCACTTTCCTCTATCCACTTAAACAACTGTCCTTGACTTCCTCTCAAACTCTTTATGCGGCTTGGGCCGAGATGATTTGTCTGGAAAGGGCAACTGTTTGGCTTCCTCTTATAGGCTAGCCGCCTTGTTGATTAATTTCTCAACTATTTTGATGGTGAAGCCCTTAAGAATGAAGGTGACCGAGCCATGGATATTCTTGAGAAGAATCTCAAAGACATGTTATTTGGATAGCTATGGTTTGCATTTCATGCTCAGGCTGTGCCACCTGAGAATGAAATCAATAAGGGACTCTATAAGTTTTTGCTTCTCTACAATGAGGTCACCTATGGTCACCCTCTATTGAGCTCCAACAAATCTCTTGATGAAGAGATGCTCCAACTCAGTAAAGTCTTCATTGAAACGTTGGGCAATTTGGCGTGCCAATCAAATGCAACACTTGATAAACTACTAATGAAAAGGTGAAAGAGAAGTGTGTGTACCCGGCATTGCAATAGTTTTTAAAGTTATCATGTGGTTTCCACACCAAAAATCTTGAAGGAAGGTGGCACAAAACCCTTAGGATATTGAACCACATTAAATACCTCTGGCTATAGTCTACCCTTTGGAATGGATGAGCGCCCCTTAGCTTGCACCAATGCTTCCTTCACTGTTGTTCCGCCATATGCTTGATGTCTTTCTCATGCATGGAGGTGCTATCTGTGACCTTCCTATACAAACTACCAGCATCATCATCTACGGGAGTGCACCTAGATGATCTAAAGTAGGTACCAACTCTGGCCGGTCGACTACTATAGGAGCGATGGATGCGAGACTAGGGTTGGGTTTGATAATGCTAAGACCACTATCATCAACTCCTCTACCCTCTTCTCCATCTTATCTATCTGATCATCCTTCTACTTGAGCTGGTGGAGTAGGTGCTAAGTCGAGTGAGAAGTGTCTCCTTTCTTGACCACAACACCTTCCTGATTATGCAGATCATGCTACAAGTATCCTTGAGTGTCGACCATGTGGACCTCAACTGTGTCGTCCAACATGTCATCTTCATCAAGATCAAAGATAACTCTACCCTCTTCCTGATCTGAGTGATCGTTGCCAATAATATGCTTGACTGTAGTGCGATAGTCCTCTATGATATCATCTAATGAACAGTCATCTATCCTGCCTGGCTCTACTAGAATGTAGATTAACTATCGAATGACCATAGGACTATGCTCTACATACTTTATATACTGAATACTCTATGTCAGTAGGGTGCACTCCCTAACTGGCTATCATGGGGACTATGTCGATGTCCCCTCCCCTCTCTTCCTCTGACTACTATAGAGGTGGTGCGACCACAACACTTTTGGGTCATCACTCCTTCTTTGCCATAATTGAAGTGGAAAGTCGAATGGAAGAGCTCAACCTCACCTCAATAAGGAATAGATGAAGCGGGATCTTTAGGCCATAGCAAGTTCACCAAAGGGGATGGTCTTTCCCCATATGGGGGCTTCTGAAGCTTGGCGAAGATAGTAGATGCTGGAAGTTAGACTAGTGATGGTAGATGATGAGTGGAGCAGTGTAATGGTAAGGACATCAATTGCCTCTCGGCCAGAGATCTCCTCTTGCATTGAACGATGCCAGTGAGAACAATGATTTCTGAATGATCAGCTCTAACAAGGCGCCAATCAAGAAAGTGTATCAAAATGGAGGCTCGATTATTTGCATCTCCTTTCGCTGCTAGGCTCTGCTCTCTCTCTCTCTCTCTCTCTCTCTCTCTCTCTCTCTCTCTCTCTCTCTCTCTCTCTCTCTCTCTCTCTCTCTCAATTTGACCCCCCATGCTCAAGATCACTCAAACTCATGTGAAGTCAACTGAGCTTTCATGGTGCTCACCCCAGAACTAATTTCAGTAGGGCTTCCTACTCTCCCTAAATGGTATCTTATGTTGGTGGTGGAGGCAATGCAAAATCCTCTTATAATCCTCCTCTTTGTCTAAAGCTAAGAGGGGGTGAAACATCCTGCCACTCAAGAGTGGAGAGGTTTCATGAGGAGAACCCTCCTCAGGTGCATGAGAGACATCATCAATCTGTCTTACCTCATGCTCGTAGTGTAGCTTAATCTTCTAGTTCTTATTGCGGTGTTGCGTCTTGGTGAGCGAGGTGGAGCAGGAGCTAGAACTTACCTAAAAGGTAGGGGAGACTATCTTCAAGGCCAAGATAGCCTTCCCCTTGAATGGGATAGACCAATAAGGAGGTGCTAACCTGTTCTTTGAGGCGGCTTGGCGGTAGCGATGCGTCGGGGTGTGGGAACCACCACAGTCTTCCTCTTTAGTGAGGGAAACTTAGAATCTGATAGGATGTCAAAGCGAAGGAGTAGCTTCTGTCCTGCCACCTCCTCCCTGCTAATGGTTGTGAGGGATGGCCCCTAGTAGGTGACTCTAACAGCCTCAAAGCCACACCCAAACTTAATCATATGCGTGGTGGTAGTGGTGAGTATGGCCTGATCCTAGGCCAAATCCACACTAGATGGGAAAGAGAAGATCATCTTGCCGACCAACATGATGGAAGACTAATCACATAAGGGACGAAGAAACTAACTGATATCTCCGCATTTGAAATAGATGAATCAAACCCTTACTTTGATAACTACCTTTAATCATTGAATTCTTGATTTGACTTGGAATTTAAACCCACACTTAACAAATTTAGGTACGTTAAGTGGGGTTCATTGAATTGGTGAGATTTTGAGATTTGAGGAGAGACTTTGCCATAGGATTTTGAATTAGAACCCTCATTCAATAAATTTAGGTATGTTGAGTGGGGTTCAAATATTTAGGAGAGACCTTTGGAGATATATATATATATATATATATATATATATATATATATATATATATATATATATATATATATATATATATTATATATATATATATATATATATATATTCTCATATGTTGTATAAATTTATGTTTGGAGATAATAATTTGATTTTGGAAAACCTTTATTTAGCAAATTTAGGTATGCTAAAAGGTTTCAATTATATGTTTGAAAATTTTTGAAAGCATCTTGTTTGTGATGATCGTTTGTCATGTGTGTAATATGTGTTGATTTGATTCTTGATTTGAAAATGGGACCCTTAACATATTTATGTATGTCAAGTAGGGGCCAAATGTGTTTGATATGTTTATTATTTGTTGATATATGGGTTTATTTTGGTTTTGAAGATTGAATTCTCATTTAACAAATATGGGTATGTTAAATGGAATTCAATTATATTTTGCTTATCTTGATTTTGTTTTAGTTTTGAAAAAGGGAACTTTCACTTAATAAATTTGGGTATGTTAAGTGAAGTTTATATGTTGATTGTTTTGATTTTAGTTTGAAAAAGGGAACTCCCATTTAACAAAATATGAATGTGTTAAATGGAGCTCAATTATATTTTGATTTTAGTTTTAAAATGAAACTCTCATTTAATAAATACAAGTATGTTAAATGGAGTTGATTGTTTGATTTCACTTTGAAAATGTGCTTTTGAAAAAAAAATTGAAAAGGTTTTGATGATGTATATTTGATTTTGATTTTAACGAAAACCCTCATTTAACAAATTTAAGTATGTTAGATGAGGGTTAATTATTTTTCATCTTTGAAAAAAGGTTTAAAGATTTTCTTTTTATATTTTTGCAAATTTTGTTATATGAAGTTTAATTTCAAAATGACTTTATTTTGAAAATGTGCTTTTGAAATTTTTTTTGCAAAAGACTTGTTTTACTTGAAATTTTATTTGAAATTACTTAAATATGGCATGAAACTTGCCTCACCAAGCTAGTGGTAAAGAGGTTCTAAATTTAGTTATCTTCTTCCTTGAATTAATTTATTTTTACCTATTGGGGGACCCAATAGGGGTTTCAAGACCTACATGGAGTGAGGTCCTAAAACCTAAAGGATGTTGGATAGCTTTGTTTAAGGGTGAAATAAGCAAAGTGCTAATGAAAAAAGATAGTCTTGTGCTTATATAAAATATAAGTTCACTATCGATGCTTGGAGATAATAATTGTCTACTAAAGATGGAGAGAGGAACCATCCCCAACAAAGTTGCTAGAAAAATCTATGGTGTTTATTTTTGGATGTATGGGGGACACTATGCAGAATATAAGGGGTACTTATTAAAGTGATTGGGTATGACATTGAGGTATGATGTACTATCTTGAAAGATAGATGCACCACCCATTAATGGACCTAATCACCTAATAAGGACTCCTAAGGCATGATGGGTCTTTGAATATACCAGAGACTTTTCCCTTTATGGATGGATAAAGTAGTGTTTATATTAAACTGGGTTCTAAAGTTCCCAATGGAGGCTAACCTCCATAGTTAATTACATCTTAGAAAATAAAATTTCCTAAGAATACTCTCAATTAAAGTAAAAAATTATCATATCCAAAGATTTTGAGGTTAGATTATAAAAGGATTGGTTATGTTTGGAAAATCAAATGGGAAAGTTCAAGGAGAAGACTTATTTTTGGAATCCAAGGGAGGAAGTAGGAAATGCTCATGATACTTAGAAACCTAGTGAGCATTCCAATCTATCCTAATTTAAAAGTGAAAAGATTTATTTATTTGAGTTGAATTTTATTAGAATGCTAGGGCTTATAATCCATCAATACAAGGTTGTGGAAATGCCTAAGAGGTGAGAATTTATTTTCTTGTGGCCCGAAGAAATTTGCTACCTCGAATCTTCAATCTAGGCAGCTTTAATAAGAGATAAAGCATGATCAAAATCTAAGCTGGTGGACATAAAGGTTTACCTCCACCAGAGAGGATAAATCACCCGACTTTTAGACTTATTATCACTTGGAGTGGCCGCTAACTAACTTTTCCTACAATTTTAAATCCATGTCGTCTAGTCTTATGAATTGCAAGATAACTAGGGTGTTTATTTAGTTAGAAAGAGACTACAATCCTAAACCCACTCCTTAGAGACTAGAGCATGAGTGGTATGAGCATATGATTTAATCTACAAATGCAAAAAAATTTCAAATTTTATTCTTATTTTTAACACATCATTTTGACAAAAGTTTTAGGATTTTATATGCCTAAATATATGATGAAAATTGATTGTTGGCTAAATCAGAAGAGGGTATTCTCCACCACAATAAGTGCCCTCACAGGTCAAGCATTTTCCTATCATGCAAGGATGGAGATCCTTCATATTCAAGAAGAGGGAATATGAATGATGTGAGACAACCACACAGCTAAGGGTTTGATAAATCTTTTAATTATCTTGATAATAGCCTAGGCTTTATGATGAGATTTTGAATTATTTAAAATTTAGTTATTAATAATTAGTTGGGTAGAAAATTTTATCCTAAGAGCCTAATCACATCCAGGCCACAAATCATAAAGTATTTAAGAAACTATGAAGAACATGTCATTCTAATGCAATCTAAACAAATCATCACTCAATTTTATAACTATCATGAAAGAATAAGAGGTCAATGCGATTATTCACCACCATATAACCTGAAAAGAAAAGATAAGTAGCCGAGTTCTACCTTATACAACCCAACATATAAAGAATAATTATAATTTTATTAAATACTATGGGAGTTTTCATTCTTCATTCTTACATTTTCTTGATTTGATTCTTCCTTCTTTGATTTGGATGAGCTTGCTTCAAAGGCATCTCAGCACCTTAAGACAAAGCCTTATGGCCTCTGCTCATCCTAATCCCCCCATAGCACTAATCATAATTCTTATTGCAAAAATTACATTCTTATAGGAAAGAGTAAATCTAACTACACTTGCAAAATAGAGGTTAGCTAAACACACATATAATCCCAAGTAGTTATATATATTTTTTGGACTTAGCTCCCTACACATGGGTAACCAAGCCCACCTGTCCTAACTTGGATTACACTTAGGGGTTTAAACAACCTACAAAGAGAGCATTTATATTTATTTTAAGCACCCCCTTAAGCATAATCCCTTGCAAAGAACATGATTAGGCTAGGAACAGCCTAACATCAAGTCTTTGAAGCATACACTCCAACATCCAGTCTAAAATATTACATCATAAAACAAAATATACATCAAACCATGCACCGTTCTAATGTGTGTGCTAAAGCTTGTGTGGTGTATCTCAACTAGGCATTGAAGTTGCAAATTTCTAAGTGTAGAAGGATTCAATTTAACATAAAGGGTTGATTTCACTTGAAGTTATTTAATCAGTTTAATAATTTTAATTTGACTTCTTTTGTTTCATTTGATTAACACTTAGCAAATAGGTTTTATAAAGAGAAGGAAGTGGATTACCCTCTTCCACCCCTACCTTATGCCACTTTCTAAAGTATATTAATTTGATTTAATTCTCTTTAGTGAATGGCTTATTATAGATTTTTAAATTAATCTTAAGTTTAGGTTCACTTTAAATAGCTATATTCAATATGAAAGGCATCTTAAGATTAATCTAATTGAACTACTATCACATAACATATATTAACTCATTCCATTTCATCACATGTAACATGCATATGATTTTAATCCTAAGTGTATCTATACATACAATATGTTTTGGCACACTTAAATGATAAATGTATTTGTATTTTTTAAATTTATCTTTTCATTTGATTGAATTATTTGGAATATGTAAGTTTAAAGCTCTATCCAAGTCCTTATAAAAAAATACATAAGAGTGAAATTAAATAGGTGTGTGTCATTGTTAAACCATGGAAGTGAGATAATCAAATGACCTCATTCGGGCTACTTGAAGCCTCGTATTCTCGGGATGTTCAAAATATATACTCATTGTATTCAAATTTATGTAAATTTTCATACATGAACATGAGAAAGAGAATTCCAAATCACATAATTAGATAATCTAATAATTTAAGTGAGTATGAACACATGTATTTTTAAATAGAAAATAGGATTACCATTCTAATTAAATATACACATGCATGTATAAAAGACATAAACAAGGACGTGCCTTTGTTAACCAGGGAAGTGAGGTAATCAAATGACCTCTTTAGGGATACTTAAACCCTCGTATTCTCAGGATGTCTAGACTATATACCCATTTTTCTTGAATACATACACATGTATTTATAATTAAGAGGATGAAAATCATGCAAATATCATATTTTCTTTAATTGAATTATTTATGTATATGATTTAAAGATCTATCTAAATTATAATGTAAGAACACATATAAATGAAATCAAATGGGTACGTGTCATTATTAAACCAGGGAAGTGAGGTAATCAAATGACTTCTTGGGGCTACTTAAAGCCTCATATTCTCGGAATGTCCAGATTATATTCCAATTATCATTCAAACTTATATAAACCAGCATATTAATAAATGAAAGACTTAACATTCATATACTTAAGCTATAAGCACATACGCTCCTTATATATTTGTAACTAACATCATTATACATGTCATTATTCATTTATTAGCTTTTGAAAAATCATTTGAATTTAATAATGATAATAGCCACACTTATATTAAATTAAATCAACACATGCATGCATTACATAAAAGAAATCATTTGATTTAATTAGTTTTCAAAAGATGAATGCATGATTTCAAATAACATATAATATCTAACATGATTTGAAAGGAATAAATAAACATGAACACATGATTTCATTCAATTAAATTAATTCCTAAGGACAATCACATTAAATAAAATTATTTAAAGTATACCAAAGCTTCTTTATCACTTAAGTTTTGGATTTTGATTTTATTTAAAAAAAGAAAATAACTCATCATTTGCTGTTATTAACACCATTCCCATATTGTGGATTTTTCCTAATAAAGGTAATCAGGTGAATTTTATAAATTAATTAAGTTGAATTCTTAATTAAGTCAATCAATTACCCTTATCGATGTTATCTTAAAGTAATTAACTAAATAATTATGATCCAACATGATATGCAAGAAAAATAAATTTGTAATGATCCAAGTAAATAAGGAGGCCTAATACAATTGGCTCATAATTAATAATTAATTAGGTTAAAGGACTTAATTAAGTACTCTTATGGTTTTCCCATGCATGTGGGTTAACCATAATTTTCTTAAATACCTTTAGGTTGTTAAACACCTAAAGATCTACCCAAGATTTAATTAATTTAATTTTGATGTGATTATGATTTGATTAATTGATTTATTAATTAATTAAACTTTTAATTAATCCAATTTTAATTATATTTCCTTTAAAATAGAATGGACTTAGGAAAAATATTAGTAAAGAGGTCCTAACCCCATTCCCCTTGTCCATTTACTATTCAAAAGTGATTAAAAAGCTTAATTAATTATTTATTTACTATTTAAGAGGTTAATTAGTTAATTAGATTAATTAAGAGAGTGATTAAGACTCAAATAGTTAATTATCATAATTAACTAGGTAATAAATCCCAAGAAAATTATGGGAGGCGGAGGTCATCCCATTAAACTAACTCACAAAGTTTGGGATTAATTATTTGAGTAATTAATGGGTAATTAAGCTAATTAAGTTCTCAATTAAACTCAAATTAAGCCTATGTTACTATTCAAAATCACTTGAAATTAATTTTAAATAATTTACCTCTAAAATACCTTTAAAATGAGTATTTATTTGTATATTTTGAATTTTTCTATGATTTATTATGAATTATGGAAATTTCAGCCATTAAAATCAATTAATTAGCCTAAATTAAACCTAATCCCATCGGTTCCACACAGCAGGCCGCTAATGTGGCTCGCTTTTCACATGTCATCATGGGATTGGTCACTTAAACGGATTACTCGGTGCTGACGTGGCTGGAATGCGGCTAAAGCATTTTCATCTTCGTCATCCGATCTTGGATCAAATGGTGTAGATCAAACCTGCAGTTCCTTAAGGATTAAATCAGATAATTAACAAGTGAATAATCATGATCATCCATTCCAATAATATGGAATAGACGATGCGTGATCTATAATCACATAAGCGGAAAGACAGAGGCCGTCCACCATTCCTCACTCGATCCAAGCTCACCCAAGCTTGGATTAACTCCAAACGGATCCCAGACCATTGTGTGAAGGATCCAAGAGATCCAACAACTAAGATCACACAGCATGCAAGTTTCCTTCAAAAGCTCAAACAAATTTTCACCAAAGTTCAATTTTAATGGAAATACATCATCGAAGCTCAAGATAGGAAACCAGGGAAGCTTCATGGAGATGAAGCCTGAAAAGAATTGGATCAATTCCTCATAGGTCACTCAGAAGACCAATGTCCATCACTTTGGAGCTTGGTTTTAATCAAAGTTGCACATCTGATGGTCGAGAAGCTCAGGAGATGATTTGTTCTTGCTCGATGAGCCCTAAGGAAGATGTATGCAAAGTTAATTTAGTTTTTAAGGAAGTTTGAGCAAGTTGGGATTGAAGGAGGGATGCCCTATTTTGGGATGGATGGGAATGGGATTTTTTGATGAGTGAATGGGCTTAGGAGCTTAGAAAATGGCTCTAACAGCCCGTCTTGGGTAGCTAGGGCTTTGATGATGCTCAAGTGCTCGTTTGGAGTTGAAAGAGGGGTATACCCCCTCCTCCTCTTGATCAGTGGCCTGATCTTATTTGGCTTCTAGTGGTTGCACCTCAGAGGGGGGCGGGTGGCAGGAGAGAGTGGCTTTGAGTGGTTGAAGGGGTGGAGGTGGCTGCCAAGGAGGGATAGTGGGTGTCCTATGGGTTTCAAATACTCTAATGGGGAGGGTGAGGTGAGTTCACCTCCCATGGGTCATGGCTAACCCAACAACCCCTTGGGTTAGGTTGGGCAGTGTCCTAGATACCTAGGTGGATCATTGAGAGAGTGCCAAGTGGCCAAGGAATGGAAATGACCACTTACATGGGTGATTTATCTCATGTGATACCCTTGATCCAAGGGTGCAATGGTCATTTGGCATTGGATTTGATTTGGGCAGATTTGAAATGAGTCAAAAGTGGGTTACCCAAATTTCAAGTGATTTGGAGTTGATTTGATTAGGTTTGGCTCAATTTGGCTAAAATGGGTCAAATTAGGTTAGGTTGGATCAAGTTGACCAATTGGTCAAATTGGGTCAATCCAAGGGTTGGGTCAAGTTCATATGATTATTTGGGATGTTTTGGTTCAATTGGTTTGGGTTAGGTTGGCTTAGATTTGATTTTGGCTCATTCAAGTTCATTTGGGTCAAATGGGTTAAGTTGACCACTTTGACCAAATTGGCCAAATTGGCTTGGGTTAGGTGTTGGTTTGGGTTTAGTTGACCAATTGTAGATGATTGTAGGCTTTGGTTTTAATTAATTTGGATCTAGTTTTGATTTAGTCCAACTTGACCTTTAGGTCAGTTTGGGCTAAGTAGGTCAATTTGGTTCAATTTGTGCTTTGGTCAAGGCCAATCTCTTTCCATTACTCCCCATCACCATTTGTTAGTGGTAAGGGATCAAACTCTCCAAACCTTCTCCCTCACCCCTTAGCAGCAAAAAAGGGTAGGAAACTAGAGGTGCATGCCACTCATCTTGAAAAGAGACAGTCTAGAATAAAGAAGGTTAGAAAAATAAAGGAAAACCAAGAGTAGAACAAATAAATAAAGAAAAAAAGTATAGTTTTAAAAAGGTGATTATATAAGTTAATAGAATAGATAATATGTTCTAGTTGATCTAAATTATGTTTCAAACAATAGCATTGATGATATCTTATAAGAAATTAACATTAATTTAAGGAATATTGAGAAAGAGAAAAAGTTGAATAAATTATTGCTACAAAAAATTTTGATATGAATAAAATTGATATTATAAAAGATGAGTTAGAAGAAAATGAAAATTGGTTTATGATGGACATCACTATAGTTGGTGTAGAGGTATTCATGGTTGATACTAGAGCATCTTATAAAAATCAACAATCTGATAAAGTTTAGGATGCTATAGTAGAGGAAGCAAATACACCAAATTTAACCCAATATCTACTTCATCAGCTTCCCAAGAAGGATGAGAGAATCTCTAGAATATAAATGGATGGAGAATATGATGGCCATTATGCTAGCTTTGCATGGTCAGTTAGTCGGATTATAATGAGTGTAGGATGATGTTGATTATCCTAAATGCATTCATGCCACTAGGAAAAAGAAAGCTATGTTTGATTTAGTGAATGAAGTTAAAAGAAGAAAAGATCTAATAGCCCATTATAAAAAAAGAACTTAAACAATTAATAAAGCAATAGGTAAAGAAGGTCTTAGCTTAATCCAAGGGCACTTCATTTATTCTAATGGGTATACCCTACTAAGAGAAATTTGATGTAGTCCCTTATCCTAATAGATTTGTGCTACTTTATTTTATGATTTTTGTTGTAATGATGGGGAGAGTGATGCTTTATTGTTTAGGTAACTTGTCAATAGATTGTCTAGTATAGCTTTTGATTAGTATGTGGAATTTCCAAATGAGTCTATAAAAATTTAAAAATTTAAAAAATATATTTTCTAAAAGATTTATTGGTACATAACACTACATTACAATGGGACATTTGGTGGTTGAAAAACAAAAGCATTATGAATTATTTATTGATTACATTTTTAGGTGGTGAAACCTTAAAATGATTGTGAATCTCAATTGTAAGAATAGTATAGAGTTGAAATCCTCCTTAGAAACATTTATGTATAGTAGTCTAAAAGGACTCACCATTATGACTTTTGAATATTTACTTAGTAAGGCCTCCACTCCCCAAGTAAAGGCTCATAACTATCTTTCCTAAAAGATCAGTCAGTGTCGAGTTAAAAAGACCAAAACCCAAATAAGTGTTGGAGAAGAAAACTAAATATGTGTTAGTAGTGGATTAGGAGAAAAAGTTAATAAAATTTAGTTAGAAAAAATTCTTCTAAAATAGAAATATTGTCTCTATTTATGACCATGAATAAGGTTATTTTTGTTATTCTTGATGAAAACAATTAGCAAAGACTAGTTTTTTTAAGGAGAGATAGTTAAAAAAAATATTTAAAGCTTTGTTGAAATTAGAAAATTCAAATTACCAGATCATAAGAGGCTAGAAAAATGGATAAGGTTAATGACTCTAACTATTATCTCTACCATCGTGATGCTTGATCATGTAATTGAAAACTGCTTTATTTTTAAAGAATGGTTGAAGGGGAACTTCAAGTAAGGAATGATTGTAATTCTGAAGGAATACCTAATAGATTTTGCACTAGGATTTATAAAGGTTGTCATAAGTGTGTCTCCCATCTTGATTGGGGATGTTTCTTTTAATAATGAGTGGGATTTGGCATTGTCCTAATCATCTATAAGATTTATAGTTAATTCTTTTAGTTCTTCCCTACAGGTGCACCATGAAACTCATAGACCTATCTTCCAAGTTGACTCACAAGTTCTATGGAGTGACTCCAAGATTAATTCCATCTCAGAATTCCAAGAACCCAAAGTCATCAAAGTTTAGGAGAATATGAGGGGGAGGATAGTAAAAATGTAATGCATTGAAGTGTTACTATAATTGATGGTGGGGTTAAGCCACATCACCCTTACTCTGTATGACTCTTTTTTTATTTCTTCATGAAATAAGAATACAATAAAGGAAGATTCCATATATGTTTTGTCTTCTTCAAGCAATGACAATTTAGATGGCTTAAATACAAATAATAATAAAAATGAAAATAATAATTCTTCCACCTAAGAAAATAATTATCAAAATGATTTATATAGCCGCACTAAATAGTAGAAGTTGAATACTCAGATTTTGATTTTGATATTTCAATAAAAGAATAGTCAAGTACCATTGAGAGTCAAGTTGACACTACCATATCTAAGTCAAAAGAGATTCTAGAAGTTAACTTTCACAACAACAAAGTCTTTTCTCCTCATATGGTGCCTAAAGAAATAGGCAAACAAGTCATTACCAACTATCAAGCACTCAATCTTCAACAAAAAAAACTTCTCAAAATTACTTCCACTCTATAATCTAATGTTTTGAAAGTTAATTATTATGTTTTAGCTTATCTTACAAAGTTGCCCACTAAGTTGAGTGTTTACGATGCCTTTATCTTCTCTAAAGAGATGAGGTAGCCATTAATTAAAGTATTACTTGATCCTAAGATCTATCTCCTTAGTTATTTGCAACATCCTTAAATGTTGTTATTTAAGGAGAACTTACTATTAAGAATTTTAGATCATAAACATCCACTCAATATTTTTATAAACATGGACAATTTTAGGTTGTTTAGAGTCCTTGTTCAATCGAATCATCATTCAACATATGAATTTGAAGACCTTCTCTTACTTGAGAGTAGATAAACATAAACTTAGTCCAATAAAATGATGTTATGTAGCATCAACGAGAGGGAGCGAATGCACTAGGTTTGGTTATTTTGTTGCTATAAATAAGTGATTGAAAAATAGAAGCTAAATTTCATATTATTGATTTAAAAATATTCTTTAATGCTCTTTTAGGTAGACCTTTGATCTGTGAGTGTAGGATGTTTTCATCTACACTTCATCAGTGTATTAATTATACACATGTTGGAATCAAATATACTATAAACAGTGATTTACAACCATTTTCTATTTATGGGGTCAAGATCTATGAGGACATCACATAATATCTACCTAAAAAATAGATTGTCTTCTCCAAAGAGTCAGATATTGGTAAGGTAAAATAAAAAGAGTCTAAAAAAGAAAAAGTGAAAAATATAAAAAAGAAAGTTGTAAGAATAAATACTAGTGATACACATTAATTTGAAATCAAGTTATGTGGATGAATCAAGTGTGCAAAATAAAAATGTAAAATTTGCAAATAGAAAAAGATACATCAAACCTGAGTCTCAATCAACTATGTATAAGAAGCTCAATCAATATGTGAGTACTTTAAATCTAACTCCAATGTCTCGTGACAAGGTTGCAATGCTAGAAATTAAACCTCCTAAGCTTTTTACATAAATTATAAGAAGATAAAATTTCTATTTTATACCATTATTTATAAGCTTAGCAGAGGGTGTAAAGCTTCTGATGAATCTTTTAATGAAATGATAAAACCCCCTTTCAATTAGCATTCTAATTATGTAAAACATTTAATTAAGTTTGATTTCAATCCTTATACATTGTCTAAAAGTAAATCCCACCACTAATAAAATTATAGGAAACTAGATTTAATAAGTCAAAATCTATGGTTGGAATTGTCTTTGGTATGGTTGCATCATTGAATGATGATAAATTATATTTGATGATATCTAATAATCTAGAAGCTAAATTACTCTTTATAAATCAATAAATACATTAGATGAATATTGCTTAAAAAGTTTGAATGATCTATGTGACTTTCAAGTAAAGGATGCACCATGATAACTTAAAGAAGAATTTAAATAAACTATTGATAAATCAAAAGAAGTTAAGCTCAAAATAGAAGAAAATTTAGGCCTCACTTTCATAAGTTTATTATTAAGCAAAGTAGATACCAATGATTTGGTTAGATTACTTTTAAAGTTTAAGAACTATTTTGAGTGGAATTATGATGAAATGCTTGGATTATCCCTAGAAATAGTGGCCCATAAACTTGAAATTAAACATGATTCCATTTCGATTAAGCAAGATTTTTGACCCATGGATTTATGTATTGAGCAACAAGTAATTGTTAAAGTAAAGAAACTGGTCAAGGCTTACTTTATTCAAAAGAAAAAAAATCCATCTTGGTTGGTTAGCACATTTTAATTAAAAAATGGTTAATTCCATATATATGTCAATTATAGAAATCTAAGTAAAGCATATATTAAAGATGAGTTATCATTGTCTATACCTGAACTCAAGGTAGACATATTTTCTTCACATGCAATCATTCCCTTCGTGGATGGTTCATCTAATTATAATCAAATCAAGATGGATCCTGAAGATAAACATCATAGAACATTCAAGACCATTAATAACATTTTATTCTAAGGTTATGTCTTTTAGTCTATAAAATGCTGAAGCCACCTATCTGTTAACCCCAAGAGCCTTCACATAAGATTCTAAATTTTGATGATTACAAATATTTCTAGTTAAATAGTTATTTTTATTAATTAATTGTGTGCAATCTATGTAAGCCATCAATTCAGATATGACCAACATAAATCTTAATGAAGAGTTTGTATAGATCTAATAAACATAGAGCCTTTTTTTTGTATTTATTATTTCTTCATGTAATTGGCATGTGCATGATGAAAAAAAATCAAGCACAAGCATACATGATATAATTTAAATTTGTTTTTTTAGAATATTTTTTATTTTTGGAAATCTTATTATATAATTCCTATCATACTAGATGATCATTCATATTTATTAAATATTTTTAGACATATTATTAAGTCTACTAACTCTAAATTATCAAAATTGAACTAATAGTATTATACAATAATTAATCATACTATATGATTATTCTTTTTTAATTATTTTTAGCTATTAGGATTATGTTAATTAATTATAATTTTGCATAATTTGATTGATTGAATAATATAATGTATATTATAGATTATAAATTTATTTAATAATTACTTGATTTTATTCATGAATTTGAGGGATTTGATGAAATGATTTTTTCTCAAATTTTTTTACTATACAAAGACTTCAATAGATCTAACAAACATAGAGCCAAATTTTTAGTTTTTACTAATCATATAGTACCTTTGAATCCAAATTTATCCATTAAAAGATACAACACTTTACTTTAGGAACTTGGAAAGTAGGGCTAGATCAAACGGGACAAAGTAAAAAAAGTAAAGTAAAAAAGTATAAGGTGATGCTAGAAATTTCACTATATCTAAATAAAAGTACAAACAATGGGGCCAGAGTTCAAGAATTTCTCCCTCCTCCAAGGAAAAAGTGAAAAAAAAAAGGATTTTTCCCCCTTGAAAAAGTTCCCTTCTTAAAAAATTAGAGGGAAAGCTACATAAAAAAGTACACATTAGCTATGTCGGTTACATAAGGGACTCACCAATGACATGGAGAGTAGGTGAGTGATGTATATGGAGTGGTGAGCTCCTAAGTGCTATCACTTGTACTAGTAGGACAAGTTGTTTGATGTGAATATTTGACTACTTGGTCTTTAGTATGCTATGAAGTCTTCATGTGTGAGGCGAGTCTTCCTGTGCAAGGTATGTCATTTGATGATGGTATCTTGATAGGGAAATCTCCCCTCATATTCACCCGCTTAGAGTAAGTCCTCTTTGGTGAATGAATTACTTGATTAAATTTTTGCTCTTCTTGTTTGGATATTCTTGTGTTGACCCTTTACTGCTCATAAGCACCCACTAGATCCATGTGTATCCCATGGGTATACATTTAGATCCTCAATTCTTTTACTCCTTGTAAGGATGACTCATAAAAAGGACAAAAAAAAGATTATTTAATTATTAGTATTTAATTCAAAATTTTGACCAAAAAGGTTTTATATCACATCACCTTTGACTTGACTTATTCTTTTGGAGTTTTTTCCATGCTCTGGGCTATTAAACGAATTCTAGTCCTTGAGCCATTTTTATAAAATATTTTTGGGCTATTAAAATATTATTACAATGATTTTAACAAAATTCATATTGCCCTTTCTTGCTAAGTTATTTTTATTGATCGAGAAACATTTGTCAAGATCTCTAAAAGGTCTCATGGAGATATAGATCCTATCATGCTTTGGCGGGCCTATGGAGGAAGAAGAAAAAAACCAAAATGGTGGTTGGAGAAATTGTAATAGCATCTCTTCATGCTGTGTGTTTTCTTACACTAGTTGGAAATGAAACATCTCCCTCAACCAAAGACTCACAAGTAGAATTGAGTGTTAAGGTAGAGTTGGGTTGGTCCTTCTCTTCAAAAGAGAATAAAGACAACACCAAGTGTTTAGTAGGAATAAGAATATTTTCTACTTAGTTAGTAGAGGAATGATTTGATAAGTAGTTTGTCAAGAATCCCATCTCAACAAATGGTAGTCGAAGACTATCTCGCTGCAATAGGAATTTCACTTTAATAACTTTATTATTTTTGTATAATCCAATATAATATTTTTATTATTATAGCTAAGTATATCGAGTGTTCATGAATTAGTTGAGGGAGATGAAGGTTGGACACTGACTGCTATGAATATTTCTTTGGATTCAATAGGTAGATTGAAGATGAGTATCCATGCCACAGTAAACAAGCTATTTGGGCATCATCAAAATGATGATAAAGGTTTTTTGAATAATAGTGGCTTCCTTTCTCTAGGATGGCACCTCTGACCAAATGTCTTATAGCAATTCATTTATCTAAATTTAATGATATTGCTTCTTATCATGTAGGGGCGACGTCAATGGATGAGACTCCAGTTATCATAGATCTCCTAGTAGTTTTGTTGAGTGGTGACTCACTATTTTGAGTTTCTCCTTAGGATTAGATCTTCTTTTATTAAAGAAGGATTTGGAAATCCCAACTTTCCTAACTATTGGAGCCACTATCTTCACCTCAATAGATATTCAAGAAATGACATAGGGCTTTCTTTTGTCCACTCACAAAAGTGGTGAGTCTGAGAAAATTGAATCCTCACTTATAAGAGAAGGTGATGCTATGGAGGAGCCCTAGCCACTTACTTCTTTATCAAGTTTATTAGTTTACAAAGAAGAGTAACTCTTCTTGAAGAAGTACAAACATGATGAGACAAGTAGTGGTTGAAGTTGTAGAGGAAGCTATCGAACATGAAGAAAAAAAGCCATTAAGGCCAAGTTGAGTTTGATTCACCATCATGAAAAGTCAAGTGGGACTTCTCTCTTCATCACGAGCTCTAATTTTATGTTCAAGTATTTTTCCAATAAATACGCACTCGTCGCCAAGTGGAACTAAGATCTAATAGTTAGACATTTTCAAAAACAAAGTAAGAAAGATAAGGGTGAGTGTATGTAAAGAGAATGTAATAAAAGAAATATTTTTTTAGTTTTACTTGGCTTTCATTTATGTTAAATTAATTTAATTAATAGACTATCACTTTGACTAGTAAATCTAAGTCAAACCAGTAGGCTCCTCCTTAGTGTAGTCATTGCACACCAACAAGGTCCATGCACATCTTGAAATGTCTTGTCGGGATCCCATCCTTGAATCCTCTCTTTATTATACTCACATATCACTACATCACTCCTTCAAACCAACATGCCTAAATAGGATTAAGTCGCTCTGATCACTCTTAGCACAATCTCTTCTTAAATGAGAACTAAATCAATCTTTAAATAGTCCTTTTCTATTCCATTAGCTTAAGCACTAGTAGATTTGAGTCACAAATCTCTAGGCCTACAATTCATATCAAACCTTGACATCTACTCCAAAATCTCTAGTGTTTGGAAGTGAGTCCAAAACTTCCAAAATAAATCATAAACCAAACTTCTTCAAAATAATTCATTTTAGTTCTCAAAGACAATTCATAGTTGACAAGTTCGATCAACACTAATATGTGCAGAGTGTTCTGTTTGATCCACCACATCTATTAGAGTCCATTTGTTGACCTCATTTTTAATGAGGTTAACATGCATACCTCCTTAACTTTAGGAATTATATCCTAGTAATAGGATTTTCTCACTCTGAGCCTTAAGACACTCTCATTGACTAAGGGGACACCAAACCTAAACCAAGATTAATAGAATTGAACCCTAGGGTTATTCTTACTAGGTTAGTGGGCCCCATCTAGCCCTCACTGCCCAATTCAATGTAGGTCTCCTTACACTAAACCAAGCCAAATCAATCCTAAACTTAAATCCAATCTCTTTAAACATAGACCTAATACATTTGATCTCTCAATAGGCTACTTGAGTCACTTAACCCAAGCCAACCCATTTGAACTCTTTAAGTCCTTTTAGCCCAAACACAAACCAAAACTAAATTGATTCATTCCAATCAACAATAACACCTCCAAAACACTAATCATATCCATTTGAAGCCTAGTTTGTTTAATTGATTAACTTAGCCCAACTTAACCCATTTGGATATTAATGGGACTTATCTAAATTAAATTAAAAGCACTTGAAATTGATCATATCCAAAGCTTTAAAACTTAAACTAAACATATTTAAAATCTAATTTAATCAATTTAATCAATTGGTACATAGCCCAAGTTAACTAATTTAACCCTATAAATCCAAAATCAAAACCTAACCAAGAAAACTAGACCAATCTAAGGCATTAGAATCATCATATACATAATTGAATGCAATCCATGCCAAATTGAGACCCAATTTGGTAAATTAGTTCACTTTAACCCAAATAAGCCTAAATGAACCATATTTAGCCAAATCCCACACCAAGCCAAACATCCCAACACAAAGTCCAAATTGATATTTCAACATGATATACTCTTTAGGCCCAATTTGTTCAATTGGTCAACTTGACCTAAACACATCATAATGAGCCAAACCAAATCCCAACCAAATCAAACATGACATGACTCTTCCTTGGATTACTAAAAGTCTACCCGAGTGAGCTTGACCCAAGTTGAACCTAGTCTAGCTTATCCCAAGTGAAAAAAGAAGACAAAATACCAAAATAGCATGGTCCAATACCCTCCATTAGCTGGGCAGTCACCTTAACACTCCTTGTGTAATTCTAAATGGCTCAACTTGATTGGTTTTCTATCCATTGACCTAAATGAAGTCCAAATTACTATGGATAACCCTTGGTTTACTCATCATGGGTTCTATACTTCACCTTGCAATAAAAGATTTCACTAGTCACTAAAGCACCCCCCCCCCCAACCTAAATAATCTCCACTCATTTTGGGCTTAGGCCACTATACCACCACCTCCCCATGATAAAACAAGCCAAAATAATGGATCACATGGGGAGCTTGATAGTTAGAATTGGGAGGACTTTAAACACTCAACACATTCACTCTACTCCCAAGAAAAGTCCCCTAAGTTTCTAGGCATCATCTAGCACTCAAACTTATTTAAGGTTGAATGTCCTAAATCACCCCCACTCATAGCCATGAAAACCTTAAATAAATTCAGCCCACATTTCCTCAACCTCAAGCAATCGAAAATGAATTGAGCCTTACTCAATTTAAGCTCAAGAAGACAGAAATACACCAAACTCCAGCAACTTGTGGTGGTGGTTTGGTCTTGGGAGCAACTAGAGAGGATCTTCTCAACAAGGCTTCTAAGGTAATCATCTAAAACTATAAAAGATCCCTAAAATTTTCATCTTTTGTGAAATGTTGATTGAATCATTGGGATCCAACTAGAAACCAATTACATTTCCTTTATTGATCCTTTTGCACTTGATTTGAATGAAAATCTAAGTTCAGTTAGCTCAAATTTGTTAGTGAAATGCATGATCTCCATCTAATCTCCATCTCTCGCCTGAGGTAGGAGATGAATTATGCTCCATCCATTTCCCTTAATTAAAAAGGATGGTCATAAACTTGACACACCATAGAATTTGATTAAAGTCCCTTAGAATCAGGTATAATTTAAGATGTTTGATTTTTTTATTGAACAACTCAAATTGACAATACCACGATGGGATGCATTTTATGACAAATCCTATCTTGCTACATGTAAAGTGTGGTTGAGTCAGTATCATGTGTGTAAATCAGTTAATATAGCTTTAGAATGTGATTATTTATTCTATAAATTTAAAAAAGTATAACTAATTATAAAAAGAATTCATAATATGCAAATGAATACTCTTTAGAATCACTAAATTGTGTAGTATCTAAGAAAAATAAAAGCCTTACTTTGTAATAAACAAACAAAGAGAAATTAAGATTTAATCAAAATCTTAATTTTAAAATTTATTTTAAATTACTTATTTAATTGATTTTAAACTCTTAAAGCATGTTTTTAGTAATGTCCTCAGCCTCCCACAAAAGTTTCAAGTGATTTGGGTGAATAAATCAAGATTAACTTAATGATTAATTAAAAAATTACAAAAATTATCAAATTTGTATTTTAATTGAAAAACACAAGAATCTAACATTGAAGCATTTAAAAAAATAATTAGAACTTTTAGTGTTAATTAAATATTAAAATTTGCATAATTAGGGTTAATTAACCAATAATAAATCATTTAATCACCTAAAACATAGATACTTTATAACTAATTACTCAAAATCTTAAAATAATTTAAATAACCCCTCTTTGTATTTATCTAACAAAGAGGAATCAAACGAAATAAAAAGCCACTAATTGGTGTTTGGTATTTTGAAAGTAATTGACTAATCATTAAAACCATAATTAGTGCAATTAGTCAAATATATATATATATATATATGCTCAAATGTTTTCAAATTTTTAGGATAGATTTTTTATGTTATCATGCATCTCTATGATTTTTCTTAAAATGTTTGTGTTTATATCTTATGATTTTATAGGACTTTAGGATTAATTCAAGAGATTATTGGATTTATTAATTTAAAAATCATAAAAATTACAAAATTACATCTTAAGGCTTTGAAACACTTAGTGAGCATATGAAACAATAAGAAAAGTAGTCCAACACATTTAATCTCATTTAAATGCACTAATCTCTATAAATAGATTTGCATATTAGTTAATTGATCTTCCAAGTTAGTCACTTAATAAATGATTTAAGATAAGTCTAAATGACTTGACAATCATATGAATAACTTTATGATTAGTGAAAACCCTTAGAAAATTTTCCATGACATTTTGAAGTCAAATAATACATTTTCAAAACTATATTTATAAATGATTATTTAAGTGGTATTTAAAATTAATAAAATTACATAAATTATGTAAATTAATTTATAAATTTGTTAAGGGGTCCCTCTTGATGACTTTGATCAAAACATAGATTTTCGTTAATATTTTACTAAATTATTTTAATATTCTTTGTGTATGTTTTAATAAGTAATAATTAATTTAATTAATTATTTGTTAAAAACTAAATAATTTCACAACAATTTGTAAACCCTTATGGAATGATCTCAAAGATCCCCCTTGACCTTTGGAAATAATATCATAATGTTTGGGGTTGATTAAGTTAAGTAAACCTAATTTCAAATGTATATATATACATATATTTATTTTCAAACTTAATTTCAAAATTATAAAATTGCAACTAAATTTAAAAAGATTATAATAAATGAAATAAAAAATTACAAATTTTTTATTATAAATTTATAACAACATAGAGGATATAAGAAAAATAAAACCCATCTATTTTATGTATTAAAATACTTTTATAATTTAAATATTAAAAAAATAAATAAATTATAAAAATCTAATTAAACTCTAAATGACATGAACCTTTTATAAGAGTTTCAAAACCTCATTCCTAACACCTATATGGAGATTTATAATTTTAAAACTTAATTTAAATTTTAGTAGATCATATAATTATATAACAAATGAAAATTTTAAATTAATCTAAATTAATCCCAAATTTTTATGAGATGTTTCCTTGGAGTTCCGTAACTTCAAAAAATATTCACATAATTTTTGGTAGGTATTTTAATGTTGTTTTACTTTTTTTTCACATTTTGTTAACTAACAATATTAAACATAAAAATTCTAAAATTAATCAAAATGTTATTAAATGATCCTAAGGAATTTCCTTAATTTTGAGGTATACTTTACAAAATTATAAAATCATTTGAGCTTAAATGAATGATAAGTTAGAATTGAATGAAAATTCATTATTATTGCAAATTAGTTAGAATCAATAAAAGCCACTCTTGGTTTAGAATTTATTAGGAACAAAGTGCAAGGAGAAGTGTGCATTACCTCAAGTGGGGCCCATCATCCCCTATACTTTTAAACACTTAGCTTAACTCAAATATAAATCAAAAACTTGATGTAGGGCATCATCATCATCATCATCATCATCATCATCATAAAATTTAAATTTATGTATTCAATAAATATTGGACCTTTGGGATATTATCATGACATGGTCCATTTCATGGTGGTATGTATAGTATTTGTGGTAGGTACAATAAGAAGTAGGTATGAAAATGGTGGTAGATTTGGTAGTAAGTTTGGTTATGAAGGTTGTAGATTTGAAATTGGAGTTAGGTTTGAGTATTTTGAACCCTCCATCATAATTCTATAAATAGGGAGGCCCTTGTAATGCTTGGTACTTAACTTTTAAATAAAATTATCTTTCTTGAGTTTTTTTTTTTTTTTTTTTCTTTGAGTTTTCCTTCTAGTTAATGGACTACTTGAGTGAGTAAGCTCACATCTCTTAGAAGGACTTCTAAAGAATGATAACTCCACAATGATAGATTCTTTATAGAGATCAACTTCAACTTATCCCCTCTTCACTATTGGTTACTTCAAATCTAATATAGGTTTGATTATTCATAGTTTTCCAACTTTTTTTACACTTGTATGAATTAGATCTTTAATGTGCTTAATATAACATCAACTTGAATTATTTTCAACTTCATTAAATTTTTAATATTATGATTGTGGTCAATAGTAGTGTGCACTTATCATTACATTTTTTGTAAGGACTTAAGAATTATTTGTGTAATCATATCATAATAAGTCACTCTTGTCCTGCACCATATTTGGTATCAAAGCAAATAATTTTCTCGAAAATCTTGTTTGGTGTTGAGTTATATTTTCTACATATATTAATTTTGTAATCCATTATTTAAAAAATATGAAGTCATTATTTAATTAGGTCATTTACTCATCATTTTTAAATTTCATTGCATTACATATTTAATAAAAATAAAATATTTTCTTAAATAAAATTTTTTTATATATGTTAACACATAGTTGGTCATATGTATCAAGGTCAAGCTTCAAATGAATAGCATTTTTACTAGAGAAAATATAAAAGCTTGTTGTTATACTCTAACAAATCTACAATGAATTTTAAAAAGTTTTAAGTCTTAGAACAAAAGGTTGGTAGGCTAGTATCACTTTCAATAGAAACTAATCCAATCACCAACCTAAAAGAGGAAAGGTCTTCCCACTGACCATATTCATCTTCCTCCCCCTCCTCATTCACATTCCCCTCTTAGACCCCATTGTTGATTTCTCACTAAGGATAACTTTAATGAGTATCCCGAGATGGATGAGATACTTTATCATCCACCTTAATGAATTAAAAGATAAACAAGACAAGAAGCCTATGCTCCTCAAACTTTTTATGATCATTGTCCTCAACATTATAAGGTGTTGTTTTATGGTTATGTTGCCCCTTTACATATACTTCTAGAACCTTATGATAATATTATTCATAGAGTTTAAATTAATCCAGCTACTTTTCATAGTCGACTTGATTCAAAAGTTTTCTTAGATTGGTTAGTAGATATGGACCAATATTTTGATTAGATGCCCATATTGGAAGAAAGACATGTTTAGTTTCTTGCATTAAACTAACTAATCACACTAAGACTTGTTGGATTAATCTTTGAAGAAATAGTCCATGATCAGGACTGTGGGGAAAATTTATGACATCACATAGATTTTAAAAACTTTTTATTTATGTAATCAAATATGTCATTAAGGAATAAATATATTATCTTAAAATAAAAACATATTATCTTATAATAGATTCAATTATTTAATAAGGACTCCTAAAATTAATGGGTCTTTGATATTCTAGAGATTTTTTTCTTAAACTACATATAGAAGTAGAAAATAGTCTATTTTATACTAGGTTTATAGTTCCCTATAAGGGTAAGCCCCTCTAGTTAATTACATCCTAAGAAGAAATGAATTCCTCTTAAGAACACAATCGATTAGAAATAGATTTTTTTTTCTATGGATTTCAAAGTTTGTCTTAAAAATATTGTTACCTCTGAAATTCAATAGGGAATGCTTCAAAAGGGAAGAGTTCTTTTCTAAGGCCAATAAGGATTAAGTAGGAAATGTTTATAGATACTAGGATGCCTAATAGGCATTTCAGCTATCCTATCATTAGACTTTATATTTTTAAAATTGAATTTAATAAAGTTTTTAATATTTTATTAGAAATTTAGGACTTAGATTCTACTAAAACAAAATGTTAAAAATGCTAGTTGTTGAGGACTTATTCCAATAGGATGCTATAGAACCGAAAGAAAAAGGAAAATTGGCAGGCGAGCTCTGACCTTATAAAGTTTGGTCTAGAGCTAAAAGTTTTGATCTATGGGGGTCTTTCTTGAGGATCATCGCCTTTTTCAAGGACCTCTAGAGGCTTCACAAGGGACCACTAATTGGTAAAGTTAGCTCCTACTATTTCTAGACCCCATAAATCCTAACATAATTCTAGGTTTAAATTATATTTTAAAATTCGAAAATAAATTCATAATCCCTGCAAATTAGATGTCAAGATATATATATACATCACACCAACAGTTTATATTCTGAACATATAGGCATAGTATTTGTTGCTTACCAAGCTTACTTGTTCAATTGAGCTATGCTTATGAAGTTCAGTAGCACCTGCTAATAAAGAGTATTTATTTTATTTTTTTATTACTTTCCCCTATTGTAGTTAGCCCAAAAGAATACCCACATCAAATTCACCAATCTCGACTTATTACAACACAAAATAAGAAAAAGCACCACATCATTTCACAAAATATCACAAATCATCAACCTAACCTAAGTCTAGGGTCAGTGACCTAATAATTTAGTGAGTGGGTGAATGGTTTGTGTGGTATGATTACACTAAGCCTTATTTCAATTTGGATTTAATTTAAGTTTAAAATTGATTTAATTTACTGTTGGGTGGTTTTAATTTAAGTGATTTAATTGATTTAGGATTTTATTGCATTTTAAGTTTATTTTTATGTTAAAATAGAATTTAAGTTTTAAAGAATGAAGAATAAAATAAACTCCATTCTGGGCAGAATCTATTTTTTTCAACATCCTAATCTAATAGAATGAGATTTTCATCTCAAGATAAAAATTCATTCAAAGGGTCATACTAATATTCTAAGTATCTTAATTAACTTTCTTATTTTTGATTTATTTTAAAGATTTATTTTAAGTTAGGTTTGATTTAATTAATATTCAATTCTTCTTTGAAATTTGATTTTAAATATGGTTAGGCTTTATTCTTCTCTTATTTCTTCTAATTTGATTAATGTTTCTTAGCTTGATTTATGACCTTTAATTATAATTTAAAGAGTTTCCTTAAACCTTTTAAGAGTTTAATCATTTATCATGATAATGTTTAATTTAATTTTCATTTTAGTTTGATTTGGTTTTAAATGATTTCATTCACTTATGTTTTTATGTTATTTAAATTTTATATTGTGTAAGATGTGTATAATTTTGAGGACTTAGATTTTTGATTAAATATTCATTTAATCTCATATGTTAAAATTATTTAATCTATTTGATTGCAATTGAATTAATTTCATTAATTTGTAACATTAATGTTTATATTTAGTAGCTTGAATATGTTAACTTAGTTAATTTAAGTTATTCTTTAATTCAAACTTAGTTTAGAAGTTTTGATTTAATCATTCATCATTTAGGTGATTCATTATAGTTCAATTTCATAACATAAGAGAATTCATTAACTAATGCATTTTTAATTCATCATTTAGTTTGGTTTTAATGGAATATTATATGTTAAATTTTTATTTTTGAATTAAATATATTAAGCTGAAGTTTTGCTTATCAATCACAACCCAAGAAACTTAAGGAATGAACTACTTAAGGTATCAAACCTAACCTAGGCCACTTTAAACTTTTAGGTTAGTTAGATTTAGTTGATTTGATTAATTATTTTCAATCTTATTTGAAATTTCATTCTTCATTAATTTCAAATGGATTTAAAGTAATTTTAATATTAATGAATTTCTTAATTTGGGAATGAAGTTCAAAGGTTGATTAACTTTGTTTTTTTTTTGAATTGATTAATTGATTTACCATCAATTTATCAATTTAGTGATTTAAGATTTAATTAACTTTGCATTCTTAATCAATTCATAATTCTAAATGCATAACAAATTATATTCCTTAAGTTCAAAGAGTTAGGACATTTGTTTTAAAGTGTTATGATATTAATAAAAATGTTTTCAGTTAATTCCATAAATTTTTATAATTTTTGTAATTTTATAATTTCTTATTTGATTTAAATTGACCTAAACATTGGAAATTCTACAATTTGACTTTGAAATTTTTATAATAAGTGGGGTTTCTTATTAATGTAATCTATCTAAAGTTTTATCTTAATCAGATGTATATTTTATGACTAATTTAAGTTTTGATTATTTCAATAAAACTTAAATTAAACCTAAATTACTAGAAATTAATTAGGGGTTTTAATTATTTTTTTTAAATTCCTCTCTAAAAGATGAATCCATAGAGGAAATATTTAAAATTTTAGATGTTTTATTTGATTTATTGTGAATTTTCAAATTTCAAGGTAATTAATTAAACTAATTAATTCAATTAATTCTTAATTATGGTCATTTTGGGGATTATGAGATTTTAGTGAGGTTTTATAGTTTCCTAAGGTCTACTGATGTGAATTATGATGTTTTAAACTAATTTTATAAATTTTCACAATTTTCTTAATTTATAATTAACTTAATTAAATTAAGGGTTAAGGATTGAAAATTTTATATCTTTGGATTTACATACCAATAAATCCTAAGAAATTTATTGAAAGTGTGTTTTAGGTTCAATTTCACTTTTATAAAGTTTCAAATTGATTGGATTAATATTTTGGATTTAATTTAAGATTAATTTTAATTAAACTCAAATTAATCCAAAAAGACCAATTGAAGGTGATCTTTGAGTTAACCCTGTTTGATTTGCATTCACCTAATCCTTAATTTTGGATTTAACTATGTAGAATAAAGATAGTCCAAATTTATTGAAAGATGGATTTAATTTAAGAAGTGATGTATATGTTTTGATAACTTCTCTTTTTCATGTATTCATCTCATCCCTATCTTTATTTTAGTTTCTACATCATTTGGTAAGTATGATAGTCAATCAAAGGTGATCTTTGAGTTAGCTTAACTCAATGTTGGTTTGGGTTTAGTGATTGTAATTAGTTTGATGCCATATTGATTTGAGGATTTTGATTGTATTTCATTTGATTAATTGATCTTTGATTTGAATTTCAATCAATGTTGATTGCTCAATAGATAATTTGAAAGCCAATTAATCCATATTAGGTGAGGGTTTATATGGTTTGAGTTAGGTTTGGCTTTTTTGACTTAAATGGGTCGAGTAGAATTTCTTAGTTTGAATGTCCATTTTGGATTTAGATTTAAATTTAGTTGTGTTTAGTTAACCATTTGCAATGATTATGATAGATTTTTATTTTTATTTTAACCTAATTGACCCAAATTGGGCTTGGATCAAAAAGAGTTCACTTGGGTCAAATGACAAAATTAATCAAATTAAACCTAATAATTGGTTAAATGATGTTTAATTATGATTTTCAAATAATTTTGGACATTCAATTTAATTTGATTTCAGTTTGATTAAGGTTTAGGTTCAATAAAGTCCATTTAGGCCCATTTAGATCAAGTGATCTAATTAACCCAATTAAGACCTTATTGAATTTAGATTTAGTTAGATTCATATTTATACATATTCATTTGATGATTTTGAGCCTTTGAAATGATTTAATTGGTCAAATTTTAGTGAGTTGGCCTTTGACCTAGTGGGGCCCGCATAAGTCAACTCCATGCCAAATGATTGACTATCTTTGACCTTCATTTGAAATTAGTTTTAAATCTATTTGAGTTCATGTAGTGACTCTATGCTTTTTATTTGATTTTATTTCAATTTATTTTGATTTTATTTAAATTTATTTGAATTTAGGTGGTTTTAAGCTTAGGTGGGTTAATTTGGTTGATCACCTCAATTACCTTATTTCAACTAAATGGAATTTAGATTTTAGTTAGAATGAGTTAAATTTGAAGTTTGATTTGCATTCACCTAATCCTTATTGGGTTAAGTCAAATCCTAGGAAGGTTTACAAGGATAGCTTAGTATAGTCTCCTAAGTGCCTAATCAGGAAGCTCCTAATTTTTGATTATGTGTCATAATTACTAGAGTTAGGGCATATGCTAACCTCATTCAAAATGAAGTCAATAAGGACAATAACTTATTGCTTCATGGGATTAGATGAAAGAAATTCTAAAGAAAAATATATAGCATTAAATTTTCATGATCAACTCATGCATAAGATAACCAAACTTAAATAAGGATCTTTGATTATTACTAAGTATATAACACATTTTGATGAATTGATGACCCATCATGATATTAGAGAGAATCATCATATCATAATCTCTATATTTCTATCTGGGTTATGAATTGAATTCATAATGAAATGTCAACCCGAGAAGTTTATTCTCTTAAGGATGCATTTTGAGTGAAGAATCAGATTGAAGAACATCTTAGATTCCAATATCATTGGCAATTCACAACTTCATCTAACAATAACTCCCATCCACACGTTAATCCTCCCATTTTAATAGTTCCTAAAATACCTAGTAAAGCAAAAGTAGTTGGAACATCTAGTTCTAAGATATCTAGCATTACGTGTTTTACATGTAATAAACATGGTCATGATGTAAGTATTTATCCTTGGCAAAACTTACACATAGATCTTAAGATTAAAGATCACTAAAATAAAAATATTAATGATAAAATTACAGTAGATTATTATGAAGATATTGTCATGCATTATGCATTAGCTGACCCACAAGCTAGTACTTACTGGAGGTGTACCTTAATTTTTATACTTACTTTAATTTTGGTAAACAAACATGCAAACTAATCTTTGAGAGTGGTAGCTGTATGAATGTTATTACCATCTTTGTTTTGGCTAATATGAAGCTCACCCCAAAACCTCACCCATAACCTTATAAGGCCGCTTGGGTAGATTAAACTTCTATCTCTATATCTCGACACTATGTGGTATCCATTTAATTAGGAGAATATAGTGATAAATTTTGTGCGATGTTGTTCCAATGGATGTTTCCCATATACTCCTAAGTAGCCTATAGTTGTTTGACATGAATGTCACAAATTATGTACTTTCTAACACAAATGCTATTATATTTCAAGGTAAAATCTTATGTTAAATTTAGCTAAACCTAAAGAGATTACCTCACAAAAAACCTCAATATTATTCTACTCCGATAGAAAGAAAGTTCCTACATATTATTAATAAACACCAATTTTAGCATGAGATTAATTAGAATATTATTTTTGTTCTAGTTATCCTAGCATCTACAAATTAACCCTTTTATTGAATCCTTTACTATCTAAAATGCATGAACTTTTATCTGAGTATCAAGATATTTATCCTAATGAAATTTCTAGTGGGCTTCCCCCATTAAAGAACATATAATGTGCTATAGACATATTTCCTAGATCATTGCTTCCTAAATTACCACACTATCACAAGAGCACAAATGAGCATACAGAGCTTAAACGATTAGTTAATGAGTTATTAGTGAAGGGTTTCATATGAGAAAGCTTAACTCCATGTATAGTACTTATCATTCTTACTCTAAAGAAAGATGGTACTTGACGTATATGTGTTGATCATGCTATTACTAATTCATTATTAAGTATAAGTTCCCTATCCTTAAACTCGATGATATGTTAGATATAATGGCTAGAGTAGTAATTTTCCCTTAGACTGATCTTAGAAGTTGATACCATCAAATTTTTGTGTGAGAAGATGATTAATGAAAAATGTCATTCAAGAAAAAAGATGGTTTGTATGAATGGATATAATTCCTTTTAGCTTGAGCAAGACTCTATTTACATTTATGTGTGTGTGGTGTTTTAATTTGGAGGGTCATGTGGACACCACACATATCTTAGGGGGTACTTATTGAAGTCATCAAGTATGACATTAAGGTATGATGTACTATATTGAAAGATAGAAATATCACCTTAATGGACTAATCACCACGGACTCTAAGGCATGATGGCTCTTCGAATATACCAGAGATCTTTCCCCTACTTTACATGGACAAGTAAAGTAGGGTTTATTTTATGATGAGTTCTTTAGTTCCTTACGAAGGCAAGCCTCTGTAGTTAATTACATCCTAGGAAATGAGATTTCCAAATAAAACTCTTGATTAAAGTAGTCAATTATTATCTCCAAAGATTTCAAGGTTAAGATTATCAAAAGATTGGTTAATTTGGAAAGTCAAATGGGATTGTTCAATTGGAAAGACTTATTTTAGAATCCAAAGGAATATAAGTAGGAAATGCTCATGATGCTAGGAAGCTTAGATAGCACTCCAACTTATTCTATGGTGAGGCTTTACATGTTTAAAAGAGGGGATTTTTTTTAGTTGAAATTTTATTAGATTGCTAGGGCTTATAATTCATCAATACAAGATTATGAAAATGCCTACGAGGTGAGAATTTATGCTCATTGCCCAAGGAAATAAGCAACCTCGGATCTTAAATCTAGAGAGCTTTAGCACAAGTTACAACATGACCTAAATCGAAGCAGTAAGGGGACATAAGGGTTTACCTCCACAAGAGAGGATGAATCCATCCGACTCTTCTAGACTTACAACCACCTCGAGTGGTCGCCAACTAACACCTCCTATGATTCAAAACCATGTAGTCAGGTCTTATGAATTTGCAAGATGTTTAGGTTTGTCATTTAATTTGGAAAGAGACTAAAGTCCTAAACTCACTCCTTAAGAGACTAGAACATGACTGCCATGAGCATATGACTTTTTAGTCTAAAATGCAAAATTTTATAATTTTTATATTATTTTGACACATTCATTTGGACAAAGGCTTTAGAATGATGAATTATTGTCCAAGTCAAAAGAGAAAGAGGGTGAATTTCCATCATATGGGGTTGCTCTCATAGGTCAAGCGGTCCCTAAAGTGCTAAAATGGAGGCCCTCATTTTTGCAGGAGTGGTATAATATAATATGGATGATGTTAGACGTACAACATATAACAAGGGGGTTGTTAAATCTTTTAATTATCTTGATTACAACCTAAGCTTTAAAATGAGGTTGAAGGTTGTTTTAGATTTTAGTTATGAGTTATTAATTGGATAGAAAATTTAATTTTTCTCTAAGAGTCTACCGCACCAAGGCCACATATTCAAACATCAATCACTAAGAAACTATGAAAATCATATTGTTCTAATGTGCAAACTAAAATAAAATAATCATTTTATGGACTATCGTGAAAGAATAAGAGGCCGGTGCGATCGGGTACCACCGTACACCCTGAAAAAGAGAAAAGTTGGGTAACCAAGCTCTACCCTTATACAACCTGGATTACAAAAAAATAATTATAATTGAAATTAAATGCATGCTATAGGGATCTTCATTTTCCATTTCTTCTTTCTTCCCGCTTCTTTCTCTTAATCTGATTTGGTCCAAGGCATCATAGGGCACCCAAGGACTAAGCTTTTTAGCCACTACTTATCCTAATCCCCATAGGATTAATATTAATTCTTATTGCAAAATTATATTTTATAGATAAGTAAATATAAATACACTACAAAATAGATGTTAGTTGAACATACATACAATACCAAATAGTTATGTTTCATAATTTAGACTTAGCACCTTGCACATGAGAAACCAAGCCCACCTGTCTTAAAGGGGATTATGCTTTAGGGGCATAAGCAACCTACAAAGAGAACATTTATATTTATTTTTGAGCAGGCCCTTAAGTACAATCTCCTGTAGAAAATAAGATTAGGCTATCAATGTCCTAACATCCAATCTACTATCCACATTCCTAACATCTAGTCTAAAATATTACATCATAAAATAAAACACATCATCATTGCATACATCATCCTAACCTAAAGCTATAAGTGGTGACTTAGCATTCCAATGTGTCTGCTAAGGCTTTATGTGGTATGTCTTAACTAGGCTTTTAAATTAAGGTTTTTTAAGTTTGGGATTGTTTAAGTTGACATGATGGTTGGTTTAATTTCAAGTTATTTAGATGATTTGTAAATTTTAATTTGTATTTTTTTATGTCATTTGTTTTACACTTAGCATCTAAGTGTTATAAAGAAAGGAAGGAGGCTTACCCTATGTCATCCCTACCTTAAGTTATTTTCTAAAGCATATTATTATGATTTAGTTTTATTTAGTTTATGATTTATTAAATATTTTATTAATCTAAGTTTAAGTTAACCTTAAAGAATCCTATTCAACATGAAAGCCATCTTAAAATTAATATAATTGAATTACCATCACATAGAATATGTTGAACCATTCTTTTTCATCACCCATAACATGCATATGACTTAACACTTAGTATATCTATACATACACCATATTTTGGGCATACTTAAATGATTATGGATGCATACATTGATTGAATTATTTATACATGTAAATTAAAGCTCTATCTAAATTCTAATACAAATATACATAGGAATGAAATTAAATAAGTATGTGCCTTGTTAACCAGGGAAGTGAGATAATCAAATGACCTCCTTGGGGCTACTTAAAGCCTCGTATTCCCGGGATGTCCAAAACTATATACTTATTATCATTCAAACATATATAAATCTATATATGAACATAGGAAAGAAAGCACAACCTTTACATGTTATGTATTTTGATATATTTAGATGATTATGCATGTATGTATTTTTAATAGAAAAGAGGATTTTCATTCTCTAATCAAATACACATACACATGTACAAAATATGTAAGCAAATATGGGCCATTGTTAACTAGGGAAGTGAGATAATCAAATGACCTCCTAAGGGCTACTTAAAGCCTCATATTCACGGCATGTCTACTATATACTTACTATCTTAAATAATTTCATATCATAAAAATAAAGTATTGCAAAATTAGTTATTATCTAGAAGTGAATTTGAACATGATTTACATATCGAGATTGAAAGTTTAAGAAATAAAAATACTAATATTACAAATAAATTAAATGACATAACTTTATCTTCTATAAGTTTTAGTTGCTCACATGATTTACATTCAAATTCATCTATGCCTTGCAACCAATATTCTTGCCATTCACATGCTTTAAATAATTGAACATCTCACAAGTATGTTAATCTTGACACTTTGATGAAAAAATTAAGTCACTTTTGTTAGATGCTCAAAAATCTTAAGATATGATTTATATGCTTGAAGATGAAGTTTTTCCATTAAATACTAAAGTAAAAGATTTGCTAAGTGATTTATCTAGCACTTCTATATCCTATTATCATGATGAGTTTATTTTCAAATTTAAAATTTCATATGATGAAAACAAAGTATTGCAAAATGAATTATTATTTAGAAGTAAAGTTGAACATAATTTACATATTGAGATTGAAAGTTTAAGAGATGAGAATACTAATATTACAATTAAATTAAATGAAATAACTTTATCTTCCACAAGTCTTGCAATCAATATTCATGGCAATCACAAGCTTTAAATAATTATATATCTTACAAGCATGTTAATTCATGCTTTAAAATTAAACCTAGAAGTAATAATTCATTTATGCATGCTTTACTTAGTATTACTTGTACTTTTTATTGTAGGCAAGGTCATGTTTCATATGTTTATTCATTTAAGAGATCCATGAAATAAAATGCTTCATCTTTGTACATTTGAATTCCTAAGGAAACCAGTTTGCATTGCCCATAATATACTTATTCAAATATTTGTAATGCTACTAATGTTAGAGGATCCAAGCTTACTTGGATACCAAAATCTAAGAAATGAGTTTATATTGCATATTTTCTTCATGAAGGACCGATGAAGATAAGCGATACAGGTCTACAAAAGTAATACTGAATTACCCAAAGGTATACATTCAAATTAATATACAAAAGGAATGGTATGAGATAACATATTTTATATTTTTAATTTATCCCTTCCTTATATGTTTTAAGGTCCTTAGATTAGTTTTATTTCATTCATGCATAACTAATTTATATAAGCTTCGTATTCTATTTATTAAAATGAATGAATAGTTTTAAAATATAATTTAAAACTATTTTTATAAACTCTATGAATTTCACATATTTTTTTTGTTCATTTTATCTTAATATTTTCATAGAATTTATGAGTTTTATAATGTTTAGTCAATTATTTATCATGATTTGAATTCATATTTTCAACTCTTTAAAATTCATAATAAGTAAATTCAGGATACACCCTGTATACATTTAACAATCATAAACTTGTTTAGTTTTCTATTTTGGAGATCAAATAATTTATATAATTCACATTAGCATAACTTTATATTTGATTTGATCGCATATGGCCCCTTTAACAAATTGTGAGTTTTATCACTATATTGATACAATCATGTTTATTTAGCACAGGTTATGTGATAAGTACCTTAGTATGCATTATTTCTAATCATTACTTTATATAGCTCATGATTATTAATTTGCCTTAGCTTATTTAAAAAAAATGGACATTATTTATAAATTAGCATGTATGTATTAATTTGGAATTAATATGAAATTCACTTTATGAATCATTTTGCATGAATAGAAATTCTCTTGTAATATCTATCTTCATTGTTCATGGAAGTCTATAACTTTAGCCTTTATTCTTCAATTAACATTTGATTCAATTATTTGATTTGATGATAAGATAATTTTGGTTCGTATGTTAAGTTGTTACTTTCAAAATATTATGGAATAACAAATTGCATTAAAATATTGCTAAAGTTTTATTTTAGGGACATGTTTGTACCTTTCTTATGCTTAATTGTATATTTTCATCACATATAACATTTTCCTTCATTAACATGTTTATTCAAAGTTAGTTTCATATCAAATAATTATATATTAGATTGCATTAAATAATGGGAGATCAAGCATGTTAATCCTTAATTATTTTTATTTTTATCATCAAATGCTTTATTTACTTTTATACTTAATTAAGAGTGAGAATTTTATTGATATTACCAACCTCTATTTTATGGTGAATATTTTGATGATGTCAAAAGGGAGAGAAAGTTGATGTTGATGTATATCACAAGTGATGTTGGTTAGACTTTTAATTTCTCACATATACATTTAGTGAAGGGAAAAATATCTTTTTTTATTGTAATTACCCTTTACACTAACATCAATTTGTTATCATCAAATAAAGGAGATTGTTGAGTATACACCTTGTGTATCTCACCATTCAATTTGATAATAACAAGTCTTGTGTAATAAAGACTAATAATTTCTTTGCAAAATAAATTATCCACATTAATCATTATCATTGTCAAAATTAATTTAGAATATTATTGATGATAATATATATATATATATATATATATATATATATATATATATATATATATATATATATATATATATATATATATATATATATATATATATATTCTTAAAGCTACTAATTATTTATTTCAAGTGTTTAATAAAATTTATCAGACACTTGCTCAGTCAAATCGGGAAAGTCATATCAGCTAAAATAGAAAAGTTTGAGAATCTTCTTAGGTTATGCAATAATAAGACAAATAAGAGCTCAATAATAAGAAAATAATAGCTTAAATAATTCCATATCATTCATTTGAATTTTTACATAATTTGTTATACTTTATTTCCATGATATCTTTTTAATTATTCTTTAAATTATTCTTTTAAATAATTTGAGAACTTACATAACTTTAAGCCTTATTCATTGTCTTTTAAAGTGTGTTGGATTTATTTCACACTTCATTTTATTATTTGCATATTTGATCTTATTTTTTATTCATTTATTTTTTTTATTCATTTATTTTTTTATCCATTTATTTTTGATCATATGCTTATAAATCTCAAGTTAATTAAATTAATTTAAATTAATTTAGGTTAATTCAAATTCAAATTCAATTGAGCCTTGATTTAATGCATTTTCATTTTTAGAATTCCATTTTTGAAATTTTTGTGTCTCTAAATTTATTTTTGACTAATTTAATTAATATAAAATAATTCAAATTGCTTCTTAATTAAACACTCACAATATAGTCTTGATTTATTTCATTGATTGAAACTAAATCCATGTTTGAAAACCATGTGGCCAAAATCCTTCTTGATTTTCTCTTGATTTATTTAATTATTTTTATTTCTTGTAACTTATCTTAATTCTTCCAAAACATATTAGATAATTTAATTTCTCTTAATTGAATTTCTTTTTGGAACCCTCCTTGGTCGTTCCTTACATGTGATTAATTCAAATTCAAAATTATTTTGAATTAATTCCTTATTTAATCACTTGGCTTATTTGATTTGAGTTATTTATGTTACGTGCATTTTTTCCTCTCTTTAGCTTTGGCTGGCCAATCCTTGATTAAATTGAGTTGGATTTAAATTATTGTCATGTGGTTAATTTTTTGAACTCAAATTTCTTGCTAAAATAATTTTTCCTCTCTTTTATTCATGCTTGGCCAAAAATCAATGGAATATATTTTATTAATGTTATTTGATTGATTTTATTAATTTATTCTCTCATCTCTCTCTCTCTCTCTCTCTCTTGGCTAAAATTCAAGCATCTTTGTTTGAATTTATTTTGTATGTACTTTTTTTTTTAAATCAAATACTTTCTATATTAATCTTTTCCTCTCATTATTTTCTTCCTCTTTTCCTTTGGACGAAATTATTTTGACTCTAACTCTATTTAAAGAAGATCTCATGAACAAATCCTTCTTGATTGTCTCCACCTTGTCAAACCTATGCTAGTGAATTTCTTGGACTTAAAGTGTTATAGCTTATCTCTACTTCACTCTTTCAATTATATTCAAGTGGGACCTTCCTCAACTCTTTCAAGCTTCTTTCAAACCTTTGATAAGTTCACATCAAGCCTTCCTTTCATTTTTCATACATATAAAAGGACTTGAGTAAGAGTTTTTAATTCATTTTGATCTTTTAAATTATTGATTTTCTTTTTTTTTCTTTTTTTTTTTTTTTCTTTTGAATGAAAAGATTTATATCCTTCATTGTTAAATTTTTTCTATAACTCTTTTCATTCTTATTCCAAGTAATTTGAAAGGTTTTCTATTTATTTTATTAGATTGAAATCATATTTATAAGGCTTTAAAAAAATTTGTTTCTTGCTTTTCTTATCATTGTACCTTCAGTTCATGCAAACTTTTATAAAGTTATTTGAAATCTTGCATTTGGTTAAAGTTGTTTCTTGCATTATTATTTCAAGTTAAAATCATACTTTAAAACCTTCAAATTAGATTGTTTGATTTAATGTCTTTATTGCATAATTTCATTAGATTACTCCTTTGTGCAAGTGTTTTAATCAAAATAATTTAAGCATTTTTGTAGTAAATTAGTTTCAAGTTCATACTTTCAAATCATTATTTCACCAAAATGTTTTTCAAAGAATAATTTATTTCAAGTGCTTCACATAAAGAACATTTCTTTTTATTTCAAGCAAGTTTTGTAAAATTTCATTTCTAGATTTGCATGTGATTAAGGTTGAACTTCATATCATTGTTTTCAAAGTGGAATCATCCTTAATACTCACTCACATTAGCTTGTTTGAACTAAAGCTTTCATTCCATATAATTATTAGATCTTCATATTGTGCAATGTGACTTAAGTTGTTTCATTTATAATCATTGTGTTTCATTAAGTGCAAGCTTTTACAAAATACTTTTAAATCAAGAAAAGTTATTCATTTCATTATTTTAATTTCATTAGAGCATATAACACAAATTTGAGCTCTCTTTTTTATTTGTCTTAATGTTTTTTAGTTGGGACTTGAGAATAAAATAATTTTAAATTTTGAGAGTTAGATATTTCAAATATTATCTTTTTTTCCTTGTTTTTTAAACATATTTTGTGGTTGTGCTTGCCCAGTGTAGGAAAGTATGTGTTGGGATTGTACTTGTCTGGTGTATAAAAGTATGTATTAGGGTTGTACTTACCCAGTGCAGGAAAGTATGGGAGATTGATTGTTATCTCATTTTATTTAATCAATTCTTAGCCATGGTGACTTGGCATGGAAGTAGGCCATTTTTTGATTTGGTTGAACTATTTTAAAATCTTCTTGTCTCCTACTTTTACTTTTCTACAGTTTGCTTTATTGTGCTTAGTTATTTGGTGCTTTGCTCTTTCATTAATTTTTTTTATCTCTCTTTTGCAACTAAGTTTTCTATATAATTTAAAATTAAGTTTTAACTTATAACATTTTTAAAATCCCCCATAGTGGGTGAATTATGTACTTGAGAAATGAGTAAAGAGCAAATAAGGAAGGATATAGAAAGATGGAGGAAGATGAATGTGTTAGGAATTTTGAATGTGGGCTCACATATAAATTTAATTATACATTATGTGTTATCTTTTTTTAAGCCTATTAATTTGTGATCAAATAAAAATTAATTAATTTTAAGCTTATAAGGAACCTTATTAATTTTGTATGGAATTATCATGCATAAAGATAGGGCATTTTATTTTATTTTAATGATGGGCTAAAATAAAATAAAATGTACTCAAGTATAAATAGAGTCATGGTGCTCATTCTAAAGGTGGGGGGTTCTCATTTTACTCACATCCCATCTTGAGTGAAAAGAAGGCTCTCTCTCTCTCTCTCTCTCTCTCTCTCTCTCTCTCTCTCTCAAGAACACCCCTTTAGAAGTGGAAGGCTAAATCTCTCATTAGCTCTTCTATGGATTCAAGTACACTTCGAATTAAACCTTCTAATGATTTTGACATGAGATCTGGGAAAGATAAATTTATTTTTATATTCATATGTTTCCAACAAGTAGTATCAAAGCCACTATCATGTTGAATCATTGAAGAATCATATTTTTCTTAATCTTTTGTATTGATTATTTAAAATTTTAGATCAAAGTGTTTTTTTTAACAAATAATTTGGTCATGTGCATGAAGTATCGATATCCTTTTAGATGGTTTTTCTATTGTTGATTTTTGAGTAAAACAATATAGCTAAATTTGCTTTATACTTTGATTACAATTTCAATTTTATGTGATATATTTTATTCATTATGATCTTAATTTAAAAAAATAAAATAAAATTCATATTTAGCCATATGATTTTGATTCAAATATGTTTTATCTTTGATTAATTTTTTTAAAAATAACAACAAGAAGAAATTTTCAATGGGTTTGTAGAATATGAAAAGTCATATCAAAGATAAACACTGTGAATTATTATCATTGTTTGTGAAGATGAAGAATTTCAAGTTGATTATATTAATATGTGATTTCTTCTGAAGATGAATTAAGTTTATCCACATTATATAAACGTTTCATATTCTTTTTTAAAATCTGAAATGTTTTGTTGTAGCATTATATAAACAAATGAGTTAATTATTTGCTGTAGCATTATTTGAAACATTTTGCTGTAGAAATTTTATGTAAATATTATAAATGTATTTGAGTCATTTCATATTATAAACGTTTCATTTTTTTTTTTAAAATCTGAAATATTTTGTTGTAGAACTATATAAACAAATGAGTTAATTATTTGATTGATTCATTCATTTCCATATCTTTGTTAATCTGAAATGTTTTTAACATTTAATTGCTTTGTGCAATTAATTCCAAACGTAATATATATTAACTAAATATAATAAATTATTTTAACATTCTGTAAACATTTTTAATTCCGTTATATAATTAACGGGACTTATAATGTGAAATTGAAGATGCACATATTTAATTGATTATAATATTATATATTCTTTTTCACTGAATATACATAGCATCCAACTTAACTAATTGCTTAATATAAATATGAATTTGATGTTTTTACTTAAACAGCTAACTAAAGTTTGTATTATTATTTTTTATTTAAATATTTCAAATTGATTCTGATTATGAGTTTGCTTAATTAATTGCTTTATTCAAACATAAGTTTGTTATTTTGAGTTTACTAAAGTTTGTTTTTGTGATATCAAATGGATTCCGATAATATAAATTGAAATATTTGTTGAAATACTACATTAATATTTATTATTTAAAAATAATTTAAATTAAAATATTATGTCACCATAGTGACCTCTATTATATCAATTTATTTATTTATTGAAATATATAAATATTACTTAAAGATTATATTTAAATCTATGCAAAAAATAATCAGCCCAAAGGAAGATTATTTTTAGCCAGATTTTGTGGAGTAATAAATATGTGATAAATTTATATTAATCATGCACACAATATGTCGATCCAAAAATAAATATATCATTGGTAGAATTTATTATCAATATTTATTTACTATAATTTTAAGTATCATTTACAAATTATTATTTTTGTCCAAAGACTAAATTGCAGTGTTGTGTTAGGTATCTTATATGTGCCCATTTTATTAAACATTTCATTTTAAGCATGTATTTTGTTGATATTTTATTTATATTATATATATATGGAAATGACAATATTGTTAATTATGAGTATTATTTTTATTCTTTTCAGTTAATATTTTTTTATATCTCCCTAATTTAATAACATTTTTGTGCTCAACAGCACTAACTTTAAGAAATGGAAAGAGCATATCACTATTATTCTTGGGTGTATAGATATTGACTATGCGGTCTGGGCTATAAGTCCTCCCACCCTTATTACAGGAAGCACTATTGAACAAAGAGCTAACTTTGAAAAGTGAGAGCGTCCTAACCGCATGAGTCTTATGATCATGAAGCATTCCATTCCAAAACTATAAAAGGTGCAATGTCTGAGGATGAATATGCTAAAAAGTTTATAAGCCAAATAGTAGATCGTTTCGTTAGTTCTGAAAAGGTCGGAGTACTATTAAACTGCTTCAATATAAAGGTAATGGAAATATAAAGGAGTACATTATGGAGATGTCTAATTTTGTCACTGGACTGAGAGCACTAAAATTAGAGATGTCTGACGACATTCTTGTGTACTTAATTTTGATCTATCTTCCTACACAATTTAATCCTTTTAAGATAAGTTATAATACTCAAAAGAGAAAATGGACTCTTAATGAGCTCATTGCTCAATGTGTACAAGAGGAAGAGAGATTGAAACATGACAAAATAGAAAGTGCTCACTTAGCTACTTCCTCTCGTGGCATTATTACTAAAAGAAAAAGGACTTATAAAGGCAAAGGAGCTGTAGACAAAGGGACATCAAAGCATAAGGTGCAACAGAAATAAGATAATGTTGTTACTTATTTTTTTTGCAAGAAGGTTGGTTATGTGAAGAAGAATTGTCCTAAGTATGTAAAATAGCTCGTGAAAAAGGGTAAACTTCTCAACTTTGTTTGTTCTGAAGTTAATTTATCCTTAGTACTAAATCACACTTGGTGGATAGATATACGTATAACTACTCACATAAGTGTGACTATGCAAGGTTATCTAAAGAGATGAATGCTAACTGATGCTGAAAGATTCATCTATATGAAAATGGCAATAAATCTCATATTGAAGTAATATGCTTATATAGATTACATCTAGAATCAAATTGTATTTTAAATTTACATGAGACTTTTATGTCATTAGAATTTAATTTAATATTTCTTATTTGGACAAATCTGATTATTATTGTTCATTTGGAAAAAGAAAATTTAGTCTCTTTCAATATTCAAATATTATTTATATTGGTTCTTTGGTTGATAATTTATATAAATTAGACATTTCTTCTTTACAAATTAATGAAACCTTGCATGCAAGCAATTTTAGTATGAAGCAAAAATTAATGAATGAGAATTCATATACGTTATGGCACAAATATTTAAGACATATTTCTAAACAAATGATTGAAATACATGTGTTAGAAAGAATTCTTAATTCTCTTGATTTTTTAGATGATAAACTCATATAGAATGTATCAAGAGAAAATAAATAAATATCAAAAAATTGGTGCTAATAGGAATTTAAACATCTTGGAATTAATTCATTTAGATATTTGTGGTTCATTCCCTACAACTACTTGGAATGGCTAATAGTATTCCGTTACTTTCATAGACGATTATTCTCATTATGGATACTTATACTTGATTTATGCTTCACAAATTAATGAAACCTTGCATGCAAGTAATTTTGGTACCGAAAATTAATGAATGAGAATTCATATATGTTATGGAACAAACATTTAGGAAATATTTCTAAACAAATGATTAAAAGACTTATGTCAAAAAGAATTCTTAATTCTCTTAATTTTTCAGATGATAAACTCTGTATAGAATGTATCAAGGAAAAATACATAAATATCAAAAAAAATTGGTGCTAATTGGAGTTTAAACATCTTGGAATTAATTCATACTGATATTTGTGGTCCATTCCATAACTACTTAGAATGGCCAATAATATTCCATTACTTTCATAGACGATTATTCTCAATGATTTATGAGAAGTCACAATCTTGATATATTCAAAATTTTAAAAGAAAAATATCAACTGAATAGAATACAATGGCGTGATATGATGGATCGGGTGAACAACGCCCGCTATTTTGCCAAATATTTAGTAAAATGTGGCATCGTTCCTCAATACACCATGCCAGGGACTTCAAGTCAAAATGATATAGCTAAGAGATGAAATAGGACCCTTATGGAATGGTTAGAAGTATGATAAATCATTCTTCCTTACTAGAATCACTTTGGGAGAAGTCTTAAAGACTGCAGTTTATATCTTTAATAGAGTTCCAAGCAAAGCAGTAGTTAAAACATCATATGAATTATGGATTGGGAAGAAGCTTAATATTATGCATCTTCATGTCTGGGATGTCCAGCTGAAGCTAGGCCATATAAGCCTAATGAAAGAAAATTGGACTCAAGAACTATTAGCTGCTATTTTGTTGGATACTCAAAAGGTCGGAGGGTTTTAAGTTTTATGACTCTTCAAATAAATTCTTTTTTTATACGAGCAATGCTAAATTTATTGAAAAAGTTGAATATGATGGGAGTAATAAACCTAAGAATGTTATATTTGAAGAGCAATTTATTACTCTTCCTACAGTTATAATAAAAAATGATTAAATAATTTTATCTGATCTTATTCAAGTTGTAAATATAGATAATCAAAATATTTTTTAGTTAACTCCCACTCATACTGAGAAATTACAATAACCTCAAATTGAAGTGTCATTAAGAAAATCCACTATGGATAGGAGATCAACAATTTCGATGATTATGTTGTGTATCTCCAAGAACATGAGTTTGACATTGGATTGGAAAGTGATCCAATCTATTTTAGTCAAGTCAAACAAAGTGTCAACTTTCATAAATGGATAGAAACTATTGAGGATGAGATGAAATCAATGAAAGACAATAATATTTGGGATCTTATCAAATTGTCTAAGAAATCCATTGGTTGTAAATGAATTTTTAAAACCAAACGGGATTCAAAAGGCAATGTCAAAAGATATAAAGCACATCTAGTCGCTAAAGGTTTCACTCAAAAGGATGGCATTGATTATAAAAAGACTTTCTCTCCAGTTTTTTTGAAAGACTCTTTTAGAATCATTATGGCACTAGTAGCTCATTATAATTTATAGCTACATCAGATTGATGTTAAGACTGCTTTTCTCAATCGTGATATTGAAGAAACTATATATATAGTGCAACTAGAAAATTTTCAATCTTTTGATTCAAAACACCTGGTATGTAAATTAAAGAAATTCATCTATGGTTTAAAGCAAGTTTTCGTCAATGGTATAAGAAATTTGATCAAGTGATTACTTCTTTTGGTTTTAAAGAAAACACTATTGATCAATGTATTTATCATAAAATCAGTGGGAGTAAATTCATCATCCTAATGTTATATGTTGATAATATTCCACTAGCAAGCGATATAGGCCTTTTGCATGAAATCAAGAAATTTCTTTCAAATAAATTTAAAATGAAAGATCTTTGGAATACATCTTTTGTGTTGGGTATACAAATTCATCGAGATAATTCTCGTTGTATACTTGGTTTATCATAATAGGTATATATTGATAAAGTGCTTAGTATATTTGACATGAAAAATTATGCACCAGGAGATACACCCATTGCTCAAAGTGATAAATACAGTTTGCTTCAATGTCCACGAAATGAACTTGAAAAGAAAGAGATGGAAAACATCTCTTATGCATCTGCAGTAGGGAGTCTTATGTATGATCAAGTTTGTACACGTCTGGAGATTGTGTACATTGTTGGAATGCTTGGCAGATATTTAAGTAACCTAGAAATGGAGCAAGAAATGGGTTATACAATATCTATAGAGAAAAAAATGTTTTATGCTCACATATCGAATATCAGATCATTTGGAGATCATGGGGTACTTCGATTTTGATTTTATTGGTTGTCTCGATAGTAGAAGATCCACTTCAGGTTATACTTTCTTATTAGCTAGAGGAGCTATATCTTGAAAAAGTGCTAAACAATTATTCATAGCTTCTTCCACTATGGAAGCAGAATTTATAGCTTGCTATGAAGCATCAAATCAAGGAATATGACTATGATATTTTATCACTGGCTAAATATTTTTGATGGAATAAAAAGACCATCAAAAATAAATTGTGATAATAGATCTGTTGAATTGTATCCAAAGAACAATAGGAGTTCATCAAAATCAAAGCATATTGACATAAAGTTTCTTGTTATAAAAGAAAGAGTTCAATTCTCAAGTATTTATTGAACATATTATAAATTTTATGACTAGATCCACTTACAAAAAATTTTACCACCTAAAGTATTTCATGAGCATGTGGCTCATATGGAGTGATTTATTTGATGACATACTAGCATAGTGGGAGTTTGCTTATATATTACAATGATTGTAAATATTATTTTCTAAAAGTAATAAAGTATTATCTTATTTTAAAACTCAAATAAAGTTATATAGTTTCAATTGCAGTTTAGCATAAATAAATGAAACTATATTTATAACTCTTTTTGAGTTATAATATAGGATCAGTTGGAAATAGACCTCATATATGATCACATCACATGAATTTTTCATGCTACACATCCATACTTAATCTATATCATTAATCATATTAATTTAGTTATCACTGATGGGTCTTGTTGTAGAAAAATTATAATAAAGATCATTTTAGTGTATTATTAATGACATTGTCTAAAGATATTCTTCTTTGAAGATAGCATATATTGAGCTCTTAAAGTATTTAATAATATATAATTATCAAGCAATATATATGGCCTAAGTGAGAGATTGTTGGGAATTTTGAATGTGAGCTCACATATAAATTTAATTATACATTATGTGCTATCTTATTTTTTTTAAACCTATTAATTTTGTGATCAAATAAAGATTAATTAATTTTAGGCTTTGAGACATCATATTAATTTTGTATGGAATTATCATGTGTAGAGACCGGGCATTTTATTTTAATGATGAACTAAAATAAAATAAAATACACTTAAGTATAAATCATGGTCATGATCACCATTCTGGTGGAATTCTCTCTCTCTCTCTCTCTCTCTCTCTCTCTCTCTAAAGAATGCTCTCTCCTTTAGAACTAGAAGGCCAAATCCCGCATTAGCTCTTTCATGGATTCAGGTAACTTCCGATTAAATCTTCTTGATGATTTGACATGAGATCCGGAAAGATAAATTTATTTTTATCTTCAAATGTTTCCAACAGAATGATGTAAGAAAATCCTAATGGATTATCTATTTATAATTATCTCTTTTAATATTTTTACATAATTATGAACACCATAATTTCATTATGTATTTTCATATATAAAATCAATCAGAACTTTTAAACTAATATTATAACTTTTTTTGCTCACTCTCTTTTAATATTCTAAATGACAATTTTATTGCATGACAAAAGGTGGAACATATAAGTGTTGTTTTTGAAAGATTTATTTTGGTGGTCCATAGTTTTACCGCCAAGCAATCCTTACAAAGAAATTATATTTCATCTTTTTTTTTTATATTGACGTCATTGTTTGTACAAAATCATCATAATTTACTCTCCCATCACCATCAAAGTCTGCCTCCTTTATCATTTGCTCTGCCTCCTCATCTGTCAATTTTTCACCGAGGCTAATCAACACATTCTTTAGCTGAAGAAAAAAAATAGTGTGAGAATACAGATAATCAATCCTAATCATTAAAAGCTCAAATTTTATATGTTAATTATTCTTTTAGGGAACAATTTGGCTCAACTAAACTAACAATGTGCTATTAGTGAAACTTTTCTTTGTGTATCATAAATCATGTGCATGCAATATAGCAATGGAAAATCTTTGGAAAATCAGGTCTTCCTTTACTAAAATATAGCAATCACCTTCAAATATTCCAAGTGATAAAGACTAATATGAAAAATGAATACTCCAAATGGCTTAATGAAACAAGGATTTGGACCTTTAAATCAAACCATATAGTTTGATGCCTACCTATTAAAGAGATTATCAATTGAGTTTGTTCATTATGAAACTAACCTCAGTGGCCGATATGAAACCATTTTGATCTCTATCAAACACTTTAAAGACTTCCTTTAATTCGTCTTCTTTATTTGTCTCCTGCGAACAAATATTTTAGGTAAACAGTTAACCAAAAAAAATTAGAATTTGTAAAGATCAAAGAAAAGCATTCAAGCCTTACCTTAACATTTTCGTTGATTAAATCCAATAGAACCCTAAAATCAAAGGTTCCTCTAACATCAAAGTCAACTTTGTTGTTCATTTCTTTGTGTTCAGTGCTTGATGAACTTTGCCATAAAGCTTTCATGATGATCATCATCTCTTCCATTGTGATGGATCCTCCTAAAAATACAATATAGTCCATAACTATCCTAAAAAAAATATTCATTTTGAATATTTTCTCATAGTGCAAAAACAATTCTTATATTTTTATCTGAATGCTTTGTTCGGTTTGAATTAGTCTTTGGTACGGTCCTTAGAAGCTTGACCATTATTTTCAAATAAATAGTCTGACTTCTGGTGCAATCAGGTCAAAAGGCTCGTTTGAAGAAATTTTGAAAATAATCAGTAAAATAATGTTAGATGTGGATGGCAAGGAAATAAGAATATATTATTTGACTGTTGAAAAATTACATTAGAATATTCTAAAATAATTTAATATATATATATTATTTATAACGTAATTTAAATCATTTTTTCTATTATAATAATTATTTTTAATCAAATTTTTTAAAAAAATTGGTTAGTTAATCCTAGTTTTTAAGTATCATCCAAAAATTAATATTTTTATGATAGTATAATAAAAATAATAATTATAAAGGAAGTTTACTTTAATTGTAAGTCACATTTTTTTTTTAATAATTCTGAAGGAATTAGTCAAGAAACATATTATAATGATGCATGTTAACTTCTTGATTTGTCGGCGACTTTTTTTTTTTTTGAAATATTGAAAGCATTAATTATCTTTAAAAAATAATTAAAATTTATTTTAAAAGGATATTCTATATTTTCAATGTTTAAAGAAAATTTTGAAAATAATTCAAACAAAAATTAACCTTTTTTTTTTACTTTTGAGGCAAATAAGCTAATGTGATAAATTTGGATTCTGCCAGGTGAAAATTCGAGCACAATAGCCACTTGTATCAAGTAATTACAATGAAATTCACAAAATATTTAAAGAAAAGTAAAATGTAAAAAAATGAGAGACTTAATTTTGCTATGAATTAGTGTGTACACATATTATTTACATTAGTTTTTTTATTTTTTCTAAGATTTAAGAGATATTTTGAGTATTTTGAACATCAATATACAGTGGATATACATGAATATTTTGAGCAAGAAAAACAAAAAATAGCTAAAAGTTTTTTTTTTTTTTTTTTTAAGTGTGCTCAAAATATCTCAATGCACACAATATATTCGACAGCAACTTCAATCACTGAATGAAGGCTACGTTCAAAGTGCTCCAAATATCCTTTAAATCTTAGAAAAAAATTGATATAGCTAATCAAGTAAATTAAATTTCAATTCTTTTTCGAAGGTTCGACTCGAATTTGATCCATCGAATAAGGTGAATTAACCCATATTAAATTCAAAACTTCAACCCAAATAATTATTTTAACCGAATTTATAAATAATATATTTTAAGTAAAATCATAAATAATTTTGTGCTAAGATCAGCCGACAGTAAATTGTTTAACCCCAAATCTAATTCTAACGATCTTCAACCCAAATTATTTTCAACCCAAATTATTTTTTAACTTTTATTATCAATCGGATCAATTTTGAAACTCTTAATTTAAATATAGCTCTACATCCCAACTCATCATATGATAATCTCTCTAACTATACTCTCTTGCACGTGAATCCATTGACCTGTTTTTATTAATCTTAAAAATACAATGTGGAGTTTCTTAATATGAGGGCATGCGTGGTTGACCAATAACCATTAATGTAATTGCTAGCCACGTCGAACCAAGTTTTCTTTCAATTATTTTCTTAGTCAAACTGAGTTCCATCAAAGCCTAAAAATGAATTAAAGATATCTTATCATAAAGTTGATTTTAAATATGTTTATAGATTTATTTAAAATATGTAAAAAAAAAAGTTATAATGTTCTACCATTTAAGCTTTAAAAAATGCAACGTGTGATATCGCATCCCATCAGATGAGGGCAAAGCTCTTAGGGATACAGGTTTGAGCGCATGTGGGGTGTGTGCATATAATTTATCCTTAAGGTTCAACTTCCCAAAAAAAAAAAAATGCAACATGTCCTTTCATGTCAACAGCACCAAGCTCCTATCACGGGATGTTGAGCCTTAAGGAAAATTATACATGCATGCATGCACTCGAATCCAGATCTCCACCCTGAGCTTCCTCATCCCAGAACACGTCTCCTCTGCTCACTAAACTACGTTAAAGTCTTCAAAATTTTGTTCTACCAAATCTAGTTTCAAATATTTTGACCTCTTAAGGATTAGCATACTCTTTATATATATATATATATATATATATATATATATATATATATATATATATATGCATTAAAAAATAAACTCATGCTCCAATTTATGTAAATCAAACGTCATTTTTATCAATTTAAAAGCGTTCCTCATGCTTTCCTTTTCTTTTTTTGATAAACTTTTATATGTATAATATATTTAATATGCATTAAAAACGATGCAGTCAATCACTTTTTTTTTTGACACATGACATAAAAAAGGTTTCGAAAATTCAATCTATTGAATAAGATTAATGTTTTTTTAACTCGATCAAAACTTTCAAAAGTAAATCATTTATTTCCCGTTTTGGTATAAATATAAAATAGAAGGAAATTATATGAATATCATTTATTTTGTGTTTATATATAGCATATGAATTTTAATATTTATATAAATAATATCTAAATTTTGAGATCACATAAAAAATATCACTATTATTAATTTTTAAAAACAAAATATATATATTTTCATACATAAAAAATATTATTTATGTAAATACAATCAAATGCACGGTAAAAAAAATAATTAAAGCAAGAAAAAAAAAGAAGGGGATGGAAGACAGTGAAATGGAAAAAAGAAGAAGAAGAAGAAGAACACACCATCTCCATCCTTATCAAGGAGGCAAAATGCGTCCCAGAACTCGGAGAACTCCTCCTCTGTGAGGAAATCCATGCCTTCGTTTTCTCCAAAAACCAACCCAGTAAGAGGACCAACTATCAAAATTCTGCACAGGCCAAATGCAGTGGCACCAACCCCACCCTTTTATAGCCTCTCTCTCTCTCTCTCTCTCTCAAAGCCGGTCAAGCCGGCACTGTCAAAAGAAACCCAGAAGGTGGAGATATGGTGATTTGGTCTTCCTGTTGAATTGGGGATCTCATGCTGATTATTTTTCCATTATACGCCATTAGTGGTTTGTTTACCTTTTAATTAATAATCAAAATGGATTTATTTCTACGCGTTTCTGTAATTAACCTTTCAGAGTTTCCATTGATTCGGTCCGCAGCAGAAGGCAGCCTCCCACTCTTTTGTCTGCTCTATTTTCAGCCGATTTCTCTTTTTATATATTTCATGTTCTAAGAGGCCATCCTCTCATAGTAAATTTAATAAATGAATAATAGTAATAAGGCAAGAGGTTCTTTAAACGTGTGATTTTTAATAGCCATTTTTTTTTCTATTTAATCAATACAAAGTTTATGGTTTGAATTCAACACATTAAAGCCGATTTCAGAATTGGGTCACATGGCTTTATAAATTGGTGATCATCATTTTCTCAAGAAAACAGTCAACATAGATCATTTGATGATATGAAATAAAATAAGTGATGTGCATGAATATAAACGGAGTGTAGATCTGCATTAACTGAGAAAAATTATATTAAAATGTGCCCCAATCAAATACTTATAATGGTTCAAGCAATTACTTTTGGTCATATTTTACCTTTTTAAGGTTTCCTTGTGAGTAAGAGAATATTATTGCAATATTTATAATGGTTCAAGCAAATCAAGCCAAAAGTTTATTTATAAGTGCAAGAGCAATGACTAAAGCAACCAAACCTAAAGAAAAGAGCCCACATAAAGCCAAAACATATATTTATTTCCTTTAAAAATGATAGATTAAGAATCTTGTAATGCCTAGAAATATGGGTTGATATAGATTGTAATTTTTAATTTTGAATCAATTTTTTGGTAAAAAAATTTTGCACTTGCCAAGTGCCCATTTTTTATGAGATTGATAGCTAATAGTTTATTTTCTATCCACTTATACATGTACTCACTCCTAATCTCTCATTTAAGCTCTTGGCCAAACTAAGGAAGAGTAGTACTTAATCTTATTCTTGACACTACTGTTACCCTTCACACCAAACTCTGCCAACTACTCTAAACTATATATTCACATCATAACCTAACCATCTACCATTATTTTTACCCATTTAGCCTACTCAAAACATAAATTTGAAAGTGAATATTTAAATCAAAATAATATAGTTTATTCTAGACTATTGATTGATGAGGTTTGAAGTTGGGTTACTTAGGGTGACCAATTTGGTGGATCAAGGCTCTCTTAAGATGCCTAAAAGAGGGAGGATGGCTTTGGTGAAGTCTAATTTAGAGTGGTGTTCAAATTGTGCAATTAAAACACAAATAAAGAATAACCATAATTCTACATACCCAACTTCACCAAACTAGAAGTCTCACTATATAACTAAAAATCACATGAAATAAAAAGATATATATAGATAATGATGTTTATTTGTGATATAAAAAGTTTATTAAATTTTATAGGGTGTATGTATTTTAGTATTTATTTCAAGACTAGTCATATGAAAACCCCACTATAATAGGCTAAAAGGTAACTCAGGGGTTTGATAAAATTTGGGATAATAGTGGGGATGAATATAAATTAACACTTGGACATTAAAGGAAAGAATGTATACTACAATTTTGAAAATTTTCAGTTATGGACACCTAACATCAATAATAACGAAACTAGGTCAAGTGTGACCTAGTTTTGGCTGACCACAACAAAGGACTAAAGTAAGACTTCTTAGTGGGGAATTTTATAAAAAGTATTTTTAAAAAAAATAGATTTCACATATAATACATTGTATAAGAAATATAATAAAAACTAATACATAATATTTAGACTACTCACCAAAGTAATCAATACAATATGGATCACCAAATCATCCTTCATGGTTAGCCATTCTTAAAGACTAAATATTATGAAATTTGCCTCCAAAATTTCATTCAAAATATCATTAAAACTTTCATCCTACATAATTAAATTTTTAAATAAAATTTACACAAGAAGATTTCAAAACATCAAATTGAGGAAATGGTTGGTTGGAGAGGGGCCACTTTATTAACTACCCAACTCCTCTCTTCATGGCCAACTCTTTTAAATAAAATCCAAATAATTAATTAATTTGATATTTATGCTCTATAAGCCACCAAATTTGTTTGATTTATACAAGTAACTCTAAAGACATAAAGTATTACATAAGATACTATAAATGATATAACTTGAAATTAAAATTATACATAACAACATAACTCAAAAATAAATAAATAAAAACACATAAATAACTAAGTCCAATGATTTTATTCTTCTCACATTGATTTACTTCTCGTTATTGGCATTTCATATTAGTTTTGGGCCATAATTGTGGGACCACCTCCATTTACATCAACTAGTGCTACACCATTTCTTCTTGCCACACCAATTTTCTTTTAATCCATAAATAACACTTCTCTAAAGATTTAAAATCTCAATAATCTGTTGCAAGCTTTGTAGTTTGTTTCTCTAAATTTTTCATGGCCAACCAAGTGTCTTTTATAGATAATTTGTCCCTTCATTTGATAAGGAAGCTATGATCTCCAATTTGATTGGCTTAATTTGTAATTATGTGGTTCACCTTAAAGAATGAATGTTATGTGGCACCTATAAAAGTGATTTTATTTTCTTGCAAGAGAATCATCTTATGTATTTAGAGGTTTTCTAACTACTTTAGATGATAGCAAATCTTCTATATTAAAAGTATGATTAATAAATAAGGTTTTTGATCATTCAAGAATATATGCATTTATGTCAAAAAAAATTTAATGATTTCAAATGGTCCACAAGCCTCAACTTGTAATTTCTATATTTAGTGGAAGGATAGCTCTCAGCATGAATTCTTATTATCACAAGATCCTCCACATTGAATTATTCTAAAGTTTTATTTTTATTAATAATTTTAATATATCTTGAACTAATATTTTTTAGTTATTTCTTAACATTTTCATATCTTTAGAATTCATATAAATGCAAATTTTGAAAATGTATGTGACAAAATGCTATGAAAGTCAATGAATTTTTTGAGTTAAAGTTATAGATTATTTCAAAGGGTGCTTTATTTGTTCATCTAGAAATAACACTATTATAAAATGATGTATGGTCAACAAATTCTTTAAACATGATGTTTAATCTTATCTCTTTTGCTTTGATGACTAAGGGTAAATGTGAAGAAGCAAAACTTATTTTAGTCTAGATCAAAAGTGATCTTCCAAACAGTAGGAGATGATAATATAATAAGATGAAGTTTTACACTCTGCTTCTTCTAATTAATTAGGCTTATTTAGAGAAGTACCTGCCTATTTATTTATTATCTTTATAAGAAATAATTTAGTATTTTCATTATATTTGAATATATAGGTGTTCTCCCAACCATAATAAATCAAAATCATATCATAATGCTAAAGTCTACCTAACAAGCTATGTTTTATGTCCATAAATAGAACATCACACAAAATATGATAGTCACAAGACACCTATATGTGATGAATAAGGAACTGTGGTTTACCTAACTTATATGAAATGGTTTAAGATGGTATTCTGTCTTAAAGTTCACTCTTGATAGAGTGTGGTTAGATATAACTTCATAGCACTATTCCCATCTATCACTAACTTATATTTATTCTTGTATATCACAATCATAATAAAAATGTTCTTTCTCCTCCAATCTTTATCCTTAAATGTTGGCATGCACCTCATACACTCTTAGTCTCTCATAGGCTCTATGTACTCATTTAAAAGAGGGGTGTCAGCATAGATCTCCTCAACTTCATCATACACTCACTTCTTCTTCCTCATTCTCATCTAGAAACATTTTTTTTCTTACATTTATTTTGCATGTATCTATTAATGTAGAATAATACATGATTATTCATATTAATGAAAATTATATTTTACATGAAAATAATTGAGAATTATATTCATATATCATCAAGACATAGCATACCCAATTATAAAGATCCAAGAAAAATCCCAAGAACATCAAAATATTCAAGAAAATAGAGGTTCGATTATAAAAGTCCAAAAAAGTTTCAAAGCAACAACCCAATCAAGGCCCGTCAAAATAGATCAATAAGCAAATATCAGATTTTATATTTTATTATTTTAGATTTAAATATATATTCTAAAAGTTATGGTTTTAAACTTTGTAAATGCATATAGGATGACCATTACTAAAATAATAGTAGATAAAATAAGTTGGTTGCCACCATTCTTTATTAATGGCCACTACCCTTTTCTCCCCAAATTTTTCTTCTCTTATTTTGAATGATGATTATCTTCAAAATTATAAAATTATTTTGAGATTTTCTTTCTCTTTGTGTAAGTGCTTGGTGGCCTAATGCAGCTTTTTTTTAGGGGATCAACCTTTGTCTTGAAAGTGATCCCTAAATCCCACTCAAAACTTTTCCTAAATTATTTCTAAGCTAAGCCATCCATCACTAAATTTATTAAACCTCTTCCAAAACCATCATTAAGTCTGACAACTCAAATTAGGTGGATAACTACACATGCATACTCTTTCCATCATTATAATATCTTAAATCTCACCAAACTCCATAACATAAGTAAACATCTTAAACTAACCTTCCACCATCATTTCCCCTTATTTAAATGATCTTAAGTCATTTATCAAAAGCTATTTTTTAGATCAATCTAAACTAGCTAAATTTGGAATAGTTTGTCTTCCTTCTACAAGACCACTCAAATGACCTTAACATGTATCCATCTAGCCTAAATCAAAGGTTATGAACCTAATATAATCATTTACCATAATTGTTGACTATTTACACCACTTAAAAGTCTTTTTTAAGTGACCTTTCAAAACAACTGAAACTAATTCAAGCTACACTAATCTTGACATTCTTATCACCAAACCACTATAGATCCTCACATTTCTAATATAAACTTCAGATCAATTCTAAGATATTAAAATAAATCCACACATTTATTTTATTCTATTAATCTTGCCAAAATGTTCTCCCACTGTCATCATCAATTCTTATGGCACTTAAAATGCACTATGTTTGTAGTTCTTTGAAAAAGACTCCATGGAATTCATCTTGGGTTGAGAACTATATAATGAGTAAACCTTTGACTAGGATAGGAGGATGCTTGTTAGATGGAATTTGGATTGTTGACTCTAAATAAGGAGTTTATTTTCTTATTCTTTTTTAGGAGCAATGTATAATGAAAAGATTTCACATGAGTTTAAGGGTCCTATAACTCTACCTTATTCTTAATATCACTCTTAAGACTAAAACAAATTTCTTGGCTAGATGCCAATTCTAATCAGTTCAATTGGTCCTTGCTATCAAATTCTTTAAAATATTTGTTTATTTTACCACTTTCATATTTCTTTTCCTTATGGTCATCAACATTCATGCAATTTATTCTCATAATTTCATATTTCATGTTTCTTCCTAGCCACTCTTCCTTAAGTAAAATGTTGTTCCAATAAATTTTGGCATGGCCTACAAGCTTTAAGCAAATATGGTTCTAAAATACTCACCCATCTGGTATCAGTCAAAGAACTTATCAATTTGAGTAAGTTAGTCTATATACTTATTGGATCATGTACGCTGGCATAGATTGGGGAATTAACCTTAACCATCTTAATATGCTTATTTAAAACCTTAACATACCTATGATGGTCATTCTTAGCAAGATTTCTTAAAGGATGTGTCCTAGGATGTAAGTGTTCCCTATGATTTTCTATGAGTTCTTCCCCTAATGCTTCAACTTCAACTAGGCTTTGAACTATGGTTGTGGATTGTCATATAATGTTCAAGTTCTTGACTTAGGTGGCTAGGTTCATTACTAAGTCATGAATCCTATTAAATTTTGTATCAATTTGTAAGGCCAATTCTTGGAATGAACACAAATTAACATTTGGACATAAAATAAAATAAAATTGAATATTACAGTTATAAAAAAATTTTTAAAAATGTATATAACTTATCTTACAAAGACCATCTTATAGGAACTATCCACACCTTTTTATTCATTCATCCTTTTCATTATATTTTTCTTTTTCTGATGCCCTTTTCATCATCATCCTCACCTTAGTAATTAGACAAAGGCAATGGGTTGATCTTGGTAGAGAGACCATTTTGAGAAGGAGAACTATAAAATATAATGTGACAAACAAATAGAAAGGTACACAAACATCTTCATTATCATATCTTTGATTTATTGCTTATGTTTGGGCATTTCATACCAGTTGTAGCCCTTTTTACTTAGTTCTTAGTTGTGGAACCACCTCCATTTGCATCATATGGTGGTACACTAATATTCCTCCCACCACCAAGTCCCTCTAAACCTCTCATCCTTGAGCTATAAACTCAAGATCAAATATTTAGATACTACTATCATCATCATAATTATTATTTAAGCAAAGATTACGATAGGCAAATCTAGCCAAAAATATTTTGGCAATAAGGGTAGATTTTTTTTATTATGAATTGACCTTTAAAGCTTATGCCATTGTCGAACTATTAAAGTTAGTAAATAATTTTTTATAATATTTTAATCTCATATTAAGTGGTCAAAAGTTGGTATGTTACAAGCTTATGGTGATATCATAAATTTTGAAATACTAAGCTCCACCATAAACACTAATTTTTTTCTTTCTTATATAAATTTATAATTAAACTTTACGTAAGTGACGATATTGATAAGAGGGTACTCCACTTTATATATATATAAACTATCTTGCATAGCTAAAACTTTAAATCACATGTCTTATTTTTTTTAATTATTCATGATAAAACTAATAGCTTATTTGCAAACTTAAATTAACTTATTTTTAGAGACTTCTAGCTTATTAATTTTTGGATATCTTTTTTATATTACAATTATGTGTATAATAAGTTTTGGTGCATTTAAAGCTAAAATAAGTTTATAAAAAGTGTTTAAATTTTTTTAAAGAATGTTTAGGATATAAGAGGCCTTATACCCACCTCCTCAAGCTTGGAATTTACTTTATTTTTACATTTATATTTTATCTTCTCTCTCTCTCTCTCTCTCTCTCTCTCTCTCACACACACACATACACACATTTATAGACCATTTCTTCTTACCTCTCTATTCAAACACCTTTAAAATTATCTCATAGAACTTAGGCTTATTTTCCATGATTATATTTAAATTTTGGCTAAACAAGTGGATTCCTTAAATCTTTGGACTTATGAAAATGGAAGCAAAATTATAGAACCTATAAAAGAAAGCAAAAATCAAATGTAAGAAATGAAGGGAAAAATGTAAACTTTAATGAATCATTCGCAAAATAATAGAACCCTATCTCATATTAAAAAACTATAACACACCCTCAAGAGTAAAGATGTTGATTCCTACTCAAATTTAAGAGGAAATGCAATCAAACATAATAATAGATATAAAATAGACCATTATTATAAGAATATTGATGATTTTAATGATTTTCCTTAAGCAATTAACATTAAAGCACCTACTTATGATGACATCAATGGGCTATGTGAGATTTTATATTATTAGTTTAACTTGATGATTTTACAAACTTCAAATAATGCCACAACCTACTACTGCAGTCATCATATACTTTTGAGATTACATTACATTTTTTACCTCAAAACAAACAAATAAGTAAATTCTTATATTTATTTTACAACTAATCAAATACACTATATTTCAATTACATTAAATTTCTATTACACTAGATTTATTTTTCAGGAAACCAAACTATCACTATCATATCTATCATCAATCTCATGAAAAAACCTTCTATGATAATCATATATTTTCTTTAATTTAAACTCGATCTAGACAAAGCAAATCTGGTCAAAACATTTTGGCAACAAGAGTAGCTTTTTTGTTGTGGATTTAACTTTAAATCTTATTATTCATTTAGAATTATTAGGATTAGTAAATAATTTTTTAAAAAAATTTGGATGTTACTTATAATCTTATGATGATAATATGAGCTTTGGAATATTGAGCTCCATCATAAAGCCTATTTTTTTCTCTCTTTTGTAAATTTATAGTTAAGCTTTATCTTGAGGGACCATATTGGTAAGATAGTTCTTTGGTTTATAAAAAAAATATACATTGTACAAGTAAAACTTTAAATCACATGCTTTGCTTTTTGAAAACATTAAATCACCTACAACTTATTTGCGAACTTAAAATAACTTATTTTTCAATAGACTATAAGCTTATTAGTTTTAGGCTTATATTTTTTAAATTAAAATTATATGTATAAGAATATAAATATATACAAATTGATGCATTAAAAGTTTTTAAAAAAATTTATAAAATAGGTTTAAACCACTTAAAGAAAGCTTAAGAAATAAGAGGCCTCACTTAGATATTTTTTTGCTTACAATTTACTTTATTTTAACAATTATGCTTTTAATCTTTAGACTCATGAAAATGACACTAAGATCAGAGAAATTTTAAAATAAAGCAAAAAAATTGAATGTAAGAATGGAATGAATGATTGTAAAGTTTAATGAATTATTTGAAAAAAATTTATCTCAATTCCCACCACAAACTATACAATGTCAAGAATAAAAGATGATAACTCCTACTTAGACTTAAGAAAACCAACCTAATAGACAACCAAATATAAGAATGGAAGTAAAAGAGATCACCATTGACAAAAATATTGATCATTTTTATGATCCTCCCAAAGGAATTAAAATGAAAACACCCACTTATGATGACATCAATGGCTTAAATAAGATTTTAGATTATTAATTCATATTGGTATTTTTTTTAAATTGAAATAAAATAGATGACTATTTAAGAGTATTTTTTTATAAGATAAAATTAATTGGGCATGCTAAAATTTATTAGACAAACACCTTAATAACGAAATAAAAAATAAGAAAGACTAAGCTTTCTAAGTAAAAATAAAGAAAAATGCTAATAGCCAAATGTTGTCTTTGATACTCTGATAAAAAATTGCATAGTCAATTATTAATTTTGAAATAGGATAGCTTTAAGTATATCTTTAAGTCCTAAATTAAAGGTTAAGCTTAAATATTCTAAGGCAAAGAGGATCACAACAAAAACCCTCTCTTTCAATCACCAAGCCCTTTCTTGCAAAAATTTTCTAAGTATTCTTACATCTAATTAAAAAAGATAACACACTTGCTTACCTCGATGAAGAACTTCAATATTATTGTGTTTAATGTGCTCGATCTCTTTATGCTAAAATAAGATCTACATGTAGGAACCTACTTCATTTTGTACTCTTTGTTTATGTTCTTATTATTTTGCCATGTGCTTTGATTAAGATTATTTGGAGTAGTCAATTGGTCAACGGTTGGATTGGTCCACTGAAGTTTGACCCGATTTCATCCTAACGACTTTTATGAAACGGGTCAAAAACTTCAACCCGACATGACCCGAATGACATATTTATATATGTATTTAAGTCAAAATTGAGTCAAATTCGGGTTTGTGGATAAAATAATCAATCGGTTAGGTCAATTGAGTCGACGGTCAAAATCGAATCAATGATTAACCCGAACTGTCCAAATATCAAACAGGTTAATTTCTTCATCCTAAACCTGACCCAAAAATCATTCAGGTCAACCCGAACTCGAATTTTTCGAGTCAAGTTCGTGTCGATTTATCATGTCGAGTCAATTTTTGACACCTCTAATTTAGAAGAGCTACCATCACCATAAAGAAGAACAAAGTTAGGTTGTCTTAAAGGGGAGGAGGTTTAAAAGCTTTTTCACATATCAAAAGAATGATTTTTTTTTTTTTATTTAATATAAGGTTGTGCAAGACATCCTAGGCATGGATGTAGGCTACAAATATAACATGTTAAAATCATTACATATTTGTATGATTATTATTTTTATATTTGTTTTACTTTGTGATACTTGTACTACTTTTGTATTAATTTTTATGATGTAAACTAACAAGTTGTATGAGAGCTTCACCTCTTAGATTTTTGGTTTGACATCCAAAAATGATTCCATTAGGATTTAATACATTTTTTTTTCCAATATATTTGTTGATTGTAATACCAATAAAATAAATAAAGGACACTCCACAACACAATCACCTTTACTTTAACAGCATCCCTTCAGATCTCTAAAAGATTGAAAAGATGATATATTTAAAATCTTATAATATACATTTCTAAAATCTTATTTTGAAAGGATATAATCACACCATTTCTACCACTAATAGTGAAGAAATTATCATACATTATGATTAATTCAAAATAAATTGAATTAATTCTACTTAAATCAAGTGCGTAGATTAATCTGAACTAAGAAATATAATCATATAGTATAATACATATCATCTAATATAATTTTAAATTTTGAATTATTATTAATGAGAAATAGTACTTCTATTAGTTGAGTTTAATTAATCATACTACTTGAACCATATTAAAATTTTGAATTAATTAATTAATGCAAAATAATTTCATTATAATTATACTAAAATAAATATATATCATATAATATTATATTAAGATTTATTTTCATAGTTATCAAATCTTTTGAATTTAACAAAATTATTTTAAATTAAATTTTAAATTATCTTATAATCTTGGTAAGCTAATCTTGAATTACTCAAACTACTGCTTAGCTTGAAATTTTTTTTTATTTATAGGCTTTTTTAAAGTCAAATATTTTCTTCTAAATGTTCTAAAATTTTGAAGATATTTTAAATTTGTACCTAAAATATTGGCATATAAACCTACATTAAACTTGTTTAAATATTATTAGCTCAAACTAAATTATATTTATAATCATCAAAATATTTTTACTACAATTTGAGGCTCGTGGGATTAATAATGCAAAAGCTTTTAGGGGGGTAGAGAGCTACATTATTATTTAGCTTTATAAAACTATTCAAAATATATTTATCAACATAAAAGGTAAAGATTATTAACCATTATTAGCTTAACCTTGCATCAAAATTTCAAAAATCACAAATATAATTTAATATAATCTTAGATAAGAGCTTACATATTTCGAGAAAAGAAAACATTATAACTAAAATGCACTTTGAAGCACACAACATAAAAAATTATTATATTTGGTCTTAAAAGACTTAACTAATTAAACCACATGATTAACCAAAATTAAAAATCACTAAAAATGATTAAACTATAAAATCATTACTTGAGTGTAGAATTAGGGTCCATTTTAAATTTATAGAAGAGCAATTTTATTAACATTAGAGGATATAATAACTCATATAAATTGATTATTATACCATATTGCATGATATACATAATACTATGTGGTCTAATTATTTATTTTAAAAATAAAATTACTTTCTATTAATTAATTTATTTAAACTATAAATTAGTATTAATGTATGACCAGTATAATTAAATTCTCATAATTAATTAAGATTAGTTAATGCAATTTAAGATTTTAAAGGGCATTGTATTATATGATCTATTTTAAATTTAAACCAAATTAATCATATGCTTAATTTAAAAAACACCAATTCACCTCTCTAACCATAGTTGTACCCATAACAATTATTACCTACTATAATTATACCAATGGCATTGATGCCAATATTTTGCTAGGCAATTGCCATAATTCCAACATTCTACGAACATTTCTTATATAGGATAATAAATTATCATGTGCTATAATATTTATGATATTAAAAAAGTATTACCTTAATATTATAAAAAATTTTAAATAGAAATAGATTGATAACTTATAATAGTTCACATGAGACTAAATATTTTTTATAAAAATAAATAAAAAGAAAAAAAATTATGAGACCCAATTGAATTGAAATAATCTACTAGTGTGATTCACTTTTACTTAATCGAAGGAAGTGTTAAAAGGTTGGACATAAATCATTAAAAATAAATTTCATAATAAATTAAGGAGCTATGAAGCATTGGAATTATCATTAAAAGAGACTCAATATTATGCTCAATCATTTTCCTTAAAAGAAGATAATAGATAGCTAGGAAGTTAGGTGTTAGCCTTGATAGCAACAATAAGCATTGATCTTGGTGCCATTAATGGGCATTGAAATTGGTGACCACAATTCGCATAAGGCTTATTATTACTAATGGGCAATAAGCTTATTAGTGATTGATTGGCATCAATATTAATGTTAGTAACATCATCAACTTTATTGGTGATGATTAACACAAAGATTGATGTTTATGATAAGTATTAACCTTAATTGCAATGGTGGGTGTTAACATTTATGAAGACAATAAGTGTCGATCTAATCGGTGATGAAGAGAAGCTATAATAGTGTTAATGATAGGCATTGACTTTATTAAAGATGGCTAGCATCATATTTTATGTCAATAATAGGCATGAAACTTATTACCATTAATGTGAATTAGCATTATTGGAAATAACAATCACCAATTTTTGTTGTGATGATAGACATCAATTTTATTGGAGACCATGGACATTAATGCCTTATAGAATATTGATGTTAACATTAGTGTTGATGGTAGACATTATTTCATTAATGATGTCTGCATCAAATCTAGCATTGATGATAAGTCTTGACCTTAATAGCGATGATGAACATTAGTGTTAATGTTGAAAATAGATGTCAACCTTATTGATAATGGCATGCATAAATGTTGTGTAATGATAAAATCAAGTTTATCAGCAATGGTTGACATCAACGCTAATATCCATGGCGGGTATCATCTTTAATAACAACTATGGATATCTGCTTCGTTAGTGATAATAAGCATTAGTGTTAGTGGTTATGACTAGAGTTGACATTATTTGTGACAATCAACATCAACATTATAAGTGTCATCAATCATTAATGTTAAAATTGATAGCATAGTTTGGCCCTATTATTTATAGTGAATTTCAATATTAGTGACAGACCTTGTGTTTGGTCGCAATAACAAGTGTATCATTAACATTGATGGCATGCATTTACATTTATTGACAATGGTTGACATCAATATTGTTGATGATGACAAATATTGAACAACATGCATCAAACATTTTGGCAATGGTAATTGTTAACCTAAATGACAATAAGGAGTACCAAACTTAGTGGTGTTAGCAAGTGTTTACCTTAATGGTGATAGTGAGCATATATTTTAGAGATGAAAGTGGACACATAAAATAAGTGACACGCTAATTCTTTATCATGAATCCTTCTTAAGATTATATCCAAACCCCACTAAATACAGAGGTCTTTTCATAGAATTTCAATAAGGATATCTTACTCAAACTAGAGATCAATAGACCATCAAGCGCTTTCCGTTGAGAACATGAAATTAATTAAAATTGAGGAATTCTTTGACCTAATATAATGACACTTGGGTTTTACTTTCAATTTTGAATAATACGTACCATGCACTCCCATTTCGCGACCAAGTAAACTTTCTAATTATGTTAGTTATTGTCGCAGAACAAATCAACGTTCGCCTATCGTTTAATTACTTGCTTGTCAAGCACTGCATTGACACTTAAATTACATGCTATTTTGATGTTGGATTTATCGCAGTTCCTGGTGAATGTGGACGATAAATAATGGTCCTTTCCAACTCTAAGATGATGTGATTGGTAGATAGTTAATTTAACTAGAGGTATTATTCTTATTTTTTTACAAGAGGTATTATTATTCTTGTGATCTAGACGTTCAATGGCTTTAGATAGATTTAACTGGTTGCTGTGGAGTAGTCTAAAGATTGAGGGTTTAGTTGACAACGACTGGGACAAATAAAATATTTATACAGATTTGAAATCGCTAAATCGTAATTCCAAATACACCAAAAACAGTCATTCTAAAATATTTCAAATACACTACAAATGCATTGCAATTTTACTTTGCACTATACCAAATGCTTAAAAAATTAGATTCCCTACATTCAGTTTATTTTTCACTCTAAATGCAAGCAACCAAATAGCCTCTGAATGACATAATTCAGTACAGAATACAAGACTTGCATGACTGAGTAATACCAAGGAAACGCAATGGCTATCCACACGAGAAAAAAAGCAGATCATAAATGGAAAATTGCGAGGGATAAATCATGTATGATTAGAGCCCACACTAGTTTGACAGGAACCAAAAAAAATAAAAAGCAACACAAGCAAAATCTTACCATATGGTGAAAGAAATCACCACAAGACAGCACAAGAAACTATTCCACCAACTATGAAATAAAACACGTGATCCAAAAAAAATCATGAAGTATCCCCAACTCCAAATGTAACAGAACCCAATTCAACTGATCAACCAAATTCGTCAGAAAAACATCCATTTCTTGGTACCAATTCTTCGAAAGCTTCCGAGCATTATTATTATTTTTTTTTTTTTTTTTGGTTTCTCCCTAGAAACCTTATTTGAACTATTAGAGATTCCACACAAGATTTTCACACTGGTGAATTCAATGATTTCTTTCATGCTAGATATAGAATATAATAACTCCAAAAAATGATCAAATAAAACTACAGAATGATAGGTTAATGATGGAGAGATTTAATATGAAGTAACACAATTTGTAAAGATGCATAAAAAGGAAATAAATGTAGCATCATATAAGGTTCTTAGTAACCCAAGAACAGTAAGGGCCCTTGAAGAATAGCTGATTATCGCATTCTTCTCCCACCCAAGCAGAGCACACAATCAGTGGAATATTTAGTCCCATCTGATGAAACATTAGAAGCAACTTCTAAACCATTCAAACATGCTCTTCACATATAATAATTAAGTGCCTTTAAAACTAGGAGAAGAAACAAAAAATTATTATCTGCTAAAAGACAGTATCTTCTTTTCTTCCAGAAAACCATTTTAGAGCACCTAGGAATAACAATCTTCAGATGGTCATCAGATTGCAGAACGCACAGAACTAATCGAGAAACGATTCTTGATAATATTTTGGAGCTTTACAACACGACTTGAATTTGTTATGACAAACGAATGAAAGAAATTGGACGTCAAGACCAGTGGCGGCGTCAGCTGCAAGATGAGGTCGGGCAGAAGCTAAAATGGCTCATGATAAAGCATGGATGGCGGGTAATGGAAGCATCCCTGCACAAATGGAGATGGAAAGTATAGCATCGATATAGCGGCTGCATAACGGCGATGGCAAAGACGGCATCATGAACGCAAGCATGATGCCATAGATAAAGATTATGGCTGGCCAGATTGAGTATTCATGAATATACCCAAGATTAAACCAATTTCTAAATGCCTGATTTAATCCAAAAATTAATTACATTTACTTCCATCCAAACAACAAAAACAAAAAACTGAACTAATTACTTCATTTACAAAGAAACCAAACAGCATCGTAACATTCCTAAAAATTTCAAAGATACAAAGGCAAATCCTGATTACCATTAGACGTGACAGTTAAGGGGAGTATTGGGAGACATTAAAAATTGAGTAAGTCGCAACCCCAATAAACCTCCAGATAAAGGATCCGTTGATCCACGTATCAAAAAAAAGAATGAATTCGTCCTATCTCCAACTTCAAAGATTAAAATTCTGATGGCACTGACAATAGGCTTGATAATAACCAAAAATGTAAAGTGGAGGATGTGGAAGCCCACTACAGGAATGACTCAGCTCTAAAAAATGAACTGGTAAGAAATTTCTGAACCTCGAAAAAAGATGGGAAACAAAACAAAGACCACGTTTATCTGGAATAAACCTAGACACATAACTCAAAGCAAGAATTTGAAGCTTGTTTAAATCCCAATCTATTGATCCGACTTCTAATCTTTTTTAAAAACAGAGAAGCTCAAAACAAATCAAAAAGATAATTGTTGATAGAAAATTTAGCCAATTGCATCATCCAAGCAAACGATAAAGAATTTTTATTCCCAACCAACATTCCAAGAAACGAGCTTGTCAAAAAGCTGTAGTTAAGACATTTTAAGTTTCGCACAAGAAATGCGGATACCAAAATATTTGAAAATTCCCAAGCTAATACTAGAAGAATTGGAAACGAAGTCCTAATAAGCAAGAATAATAAAATAATATTATTATTAGTATTAGATTTCTAAAAAGAATCTGTCAGACAATGGGGTTTTTTAATAGTTAAAAAGCAGAGGCATCAGTTCGTCCAAAAGATTATAGGACATCTGCAGAAATAAGGTGGGATATTGGAAGACCATTTTAAATAATAAGGGTATAGATATTGTTTGCTCAACTCTTATCAAGACTATAGAATAATTTGCATCCTTACCCTAAACAAGTGGCAGATCGAAAAAAAACATGCAAACCTAATCATGTTTAATGCAATCAAATGCTTTCCTTAAATCCATCTTTGCACAAAAAACCTTTAACAATAAGCTCTTTTTTAAACTTCGGACCACATCAAAGGCAAATATAATGTTACCAACAATAACGACATTCAACAAAGTCACTTGAATCATATTGATAATTTTTGGATGCAAAACTTTTAATTTGCTACCCAAGAGTTTGGAAACCAACAACAACAAGCCTTTATCCCACTGCGTGGGGTCGGCTACAAGAATCATTTTTCTCCATTGTGTCCTATTAAATATCATATTCTCGTTTAATTCTAATGAAATAATGTCATTTTTTTATACTTCCTAATCACATCCTTTTAGGTCTATCACTACCTTTCATAACATAGACTAGATCTAATAATTTACTCTCGGGCAACTGATGTTTTATGTGAACAAAACATCTGAGGCAACTCCCTCTAATCTTATCTGCTACTAAAACTAATCCAACATTTTCACATAGAGATATATATATATTTGTTTCGTATTTTGACTCCAAGTGTAAAGCCACTCATCCACCTAAACGTCCTCATCTCTATACCCTTAATTTTATATTTCTCTTTTAGCAGCCAACATTCTACGCCATAAAGCATTGCAAGTCTAATCTCCATATTATAAAATTTTCTTGCAAGTCTAAGCGATACTTTTCTATCACATAGCAAGTCATGACCTATAATTATAAATTAAATAAATAGAGAATTAAAATGCCCTAATCGCGATCAAAACCGAATTTGCATTTGAAAATTGAATTTCATAATGCTACCAAATATTAAAATTAATTAAATGGAAAAATATCGAATCAATTAATGATCGATCAAATAATTAAAATCAACTTTAATGAAATTACGCAGATATCGGTCGAAGCTCGACGCCTAAACAACCTCCGTCATAAATTGATCGCGTTGTCAAAACATCGAATTCTATCAAACAACGCCTTCCGCGATCGATTCGACAAAGTGTGCGCGGACGTCGATCAATTTGAGCGCGACATCGCACAATTTAAATCTAATTTCACTTCGATCGACGTTGTCAAACGACCTATCAATCGATCGCTGCGCGTGACAACGGTAAAAAACAACTAAAATTAACACCCATATTTAGGGTTTATGCATAAAGTAATCGATAAAATTTAATGCTAAAATGATATTAATTTGTAATTGATTAATTAGCCGGTCATCCCTCTTAATCCTCTTTAATCCTGCAAAAAAAAAATCCGGCCAAGTTTCCCTATTGTTGCCGCTTATGAACACCGATGAACTGAAAATTATCGAGTTGCTATGGATATCTAAGGATCTCCTTTTCATGACTCATTCACGACACTCTTTCATTCGACTCCTCTCTCATCCTCAAGGGGTTTCCTCTCTGACATTCTCTCTCACGAAAACCCATCGCTTCCTTGTCTCCGATCAAGCTCAGACGATCCTCCTCGCTTGGACATTCTCCACTGGAGTTTCTATTTCTCGCATGATCCATGATTCCTCCTTTTCTTCCGACAAGGGAGTCTGAAAACCCTGACATCCATCCCTTTACTTCAGAGTTCTCTCTCGAGCCCTAACTGAGTTCGAGTGTCATTGAACCAATGCAGTTTGAAATCCTTCTCAACACCTCCGGTACGCTTTCTCTCTAACCCATTCCATGCGGGTATCGCAAAATTAGGGTTTTGCAAAATATGCTTAAATTCATGATTAAATTACTGAAGTTTCCTTTAGGATAATGATGCACGGCCAAATCTCTCATGTTTATTGCTTTTATTTATGAAATTTAAGTTGTTTAGTTTGCTGAAAAGATGATTTGGGATGATGTATGGCCCAAATCTCATTTTATTTCCTATTATCTATGGATTTTATGGTGTTTATCTTGCTGAAAATGCTTTGGGATGATGTATGGCCCAATGTTGTGTTGCATGCTATCTTTTAAGGGTAGTTATGATGCTACTTTGCTGGAATTGGTTATACCTAAGGGAAATCAAATCGATTTGCTTTCCAGTAAATGTGATGCTTGCTGAAATCATTTCTATGAGAGGGGGGAAGTTATTAATTTGTTATCTGAAGTGTGTTGTTTGCTGAAATGTTATGTTTACAAAAGGGGAAATTGTTAAATCATGTTTACAAATTGGGAAAATTGCTGGAAATCGTTTTTATCAAAAGGGAAATTGTTGAATTCGTGTTTACAAAATGGGGAAAGCTATTAATTTGTTATCTAAAAGCATAATGCTTGCTGAAAAAATTTCTGGATATGGGAAAATTGCTAGAAATCGTTTTTAAAAAAGGAGAAATTGTTGAATGTGTTTACGAAAGAGAGGAAGCTATTAGTTTGTTCTACCTAAGGGAGGAACTATTAATTTGTTGTCTTAACTTGCTGAAATTTCTATTATCAAGTAGAAATTGCATTGTTTCATTAGTTAGTAAGCATTGTGTTTGCTGAAATCATCTTTACTAAAGGGGAATTGAATCAGATTTGCTTTTAAAAAAAAAAGTATGATACATGCTGAAATCATTTTAATCAAAGGGGCTATGTCATACTACATACTATCTCCTATGGATTTCATTTGTTTTGTCCCTTGCATATGGGTAGAATGAAATCTGAAAATGAATTGTCATGCTACTTGCTATTTCCTATGGGTTTCATTCGTTTTGTCTCTTGCACATGATTAAAGTGAAATATGAAATTAAGGAAGAGGGGGTTTTCAAGTATGGTTTAAATCCTAGGCCCTAATGTCATGATTGCTTGTTGTTTTCGATGGATATTTATACTTTTATCTTGCTAAAATAATTCCTGCTTGGAATAGAAAATAGAATCCCTAAGCTAAATGCAAGTATTTCCTATCCTCAACCCTATGTTCTTATCGTATGGAGGAGTTAATGTTTGCTGAAATTGTCTTTCTTACCTACAAAAAGAAAGGGATGAAATCTGGAATTTAAAAACATAGAAGGGCTTGGGTGTTGTGAAACCCCAAAATCTGAAACTCCAAAATCTGAAATTGTTTACTTTCCTTTATGAGTTTCTTCTATCATTTTGATATCTTGTTAATAGAAATCTTATCTTTCAAAATTGGTATGGTGTCTCACGACATCAGTACATCTTTCTTGGCATGGTGAGCATTTCAGTCATGTGGGGAGAGGAGAACATTGTAAATTTTGATTATTATGCTGTCAAATATACATAGCAACTTTCTTTTTTGTTTATGCAAATCAAGCTTTAAATTTATTACTATAAGTCTTTCTGTTCTCTCATGATAGGAAATCATCTTTATCAAAATTTCGAGTGGTGTCTCGCGATCCAGTACATGCTTTCTTGGCGTGTGGGGAACTCACTCGTGGCAACGGCTGGAGGTCGAATTTGTTGTAAATGATTATTTTCTCTTAATTAAATATATGCAAGACATTTTTTATATATCAAATGCAAGAAAATTTATTACTATAAATCTACTCGTGTTTCCAACATGGTAGGGAAACTTATTCTATGATGTGCTAACCCATACACGCTTTCTTGGCGTGGTGGAATAAATTCGATCAGCGTGTCTCCGACACTCATACGCCTTTCTTGGCGTGGTGGGAAGACCAGTCCCAGTAGCCACGGGGAATGGCAGGGAGAGAAATTTAAAAAAAAAAGATAGAAAGAAAGGGATGAAATGCTTAAGTTTAACATGTTGGCTTAAAATTTCTTTATCATATATATGATACTTATCTTCAATCTATATCGTGAAAATTATCTTTGTAGTATGACATAAAGTGGTTAATATAAATGCTTATGTGTTGAATTTATATATGCAAGTATTTTCTTATTTGACCATTATGACATGCATTGTAATGCTCACCTTAAAATTATTTAGCTTAACATGTTATGAAATACACATTAGACATGTGTTCAAACATATTACCTCCTCTACTTTACTTGTCATTCCATGATTCACATATGAGACATAGTGAAAACATGAATCAAACACATATGGAATAAATTAAATCTATGTATATGACATCTATCATGAAGATATCAAAATAGAAAATTGTCAATTAGAAGAGAACTTACAAGTCTATGTGGCACAACTTAACCTCTTTTGAGATTGAAAGAACTTGGACTAGTAGTACTAAAGAGAGAAGAGGAAGATAGGAAGTAAATTTCATGAGAGGTGAATCTCTCTTATTTATAGGCTCCTTCTTATCATATCTTATGGCATCGACACATAAGCGCATAAGTTGCATGAAGAAATCATCTAAATTCATCATTTGTCATATCACATGCATCATGGACATGTGGCATGCACTTGTGCATCATTATCCTTAATGTCATAAAAAAAGGAGTGAATTTAAAGGAAAATAAACTCTTTTGCTATATCTTAATAAAATTTAATGGGTACTTGTGCCCCATTTGTCATGAGCTTGCATGTGAAGGAGGTGGATTTTAATTAATCCACTTGCCTCTTAAATGACATATGACTACTCATATCTTTTTTCTCCTCCCCTTATCAAGAAATATGGGTATGGATGATTGATCATATGGGCCTTCAAAAAATTTATTTCCTTTATGTTTGATTTTACATAGAAAGGGTTCTTAGCCAAATCAGTGCCAATTCATTTAGGCCCATTACTTTATATTTGATCATATGAAACTGAAATGATTTATTTATTTTTTATGTTTCTTTGATTTGACATAAGAAAAGGGTTCTTGCTTGAAATCAGTGTCTAAGTTCATTTTAGGCATTACTTCTATATTTGATATGAGCAAAATGATTTATTCTTTGCTTTATGTTTTGATTTGTCGTAGAAAGTGTTCTTTCAAATCAATTAAAGTTCATTTTAGACTCATTCTTATGTTTGATCGTATGGGCAAAATAATTTATTTATATCGCTTGATTTGTGACATAAAGGGATTTTTTGTCAAAATAATATCGCATATCGTATTTCCGATGAAAGGAAGTCATGTTTGGTCTATTGATACCTTATATTTGATCAAATAGGATCTCGGTAATTTTTAGTATACCTTCTGATTTGTAACGTAAAGGAGATTTTTGACAAAATAATATATCATATTTCGATGAAAGCTTAAGTCATCATGTTTGGTCTATTACATTCATTTGATCGAATAGGATTGACATATATTTATTTTTATCTGCTTCTAATTTGTGACATAAAGGGATTTTTAAAATAATATACATGTATTTCCGATGAAAGGTTTAAGTCATGTTTGATTTTCGCTACGTTTGATCGAATAGGATCTGTAATTTATTTATTTTCTCTTCTTTGTGATATAAAAAAGGTTTTTGAAAATAATATGAATATCATATTTCCGATGAAAACTTAAGTCATGTTTGATCGCTTCATTTGATCGAATAGAACTGACATAATTTATTTCAATACCTTCTTAATTTGTGGACATAAAAGGGTAATTTTTGGCCAAAATAATATCATCATATTCCGATGAAAAGGCTTAAGTCTCATGTTTGGTGCATTCTACATTTGATCAAATAGAACTGCCATAATTTATTTACGTATCCTGGCGGTTTGTTTTGCGTAAAAAAGGGGCATTTAATATCTGGGATTCATAACATACTCTCGAATAAATGTGATCTTTTGTATGTCAATGACATTTCTTGATCAAAAGAAAGTATTGATTTCAATCATTACTTGTTGATTTCAAGTAAGAGTGTTGAACTAAATAATGTTATAAATACCAGATGAATATCAATTTATCTTATATATACTTCGGTTTGGTCTTGGGGTGGGTCAGGATTAACAATCAAAATCAAAATTCGGCTACATTAGTCTGTCTCAAAACGGATATAAAATATGTTGGAGTAATTCTAAGTCAAATATAAAACGGTATTATACTTGGTTTGGTCTTGGGATGAGATCTGCAGTTAAACTCAAAAAAATCAAATTTGATATCGAAACTTGACATTAGGCATCTTAATGTCCATGCAATTTTCAAAGAGCAGTATACATGCATGTTGAAGTAATTCTTAAAACAAATACAAAAAATAGATCTTTATATATCCGGTTTGGTCTTGGCCGGGTTAAAGAGCTGAAAAAATCAAAATTTGGCAATATAACTTGACTTAGAGCATCTTAATGTTAAAATTTTGAAAAGCAGATATTCGTATTAAGTAATTATTAAGATAAATCTGAAACGATCTATATATATCCGTTTGTGCTTGGTGTCAGTTAACAACAAAAATGTCGTATAAAATCTAACTGCAAATTGAGCATTTACATTTATTGAGCGTTTAATGTCAAATGACATTTTAAAAAAAAAGCATCTTATGTATGTTGAAATGTCAACAAATAGGGACATGTCTGAGTTAGATATAAACAAAAACGGTATTTATCTTCGGTTTGGTGCTTAGGATCGGGTCGGGTTATGAAACTCAAAAATCAAAATTGACATATAAACTCCGACTTAGATAATGTCAATTCCAGCAGATATCGTATGCGTGTTGGAGTAATTACAAAGTCAAATATAAAACGGTATTTATCTTTTCGGTTTGAGTGCTTGGATAGGGTCCGGGTTAACTCAAAAAATCAAAATTTGGCATCAACAAGCTTAGGGCATCTTAATGTACATCGATTTTGAAAGAAACAGAATATTTTAAATGCTAGTAGTAATTCAATCTGAAAAGAATGAATCTTATATATCAGGTTTGGTCTTGGTCGAGTTAACAAAACTCAAAAAAATCAAATTTGATATAAAACGACTTAGGCATCTTAGTAAAAGCGATTTTAAAACGATATTATGCCATTTGAAGTAATTATTAATAAATCTGAAGAACGGATCTTATATATCCGGTTTGGTGCTTGGGAGTGCAGGGTTATAAAAATTTGATATTATAAAAAATTTAATTAATAATATCTAATAAGTAAATATACATTAAGTATAATCAGATAGCTCACATAAACTTAAAATCAAATCGCGCCGAAGAAAAGTCCGAGTCTCATGTTTTATTAGAGTGGACAAGATTTTGAAGGATTATCTTAGGATTATACTTGAAATAATGAATTTAGACCATCCTCTCAGAAAATCTATTGAGTAGCATAGCCTATCAATCGATATTAATGATCGAAGGTAATTATAATTAAAATTTTAATGATAAATGATCATATATTCAAATCTAAAATCAATCATAAAATGATCAAAATTCAAAGAAAATAACAAAAAATATAAATAAAAATGAAATTAATTATTTAAATTAAAAATAAAAATAAATAAATAAAATAAATCCACCCCTCCAAGAATTGTCTTTCTGACAAATTAAGAAAATTTTACTCATAAAGAGCCAATATGTCAAATTAAATACATAACTACCTTCACACTCAAATATTCCTAAAGCCAGAAGGACGCTGTCCTCTCTGTCCGCTGCGGATTTTGCCGCATATGGCACCATATAAATGAGACTGAGCCTCGGCCATGGTTCATTTATATCTAAATTATCGTCGGCCGTATGTTCTGCTTAATTTCTTCTTTGAATGAAATATAGAATGATTTTGGTTGGGAAAAAAAGCTATGTTAGTGGTTGACTTATATTTGTCCACAACTTCACCCCTCTGAGACCTTGACGACGTATCATGCTTTATAGGATCCTTCGATCGTTGATTATTACCTCCTCATAATGACCGGATCATTGACAACAAACCATGGGATCTAGATCTCATCATCATTCCCAACAAAAATTTTAAATTAAAATAATAAATTTCATAAGTTCTAAACTCCACTCCGATTATATACTCATTCTTTAACGATTCATTCTATCGAAGTGCTTTCTCAGATTGGGAGTGAGTGTATAGAACTGCCTATAGAAACCCAGATATAAAAGTTCTTACCAAATGAGAAACGAAATCTGCAGGTAGTGTCTTATCTACTATTCATCGCTTCAAATTATCACCAATAAACAACTTTCTTTCCTTTTGTTTTCAGAAAGTCATGGCAATTTTGATCCACAGATGCATTCCTACTTATTTATTCAATTTGAATTCTACTAATGGCAACCCCATCTATTTCACCATCACTTAAACAATAGACTCAAGATATCTAAAACGTTCACAGTTTTTAATGAGTTGATCATTTATTGCCACAACCCTACCACTATATCTAATTGAAGTTTTTATTGAACTCCCTTTCTAGTCTTATCAATAAAAAGAATATTATCAGCAAAAAAACATACACCAAAGTATCCCCTTCGATAAATGTTTAGTAAGAATGTCCATAACTAAGACAAAAAGATGTGGGTTTAAAGTCGATCCATGATGTAATCCAACTGAAATAAAAAAAATACTTGGTAAAACGTCATTTTGTTTGTACACAAGTAATAGATCCAATATACATATCCTTAATGACTTGAATATACACAATATTAACACTTTTTTTCTAGAACTTCCAAAGCACTTCTCTTGGCACTTTATCATATGCTATCTCTAAATCAACAAATATTGTTGACCATCCTAAAACTCTCTATACTGCTCCATCAAACCTCTCAACAAATAAATAGCATCCATAGTAGACCTACCCGGTATGAATCCAAATTAGTTTTGAGATATCTTTTTATCATGTTTACTCTCTCCCATAATTTTAATGTATGGTACATTAACTTAATTCCTCTATAATTTACACATTTTTGTGCATCGTCTTTATTCTTAAAAATAGGAATTAACAAACTCTTTCTCCACTCATTTAACATCTTTTTAGTCTTTAAAATAATATTAAAAAGTTTACTAAGCCAAAAAATTCCTTAATTTCTTAAGTATATCCACATTTTTTGAAATATCATCAGGTCCTACTTTACCACATTTCATTTTTTTTAAACCTCTCCAACTTAGATTTACTAATATGATAATAAAAATAAAAATCATTATTTTCATTTAGAATACTAAGATTACTAAAATCAATCATATTCTCCGAACCTTCACTAAAAAATTTATCAAAATATCTCATCAACTTATGTTAAATATCTTCTTCTAAGCACTAAATCTTTACTTCTATCTTTTTGTTTAGCTAAATTATACATACATCTTTCGTCTGCTTTAGCATCCAATCTATTATAAAAATGACTAAATGTTGAATTCTTCACATCTAAATTTGGAAACGAGTTTACAAAATGTATTGCAAAGTAAAGTAGATATGAAGTTAAATATTAAACTTTCATTAAGCTTCTTAGGAATCATATCAAAAATTCTGGTCATCTTATTTTGACAAATGCAATATAAACAAATGAATTAAAATCCAACAATATCCTAAGAATCCTTGAAAAATTAGTAATAAAATCATTCAACTTTATGATTTTTCAATTTCAAGCTGAAAAATAGCCTTTATACTATCAATATCAAAAAAGGGACGCATAAGGTCTTCATTAACAAACTCAGAAAGTAAAATACAACCTCCCAAATAAGAAAAAAGAGTTGAATGATTGTCAGAAGCATTAATTTTTAGTTTGGTTGCAGAGAGTAAAAAATGATTGATGATATCAAATGCAACTTTAAGAAAGCAGCTCATTAATGTGATTAGAATTATGACAACAATTGATTTTCTCATAAATAAAACCCAAATCATCTTCCCATTATTTTAATCAACTTGTTTGACTCATTTGAGAAGCCCAACTAAATTTAACGGCAGAAGCATAAAAAAGCTTATCATCTATAAATTTAGTTTATGCGGACAAATTTTAATTCAATGGATCAGGCTCCAGTATGTGAAATATTTTGAACTCTTTCTCCCTAAAGCTTCAGAGAAGAATTTAAAGAATTAAAAAAGTATATGCCATTTGATTTTCCCTGGCCCCGTGAAATATTTTAAGTTTGTTCCAAAGAGTAAAATTGGTCACCACAAAATTAGCAATCCTAAGTACATCGTCAAAATAGATGCAGTTTGACGAAAAACTTTTGTAGAAACATTTGTGATTAGACTTTGAAAATTTCTAGTAGATATAACGATAGGAGAATAATTAAGCCAATGGTTAAATGTTTTTATTAAATGTACTGGGAAAAGAACCAATCCATGAATTGTTAACCAGACATTTATCCAATTTGGATCTAATAACCAGGAAAACGAGAGACCAATACTGGACAACTCAAGAATGCTAGCAAAGTAAACAGAAAGGTAGAAAAGAAAAAAAAAAAAAAACTAGCTCAAGATTATTAGTTGAAACCAATGTAAATGCAGCCATTCCTTGAGAAAAAGGGGGAAAAATTAACATTCTGTAGAAAGATATCAATATGAAAGGGTGTTGTCTGTGGGACATGTCAACGTCATCACCGCAAGGCGTGACACACCCTAAGAGCTAATTTCATGATGCAGCACAACAAGCGAAAAGCATGTGCTAAGTTAAATTTAAGATTTGATATAAAAAAGTAATATATATATATATATATATATATATTTGTGTGTGTGTGTGTATATGTATATACACACACATTGTTATAGTTTTCATATTTATCTGTCTTTTATTTTTAAATATTTTGCACCATAATTAAAATGGTGTGAGCAACACCATGTACTATGTGCTTCCATAGGGACCTTTCCGCTATGATGTGTCTAGGGGTGTGCATTAGACGGTTCAAACCGAAAAACCGAATCGAACCGATGTTAATTGGTTTGGTTTTTTTCATTATTTGGTTTTTGGTTGAAATTATGGGTTAATACGGTTTTATAGTTTTTGGTTCGGTTTTAAGTTATTAAATTTTGGTTTTACGGTTAAACCGATTTATTTCGATTATAGATTAGGTCGGGGGCGCCGTCGCCCGTCGGGCCTTCGACTTCGAGCCTATTTCGTTCGCCTCTCGTCTCGTCTCGATTTACTTAGAGACGCTTCGGAGTTCATTCCTCATTTTCGATGGCCACGCGCCGCTTTCTTCTTGAGGATGGAGAGTCTCGAGTCTCGACTAGGGCATAAGGCATTCGGCGGCATTCCAGGCTGGTTCCGGGCCTTCCGGCGATTCCGAATCTCTGACTCTGATCCTTTGGGCTTTGAGGCTTTCCGCTTTCGACACTTTCCTATTTGTGGCCGACTTCTCCCTTTTTATTTTTTTTTCGGGACTGGATCGATAGCCTACTACCTGTCTGAGTTACGTGATATATGTCTTCACTCTTCACGTTCACTCTTCCCATCTGATTTCGAATTTAAGTCTTTCTAATTCTTTGAGAGGTAACAACTAAACCCTAAGAGCTAAATCATATTATCTCAACTCCTCTCTCTCTATCTCTCTCTCTCTCTCTCTCTACTCCTACCTTTGTTGAAATTTTGTTGATGGTTTGAATGTTTGATTCAGAGGGAGAGCAGTGGCGATTTTTGGTTTATTGTGAGCCGTGAATTGTGATTGTGCGTCCACTGTGGCATTGTGGAGTTTATTCTTTGAGAGGTATGACACAAATAAGCAATCACATTATCACTCTCTCTCTCTCTCTCTCTCTCTCTCTCTCTCTCTCTCTCTCTCTCTCTCTCTCTCTCTGTGTGTACTCCTTCCTTTGTTGAAATTTTGTTGATGGTTTGAATGTTTGATTCAGCCTGGGTGAGCAGTGGGTCGGTGGATAACGTCGGTTTGGTTTATTGTGATTTGTGATCCTGTGTGAATTGTGATTGTCGTCCGTCTGGACTTTATTCTTTGAGAGTAACGTAGCGGTAAGAAAATCACATTATCTCAACTCCTCTCTCTCTCTCTCTCTCTCTCTCTACTCCTTCCTTTGTTGAAATTTTGTTGAACTGTCGTGGCCAACAGGTTTGATTTATTCGGTTTGGTTTATTGTGACTTGTGACTTGTGAGCCTGTGTGAATTGTGATTGTGTCGTCACTGTCGTGAACTTTGTTGGTTGTTGATGCTTTAGGGTATTATGCTATCTATCATGTTGGTTACTGGAAGTTTCTGAAAATTTTTTTTTCTTATTGATAAAGAAAAAAAAGCGGCTAGTCTGGCGATTACTTTAGTTTGTGTAATTGTGTTTGTCTGTGCGGTTCACTTTAGTACTGCCTTTACTACGTACTATGAAGTATGAACATGCTTCTTCTAAGCGCTAACGTGGAATTACATGCTCTTTAGTCTTTACATCATTGGCTCATTCCTATCACTATCAACATTATAGTATAACATATGATTTGAACTTATCAGCTATCTCTATGCTCAACTCTCAAGAATAATCTGATTTTTATGCTTCATTCTAGTATGACATGTAGTATGTAGCTCAGTAGATGCATGTCTTGGAAAAATAAAGTAAGTCTTATGATGTTTTTTTTTTATCTTAGTGTTTTTTAAATGCAACTATGCAAGTAATACAAATTGATTTATTGGGATGGCTTTAATAAAACAATATTGAATGGTAATGTTGAGTAATGTGACATTATATTATAATATTTGGGATACATTCTAGATGGATGATTGGTGATTGAGCATTACAATTTGTTAACATGATTCACATGAATTAACATTGTTCAATTACGATTCATGTCTTTTTTTTTTCAATATTGTAGCGTTCTTTAATTGAAAGTTTTGTTGATGTAATTTATTAAAGCATGTTTTTTTAATTCTTTTTAATTTATTTAATTTTTTTATTCTAGAAGTAGAAACATGTCACAAGTTGGAGATAGTTCAAACACATTGGTTATCAAGATGACCGGTATTGTGAGTTCAACTTACGAGATCTTGAGTGTGTGTAAGTGGAAACCACCAATTTCAAAAAAAGAAAAGCTCACACTAGATCGAAGTTTGGGATCACTTTGTGAGGTATACTAATGAGGAAGGAGAAAAATGAGTAAGTGTAATTATTGTAAATCATATCACATGATCCAAAGATTAATGGCACTTCAAACCATCTTTCTTGTCAAGAATCCTATTAAAATGAACCAAATCAAACTAAACTTGCATTTCAATTTAGTGGTAAAGGTGAGGAGCATTCTCAAGTCTTAAGGCATGGAGATTTGAGAAAATGTAAGGAAAAGCTTTAGAATGATGGTTATTGCGGATGAATTACCTTTCAACGTAGAAGGTTGGGGGTTTAAACATTTTGTAATGTTGTCCAATGTTTCAAATACCTTCACTGACATTGACGTGATTGCTTTAAATTTTATCGGGATGAGAGAATTTTAAAAAATCTTTTCAAAAAATCACGAGTTTGTCTTACTACGATACTTGGGCGTGATCATTATTATATATGTATGTACATTTTATTGATGATGATTGGAAACTCAATAAAAGAGTTATAAACTTTGTCCAATCTATAGTCATGGGGAGAATTACAGGTCAACAAGTTGAGAAGTGTCTTGTAGATTGAGGATTGAAGCAATTTTTTCTTGATTTGTGATAATCTAGTTCTAATAATGGCATCATCACGCACCTACAAAAAAAATTTGGCGGGAGGTAGTATTCTAGATGGGGCGCTTACATATAGAGATCATCTTTGTTAACTTAATGCAGATGGCACGAAGAGATATCGAATCTATTTGTCATGTTCAAGAAGGATATATTCGTCAATCACCGAGGTTCTGAAATTTAAAGAATGTATTGAAATTGAAAAATTAAAACTAAAAGCATATTATGCTTAGATGTTCTATGGAATTCATTTTAATGTTAAGTCGTGATTAAGTTGGAGAGAGCTTTTGAAAGGTATGAGGAGATTGATACTCAATTTAAATCCGTAGAGAAGGATGATGATGAAAGTCATATTATAAATGGTGTTTTAAGTGATGATGATTGGAATAATGTTAGAAGATTGCTCCTTCTTGGAAAAATTTTATGAACTCACTTTAAGAATTTACGGTTCTGCATCTCAAATACTTTTTTTCATGAAATAGCGAAGTTCTTCTACTTCAAAGTTGGCAAATGGATGGTGATCAAAATGTGAGAAAGTAGCTTCCAATGATGACAAAATTTGCTAAATATTGGTGCCATAGAAAAAATGAATTTGAATATATATCTTCTTTGTTGTTTTAGATCCCCAAGCCGTTATGTAGAGTTTCTTTGTTATGGATATGTATGAAGGACGATGGCGTTCTTCGCACTTATTAAAATTAAATGTCTTATGATATTTATTAAAATAAAAGTTCTTGGTAGCCAAAATAGGAAATGGTCCATGAGAAACAAAATTTTTTACGAAGTTAGTGTTTTACCTCTTATGGGACAAGATATTGATGATAGAAATTCAAAGATCCAATTTTGGGAAGGATGATGTAGATAACAAATCAGTCTAGATAAGTATTTGTGAGTCCGAGTGATGGTGATCGGTTTGATATTTTAAATTAGTGGAAGGTTAATGCACCAAGATTTCCTATTATATGGCTCGTGATGTTTTAGCATTCCAATTTATTTTTCAATCGTTTTTTGATCAATTATCGTGCTTGATGCATTTAGAAGTTCATTATCCCAAAGATTCAGCTCTAATATGTACGTTGGATCACAGCAAAATGGTATAAATCCAAATGTGGAAGAAAATATTAATACATTAACAAGTTTGATGAAGGTATTGTTTATTCAAATTTACAAATTACAATGATTTTTTTTAATCGTAATTAGAAATTTAGAATAAATGAATAATTAATGATTTATTTGTTTACTGATTTAGAACTTAACAAGTGAAACTCAAACTTGGCTTGGATTATGATGAGGATTGGAATCTTGATTGCTAATGGTCTCCCTTTCAGTTTATCTTATGTTTTGTTTTTTTTTTTGTCTTACATTTCTTATATACTGGCAATATTGCTGTTGGATTGTAGTTTTGGTTTGGCTGTTTGTTTTATCTTAAGGTTTTCAATACAAATAGGCTTTTTTTAGGGTTTAGAGGCGATGATAGATGATGAAATGATCAATGTATACGCGGTGACTTTTTTTTGGTGTTATTGCCCTTAAGTCTTAAAGGCTTAGATTTGCGATTTTCAAAATTATTGATCATGTATATATGGTGATCATATTTTCGAGATAACACAATCTTGATAATAAAAGATATTTTTATTTGAGCTTGAGCAAAATCCAAATTACAAATATACGTAAATATATATTATTTATTCTTGAAGACTTTTAGTAACAGATGTTGGATGAGCAATCTCTTTGCGGCAATAGCATTGCGTTTGATGGTGTTTTGCCTCACGGTATTAATGGTACTAATGATAGGTGTACAATCATTGTCTAACTTGAACACGATGTAAGTTCTATCACCGATGAACGGTGGTTGGTAGGAGCTGAGGAAATGTTGGTGATTAGTTTGGTTATGGTTTTAACTTTTAACCTCCTCCTATATATATATTGGATTTCATCTTTATTCTGGTGGCATTGGTTTTCTTTCTGACTACATAAGCTCTGCATCTCGGATTCTGCGTCAAGGTGATTTGGTGTTGATTTTCTTCTTGCTTTAAATAGTTTGGTGTTTGAGATTTGTTGGGATGTGGATCTTATTTTTTAAAAAAATTAGTTAGATTGTGTGATTCTTATAGATTCTGCACTATTAGAATTTGGAATGGCTAGATATGATTTGGGATCAAGAAAAGTTTGATTTTGTTTGTTCGCCTCACAGGCGTAAAAGTTTTACCATTTTCCCACCAATTAAATCTGTTTTAGAGTCCGGATTAGAGATTCATGGGTTGCCTTTAACACGTAATAAAGTAGAAAAAATTGCACAAATGAAGTGGACAAATATGTTTGATGGCATATTTTGCTTATTTGTAAGTATGGATTTAGTTTTGGAAATTTATACTTTATGGTGCATATAAACCTAGCGAGATCTACCACATTTTCATAATCTCTGGGTTTGTTTTTTTTTTTTTTATTATTTTTATTGTAATCATTTCAGCTAGTGAGAAGTCAGAAGTGAGAACTCTGCAACATTACCAGTTGGCAGTTACAATTGGCTGACCATGTATTTATTTTTTTGTTGTTAGTTCAAGTTTATGAGGCTGTTACTGATTAGCAAAGCTTTTCATGTTCTACTTTGATTTCTTTGGAGTTAGGAGGAAGAATTGAGGCGTTCCATCAGTGGGGAACTGGGATTGGGAAGCGAAACACTTGGTGCTTGGTCACCAGAATTTTGAAACATCCGGTGTTGAAGTCCGTTGCTTTCAAACTACATTTAGTTATCATTGTCGTAGGCTCGTGCTGAGATTTTTGTTGAGCAATTAATAATCTCGTAAATTTTTTTTCTTTTTCTTTTTATGGATAGGTCCTTTGAGTACGATTCATGGTATCTTGCGCAAAATGGTATTTTGAATCAATCTTCGATGAGATGGAAAGCACGCGTTTTGACGATTGTATGCTTAACTCTAAATTGAAAATATTTGTTTTTTTATTACGGTCGAGTGAAAACCAACTACTCTAGTAATATTTGAAAATTACCTATCAAGCCCAAGCTCATAGATGATGTCGTAGCCCTTTCTTCCTTCGCTTGCTCATATTTGGAAGCCGGGAGGTGAATCGTAAGTGTTTCTCTCGCGTAAGATGTGTGACGAATAATTAGGTTCATATTATATAATTCTTTGTAGAATGTCGATATCTTATTAACATGAATAATATTTTTTTTTTCTAGATATGTTATTCTTGGAGATGGTTGTCAAATGGAGGGCATTTCGAATAAAGTTTGCTCTCTTGCTGGGCACTGGCACTGGGGTCTTGGTCCTTGGAAAGTTGATAGTTTTCTATGACGAAAATCACATTTCAATTGATGGGGACACTGAGATTGCGTTTAATATACAATTGAATTATATTACTATTTTTCTCTTTCTTTGTTAATTGTTTATTTGTTTATAATTTTTATTGTACATTACATTCATAAATTGTATATTTATATCAATATGAAAAACTATTTACATTGTATCAATATGTATACATGTAGTTTAGTAACTTTAATTAATAAAATTTCTATTATTTGTTCAATTGTTTGTTAACTTAAAAAAAATTTTTAATCTCTCTCTATAATTCGGTTTAGAAAAGCGAACGAATAAACCAATTCTAATTGGTTTATTTATTTTATATGATTTTTTGTGCTACTTTGGTCGGTTCGGTTTTTTTAAAAGAACAGTTTGGTTTATTCGGTTGGAACAAAAACCAAACCGACCGAATGCTCACCCCTAGATGTGTCATTTACCATTGACAAGTATAATGTTGGAGAAGGAGGGAAGTCTCTTTAGGGCTGAAAAACCAACTTTCTTTGCACTACGCATTACAACTTTTGATCCTACCCTTACGAATATCTTTAGGAGTAGACAAAGTTTGATGCAATGAAGGGAAACTATGATTATCATAAGCAAAAGAGTTTAGCTATTACAAGCATTAGACATTCAATCATAAATTATTTCCTAAATTATTTTAGAACCATTTACATACAATGGAATAGATGTTTGAAGAGTTGACAGAGGATTTATCTAGACATACTATGTATGAGTTAATCAAGCTTTAAAGGCAGAAAGATTATCAACCAATAAAGTATATGCTTGCCACTTTCAAAATATCTTCAACAGTCTAAAGGCACAGAATAAAATTTGGAAACATGATCCAAAGAAAAACTTAGGCAAAACATTCTTTAATTAGTTTAAAATCATAAGGATTTCTACAAATTAATTAAAGCCCTGCCAATCATGCATATTAATCTTCCAATTGACAACCTCAAGCATAAAGAAACCTTCAAAGAGAGTGAGTAGGTCCATGTTATCTTTAAGACACTATAAAAATTTGGGAACTGCAATAGTTTACTATAGAAAGGCCTCTTTCCAAAAACATAACTAAGTCTAAATCTTCTGTTTTACAAAATTAACTTCATCTTCAAAGAAACAAATGTCCTCCTCTAGATTTCAAGAAAAGAGACTAAAATTGTTTAAGATTGTTTTGTCAATGAAGTGAGATTTTATTTTAAAAAATGCAAGAAAGCTAAAAGAGCTCACATATGGGCTAGGCATAGGGTGACTAGGGTTAGCTCCCAAAATAGAACTGAAAGGGTACAAATTTAAGAAGAGATTGTCCATTGGGTGGTTGAAAAGGCATTAAGCCCACCATCACCTATTGGAGGAAAGGAGGGAACTTCATCCAAGAGAAAAGAGATGAAATCCCACAGATAAGAAGAGAGAAGTGAGACCTCAATGCTAGGATCATAAAACTCTAACCAACCCACGAAAGAAAACTTTGGAAACCCTTAAGGCTCATAGGAAGAATTAACATATTAAACTATATAGATTAAAATTTGGCCAAAGCTAATTTTCAAGTTTAAAATATAAATAAAACTATATATCTTCTTTTACTCACTTTATTTAAGTTTCACTAATAATTTTTAGGATTCGTGAATGTCATAATGCCCCTAAAAGTATCCACTTGATTCTTATTTACATAGATTACTAAAGATTAAAGATAGTGTAGGGTTGCCCAACCAAGTGCATTAAAATGTTGAGAAAAAATGCACGAGAAATAATAATGATAAAATATGTATAAAACATTAAAATTAATTTGTAAGAAAAGAATAAAGATATACATATTTTGATGAAATTTGCATGCATCACTATCACAAAATGATTTTTTCATTGGTCTAAAAATATGTACAAATATTTGCTATCCAAATTTATTGTGAAATAATTCATCATTACAAATATTTGCTATCCAAATTTATTGTGAAATAATTCATCATTAACTTTTCCTTTCTCTCTCTCTCCCCCCACCCCTCACAACTCCTAAATTCCACCACTCTTTTCTTATTTAAAATAAAATACTCAAAATATCCTTAAAGAGTTTTACTTAACTAGATAATATGAATAGTTCTAGAAAAGCAAATTATGATTCCCTCCCATATAATCTCCAACACCAGAAAACATTTTAATCAGTCTTTCACCATTTTCCTAATCACTCTCTATACCTAACTTACCCCAATACAACTTTATTTTCTGAGGTAAAATTGATCAAATTACCATAAGAGCTTGAATCAAGTTCAATAAGCCATTGATCTTAAACTAACTCAAGTTTCTTAAAACTTGCTACTCACTATTCTTGAAATCTCAAAGTTTATACACATCTTGAGCCAAGAAATGTCAACTCACCTAGGGGAAGAGTTCTACTCGGCCCTCAAAGCTTGAGTACCAAATTTGCCAAAAGCAATTATGAAAAACATTAGTTTTATAATCTACTCTTTTGTCATGATGGATTTTACTCGTAGAAGGCAAAAGTCCATTCTCCAGTTATTTTTTCACTCTTGAATTTAAAATCTAAGAACAAGATTAGTTCATCATGATATAAGTGGAAATTAATTTGTGTTATTTGGAATTTAAATGATTGGTTTGATTAAATTTCAAGCAATAGACATTCTCTAAAACCAAATATATTAGCAAAGACCATCATTGCAAGATATGACACAGCATAATGAAGAAACATCCTTAAAGTTTCCGTGAAAATCTGATATGAAAAGCATTGTCCGATTTTGTCATCGGCAAATTTTCTGCATAGACACCGTTTAACAGTCAATTTGTAAATCAATGCCTTATATACATCAAGGGTGACAACAAAAAAATGAATATTAGCATCAAACAATTGTCATTAAATGTAGCATGACAAGTATGTAAAAATTTATTGATATTCAATACAATAAAAATTTACTACAAATGGAAGAATACCTGACAAAGACATAATTCACAGCATAGGGCAGTAAATAAGGATCACAGTTGTCTCGGATGTCCAAGAGAAAATGTACATGATTGAAACATTTAAAGTTTCATGGTAGGAGAGTTGCCCCATCTCACGCACAATTGAAAAGGTCAACAATAAACCATAAAATGCCACATACAATATGAATAAAAAATAAAAATAAGCTAACAAAACTGAATCGGAATATATATGTCCAATGCAGCAGTAAATGAAAAGAACTAGAATTAAATTCCCAATTGGTTGAGGTTAGAATGTTGCGGGTTTTAATGTAGTGGATTATGAGATCTAGGTAAGCAACCAAAAGAGACTTCCCAAATAATAACAGCTTCAATTAAAATACAAATGTTTCATCTTTCAAACTTTGTTTCAATGAATAATGCTCAGTCAACATTAAATATATCCACAAGATCAAAGTATCAATTAGAATGTGAAGTACAACAGGAAAGATTTATCATGATCTTCCACAATGAAACAGACAGCACACACCAGAATCAACCGAATGGATTATGCATGTGTAACCTATTAATAAAAATATTTTGATAGGATGTTGTAATAAACATATTAGTTTTCCATTATGAATAATTGCAATGAATACATCACCTGAAAACCGTTTTTTGATATCCAAACCAAAGGTAGTATCATTCCATATGCATCGAAATCTGATCTTTAAACTGCCTTTTTATAGCAGCGGAGCAGACTTGATGAAAAAGCAGAAACTGCATAACTAATAAAAGAATACTGCATGGAACTATGCCTTATGAACGGGATCATCAAACATTAGGTCCAACAAGGCATATAAGAATTCATTCATTATAATTTACCAGAGCTTCATTCTAAACGAAAATTACACTGTTAAAAGCTTTGACTGGATCGAATGCTATAAGCTTTGAAATTTGAATTGAAAATAAGAACATTGGACACAGTTGCAGGTCCCTTTTGAACATTTTCATCAGTACATGAAAACAGACAATAACTTTAACTCACATTTCTTAAAATCATCTAAATCTATATGAAATGGCAGTGGAAGAGACCTAACAATCAAAACCACAAATTAGTTATTTAGTTAAATCCCCCACTGCCAAAAAAAACAAGTGAAAGTTGGGAATTCACAACAGTTCGTTAAAAACCCATAAATTGGAGAAAAATCAACAAGCATAACACAATTTCTTCACCCATTCTGCTCTATTTTTTGTATGAATTTGTACGGTCAAAAGCAAATATGGGAAAAGCAGTAATTATATGTAGTAGAAAAGTCAGACCTAAACTAGAGAGAAGCGCAATAAATACACAGAAAAAGCCCCTGAGAAATATGAAATAGAAAATATAGGAGATGGTTGGGGAAAAAAGGATAATGTAGAAGACCAGAATAAGACATTAATTTGAAAGAGCTAAAATAAAAAAATAAAAAAAAAAGAGAACATTGCTTGAAGCCTAGAAAATGATCAAAAGTTTATTAAGTTATGCATCAAGCTACTTTGGACAGATCAAAGGAGGTCCCTCTTAATAGTGATTCTAAAAGAGAGAACTACTATTGATGATAATACTCAGGCTCACCCTATATGAACCAAAATAAAATTGTTCTAAATCAATATGAGCTAAAAAATGAGCTACCGTATTTCAGCTGCAATTTCTAGTTGATTTCAAGAACAAGGTGATATTGGTGGGTCCCTTCTCACGCTGAATTTTAGCAATAGCTGTGACGTAACTCTCATCCCATACTCCCATGGCCACCTTCAACATTCATTCTAGTAAAGCCAAGGACTAAACCTCTACAAGTTATTAACAATAACAAAAAACCTTTATCCCACTATATGGGATTGGCTAAATGATTCATTTTTCTCCAATATGTCCTATTAAGTGCCATATTTTAATTTAATCCTAAAAAATTAGGTCATTTTTCACACTTCCTAATCAACTCTTTTTAAGTCTACCACTATCTGTTTTAACATAGGTCAAATCTAATACATCTACTCTCCTAACTGGATCATCAGATGACCAGTATTTTATGTAACCAAACTATCTAAGGTGACTCCCTAATCTTATTTACCATTGGACCTACCCCAACCTCATCACGCATATATTCATTTATCATTTTATCTCTAAGTGAAAAGCCACTCATCCACCTAAGCATCCTCATCTCTACAACACTTAATTTTATGCTTCTCTTTTACTTATCAATATTATGTGTCATAAAGCATTATAAGTCTCACCACCATCTTATAAAATTTTCTCTTTAAGTCCAATCCCAAAATAGGCCTACTACATTCCTCCACTTCAACCATCAAACTTGAATTCTACTAATAATATCACCATCACATTGAACAATAGACCCAAGATATCTAAAACATTCACTATTTTTAATGACTTAATCATTGATTGTCACCACTCCGCTACCAGATCTTCTACAACTAAAATTACGTTATTACACTCTGTTGAATTTAGATCTAAGGTTGACATCCTCCATAATTCAAGTTTTTCTTGAGCTCCTCTCTATTCTTACCAATAAGAAGAATATCATCAACAAAATGCATATACCAAGGTACATCCTCTTGTAAATGTATAATAAGAATATCCATAACTAAAGCAAAAAAGATATGGACTTAAAGGCAATCCTTGATGTAAACCAACTGAAATAAACAAATACTATGCCAATCCTCCTTGTAACACAAGTGACAACTCCAGTATACATATCCTTAATGACTTGAATAAAAGCAATATTAAATCCCTTCATTTCTAGAACTCTCAAAAGCACTTCTCTTAGAAATTTATCATATGCTATGCTAAATTAACAAATATCATATGTAGATCCTCCATATTCTCTCTATACTTCTCCATTAAACCTCTCAACAAATGTATATCATCCATAGTAAGCCTACCTAGCATAAATCCAAACTAGTTTTGAGGAACTTTTGTATTACATCATAATCTACACTCAATTACTCTCTCTCATAATTTTAATGTACGACACATTAACTTGATTCCTCTATAATTTGCACACTCTTGTGCATCATCTTTAATCTTAAAAATAGGAACAAGTAAACTCTTTCGCCACTCATCTGGCATCTTTTGAGTCATTAAAATAATATAAAAATATTTATAAACTAAGAAATTCCTTGATCTCATAAGCTTTTCCACACTTCTATTGGAATATCATCATGTCCTGCTATTTTTCTACACTTCATTTTCTTTAAGAACTCTTTAACCTCAATTTTAATACTATGATGAAAAAAACATAAATCTTTATTTTTATTTACGGTACTAAGATAATTAAATTCAATCATATTCTCACAACCTTCATTAAAAAATCTATCAAAATATCTCATCCACTAATATTGAATATCCTCTTTCAAGAAAAGCACTTTATGATCCTCATCCTTATTGCATTTTACTTGAACAAAATCTTTACTTCTCCTATCTCATTGCTTGGCTAACTTATACATACATATTTCAACCTCTTTAGTATCTAATCTATTATATAAATCACTTAATGAAGTCTTTGCATCATATATTACTTTTCTAGAATCCCTATGGGCCATAGTTATCATAGCACCGTAATATTAAATATTCTTTAATTGAAAGTTTCTCTTCATCATGTTTGCCATTTTTTTTCTTCTTATTAAGGCATGTGAGTGTTAGGTTTAATCCCACATCGAATAGTTCAAATATATGTTAGTGTACCTTGTAGTTGGTTCTCACCGATAGAGGCTTAAATCTTAGGTTAAAAATGGAAATTAACATTTCGTAGGTTGAGCTCATTGTTAGTCCTTATTATGTCCACGCTCATCCCAAACAAGTGATATTAAAGTTGATGGCTTGACTAGGATAATGGATCATACATTTTGTAGTTTCCATTGATTTTGGTTCCTTCTATCATGTTCGAGCAAGATTTTAGAGTGGATGACTCCAAAAACACATGCTTCACATTGATGAATGACTCTTAGCATATGACATTTGATGATGTTGAAGTATTTCCATTTGAATGGGAGTGATAATCAAAATTGAGAACTCTTATGTAAAGAAAAATTACTATGGCACATAAAAATATTAGTAGGTTTATCCCTACATCAAATTGATGCAAAATATACTAATATAGAATTACCAAGTAGTTGGCCATCAACCATAGGCTTAGGCTTAGATTTTTCTGAAGTTAAAAGAGAGTTTGACAATTAACCTATTTATGTATAGCAACATGTTAATTAGTTTTGAATAATAGCTATCGGCATAGCAATTCTGTGCTTAGATATCTCATGCTTCACTAGATCTTTAAAAGTACATTCACTGAAAACTCAAGCCCTAAGCAAGATTTATTTCCTAATTAGGTATTTATAAACCTATTTATGTATGGTACCTTATCTTTATTTCTAAAGGAAAAAAAAAATTAGCCATTAAGATGGTATTAGAGCTATAAAAATTTTGCTCCCTATGAAGCCAACATATCCATGATAGTCTCTCCTTGCTAGTAAAATGGCCCTTCACCAAGAGTAAAAACCATTCTTCATCCAACAAAAATGGCAAAAACATATACAAAGGATCTTCTAAGAAAAAGGCAATGGCAACTAGCAAGAAGAAGTTTGCGATCATTAAGAAGGCAAGTTCAACACTATAAATCAAACCAAAAGTAAAAAATATCTAATCCAATATATGAAGAATTCATGATGAAATGTTAGACTGCAAAATTCTAGAGAGAACTAGCAATAATGACAAATCACAACAGCTCTCACCTTCCTATTTCATCCATTCGTACTCCAGCCAAAGACAACTGATTATTCTCTTGGAGAAGCTTATTACAAAATATCACTACAAAAAACTTTGTTGCTAAAGAAGATAAAATCTAAAATGGTTTCATTGCAAACAATAGCAAAATTAAACTCAAGAGCATTAAATTATCTCATAGAAGATGAAAAGATCTTCCATAATTACAGCGTATGTGAAAAAAATATAATGTTTGGATTGTAGAAGTGCCACCATCAAAAAAGATTGGAACATGTTCTTTCATTCTCTTAAAAGATCTAACAATTAACTCTATGTTTTTAATACAAAACCCAAATTATAACTATAAATCAATTAATAAACTTACATGAGATAAAGCTAGTATTACTAATTTCTCATATAATACTTGTCACTTATAATATTTGAACTTGAAGGCCATCATTGGCAGTGTAAATGTGTTCAATACTCTTCCGAAGAATAATCCCTCCAGTATGAGCTAAAATAATGAGTATCCTCCCACCATAATAAAGCCCCACTTCAAGTTCCAAACATATATCGAATGATAGAAATGTCTAGCTCTAGAATGATCACCAAAGACATCCTAACTTCAAAATAATTTCCTTCTTCATTCACTAAAAAAAATTCAAGAATCCTTCAATATGAAATTTTCACAATTCATATCGTAAACATTCCAAACATTTTTTTAAACATAGTGATATGTGGTGACCATCTAAAGTTTAAAAAATATCTTTGAAGCAAGATGTTTTATTCCTTCATCAACAATCATATTCATCACACTTCAGTTTTCTTAATTAAAAGATAAAACACAAAGAGAACGAAATTTTAAAAATTTTCAACACCGTGATTCACACTCAATTTTAGTCCAAAATTCAATTTTTAAAGTCAACAATGCCAACGAATACTTCAAAACAATATTACAAAAGTATATCCTGCATCAAGGGATTATCCATCAAAGCACCTATATTGAATCCCTCAATAAAATGGAATTATTACAAGGCTTAATCTCTATTGTTCTCTACAAATGTTCTTAAGTATCTCCAAGGAGAAGTCTTAATAACTACATATCTCATTGATAGCTTTCCATTAGTGCTAACATTTCAAACCTTTGTTCAAATATTCATTATTAATTTATCGAGACCAAAATCATTTTTATTACACCAAAAAAAATTTAGCGTTCAATCTTCATTCACATTCAACTTTCTATATTAACTTTTTTATCATCTACCATCTTGTCTATTAAACCCATAAAAATGAATAATTTGCATTACCCCCTAAAAAGTACCAACACTTCCAAATGGCTACCATATCCATGTCAGACTTGTGTTGAACAAAGACAACTTTAACACACCCCAACATATATCTGATACTTTAGAAATCATGTCATAAGTTGTTATCTACTAAATTGAACTCCAACATGTTTTGGATAACATGGGGAGACAAGGAATTAGACACGATGAATGTGAGACAATGAGAAATGTGCAACTCAAAAATCCAAATATATGTATACCCACAGCCGTAGCCTTCTCATTTACTTGATTGCACTTGCCTCTCTTTTTTCTTCAAAACCGTGTCATCTCATGTCAAAACTAAAGTTGTCTCACCACATAAGCCATTTCCCATGCCATTCTTGTCACCTTCTTCAAAGTCATCCCATGCCCTTAGCTTAAGTCGAGGTTGAGGACATCTTGCTCATTGTCAAATATATGCCATTGTCCACTCTTCAAAGCCATGCCATTGTCAAAGCTAACCTTCGTCATTACAAAAGCTCTTGTGAAAGCCAAAACCATCTTCTCCAAAGCCTGTCCAAACACATGAACCTGTGCAAGTGATCTATTATAAATTTATTGTTTAAAATTAACATTTAATTTATTCCAAACATTTCAATATCTTGTAAACCTAAATGATTTATGTGTTAACAACATTTTTCTAGATAGGAATATTATGATTTTGATTATAAAAAATACATTCTCATAAATTTTGGCAATGGGGCTTAAACCTAACCTTCTACTTATTTCTAAAATGGCCATATTAAATTCAATTTATTTGCCAATAATCTTTTTGACAAGTAATTTTGAATATATGAACATATATTCTTAAATTTTTTATTGTTAAATAGAAAAATGACTTTGAGAATGTCACCAATTTGGTTGATAATAATCCCACAAAGATGACACGGAACCTTTGTTGGTGTATGTTACCAAATCAGAAAAGTAGGACCACTGGAGTGGGAGGTACGATAGAATTTAAATGTCACTTTTCTATGAAAAGTTAAAGGGAACATATGTAAGGGTCAAAGCTCATTTGCTCAGACAACTTATAACAAGCATTAGATAATGCCTCAAAATATACAAATTTAATAAGCACAAAAGTTGGATGATGATAATGAGTAAAAAAGAAAATGACACATTTAAAAAACTTCCACTTTCTTCCTATAGGCAAAGTGATTTCAATCAATATTATAGCTCACAATCAAATGTACATTTATTTAGGGAAGAAGATTATGACAGAAAAGAAAAATAACAAAAAATGTCAACCTCTAATGCTATTGAAAAAGCATTCAATTTGAAACTAGAGATCATTAACATGAAGAAATTATTTGAATGTTTTATTTAGTGGCCATTCTATTTTATTTGGTAAGAAATCACTATTACGTAAGTGTTCTCATATGCAACCAACAACATAATTAGTGAAAATATTCCAACAACAACAACACAACAACAACAACAAGCCTTAATCCACTATCTGCTATGAATCCTTCCAGGTGTGTCCTATTATGTGTCAAATTCTCATCTAATCTAAGTACTAAGATCATTTTTATACATCTTAACCAAGTCTTTTTAGGTCTACCTACTTTTCTTAACATAAGGCAAATCTAATGCATCTACTCTCCTATCTGACGCCAAACCATCTAAACGACTCTCTAATCTTATCTACCACTGAGCTACTCCAACTTTTTCCTAACATTTTTTGCATTCTATCTCGTGAGTAAAGCCACTCATCCACCTAAGTCCCTCATCTCAACACTTAACTTAGTCTTATGCTTCTCTTTTATTGCCAACATTCGCACATATAAGTCATGGTCTTACCACCATCTTATAAAATTTTCCTTAAGTGGAACTTTTCTATCACATAATAGCCGATGTATTCCTCCACTTCAACCATCCAACTTGAATTCTACTAATAACATTCCATCTATTTCACCATCATTTTGAACAATAGAGCCTAAATATCGCCACTCTTATTAATGACTGATCACCTAAAGTCACAACACTATCACTAAAACTTCTACAACTTAAAATTACACTCCATATATTTTAGATCTACTTAAACGAAAACCTTTAGACTCTAAAGTTGACCTCCATAATTCAAGTTCGTTGGACTCTCTCTAGTCTTATCAACAAGAAGAATGTCATCAAGAAAAGCATACCAAGGTACATCTTGTAAATGCCTCGTAAGAACATCCATAACTAAAGTAAAAGATAAGGGCTTAATGTTGATCCTTGATGTAATCCAACCGAAATAGGAAAATATTTTGTCAATCCTTGTGTTTGGACACAAGTAACATTAGTATACATATCCAATGACTTGAATATAACCAATATTAACTTCTTTCTGCTCTAGAACTCTCCAAAGAACATCTCTTGAGACTTTATCATAAGCTTTCTCTAAATCGATAAATATCATATGTAGATCCTTCTTACTTTCTTTCTATGCTTCTATTAAACCTCTTAACAAATGTATAGCATCCATAGTAGATCTACTGCATGAAACCAAACGATTGTGAGAAACTTCAGATCACATCGTAACCTATGCTCAATTACTCTCCCATAATTTTAAATGTATGGCACATTAACTTAATTCCTATATAATTTGCACACTCTTGTGCATCACCTTTATTCTTAAATATAGGAACCAATAGACTCTTTCTCCACTCATCGGCATCTTTTGTCTTTAAAATAACATTAAAAGATTTGTAAGCCAAGAAATTCCTTGATCTCCTAAACATTTCCACACATATTGGAATATTATCAGGTCCTCTTGCTTTTCCACATTTCATTTTCTTTAAAGCTTCACTAACTTCAGATTTACTAATACGACGATAGAAATATTCCACATGATTATAATCTTCTAAGGATGACTTTGCTTCAAAAGAAAAGAACTAATATTGAATGAATGCTTGAACCCACAAAAGAAACTTAGAATAAGAAAAGAGTTACCATATTTTGCGATGGTTAAACAAATGCACATAAAAAGCCTCTAAATAATTTTATTAGTCACAGAATTTAGGCTTATAAATATAAAGGTCATCAACTATGATGGAACATATAAAAATAAGTTTCTTATTACCAATGGAATCAATGAAATGATAATGGGGGTTAGTGTAGTTAATGTGGTTCAAGTAATCATTAACAATATACCTGTGTGTAGAGCTGTTGGAGCACTAATTGTAGCTCAATACCCTCATATTTTTTGGGCTTCTTATGTTGTTCATGCATTAAATTTGGCATCAAAAATATTTATTTTCCAAAGAATTTATAAGGAAATGAAATCACTTATAAAGAATGTAGTTAGATCACAAACATTAAAGCAGATGCCAATTTTATAAAAACTTTTATCATAAATCACTCAGTTAGATTGATAATTTTCAATGAACATATAAAGCTGAAAATGTTAGTTATAGTAGAGACTAGATTGGCATCAACAATAGTCATGATTAGGTGATTCAAAATAATGAAATAAGTTCTAGAATGATTAGTGATAATTAGAGCATATAACATGAAAATACTATAGACAAGGTAAAATTTTTTATGAAAAAAAAATCTAGATGATCTATAGTAGGATAATATATATATATATATATATATATATATATATATATATATATATATATATATATATATATATATATATTTCAATATTTCTTTTACAAAGCCTATATATGACATGTTAAGAGTATTTGATACAAATAAGTAGTCTCCACCTTATATATAACATGTGAGATTTCATGATAATGAAAGTGAAAGGGATCATATATCAATATGAGGGAAAGAGAGGTAATGAAGATTTCATTTTTTTAAAATTATAAATAATATTTTTATACAGAGTTGAAATAAAACTAATTCTCTCTTTCATTACTTGGCTCACACTTTAAATCCAAAGTAAAATTTAATTTTCTCCTCACTTCATTAACCTCAAATTTTAATTAATAATGTCACTTATTAGATACAATTTATTATTAGGTATTATAGCCATTCTTCACCAAGCTCCAAAATGTGTTGTTCTATATAAAGACATGAAGGTATCCAATGATAAGAATATGTGCTTGAAGATTTTTTTTTTCCAAATGTTAACAATAGATCAATGGTTAACTTAGAGTTTGTTAATTTCTTTGGTTTCAATATTGCTTCTACTAATTATGACTCCATAGTTTTTAGAGACATTCTGAATGAAACAACATGATAGATGATTTATGAAGTAAGTTCCCTAAATCTTTCTATTCTATCTACAGGAGCTCAAAATATACCAAAGGGGAGATTAAGTTCTAGGATATTTGCAGAAATATATTAATTATAACAAATGATATTGAGATATTTGACACTCTCTCTTGAGCCATGTTTAGAGAAACTATATTTTCCTAGCTAAATGTGAAGGAGACATTGAAAAGGGCAATAAAGCTAGTGTTGATAATAACCCTAATATTAAGTGTGTTAGCTCCAATTAGTGGCACTCTTGTACTCATATTTTCTTTCATTATTTTCAAAATGATATTAAAAATTATTTTTTGTGAGATTAGCAATATTGACATTGGTGAAATATCTTTTATCATTATAAATTTTTTTTATGATATTAACTTCATTTATGATGCCTTTGATAGAAAATAGTGAAAATTATATATTTTAAATTAATCATTTATTAATTAAAAAAATTAAATGGTGAAACCTTGTTGTGTCCTCTTTCTTACAATTATGTTGTTTAACCATGTCCGTATATGCTCATTTCTATGTTTGTTCCTCATAGATTACCCCTCATTGAACTTACTATAGCCACAAAATCATTCATCACTATATCAGTACATCCAGCCAATTGAAACCTCACTAGAACCACAACACCCTTATCATTTAGTAAATACACCCCAATCTATATAAATGGAGCTTCTTATTTATGCTAAGAGGGAAAATAACCCAAAAAAGAACAATCAATATATCTCCAACACACCTAAGCATTCGAACTTAGTTCAAAAACTAATTAAGCATAATTGATGATAATGAATCTATAGATGATGATGTTAGCATCCACTATCCCATTGCTATAAGAAATAGGGTAAGCTTATACACTAAATAGCTAATTTATAATTTCATGACTCATAAAAGACTTTCACTTGAATTAATATTTTAATACTATCCTTAATAAAATTCATATTTCAAATAATGTCCATGAAGCTATCAAAACCCGAGTTGAAGACAAATGTAATGGAAGATATTCATGCCTTAAAAAAAGATACATGGGAAATTTACGAACTTCCACTAGAAAAAAATTAGTTAAATGCAAGTGAATCTTTATAGTCAAATGTGAAATATATGAGTATAGATAAACTTAAAGTCTAATTTGTTGCATTAAAAGGTACAATCAATCTAATAGTATTGGCTATCAAGAAACTTTTTTCCCTACTACTAAACTAAGCACAATTCGAGTTTGTTCTAACTATATGCAAACTTGGATTGGCCTCTACATTAATTGAACATGCATTACTTAATGGGGATCTTGAGACTAATATATATATATATATAAAAAGTTCCCAACAAAAATGAAAAAATTAAATAAATACCAATGTACGTATTAGGTATATAAAGTTATCCTTTCTGTCATTTCAATAGAAGGATTTTAGCTACTAACGTAACGTAGTCAATTTCATTCGTTAGAGCGACTTCCATTGAGTCTCACCTATCCCTTCCTATTCTCATTTTCCATCGTTTTCTCTCAAAACAAAGATTTGGCTCGGGATTGCCCATTTTAGTTCGGGGTTTCTCACGAATTTGGAAGTTACCACTTAACAGGTTTTCATATCAAGGCTCAATCCAATCAAGTCCGTAGCGTCTACCAATTTCGCCATATCCCCCTTTCCTTAGAGACAAGTATGTAGACTTAAAAAGCTCTATATGGCTTCAAATAATCCACTCATGCAAGATTTGATAAAATAAGATATTTTCATTTCCCGAAGAAAGTATGAATAAATGCTTACATGCAAGCATACAAAAACTCCAATAAATCCGACAAAGAAACTTGGGATCACCATTAATGCATGCCCAATGTTAAAGGGAGGCATCAAAGCCTAGTTGGCAACCTCATCTACTTTTCTATTACCCATCCATAGTGTTAAAAGAATTGTTTAAAATTACACAATAAGAGGCGTTCCTTGAGGCACGCCTTTGTGCAATTTAGACAAAAAATGTAATAAGGCTTATACCTTAAATGGAAAAACTGAGGTGTGCACCTCAATTTGAATGAGGAGCACCTTGATCATCTCACTCTTGTGGAAGGAGGCATGCACCTTGATCACCTCACTCTCTATCCGACCCTCTCCCAACTCTCAATCATTCAACCCTCATCTCACGCACAAAGTTGTATTGCCATCGCCGTCACTTATGTTGTCGCCTCCCACCGCCGATGCTGCCAACACTGCCACAAGAGATAATTGTTATTCTTGTCGCCGCCGCATACTGCTCTTGTCGACCTCACATGCTTCTCTTCTTTCCCTTCTTTAAGGTTTTGCAAGCAACAAGTTAATTGTCTCTCTTGCCATCACCGTAGCTACCTCCTACAATTGCCAACGACACCGTTGACGCCGCTGCATCATTCTACCATTTTCCTCTGCCAGTGAGAATTCCTTAGGAGCCCAACTCTATTCTTTGTCCATTTAGGTTATTGTTGATGAATTGAAAAATAAAAATTACCATTTTAGTTGTGTAGAATAACTTAACAATGGTTCATGACAAAGCTAAATCCATTAGTCATAGAAAGATTTGGAGTGAAAATATAGCACTCATATTGATGTTGCTAGAGGTGACAAAACTAATGTGTATTTGAAATGCAATTACAATGATAAGGTGGTGAAATATGATGTTACAAGGATTAAGGAGCACCTCTCAGGCTCACATAAAAATATTGCACCAAGTGTTAATATCCCTAAAGCTGTGAAAGAGGAGATATAGTCTTATATGAAGAAGACGATAATGTCAAAGCATCTTTCACAGTAGCACTTCGATGATAGAGTTGATACTAGCTCCTATTATAGAAGCATAGTGGTAGGAGGTCATCATCCATTCCAACGATTTTTATTAGAGGTGCTAGAAGAATATGGATCAGTTTATCGTACAAGCGAATGACGATAGAAGTCATGGCGAGGGGGCCTGTATCCACAGAAGATGCCATCAAAGCATGCTAAAGAAGCATGTCAATGTGTCTGCCTCGATATTGGGAGGTTTTTTTATAAAAACTCATCTAATTCAATATGACAACCTCACATTCCTATTTCAACATGATAAGGTCAATCTGTGTTTATGGGGCTTAAATCCCCCTTCTATGTATGAATTGAGAACTTAGGTTTTCAAGGAGAAGCTTAGCAGCATAGAAAAGACATGATATCAGACGAACTTGGGGTCAAGTATAAGTTAATATTTGACGGGTGGTCTGACATGAAGAATATAAGTCTTATTAATATCTTGGTAAACAATTCTTATGATAGATATCTAATTAGATCAAAGATGCAGAATATATTTTCAGACTACTGTATGGTGTGATAGAGGAGACTGCAGAGTAGCTTATCGTACATGTTATTTTAGATAATCCAAGTGCTTACGAAGCAATTGGGAATAAATTTATGGAGAAGAGAAAGCATGTATATTGAACCCTCATGCAACACATTGTGTTAATTCAATATTGGAGAAATTTATTGAGCTGCCACAAAATAAAAACGCATCATTTATAAGCATTCATGAGTTTTAGCATTGATGCGAAAGCTTTCAAAAATAAATAATTACTATGACCAACTACTATAAAGTCTACTACAAGTTACCTAACTTTGCAAAGTATGTTGGAAGCTCAATGTTCACTTCTATACAATGGCTTGGATCTACACAAGTAAAGAAAACTAGAGGGAAAGAAGAGAGAAAATTTATTTTAAATGAGAAGTTTTGATCATGTGTGGCGTAAGCAATAACAACCACATGACCATTTGGTGCAAGTTCTGACACTAGTGTATGCAAAAAAAAAACTAGCTATGAGCTTTATATATAATACAATAGATGAGGCAAATAGTTAATTGTCCACAACCTTGAAGAAAAAGAGGCTAACTATAAAAAAATTTAGGATATTATTGACGAGAAGTGAAAACTTTAATTCCATTGCCATTTATAACAATTGGATATTAATTGAACCCTCAATTTTAATATGCTAAAAATAAATCAATTAATCCTGAATTAAATTGAAGTTATACCATTGGATAGTTTGATTACTGATTATATAGAAAGTGCCATTAATGACATGCAAGTTTTTCATTTAGGAATAAAGAAAAAAAAAATTGGGCTATAGTAAGCAAAGTATACTATTTCAAGACAATCTCTAGGTAATTTCAAATTTTAATTAAAATACACTTTAATTGCATATTGTGCTATTTCAAAATCTTCACTATTAGAACATGTTATGGTTATGACATCTATATTTTTTTTCATGATAGTTTTAGTTGAGTGGTGGATCCAGTTTTTTTTCATGATAATTTTAGTTGAGTGGTGGATCCAGTTCGATGATGGAATCCCAAACGTAATTCAAGCACTAATAACAAAAATCACATAAAGAGCAGGAATCATTTGAGAACTCCCAAAATGAATTCCTTGGTATACATACTGTACAACAAGAAATTAAAAGTAATTTTAAGAAGAATTTGAAGGATGACATACATTACGATGATAAATGGCTTGTACATGATGATCTAAATGTAGATTTCTTTTATGGAAAAAGAAATAAAACTGGCACATCAACTATATGCTACCAAGAGATAAAACGAACAAATATTTATTTAAATTCAATTAATTCAAATTAAATTACATTTTAATTGTTATTATTAAAATCATTTTAATTAGGGAAGAAAAAAATAATTGAGGTTGAAAAAGAGGAGAAAGAATTAGAGAAATTGGAGTCTACTGAAGATGATGAGAGAAGAAAGGTATACATTATGATAATAACTTCAATGACGATCCATTGAGCAATGACAGGCCTGATGTCTTTTTATTATGTTTATTTTGTCTTTTCGGAACTGGTTTATGAAGATCTTTTGGACATATTTCTTCTATTTTTGAATGCCTATCTGATGCTTTTTGAATGATTATTTAGTGTTTGCCATTATCTTCATTTATCTATGCACAATTCCTAATATGAGGATTTATAATTTATGCAATTTTCTATTTGTTAAATGCGCAATTTGTTATTTCTTATATATTAAGATGTTCATTTACATGTAAAGATTTAGCTTATTAGTTTTCACTATAATTTTTACTATACTCAATCGTATGAAAGTGAGGCTTATGCCTCAAAATGCTTTGAGGCTTACTCATCTCACGGATGAAAAACACCTCAATACCCACTTGCACAATTTTAAATATTGGTTAAATACTTGAATAACCCTACTAAAGTCACATGGAAGTTGTTGATGGCATTCCAAGATACCTCAAAATGACACTAAGAAAGGGCCTAGTGTAAAAAAGACATCCAAATAGAAAATTAACTTTTCAAAAATGTTGATTGGATAGGAGATACATTTGATCGAAGATCTACCTCTAGCAATTGCGTACATGGGAACTAGTTAAGTAGAGACATAAGAAATAATCAGTAGCCTAAATAAGTAGTGTTGAAAATGAATATAAGCAGTGACACTTGTATTTGTGAGAAATGTGATTAAAATGATAATTAGAACTAAACTATTAAATGAAAAAAAATCTAAAACTACATTATGACAACTAAGCTTCAATAAATATTGCAAAAAAAAATATCTTGTCCAATATAACAAAACAAAATACATTAACATAAATAGATATTATATAAAAATAAATAAAAATTAACTAGCCCAACTAAATTATATTTCATCTCTCAAATTGTGGATATCCTCACCTAAGAGTTTACCCTAAATGAGTTTTTGATAATCTAATCAATAAATTGTACATGATCAACATATACAATCAAGCATAAGAGGGAGTACTAAAATAAAGTTGACTCTGTAACAAATACTATTTCATCTACAACAATCTGTAAATAGGAACATTCCATCTACAATAGTCTACTAATTTATGGACAACATTCAATTTTAGTTGTGTAGATAACTTTGAATTCAAGAATTAAAGACTAGTTTTTAAAAGTGTTCAACTTTTACATACTAGTTTCTCCACCTATTCACGTACAAGTTATCTTATTTTTACATAAAATAAAATAAAAAATCAATCATAAAAACTCTCATTTTTTTACTTTCCTCCCTTCACTAACTAATTTTCAAGAAATTCTTTGACAACCAACAAGCCTTATATCTCTCAACAATTCCATTTGGGCTAACTTCACTGAAAACATCCACTTGCAACCAAGTATTTCTTCTCTCCACCATCTCATAGGTCTTTGTTTCATTAAGAGCTCTCATCTCCTTAGGAACTTCTTATTTCACTCAAATATTTGTACGGACACACACACACACACACACACACAAGGAAAGTCGAATGATGAAAACAAGAATAAAAAGGGTGAAATTTTTCTAACAGTTTTCTATTGGACACAAAATTTGATATGAGATGAATATAGGATTTAACACCAATTAGAAATGTCATGGATAGATTAAGTTCATTATATTCCTCCTGAGAATTTCAACAAAACTAATACAGATCTCACGACACACAAATATGCTTTTTTAAAGAATACTCAATTTTTTTAATGAGATGCCTTCCTTAGCATGTTAAATGAAGGATATTAACCATATTGCTTCACACCTTGTTTTACCAAAATCAAGATCCTATGTAAGATTTATAAATGTTTTACTTTCCTCCCTTCACTAACTAATTTTCAAGAAATTCTTTGACAACCAACAAATTATATCTCAACAATTCCATTTGGGCTAACTTCACTGAAAACATCCACTTGCAACCAAGTATTTCTTCTCTAAATCTCATAGGTCTTTGTTTCATTAAGAGCTCTCATCTCTTAGGAACTTCTTATTTCACTCAAATATTTGTTACACACACACACACACACACACAAGGATTGATGATGAAAACAAGAATAAAAAGGGTGAAATTTTTCTAACAGTTTTCTATTGGACACAAAATTTGATATATGAATATAGGATTTAACACCAATTAATGTCATGGATAGATTAAGTTCATTATATTTTGAGAATTTCAACAAAACTAATACAGATCTCACGACACACAAATATGCTTTTTTTAAAGAATACTCAATTTTTTTTTAATGAGATGCCTTCCTTAGCATGTTAAATGAAGGATATTAACCATATTGCTTCACACCTTGTTTTACCAAAATCAAGATCCTATGTAAGATTTATAAATGATACTGAGGAACGTTCAGTATTTAAATTATTATTCCTTGATTTGTATAAATGATTTTTCCATTAGAAAAATCAGTTAAAGTTTTAGAAAAAATAATTTCTTAAACTAACTAATCGTTTAATTTTCTTTTCCCTTAAATATTGCACCAAAAGTAATGTTTTGTTACAAAAAAGGATACATCCATTGTAACAAATATTTCCCTGTGATTGGATTAAAATATGTATACACTTATTTAGGTTGAAACATATCTCAAAAACAGACATTGTACCTTTGGGATATAATATCCAATGTTTTGATTGTGATTGAGTACAAACAAAATAAAACCAAAGATTTTTAATGGGAAGCATGGAAGTGTAAATAAATTATTTTTATATAAAGAACTTTGAAAATTCAAAATTTTCATGGTATCCAATTGATGAGATGCTTCGTAGTTAAGATAGCATCATCCTATAGACATTTTGGGACATGGTTGGTAAAGGATAAAGTTCAAGATACTTCTAAGAGGTGTTTACTTTTCTATCAGATATCTCACTTTGTTTAGAAGTATCATTACAAAAACTTTAATGAAGAATCCCTTATTTTAAGAAAAATTAGCTCAAATTTGTGTTAAAAATTAGTTGCCATTGTCACTTCGAAAACTTCAATATTTTTGGTGAAACCTAGAATTGAAATTATAATGTTATAAGTTTTAGTTAATATTTATTATTAATTATATGCTTATATTTATTTTTTAATGTTATATATATTAATTATATCATGGGGCTTACACCTCTAGCCTAATAGCAGCTAAAACTCCCAGCCCAACGCCCCCACATTTTAAAACACTATGCGAAACATGATATTGCATTTTCACTGGGCAAATTTAATGCTTAAAAAATGAGTCTTTATTATAGAAGAGATTTAAAAATAGCCAATTTAAATATCAAAAACTATGATAACTAAGCTAATAATGCCACAACATTATTTCACAATTGCATAAAGTATAAGTAGACTCAAAATAGAAGAAATGAACTTTATTATTACGGACTCAAAATAGCAATTTTAAATATTGAAAACTAGGGTGTCCTTTCTTCAGCATTGCCAATTACCCTTAGATATGGTTCCTCCAACTCACAATAAAAAGCAAACAAATTAAACCTTATTTAAATGATGTGTGGGAACCCAAATGGTGAAATTTCATTGTACTAGGTAACTTCTCACTCTCCTTATTTAGATTGTCGAAGTATTTTTTGAGAGGAGCTTTCTAAACTTGAATAGATTTCACAAACAACATCGCAATCATCCTTCTCAATTCGAAAGAACATATAAGTCCTTGCAATAGTTCCCTCCATTAAATTTAGAAGCCAAGTCACCACTAAAGAGATTTCTAATCTCTTTCATAATTTTGGATCATTCATGCTTGACATTTTACTTCACCAGTAAGTAGTCAAATTTTCTCCTTCCATCAATGACTAATTTGACTGTTTGAGACCACACCAAATATGTTTTATCATTCAGTTTGACAATGCTTATTTGGAGATAGGCATTGGACAGGTTTTGATCCTTGTAAATCCTGATAGGTAAGATCTTTCTGGTCATATTTACAATAGAAGGGGAAGAATTGCAGCTATCGGTCATGACAAACCTTGATACCACCACCCATGCCATGAAGTCCCATTGAAAAAGAGGTTTTCTTCAGATGCTCCAGCTAATCTATGTCTGATTTGAAGCCTCGGGCAACTACATCAAGTTGTTGCCCAATCCTAGGTTCTTATACCATGTTATGCATCCTATTCAAAATGAAAATGTGAACTTCTAGCACACCCACATTAAAAGAAAAAGAAGACACTCGCATATCATAATGATCACATAAATAAATAATAGATAATAGATAATAATAGATAATGAATGATGAATATCCAAAGATCAGCAGGTTGTACATATTGTACTAAAAACTAATTATCACTTAAACACTGGTACCTTCATCATTAATGAGGTATGCTGAAAACATTGTCATCTAGGTGTGACTCTGAAAGAGATCAAATCCAGATAAATGATCGTCGGTGGAACTTGCAGTCCTCTTCATATTCTCATCTATACTATGTGATTTCAACCTTATTTTAAGTACACTCTCGTCATTGGAAAGTACAATACTTTATTCTTCATGCCCAGGAGGATGCACAGTGCCAGACTGGTCTGGAATAATTTCACCGCCAATTTCATCTGCACAATGTGAAGGGACAGCTTCTCTTTTCACCTCTGAATGAACTCCACAAGGAACTAAATCAAGACAATATTCGCAACCAGCATTTTGTAACTTGACTATGCATTGTTTATTCTGAACATCCACAGTCTCAGCAGTAAGATTGCTACCCTTTTCTAGCATAACACAACTCGTTGAATCTTTGAATATGGACACACTGGAACATTTCTCCTGCGACATTTAGGGCATTTAAACCCGGCTAGATTACTCACACTCTCAATCTCAAGACCAAATACCTCACCATGGAACCAATCTGCAGCAACCATGAAAATAGGTAATCTGAATTAATAAGCAGAAACGGATTTGCACGCACATTACAGTAGAATCTAAAAATAGCTGTAAACAAATGGGCGTGGCGTGTGAGCAATGATTTAGGTTTAATTTCTAGCGATTAATAATAAAATATAAACTAGTCCTAGAAAGACATTTGACATTTTGTATTCAGTCAGCTACAACTCTAGCATCCTGAAAGATAACATCAGCTTAATGGCAACTAAAAGGACACCTAGCAGAATAATAAATATAGTTAATTAGCAGTGTCAAAATAATTGAATTACCTCCACAGCTTTCACAACCAATAAAAATATCACCAGCATTGAAATCTTCAAGGCAGAGACAACAGATGGGCTGAGCAGAGACATTTTCTGGAGGTTGAATCCGAAGGAAAACCATCCTTTCTCTGAAAGACCTTCCTCTTTCATTTGAAGGTCCCTTCCACAACAGGCCATTTAACCAATAGGAATGATGCAGAACAGATCTCTTCTTCTTGCACCAGTTTATAAAATTATCTGAATTCAAGGGCACTGCTGTTTTAGATGGAATATTATGTCCCTTACTTCGAACTATTTTCCCTTTTCTCTTCATAACAGTTTTTGCTTTTGTTCGATTTAATTTTGAGTTTTTAGGCACGGAGGTTATATTTTGTTTCAATTTCCGGGCCAGGCGAACAGGATTTTTTCTGACTGCCATAGAGACTATATTTTCCCTTGGCATTCTAGAGAAGGGATTTTCCTTTGACTTCTTAGCCATGGATTGTTCGCTTTCTGTTGACTTAGCCAAGGAGACGAGCTTAAAAATCGAAACTTTGTTTTCTTTTAACTTCTTGGTCAGGTAGACTGTATTTTCATTCAATTTCTCACCTAAGAAACCCAAGTTTTTCTTTGACTTCCTAGACGTGGAGATCGGTTTGCCCTTCCTAGTCATGGAAGCCTTTCTTTTCAAGCCAGCTACTTTATGAGAAGTTGGTTTTGCTTTTGCAGTTTCTTTATCCTTGCATTTAAAACAAGTAGTGACAGTCTCAGCTTTTGTCACTCTGAAATGTTTTCTGTGAAACAACCCTACAAGAGATAATAATAATCAGCCAAGAAATCATGACAAATATGCTGCACAACATCTTGAATATCATTTTAGCAGTCAGACTTCTAGAAATCTTCAATGACCAATACATTTAGCTGTTCGAAAACTTTCCTACTTGCAATATAACATAAAAGAGCAGGATGGAAATTAAACAAATATAAAACAATTGCAGGAGAAATTGAATAGAAAAACGGCCTTTTTATCTACAATGCAAGAAGACTTCTTCCCACCAGTAACTGAACAATCAATACCTTCTAAGAATCAAATTTTACCATTGTATCCATCTTGGATGGGGAACAACTGAACAATGGACTTAAGTGATGCACCAAAGTCCACATACAAGTTGATGATTGCAACTTCGTATGCAACAATTAATGCAGTTCTAAGTGGAGCACATATTAGCCAGGCAGCAAAATGTCGCATATAAGACAGGAAAATACAAGGCCAACTTTTCCTTCTCAGGCTACAGCGAATACTTGATGGCATAATAGATAATCTAGTATTATCATGCATGTCTTTACTGTGGCACCTAGAACCATAAGACCACATTCAGGTATACATGTCTGTGCGCACAAGTTCCTAATAGCCAAACTGGAACAGATGGAGATGTGCATATATATGCCCATTATTTTAAGAAAGTTAAAGCAAAACATGTGAAAAATATTGTCATTGAAGAGTTGTTTACCTAAATCATGAGGAAATAACACTAAAAAAGAAGTTTCCAGTGTTGTAAGCAAGTCATCAAATTTACTAAGCTAAGTGATTGAAGGAAAATTTAAATTGTGATACATCTTCGATTCAAGAGTTTTGACATGGAAATCAAATATCTGATGCACAAAATCATGCAAAAACATAAACTTCACCACTTCAAACTTTTAATTTAGTTAACTATTCATTCATCCAGATGAAATCCCAAGAACATGTACAAATCCAACAAAAGAATATAATAACCATCTAAAAATTAACACAAATTCAAAAACAAGAAACTCATGCATTCAAGTCAAAAATCAAATTATATTTTATGAAGCACAAACACTTCAAAACTTCTTGTGTCTATGGCTAATACAAACAAACCTCTAACCATCCCCAACACATCAAATATGCTAAACATCATGTATGATATTTTCATTTACAAATTAGAATCAAACACAATCAAGACACACCTCAGCACAATCGGGACACACCTCAACATAGTTGGGACAAGTGAAGCTAATGATGAGAATTTTTTGTACGCTAGCTAAGCAAAGCTATATTTTGTATTGATGATAATGAATGAAAAATATTGAAGAAGATATTGGTGTTGGTGACCAACTTAGCAAATATATGTACTTTTTATATTTATAATGGTGAGGGTTCTATTGAATGGCATATTGGTGTTAGTAGCAATGATGATTACAAAGCCGATTGTGTTAAGTCAAATAATGGTATATCAATGCATTCATATTTTTTTAAAATATTTTGAATATTATATTCTCTTTTTTATTTTCATATTTTGCATGGATAATATAATGTTAATATTGGTAAAGTCAAACTTAATGATGAACACTATTAATGCATTATTAACAATTAAGTATACTTAATAAAAATAAAGTACACTTGATAAAATATTGATATATAATTGTAGTTAAACTATTTTTTTGTTAGTCTTAAGCTTTTTATGCAATAAATATGACATCATAATTCATTTTTAAAACATTTTGATAGAAAATTCAACATTAGGTATTTTGATTAAATATTGTATACTAATAATTTATTAAAAAAATACTATGACCATGGCATGGCATGCCCTACTTTTTATGGTTATTTAGCATCCTCTCATGTTGGTGTAGAGCCATGACAATGTCTCATGCTAGTATACATGCTTCATAGAATTTATATTAAATTTGACAAAACTAGAATCAAATAATAGATCACCAAATAGAATAGTGAAGCTTAACATTGATATAAAAAGATAATTTTTTTTTTAAGTTTCAATCCACATTTGTACTAGGAGAATTACCTTTTTACCAAAAGTTTATTAAATCAAAGTAGCAAATAAGTGATGTTTTTTATGACTCAAACCCTTAATTTAATAATCATAAAGCCTTCCTAAATTCATAATTTAAAAATATCACTGAACAAGCTGGAAATGCTATTTGAACGCAGCAGAGTGCATCACATCCCTACCCAATCCCAAAAGGTCACATCACAATCCTACTCAATAAGATACATGAAGCTACAAATCAAAAGCAATCAATAGAAGGAACTTAAAATAATGTGAAAGAGGTCATCACAAGAAAATCATAGTAGAATACCGAAAAATAAAGGATCCCTAAAGACCCACTTCAATTTCTTATTTTTCTTTAGTTTATCCATAAGAAAAACTGACATGTTCATCCAATAAGCTTTCATTTTTTTTAAAAAAATTTCTTGAATTTGATGATAAGGCTCTTGAGATCTTAAGACCTTATTCGCCATGCCTACTTCTCCTTGGGAAGGCCAATCATAACTTCCTAAGAGACTATTACATCAAAATAATACAGGGGATACATTAGTGCTGCACTGAAGACCCATATAAGAGAATCAAGTAATGGCCCAACTTAGGTGAGATTTGGAGCTTTTTTTGCATAGGTTTGCAGTCCAATCAAGCAAAGAAGGGATCTCATTAAATGGTTTCATGATACCCATCAAACCCATGCATCAAGTGGTTTCCATATATAAACTAGGAAATTTTGTTGCATTGTTTGCTTCTATTATTTGAAATTATTTGAACTTTTGTGTTTGTGTCTTTGTTTATAAATAGCGACTTTTGTACACAAGTTTTGAAGAAAATTGGAGTTATAACTAAATTCTTACTTCTTAACAATAGAAGAAATCATTCAACACTTGGAACATATTGAGGGCATGGAGAACACCTAGGAGGAACTCTCACTTGTTGGAACAAGTTCAATTTACATGGAATATGGTGTATTTCCACAAGTTGACTCCTTTAAAAACCCTAGTAATGGGTTAGCCTTCAATTGCTATCTCATATTCACCCACTTCAACATTCTAAAAGTTCACTATCAAATAAACCCTTCCAATCATCACACATGAGCTTTTGACATCCAAAGGATTGACTTGGAAGACATTTTGGTTCCCCCTGAATTTGAACAAAGATAGAAATAAAAGCGTATTCTTGTTATGTGTCAATCAATGCAATGGCAAAAACTCAAGAGTGCTAGGTAAATAAAGTAAGAGATGTTTGAAACAAGAGAGACATTCCAAAAGATTGTTGTCTCCTTCAATTGACATCAAAGGTTTAACTCTTTAGCTACAAAAACTTGAGACTCTTTTTAGAAACCTTATTATAACCGCATATAAAATAGTAGTAGGCACCTCATGCATTAATGACTTTGGTTGTACCAAGCCAAACTCATCTTCAAGAGGACAGTCATAGCAATATGGGTTTCTAGCCTAAAGAAGAAGAGGAAGATGGAGATAAATATTGCAAGGTGGCCAATGAAGGAGAAATTGCAATGATTAAAAGGAGAGATTGCAAAGGAGTAGAGCAATACCATTTAAAGTTAGAAGCATAGAAGTCCTACTAAATTATAATGGTAATAATGACATAATTAACAATTAGTATACAGATAAATGGTTCGACCAAATAAAAACCTTTTTATTTATTATTACTACAATGTACAGTGAGACTTTTTTACTTGTCTAAAGCCTCCTCGTCAAGCAATTGCATGGTGGCATTCCTATTTAAAAACTCATATTATTGCAAGATTGAATTGAGAAGGATTCAAGCTGCACCTAAAAGAGCTGTTGGTTGGCACTTAACAGTGCATTTCTTGCTCCTAGCTTAACTTATGATAGAGCATCTCCATTATTTTATGTGCTTATTGGAATAACTTATGATGCCGCTGTATGCATCATAATGTCCAAGGCATATTTCTATGCAATTCCATATAGGCATAGAACTCATAGTTTAAGGTGTTTTAAAAATCTATAAATAAAATATATTCATTAAAACTAAAGAGATAGGAGAAGTAAAGACCTAGTTCAAATGAGGTGTATTAAGGATGAAAATAATAAAGTGATTTTCTTAGAAAATGATATTGAAAATAAGTGGATGAGATATTTTGATAAACTTTTCAATGAAAGATCTGAAAGTACGATTGATTTTAGCAACCTTAATACCCTAAACAAAAATAGAGAAGTTTATTTTTATCGTCGTATTAGTAAATCTGAAGTTAGAGAAGCTTTAAAGAAAATAAAATGTGAAAAAACAGTAGGACCTGATGATATTCCAATAGAAGTGTGAAAATGTTTAGGAGATCAAGGAGTTTCTTGCCTTACAAATCTTTTCAATGTTATTTTAAAGACTAAAAAGATGTCAGATGAGTGGAGAAAGAGTTTATTGGTTCCTATATTTAAGAATAAAGGTGATATACAAGAGTGTGCAAATTATAAAGGAATTAAGTTAATGTGTCATACATTAAAACTATGGGAGAGAGTAATTGAGCATAGGTTACGATGTGATACAAAAATTTCTCTGTCGGTTTGGTTTCATGCCGTAGATCTACTATGGATGCTATACATTTGTTAAGAGGTTTGATGGAGAAGTATAGAGAAAGTAAGGAGGATCTATATATGATATTTATTGATTTAGAGAAAGCTTATGATAAAGTTTCACGAGATGCTCTTTCGAAAGTTCTAGATCAGAAAGGAGTTAATATTGGTTATATTCAAGTCATTAAGGATATGTATAATAGAGTTGTTACTTGTGTCCAAACACAAGGAGGATTGACAAAATATTTTCTTATTTCAGTTGGATTACATCAAGGATCAGCTTTAAGTCCTTATCTTTTTACTTTAGTTATGGATCTTACTAGGCATTTACAGGAAGATGTACCTTGGTGTATGCTTTTTGCTGATGACATTCTTCTTATTGATAAGACTAGAGAGGGAGTCCAAGAGAAACTTGAATTATGGAGGTCAACTTTAGAGTCTAAAGGTTTTCATTTAAGTAGATCTAAAACTGAATATATGGAGTGTAATTTTAGTTGTAGAAGTTCTAGTGGTAGTGTTGTGACATTAGGTGAACAAGTCATTAATAAGAGTGAGTGATTCAAATATTTAAGCTCTATTATTCAAAATGATGGTGAAATAGATGGAGATGTTATTAGTAGAATTCAAGTTGGATGGTTGAAGTGGAGGATTGCATCTAGCCTATTGTGTGATAGAAAAGTTCCACTTAAACTTAAGGATAAATTTTATAAGATGGTGGTAAGACCTATAATGACTTATGGTGCAGAATATTGGCTAATAAAAGAGAAGCATAAGACTAAGTTAAGTATTACAGAGATGAGGATGCTCAGGTGGATGAGTGGCTTTACTCTTAGAGATAAAATGTGAAATGAGTATGTTGGAAAAAGTTGGAGTAGCTCACGTGGCGGATAAGATTAGAGAGTCGCCTTAGATGGTTTGGCCACATAAAGCGTCTAGTCCAGATGACGGTTAGGAGAGTAGATGCATTACATTTTCCTTATGTTAAGAAAGGTAGAGGTAGACCTAAAAAGGCTTGGTTAAGATGTATAAAAAATGACCTTAGTATACTTGAATTAAATAAGAATTTGGCATATAATAGGACACAATGGAGACGAAGGATTCATGTAGCCGACCCCACTTAGTGGGATAAAGGCTTGTTATTGTTGTTGTTGTTGTATTAAAACCTGCTATATTTTAATTGCTATCAAAAAATGGTTAGAGGTAAAGAAAAAAACTATAATGGAAAATAGAAAAATGCAACATGAAAAACATAATGCGCAAGTAGTGACAAGACATACATCTATTTGAAGTGTACTAAAATAAGGTTGTTAAATGTGGTAAAGTATTCAGCACAATGACAATGTTTATTGAAGTATTCAGCACAACAACAATGTTTTTTGGTGTTTGTATCATTTACCATGCTTATTACGTCATGATTTGATACTAATATGTTAGTATGATATTTCTTGCTTCCTAGTTTGATGTTGGTAGATATTCCTTAGAACATTATACTCATTTCAGTATTTACAATAAAGGAAATCTATAGTAAATAAGATAAAACAAAAAAAAAGACTTTCCCTCTAACTTAAATACAACAACAACAAGTATTTATCCCACTATGTGGAGTTAACTACTTGAATCTTTTTTCTCCATTGCGCCCCATTAAGTGTCAACTTCATATTTAATTCTAATTTACTAAGGTCATTTTTTATACATCCTAGCCAAGACTTTTTAGGTCTACCTCTACCTTTCTTAAGATAAGGCGCATCTAATACATCTAATCTCCTAACTAGGTCATTAGATGGCCGATGTTTTATGTGGCTAAATCATCTAAAGATGATTCTCTCTAATCTTATTTGTCATTGGAGCTACTCCAACCTGATCAAGTATATATTCATTTCGCATTTTATCTCTGAGAGTAAAGCCACTCATCCACCAAAGCATCCTCATCTCTACAACAACCAAGTAGAATTCTACTAATAACATCCCCATCTATTTCACCATCGTTTTGAAAGACTCAAGATATCTAAAATGTTCACTCTTTTAAATGACTCAATTAAGCAATGTCACAACCCCACCATTAGATCTTCTACAACTAAAATTACACTCTATATATTTGATTTTAGATATACTAAAACAAAAACCTTAAACTCTAAGCTTAACCTCCATAATTCAAATTTCTCTTAAACTCCCTCTCTAGCCTTATCAACAAAAAGAATATCATCAGCAAAAAACATACATCAAGGTACATCGTCCTATAAATGCCTAGTAAGAACAATCCAATAACTAAAGCAACAAAGATATGGGCTTAAAGCCAATCCTTGATGTAATCCAACTAAAATAGGAAAATATTTGGTCAATCCTAGTTGTGTTTGAACACAAGTAACAGCTCTAGTATACCTATCCTTAATGACTTGAATATAGCCAATATTAAATTCTTTTCTAGAACTCTCCAAAGCACTTCTCTTAGAACTTTATCATATGCCTTTTTCTAAATCAACAAATATCATATGAAGATCCTCCTTATTTTCTCTATACTTCTCCATCAAACCTCTCAACAAATGTATAACATCCATAATAGACCTACCTGAAATGAAACAAAACTAATTTTGAGAAACTTTTGTATCACATTGTAATCTATGCTCAATTATACTCTCTCATAATTTTATTGTATGGCACATTAACTTAATTCCTCTATAATTTTCACACTCTTGTGCATCACCTTTACTCTTAAAATTAGAAACTAACAAACTCTTTCTTCACTGATCTAGTATTTTTTTAATCTTTAAAATAATATTAAAAAGATTAGTAAGCCAAAAAAATCTTTGATCTCCTAAGAATTTCCACACTTCAATTGGAATATCATAAGATATAGCTTTTCGACATTTCATTTTCTTTAAAGCATCTTCAACTTCAATTTTACTAATATGATGATAAAAATAAATTTCTCTATTTTCATTTAGGGTATTAAGATCGCTAAAATCAATCGTACTCTCACAACCTTTATTAAAAAAATTATCAAGATATTTCATCCACTATGTTTAATATCCTCTTTAAGAAAAATATTTTATGATTTTCATCTTTAATGCATCTCACTAAAATTGAATCTTTATTTCTCCTCTCTTTGTTTGGCAAATTTATACATACATCTTTCACCCTCTTTAGCATCCAATCTATTATATAAATCACTGAAAACTGAATTTTTGTCACATTTTACTTTCTTAGAATCTCTATAGGCCACTTTATATCTTTCCCAATTCTCCAAATTTTTACATTTAAATCAAGCTATATAACAAAACTTCTTATTTTTTATTTTCTCTTGTGCATTTTGACACCACCACCAAATATTTTCTTTAAAAATACAAATTTCTTTTTGATTCTCCAAGCATATTTTTTATAACTTGCTTAATCTCACTTGCTATTTTTTCTCACATAACATTGTCATTCTCATGAACATCTCAAATTCAAAGATCTTATAGCTTACTCTTTTAAATATTTTTATTAATATTCTTTAAATACCCCTCGTCTAATCTTAAAATAATATTTTGATTTATTTTTCATTTTCCAACCATTCACCTTAAAATCTAAAACTAGCAGTCAATACTGGGTACTTAAACTTTCACCTGAAATGACTTTTCAATCTTTACAATTTAAACGATCTATTTTTCTTTTCAAAAAATAATCAATCTATATTTTACTAAATCTATTCTTATAAGTAATAATATGTCCATTACAAAATAATAAACTAAGTAAAATCTAATATAATCTTACCTTCTTCATTAGTCACTCCAAATCCATAAATACCATGAATGCTTTTAAAATCTTCTACCATTCTACCAACATGTCCATTTAAATCTCCTACAATAAATACCCTTTCTTAAACAAATATCCTTTGTATTAATCACCCTAAGTCATTCTAAAAAAAATAATTTTAATTTGAGGAGCATAAACACTTATAACATTAATAATCTTAGTATCAAAACAATCTTTAAAACAATAATTCTATCTCTAATCTATTAATATCTACAACATTATCCTTCAAACTTTTATCTATAATCACAACTACATCATTTCTATTTAATTTACCTATAAGAGTACATAAATTCGAAATTTTTAACCTAATTTTAGTTTTATGAACTAATTTCTTTGCTCGCATCCGTCCATAATTTGAGAACTCTTACTTATTTACAACCGACGTCGATGCATTGACTTGCACTCTTTTATCAGATTCGGTCATATAGTGAGTCGAAACACCTAGCATTAACACAATGTATTAAACGATAATGATTTTTCAACAAATTTTTTACATCCCTTTAATGCAACCCTCCACTTTTCTCAATAAGCAAGTATAAAAAATGTTAAAATGCTAGCATGCTTCTTAATTAATGAATACAAAAAATTTATCAAGGAAGAGAGGATAAAAAAATTTAAAATAAATAAACCGAATAAAATTGTCAAATAACAACTATAAACAATTGGGCAAATAACCACTATAAACAAACTGAACACATAAATATTAGTTGTGATAAGTTATGCATTTTTTGGTTTAACTAAATTGATAAAGTTTTACATGTCAAGCTATTTTTAAGGTTTCTTTTATAAATAAATCATGTAAACTGTTGATGTAATTTAATATTTTGTAAGGATCTTTTTATGAATTTATAAATCAAGATACCAAAAATCAAATATAAAATAAATATCAACTCGATTATTTATCATATGGATAATTTTCATAAAGGGTTACATCATCAAATTGCTCATTTCATTTATCAAATATAATGGGCATAATTCACATTCAGAAATATATCCAATTCAAAATAAAAAAATAAAGAAAAAATATATTATAATAATAAATCTTCTAATACATTTAATACATCATTAGAAGAATATTCATAAACTATAATTTCTTTAATAAAATAAAAATTGAAATTGCATGATTCTTATGTTAGTGTTAGTACAAGAGATTTCAATGAAGATTTTTATGATTCTCTTTAATAATATTAACTATTGTGTAGTAATTTTACAACCACTATTATTAACAATGTACTCTAAAAGCCTAGTTAAGTGATGACAAAGTTTTAATCAAGTTATTTTAAGTTCATAAATTGATAATGTAGCTGATCCATGTAGATTTAGCAACAACACTTTGTCAAAATGTTTAACCACGTCTCACTAATTTTCCTCTACCAATAAGTTTAACATGTCTCGCTAATTTTTCTCTCTTGTTGGAGCTAGTTTCTTCTCAATCATTCACCTTTGCTTGTTCTCTCAATAGTTGGTTTTTTTATTCGCTTCTCATTGGTTCTCACTAATGGCACTAGTGGCTTCTTGGTCAAACACTTTCCTAAAGAATGCTTCTTGGTTCCTTATTTTCATCCTCACTCACTTCATGTGGCCTCTTTTCTCCCAATCTCATGATTATAGATTTTCATGTCTTATTTCACCACTTCATTATTCATAACTTGAATTATTTATTTTCTTTTTGCTATCAAGTCAATGGAACTCAAAAACACTATAATCATCTTGTTTAAAGTCCTTATATTGACCATGACATTGGACAAGAAATTCATAGAAAGAAGCTTATATTTTACATATGTTAACGTAGATTTAGTAGCAACAATTCACAAAATATTTGAATAAGTCCTACTAATTTTGAATTATTACATTTCAATTTTTTGGGAATTAGACATTATAGTGTTCAAATATCTTTCGAAGACCAAAATTTTACTATGATTATACCTCTCATCGAATATAAAAATATGATTTTGAATCTCAAAAGAATTATATTGAATTTGACTACAAACACAATTTAATTGCTTTTTTTAAAATGCATATTTGATTCTTTGGTTGATTGATCCAATCATTATGTTTTGCATCTAGAAAACATGATACTACCATAATCTTCAATATTTTCATGTCTAGAATTTCTTAATGTAATTATATAATACAATGCACAAAATCATGTGCATAAAATTACCTAAAAGAAATGCTGCATTTTAGGATCAAAGAAAATACGTCAATCAATAAACCAAATAGCAATTAAAAACTTTAAAGCACATAAAATTTGACAAAAAATGCAATTATCCTTTACATGATAAAGTATAGCCTTTATAATCACAAAACTTCTAAAAATATTAAAATAAGGTCAACCATCTTGATCAATTAGAAAGCTTATAACAATAGATACAAGCGGAAAGTTATACACATATGTGGATAGGTGCAAATAAGGTTACAAACCAACATTGTGGCTGAAGATTGTAGAAGTTCACAAGTATAGATTGAGGCCTAAGCCTAAAGAAGATGAACACGAAGTCAATGCTGTAGAGATGTACACAAACAGTACAGGATAAGTGACATGAAAGATTGTCCAAGCAACAATGAAAGGCCTATAGGAACGACATGCAAGGATAAGAATCACAAAGAAACAGAGGTGGAGACGCAAGGATAAGCTTGTAGGAATTGCAATTGGGCACATAATCCCACAAACAAGCATAGTTATATGATGAAGATAGAGGCTGCCTTCATGAAAAAGTTCCCATCTAATGACACAAAGAAGCAATCGAATAGAAGTACGGAACCTACCTGGACTAGGTCCGCATCATCACCTTTCAATAAATATTTGCTCACCCTAAAAGCACATAGAAGAAGTACATGTACACCTAAGCAACTATCTTATAAAATGGAATTGGTCCATTCCACTTATGTTAATTGATTATATATAGAAATTTGAGAACTAATTTATATCAACAATTAGAAAAATTAACACAAGAATTTGATAGTATCATCACTTAATCATCGATGCCTCGGCACATAATCATATAGCATTGAAGCATTGCTTTTTATGTTTGAATTATTAGCAATCCCATAACCATAGATCAAATCATACAAATGGTAACACAGATAACAAGTTTATGAGGAATATAATTAAAATATAAAGAACAAAAATTGCTTGGTAAACTACCAACATTCTAGTCAGTTTACAAAACATATTATTTTTCTTACTCAAAAAGCAAGGACTTATTTAGATTGTATGGCCTTTTATCTCAAAAAAGGAATATACCCAATTTAAAATTACATATGTTGAAATTAGGCATAGATATTTTGTATACATTGTCTGCAAGTAACATACTTCAACAAAAATGATAATTATGCTATGCAGCATCGTATAAAAATATCCATTGTCCCTCCAATGCTGTCATTATTTAAAGGAAGAGAATGCTAATCACAATGAAACTACAAATAGGGAAACAGTGCAACCAATAAGCCCTCATCAATAAGTAGCAAAAACCTCTCACTTTGGGTGCCTATTATTAGACAAAAAGAGAGCATCAGTATAATAACACAAGCATTTTAATGAAGACAACTAATCAGTTTTACAGTGATCAAGCCACAGATTTCAACAACAAAAAATTACTCAAAGCAGAATCTTATAAGAAGAATAATTTATTTGAAAAAAGGCTTATAATTTGCACATTTTTAAGTAATATTTGGATTAAAACGGTTACAAAGAGTTGAAGTACACACCATCACAATAGTGGCAGCTCACAGCCTCCCTGAAAGATACACAAAAAAAGGTTAGGGATTAGCAAAGCAAGTCACAAATCAAAAGATGACCACTACTTACAAGTGACAAACAAATTCAGTGGAAACATTAAAAAATATCAACTAATCTAGGACCAATATAATGTCCATGATCATCTAGATTATTAGCATGTCACCAAAAACCAATGTTTCGCTTAGCTTTGCTAAATGGGTATAGCCAATGTAACGCCACGGTTTAATAGAGAAATACAGATTATTTTATCGCATCTCCACAAACATTTCAAAAAGGTAATCTGGCCGCCATCAACAAGTTGAAGAATTCATAGCAAATATCTAAATCCATACTATCAGATTTGATAGATCCATTTAGTAACTAGAATCTGCAACCATTCAGAAGAGTTGAAACATGAGCTTGGGAAGGCTTTCAAAGAATAGAACATGGAACTTCATGGTAGTAAATCATCAATTAGGTATGTATTTCATGTTTCTTTTGTCATAGAATCCAGCCATTCATATGAATCAAGTCGTATAGATAACGTGAGTAGCCTAACCAATCAATTAAAGTTGAGCACAATGGAATTGAACTGGTAGTGATGATGGCAATGACTTGGAAAATATGTAGGTAAATGTCTTAGAATCCAGTTATTCATATGCATTGAGTCTTACAGAAAACGTAAATAGCCTGACCAAATCAATGAAAGATTCGCATAAAGTGATGGAGCTGGTGAATGAGGAATGTAGCAATGTATCGTTTCGTAGAGAAATTAGTTAAAACTATTCACGAAGATTGATTTTACTAGAACTAGCAAGCTTCAAAAACGTGGATTAATTTTTAGTACTAGTTCATGACTTGAAAAAACTTCAATGGAAGCCATGTAATATAGTATTTTGCAACAAAAAGTTTGGAGTAATTTAAGTTGAACAGCCATGCTTTGGAACATTAGTGCAAGTCATCCTACCAATACAAAGCCTTAAATCATACCTGATTAGAACTTCCTTGTTGCAGTGACCACAGCAATGCTTTTCAGAGTTCCTCAACCTTGAAAACAGATAGGAAAATCCTTTGGATTTTTTTATTTTCATCGTTGTAAATATGCTTCTCTTTTCACAAGTGTGTCCAGAATCTTTTTTCTTGGATAAGCGAGATAACTTCTTCTCCTCAAAAGCACTAACTAAATTCAGAGGAACATAAGCTTCACTCAACCAAAATCTTTTCCGCTTATCAGAAGATTCTTCAAATAATACCCCATACTTCATAACAGTGGGAGGAATTGTCTCCCTCTTGCCAAAATCAAGCAGATATTTTACTTCTGTTCCCTCAACACTCTTCCTCCGTACCAGTACCTGCTTAAACAGCTTTTCTATTTTCTTAGACTCTTTTGTGCATTGAGGAGAAATGTGAGTGCTTAAAATTTCTGCCCATTTTATGTTTGAGTCCAAATCTTTTACCTGAAAGGATGTCCCAGGCTAAAACTATGACAAAAGTCTCACCAAAAGAGTTGTGGGCTCTTAATCCATTGGTGTGAAAAAAGTCTGACTCTACCTGATATATAAGCTGAGCAACATTTTCAGACATCTCAACAGCAACTCGCCATGAAATGCACTTGCTTCTCTTTGCAAACTCTGAACCATCATGGTAAAATAAGTTTGTAATCTTCTTACGCCCAGCTGCAAATATTTCAAGAAAGATAAAATTCTGTAAGGAAGTTCACATAATTACCTAGGCACAGAATGTCGCATCCAGATTGGAAACGAAGCAACAAATTAGAAACTAAGAAATTCTGACCTTCACGACTACATTTCGAAGCCAATGATCGAGGCAGCATCTTCCAGCAAAACAACTGCCGTGACAATTTCCCACCCCTCCACCAATTAAAGCCTGAATATGGGCCAAAACCACATTTAGCACCATTATCAAAATGATTAACAGGTTTCATACATCTGGATACATAAACTAGACCTGTCAATTTAAAAGAAGCAGAACCAACTGCCTGGTCAGAATCAACAGGTTTCAGCCATTCGGCTAAGAGTGCAACACGCCTCAAATTGGATTCCAACTGCAGAAAGGTAAAATCAATCATAGCATTCAAGGCGAAAAGGTTGAAAGCAACATAGAAAACACATAAATCATCTATAAACAACTATAACGACATCCAAGCAAATAAAATAACCAGCACACACTTACAGAAAGAAGCAGGAACTTTAGCGAAGCAACATTATGAGCTTCACAGACAGCCCTACGCCATTGTTCACTATAATGTAGCTTCTCCCAAGGACCCGAAAGAAGGCTACGAACACGGTCTTCAATTAATAAAATATGATGCTTTGCAAAAACTATGTGGTTTTTCTTGCTTTTTCCAGAGCCCACACCTGTATGGTTAGTGGAATCTTCTATGTTGAACTTAATTCCCTCTAGATGTTTCTCATTAACAACTTTAAGTAAGCATTCAGTATCAATCGATCTTCTACAAGCAAAGCACCAACCACAGTCCTCTTTTTGTATAGCCACCATTAGATTATAATAATTATACCAACTCCACTGTGAAAATTTATTATAAATGGCTTTCAACTGATCTGATTTTATAACTTCATCAGGTTTCAAGGAATCTTTACTGATGATCTCTGATGATTTAAATAATAACTCTTCAGCTATAGCTGCAGCAACCTGACCAAAACTATAATAGTTGACATAACTAAAAAGATCAGAGTGCAGCTGAGGGCCGACATCTTTCTTCTTCTCAGAGGTATAGTTCCATCCCGGGTTCTGAAAGTTTTCATCCTCACTTATAGTTTGGACATTTGGTTTCACTGACGCAATTCCTGCTTGGTTTATAGTAGAGTTCATAGAAAAATCAAAACCATTGAGCAGATAAGTGTGGGTAAAAGAAGTACCATCCAGCTTATCTCTACCTGGTACAGAAACTGCAGGTACGCTGGACATTTCCTCATGTTGGATGGAGGTTACTGAGCTTTGCTGAATTGAATATGAAATATCACAATTTTTTGAGCCAGCAATCACAGAAGCAGTGCTCCCCACACCAACTTGAATGAAGTTATCACCAGCATGATTATCCTTTGAAAAAGATAGCAATTTCCCCTGGGCTTTCTCATCCCTGATCTCACTTAGATTATGAATATCACCTTCAAATCGGTCATTGGAGCAAGAGTTATCAATAGGAATTTCCCAGTATGCAGATATTGCATTTCTAATTTCATCAAAAGCAGAAGGATCTGATTTCATGATATTGATGACAGAAATTAAATCATTCTTGTTGTAATAATGACATAAAGCATTTGAATCACAAGAATCAGACCTGCAAGTCCACCTGATGTTAATCCATCTTTCAACGTAGTATGGCTATCGATAAAGTGTATTATAGAAGATAAAGGGAACAACTCAACTACTGAATGTTCCATAAAAGAATCAGGTAACAGAAACAAAGACTAAATAAGGCTTCCTTGGTAATGAGTTTTTTTCTTGTATTTCTTTAACTGGTATATCACAATTTTGATTTTACCAGAAATGCCACTCTAAGCACAATGTATGAGTGGTGATACTTATTAAGTACAAGTGAAATGGCCAAGTTGATTTTAATTCATGTCAAAATAATTAATTCGAAGTCAATTTTTTAAGCTAATTTGAATCAAGTTTATAAACTTAATAAATAACTTTTAATATATACTGATAAGACAATTGAAAACTACTTGATGTCTTTTAGTATAACATTGGTGACTATACATAGACAAATACAGGAGATAAAATTGAAAGGAAATAAAAAGGACAATATCCTAAATTATAATGATACATTATAAAAGAAAGACAATATTAAATAAATAATAAATTTCAATCTGATAAAATATATATGATAAAACTCCCCTCTAAAATTGGAGTATATATATCAGAAGAACAAGCTAGCTATAAATTTAGAGCAATAGAGTAGTCATAGAGTTGGTGAAAATCTTTGTCAATTATTCTTCGCTAGACATATAAGTGATAATCTTCTTCAATAAAACTGCATCTCAGATGATGTTACAATCTATTTCAATATGTTTAATTCTTTGGTATTAAAAAAATTGATGGCAATATGGATTGCTACTTAACTATCACAATATGAACCGTGGGTTGCATAATACAAAAGCCAAATTAATTTATTTGATTGTTGATCCACATCATTTCCCAGGCAGAATATATCATAGTCTTGTATACAGCTTCAAAGAAGGATCAAGCAACAACAAATTGTTTTTTACTTCTCCATGAAATATGATTTTCTCCCATAAAACACAATATCCTAAAAAATATTATATATCTTTAATAAATCCAAGATAGCTAGCATCAGAGTAAGAATCAATATTTTCAGGTTTATATTTTTGATAAATAGACAATTTCATAGACTTTATAACAACAACAACAACAATAACCAACCACCTTTTATCCCACTACATAGGGTCAGCCATGAATCTTTCTTCTCCATTGTGTCATATTAAGTGTCAAATTTTCATTTAACTCTAATAAAATAAATCATTTTTTATACTTCTTAACCAAGTCTTCTTAAGTCTACATCTACATTTCTTAACATAAATCAAATATATTACATCTATTCTCTTAACAGGGTCATCGAACGGACGATGTTTTATATGACCAAACCATCAAAGGCGACTTTCTAATCTTATCTACCAATAGAGCTACTCTAATCTTTTCATGTATATATTCATTTTGCACTTTATCTCTAAGTGTAAATCCACTCATCCACCTAAGCATCTCCATCTCTGCAACAATTAACTTAATTTTATGCTTCTCTTTTATTGGCCAACAATCTATTGCATAAAGCATTACAAGTCTCACAACCATCTTATAGAATTTTCATAGACTTCATAACATATCTAAAATCCTTAAGATAGCATCCCAAAATTTCTTCTTTGAGTTCCACATATGCTAACTTTAAACACCAATGTAACAAAAAGATATCATCTCGGATTACAGATAGATACTAAACATAAAAAATAACAAGTATCTTAAAAGTATTCATCATTAGATATTTGTAAAATATTCATGGGTAAGTCAATAGGTTTGTATTCGAGAAGCTCAATTTTATCAAGTAGATTGATGCCATTTTCTTTTGGTAAGCAAAATCAATGCAAAGAAAGTACTTTGAAAGTCCATAATTTCAAGTAACAAATGATTTTGAATATATGATCAAAAATACATATATCAATTTCAATGCGAATAAAGTCATTAAGCTAAATTCACAATAATAGAGAATGGAAGGCAAATGAAGATAAAGTGATTAGTTGAGCTTCTTTGACGACTAACATCAATAAGGACTTTGCAAATTTTATTAAACCTAAGATGGGACTTTGTTTCAGCCTTCATGTAGCTTTTCGGAGCTTATAAATTTTGATCTCCACTTGAGCAACATACTAGAAGATTACACCATAAACAGCTTCAGATAGTTCTTTAGAAATAGATTGCTAATATCCATTTGGAGTAAGGTTCATCATGGATTAATGGCCATAGAAGAGGACACAAATAGAGAAAAGATTTCAAAAATATTATGTCATGTAATTGTGTATCATTTAACCAGCAATCAGGCTTATAAAGGGCAATACCTCCTTTAGAATTGAGATTAACCATAAAATCCTATAAGCAAGAAAGAAGTTTAATGGGTGACAAGGTCCAAAGTGTAAAAATCAAGAATACGCCCCATTTCAGAATCCATTGTAGGCTTCTAGTTAGGATCAAACAATGATTCCAAATAAGTCATAAAAATACAGACTCAAAGAGAGGCAAGAAAAAGCAATGAAATAACAGGAACGATTGATCAAGGAACCTGAAGGATCATATAAAATGATTTTTATAATTTAGTGTACCTTTCTAAAGAGCACTTGGAAAACAGAAATTTGAGATTTCAGATGTAGATAGATGCCTGATCAGAGTAGATAGAATGATAAGAGGTGCATTAGAAGAAGACAGATGAGGCCGATGAGTAATAAACTTGTCGCAAAGGAGCAAGGAAAGAAGTAAGATGTGAAAGTTGAATGCTAGAGAAAATTTAATAGCAGAGATAGAAGGGTAGTGAAGAGATACTAATAACCTCGGAAGGCATATCTAATAGCATTAACATAGAGTTGATCACATTCAGGATGAAGGCAATGACAAAACAAACATGGCCAAAAACTTGCTGAGTCAAGGGAAAAACAAAATGTGCTTAGATTAACATTACCTTTGCCGATCCAAAGTCCGGATGTGAAAAGTGGAGGATTGCGATAGGTAGTCGACAGCCAGCGTAAAACTTGTCGAAATAATCATGACATGAATCCTTTAAATCATTGTGTTATGAAGAAGGAAAAAAGGAGTAACCACTCTCTAAGTAGTGGAAGATACAACTAATTGCAAAGCAAGATGTTAGAATGGCATTTACGTAAAATTATCTGGAACATTGTAAAATATTAGAGCACAAACTACATCAAGAAAATATTAGTGCGTATATTTAGCACCATTATTTTATGGGGATGCATAAGTTTGATATATAATACGGTTATCAGCACAGAAGCAAAGACTAAATTGCATATATTCTATGATATTATTGAAAATAAGAAGTCTAAGATAATTGAAACATTGAAAATTTATTTCCTAATAAACACTTGAATACAATTAAACTTCGGACCAATTCATTAACAAATAAACTAAGTAGCATTGGTGTACACATGTAGTCATCAATAAATGAACAAAATAATGAAAATAGACTCAGTCCCCAAATATCAAAAATGAACCAATTCAAATAAAGATTTTGACACAAAAAAGAAATAATAATGTTTACCACATTCAGAGGCTTCATACTCAATATGAGTGAAAGCCTATATATAAAGAGGCTGATCAAGACCAACTATTGGGTGCAACATTAAAGAGAGAGTAAATGCCTCCAACATCAATATTGCCACCAATATCTTTTTTTGTGTTGAAATCTTAAAATATACAATGGGAGATAAAATGATACTTAGCAATTATGAGATTTGGCATGACAAATTGTAGATAAAATATTTATAAAAAAAGGAAACATGTAATTGTCTAAAGTAAATGAAAATAAATGATTAAATCCTTTCACAAAGATTAAAATGAGAAAACCATTAGCAAGGCTGAAAGGAAAGAGAGATTGTATGATAAGTGAATAAATAATTATGGATGTGGGAAAAAGCACGACAAATTAAGATCCTAGATGTACCACCATGAGAAATTGCAGTCAAACCAGTGTAGGTAGTTGTAGCTTGCAAATGAGCAGTCATAAGATGCAACCATATAACAAACATATAGGTGAGAGAGTATGTGAGTAGAAGCATGTGTAAGGAGCACCAACCAAGAAGGCTGCAATCATGGAGAAGGGACAAAAGCTGTGGGACAACAGAAAGCATGAGGCATGAGGAAGAGAAGTGGCAAAGTTGCATATGTTAGGGAAAGCAAGACTTTGATGTTGCAAGGAATAAGAAGGCAAGCGAGTGTAGCTAGCAAGCACATCAGGTAAGCACATAGCATGAAACATGCATATAATTAGTTTGCCCTCATGAAATTTATGCAAAAGATATGTTTAATGTGTATAGGCCTCCTATTTAGTTGTATTTATTACTTATTACTATTTCCCTCAACTACATAGTATCCTATCATTTATGATGCTATTATCTGTGTTCCTAAGAAAATGGGCTCAAGAATAAAAGCAATCTCCCTGAAGATTAGTGAAAGACTACTATGTATGAATTTGATGGGTAATGGCCACCATCCATAAACAAAAAAAGTAAAGATTCATGGATATTAAGTGGTCTCTTTAAAGCTAAAAGCCTTCCCAAAAAAGTATCGGCGCTTGACATGATATAGACATGACGACACAGCATGATTATAAAAATTAGGACACAACATGCTACGGTGATTATTTTGACATCTCCATGTCTTTATGTAGCGTAACATAGTTTGAAGCTTAACTTAGCCAAGAATAGCTATAATACATAATAAAAAAATGCATCTAATAAGTTATATTAATAATTAGAAAATAGAGTTTACAAAAAGTAGAAAATTAAATTTTACGAGTGACCTAAGCAACAAAAAGGAGTATTGCTTTTATTCCATCTTTGCACAAAAATATAATATACGACCTCATAAAAAGTAGAGTCTTCATTATCTCTCTCCCTCATGTTGATATATGATCCATTTACTTTCTCTATCATAGAATCACACGTCATAAACAAAATGGAGATAAGACTTAATTATATCAATCATTTTCAATATGTCATATATAAGATTTGTAAAAGCAACAATCCAACATATCTTATATCACCACATATCTTCCAAGATTTTTCTTCTTTACAAACTATCTATATCATCTTCACGATACATGCTCCATTTGTCACTAATCATCATTGTTTGTAGTACTAATTTTATTATTTGAATCGCCTAAGCATGACTATATTTGATGCAATATATCTTATACCACCATATATTATCCAAAAATTTTCTTCCTTTACAAACTATCTATCTTATCTATATCATCTTCATGATGCATGCTTCATTTGTCACTAATCATCATAATTTGTAGTACTTATTTTATTGTTGAATCGCCTAAGTATGACTATAATTGATGCAAAATAAGTATTTGCAATCATTAATATTTTCAGGTTCACATATGCATTGAAAATCAATAATCTAATTAAGTGTTTCATGATATAGGTCTAAGCGTCTCCTATAATGTTAGTTATTTAGCTATATTATTTATAAGCTACCTCATTTCTTTCTATATTATTTGGAGCACAAATTTTTTTTAAAACTAAATTCAATGTATAAACAATATAATGAGTCCAAAAAATGTGAGAGTATGAGCCTCAATTAGTGCTCCAACAACTCTACATACAAACACATTGTTAGTGATTAATTAAACTACTTTAATTGCAGGTACCCCCAAAATTACTTCTTTGATTTCATTGGTCATATAAATCTTATTCTTATAAGCCCCTTTATAATTAATGGACTTTATAAACATAAGCCTAGATTCTATGATGCCCATGAAATTAATGAGAGGCATTTCATCTGCCCAATGATCACAAATTTGGGCAATTTCATTCTAATTCTGTCTCCTTTATCGGCCGAAGCATTCTTTCAACCTTCGATCTTTCATTTTGATGTAAAGGTGTTCTTAATAGATTATAGTAAGGGGAATATATCTAGTTTTTTTGTTGTTAGTTGCATATTAAAAAATAAATAATACAAATATCTTGACAAATGAAATGGAAAAGCTACTAAGTAAAACATTTGACTAATTTTTTCATGCAAATCTTTTGCTTGCAAATTGAATGCACTTACAATAACACTGACGCCCAACACTTTTTTTCTTAGGGATTTGATTTTTGCTCTAAATAAATGTCCACTCAATTATGAGTAGAAATATTAATTAGAACCACCTTATATAAAAAAAAGGAGTGAAATCTTCTTAAATGCGGCATTCAACTTTTTTTGCTCAACATTAACATCTAGCTTCTACACTTCCTGAATTTGTATATATGTTATTTTGTGATATGATCAAAGCCTACCCCAAGTTACCTAAGAAAGTAAGATCTAGCTTTAGAATATGTTCCCTTGAACTTCCTATGACAAAAATAATATTAAAATTATATTACCTCTTGCTCTGATAAATCCTCCTTTCTCTAGTTTAGTAAGATATAAAGATTTTATCTCATCTTATGAATTGTTACTAACCAAATTAGTATCAGACGTAGACATTATCCTATTAAACAAAAAAAAAGATATAGAAGTCCAAATATTTTCATGTAACCAAAATTACATATCAATCAATTCAAAGACAAATCAATGTGGAAAAAGATGAACCAACCTATGTTTAATTGCACATAATAACCTAGATGAGTCAACCAAACTTTTAATGTAACCGCAACAAATATTGATATATTTTCATAAACTTATACGTCCATATTATCTCTATGTATAAATAGGATTCTTAATGTAGCTCCTTTAAAGCATAGTGTAGCCATTTAATCACTAAATTGCCTTGCATACAAGTGGATTCTAACAAACTACATAAAATTGTAATGTCTTATATTTTATGTATCTTTGTTGTAATTACTTCCATCTTCATATTATTCTCTTTTTCTCCTAATGCATGTTGATAAAGATTATGAGGTAGATAAAATTATTTATAATATGCAATTTATATCATCAAATTTGTAGATATTGAAAAAAATCTTAACTCTTTAACAATCATCAACATTCTACTCATCAAATATTATATGTTATAATTTGAATGTTAATTAGATTTTTTTTTCATAATTTGTAGTTATTTACTATAAATTTTACATTATCTTATAATTTTTATTTTATATAAAATTATATATAATAAATTTACTCATTTATAATAGCTATCTAAAAAAATCATTTTTCACTAGTGAACTTCAAATTGCAGTCTCATAAAATGAAATAGAAAATATTTCTCTTAACTACAACTTCGACTTCGACGAACAAAGGAGAGATCTTTGATGATAAGCTGCAGCTTTAGAATCGAGAATTAGGGCTCTGGCATCAACAAGGAGTTGCAGATTCTACTTGAACAAGTAACAAAGGGATCTTCAACACAAGGTTAAGAACAAGAGAGCTGGTCAAAAGTTAAGGCTTCATTGAGTTGCATCTTCTGCTTCGATGAATATATGCAAGAACTTTGATGCAAAGTGAAGCGGTAACTTCAACTATTAGGTACTAGTTAAGGCTATGCATATATATATGCACGATTTATATTGTACTATCAGTCATGCCCCTATCTTGACACCAAGTCCTAACATGTATTGGAAGTGTCTTAATTCAATATTAAGCTCTAACACATTCATTTTTTTTGCAGTGTCAAGCATGTGTTGGAGCATATCAAAGTATGTCGAAGCCATATTCATGTCTGATACGAGTACAACACTTATCTGAAAGTGTCAGTGCTTAATACCTATATTTAATTTATTATTATTGGATTCTTACCCTACCCTAATAATAATAATTGTATGCAAACAATATATAATGGCCATGAAATCCCATTTGACAGGGATAATGAAGTGCAAGTGAGAGTGAACATCATAGTTAGACAATATAGCCTTTAAAAAGAGTTCAATAACATTAAGGTGAGATTCTGTATGTTAGCTTGGCTAGTAAATGGACTACATGAGTGGGGCAATGGAGTGCAAGAGACTAGGGAAAGATAAATGTCAAAAGGTGTTGGAAAGTGAAATAAGTTGATACAATGAGCATGAGTTGATACAATGATTAAGGCCACTATTATGCCAAGAAGAAAGAAGAAAACTCCAATTTTAAAAATTTTAATTTAAATTTTTAATGTGGCATCAATAAGAATAAAAATAGGATGATGGGAGAATCTCAAGCAACTCTAAAGAATTGAAGCATAGAACTCTCAATGAAGGGAAAATGACAACCCTATTGAGCATGAACTGAATCACTCTACTATGATGTACAATAACTTAAAGAAAATTAAAAAAATAATGAATAAGATGAAAATGACAAAAATATCAAGTACTAATTTAGCAAGCCTCACACTAGCAATGGAGAAAACCTCTTATGGAATCAAATCTCACATTTTATCAATGACTAGAACTGAGAATAAATGATAATGATGGTGATGACAAGGCTATATCTAAATTAAAATTATATTCATGCAATAAAACTATTTTACATAACTAAGAATCTTCATAGTTATAAATTGAAGAAATAATAAATTATTAACAAACTACAAATAAACTAATAAAATGGCAGCAAACTAACAAACTACTAGAAAATTGCCAGAACATTTATTGATATTAACTATAATAATAATAATATATATAATGAAATCTAAAAACATAAATAACTCCAATATCCATGGAAAAAATTTTAAATTAGTGTCTGCATCAATTCCTCTTACTGAACACTCATCTCTAAAGAGAGGAATTGGATTATCAATGTTGAATAGTACTTACAGCATACTAAAATATGATATGACAATAATCATGTTGATTGAATTAAATTCCTTAAAATGAAGGACCTAACTTCTTGTAGAAGAAGGTGGCCTACATTACTAAAGATTCGTAGAGATTCACAATTATTTTATTGAATCTAGTTGAATCTTCCTTTTTCTTCTTTTTTTACATTTTTTTTCTAATTCCCCTCTTTCTCTTTTGCAGCGTGGTGGAGAAGGGTTAATAAAACTACCTAGAATAGAATTAATATAAATATAAATTTTGAAAGGCCTATTACTAAATTTCTATAAAAAAAAATATCAAGAAGATTTAAACGATAAGATGAAGGTTTGTAAGATTTATATTTCAAATTTGAATGAGTATGAAATTAGGACAAGATAAGTTTTATGGAGGGTTGTTGAAGGAGGATAGAAAAGGGCCACATGATGGAGAGCGGCAATCTAATAGGTAAAATACTACTTACGGAATACTAACTTCAAGGATTATTCTCGAATGGTGAACTTGCAAGAATCTAAAATCTGGTGATCATCTTGCGTATAAAATGAATCAATATCTTGACTCAGATATCAATTTGATATAAGATGATGAATAGAAAAATAAATAATAAATAAGGTGAAAGTACAAAAGATTAAGTAATAAGATAAATAAGCATCACACCTTTACAAACAAATAACCTCACCAAAAACTAAGTCTCGTTTAACTAAGGGATCAAATCCCATAATTGATGAAAAAAAAGATTCTTCACATCCAAAGTAAAATTTTATTCATGCCATAAAAATATTTTACATTACTCAGAATTTTTACATTTATTGATAGAAGAAATGATAAATCGCTACCGAACACGAACAAACTAAACACCTAATAAACTTAGTAATAAATTAACAAGTTACAAGCTAACTAAGAAATTAAAACAAATAGATAATAAATTGCTAACAATTTGTTAATAATTTTAATTGTATTGCCTAGACTAATTTTAATAAAATAATAAAATCCAATAGGCGTAAATAAATAAAATAGTTATGACAAAATAAAATTTAAAATTTATGACGGCATAATTCTAACATATAACAACAACAAGCCTTTATCCCACTATGTGGGATCGGCTACATGAATCCTTCTTCTCCATTGTGTCCTATTAAGTGTCAAATTCTCATTTAATTCTAATAAATTAAGATCATTTTTTATATATCCTAACTAAATCTTTTTAGGTCTACCTCTACCTTTCTTAACATAAGGCGAATCTAAGACATCTACTCTCCTAATTTGTTCATCAAATGAAAGGCGCTTTATGTGACCAAACCACCTATGGTGACTCTCTCTAATCTTATCTGACACTAGAGCTACTCCAACCATTTCATGAATATATTCATTTCGCATTTTATCTCTAAGAATAAAGCCACTCATCCACCTAAGCATCCTCATCTCTGCAACACTTTAACTTAATTTTATGATTCTCTTTCACTGGTCAATATTTTGTGCCATAAATCATTATAGGACATACCACCATCTTATAAAATTTTCCTTAAGTCTAAGTGAGACTCTTCTATCACACAATATGCTAGATGCATTCCTCCACTTTAACCATCCAACTTAAATTTACTATATAACATCCCTATCTATTTCACCATCATTTTGAACAATAGACTCAAGATATCTAAAATGTTCACTCTTTTTAATGACTTGATCACCTAATGTCACAACACCACCACTAAAACTTTTACAACTAAAATTACACTCCATATATTTAGTTTTAGATCTACTCAAACGAAAACCTTTAGACTCTAAGGTTAACCTCTATAATTCAAATTTCTCTTGAACTCTCTCTTTAATCTTATCAACAAAAAGAATGTCATTGGCACACCAAGATATATCCTCCGGTAAATGCTTAGTAAGAACATCCATAACTGAAGAAATAAGATATGGACTTAAAGTCAATCCTTGATGTAATCCAATTGAAATAGAAAAATATTTTTGTAAACCCCCCTTATGTTTGGACACAATAACAGCTCTAGTATACATATCTTAATGACTTGAATATAACCAATTTAAACTCATTTCTTTTCTAGAACACTCCAAAGCACTTCTCTTAAAACTTTATTATATGTTTTCTCTAAATAAACAAATATCATATGTAAATCCCCCTTACTATCTCTATACTTCTCCATCAGATCTCTCAATAAATGTATAGAATTCATAGTAGATCTACCTGGCATGAAATCAAACTGATTTTAAGAAACTTTTAAATCACATCGTAACTTATGCTCAATTACTCTCTGCCATAATTTTAATATATAACACATTAACTTAATTCCTCTATAATTTACACACTCTTATGCATCACCTTTTTTCTTAAATATAAAGAACAACAAACTCTTTCTTCACTCATCTAGAATCTTTTTAATCTTTAAAATAACATTAAAAAGATTAATAAGCCAAAAGATTCATTGATCTCTTAAGCATTTCCACACTTCTATTGGAATATCATCAGGTTCCACTATTTTTCACACTTCATTTTCTTTAAAGCCTCTCAAACTTCAAATTTACTAATACAACAATAAAAAAAAATTCTCTATTGTGTTTAGGATATTAAAGTTGCTAAAATCAATTGTATACTCAGATCCTTCGTTGAAAAATTTATCAAAATATCTCAACCACATATATTCAATATTCTCTTCTTAAAAAAATACTTTATGATTTCCATCCTTAATGCACCTCACCTAAAATAAATGTTTACTTCTTCTATCTCTTTTCTTGGCTAACTTAAACATATATCTTTCACCTTCTTTGAGATCCAATATATTATATAAATCTGTAAAAACTTAATTTTTTACATCACATATTATTTTCTTAGAATCTCTATAAATCACTGTCTTTCCCAATTCTCTGAATTTTTACATCTAAACCAAATTTTATAACAGAACTTCTTATTTCTTATCTCTTCCTAAACATTTTGATTCCACTATCAACTATTTTTACTAAAAGAAACTTTTTCTTTTGATTTTCTAAGCATATTTTTACAACTTGCTTAATTTCACTTACTATTTTTTCCCACATAACATTATCTTCCTCATGAACATTCCAAATTCTAAGATCTTGTAGCTTGCACTTAAAAAATTATTTTTATTGGTATTCCCTAAGTGAACTCATTTAATCCTACAACAATAATTTAATTTATTTTTCATCTTCCAATCTTTCATCTTAAAATCTAAACTAACAATCGATGCTGGATACTTAAACTTTCACCTGGAATAACCTTGCAATCTTTACAATATAAATGATTTATTTTTCTTATCAAAAAATAATTAATCTGTGTTTCACTAGATCCATTCTTATAAGTAATAACATGCTAATCTCTTTTCTTTAATAAAGTATTAGCAACTATAAAATCATAAGTTAAAATAAAATCTAATATAATCCTAACTTCATCATTAATCCAAATTCATAGAATAAATATTTTTAAAATCTACTATCACTTTACCAATATGTCAATTTAAATCTCTTCCAATAAATATATTTTCTTCAATAGGTATCTTTCGTATCAATCTCTCTAAATCATTTTAAAATTTTTCTTTTAAACCTACATTCAAACCTACTTATGAAGCATAAACACTTATAACATTAATAATCTTAGTATCAATAACAATCTTTAAAGCTATAACTAATTGTTACATTATACAAATAATGCGCAAAACTAACAAACAAAAGTACAACTCTTTTATTCTTTTATTTTGTCAAATATTACTCCAATTACACAAAGAATCATAAGTGAGGGAGAGGACGAGAAATAACTCCACATATACATAGAACGGCCCAAGTACAGAATTGAGAATGATCTGTATGCAAAATTTAGATCTAGTGAGCACTCAATTAGTCAAAAATAATTTGCAATAATTTAACATTCAACAATAATCATTCAACTAGACATCATGAATACCAATTTATAGAAACAAGGCTATAAGGATAAGGTAAAATATTTAAAGACAACTAATCCTATCTAATCCAAACAAATGTTAAAATTTAAACCAATTATTACTCAAAAGAAAAAAGAACTAATAAAAACAATTCAAATTAAAAAATTTATGAGAAAATCAAGCGATGGCTAAAGATGTAAAAATGATCTCACATATAATTGCACCAAACTATCATCAAAAACCTATTTTAGTCTCAATACCTATTATATCATTAAAATCACCTTCCTCTAGTTCATTGGACTCTAAATTCCCTTTATTTATTAAAAAAAATTAAACTCAGTGCATTATTTAATAATATGGCCCCTTTATTGAAACTTAAAGTATGTGATTGTCAAAATGTCAATTGATTTACTTGGCACATTCCCTGAATATTGTGTAATTTAAGATTTGAAAATAAAACCATTGTCATTTGATTGTGCTAGATTAATAGTTAACATAGGCTTAATTTAGAGTTTTCAACAAGAGTAAGAGTGATCGACAACCTACTAGAATTAGTTTGTAAGAAAAAAAGTGATGAAAACTTATAATGTTTTCTAACATAAACACTATGATAGGCATTCTCAATATTAGGACTATATAAGTGCACGCTTCTAATCTTATGTCAAGATAAAATCCATGGATATATATATGGTATTCAATTGGCACGCATACTAAAAAATCTCACATATTGATATTAATTTCACAAGCTCATTAAAATAATTAATAACTAATTGAGAACCTTACCTACAATTCAATAGAGCCTCATCAAGATGTCTCCTATAGAAGAGTCAAATATTTTTTGCAGCAATACTTCTTTCATCTTAGCCCAAGTAGGGATGAGGGTGACACTTTGAGTCAATATCATAAAGAATGATAATAGTATCATTTAGCTGATTTTGTAATATTTTGGTAAAATTAACACAATGCATTTCATCCATCTCATGTCAAACAAAGAAGTCGTTCATCTCAAACTCCCAATCTATGCAAGTATTGGGGTCATGAAGACCAAATGTGTGCCTTCATCTTTTAGGTAAAATCATGATGATCATCTATGGGATGATCACAACTAATAACAATTACTTCTAAAGGCACTTGTTTGTACTGCTCTTTCCCTTGTTGGGGATGAATATGATCAATAATGTTGTTAGTTGCACAAAAATTTATAAGTTATGATAGACCTATTGGCATGTGAAGGATAAGTGGTTTGAGTTGTCTAACATAAATCCTAACATAAGTCATCAAACATTTAAAAATTATAGTACTAAGTGAAAATTTTTATCATATAGCAACTAGTCTACAAATAAATGACCCATTGGCATCAATTTGTGCAAGCAAACATTCTATCATTTATTTCAAAGTAGTCAAGTCAGTCTTTAGCTTATTGGTGCTTACTTTAAAATCAATTTTAAAAGATGGGATTTTCTTATCATTACAAATCAAGCTATTAGTAAGCTCTCTTAAAATTAATTTATTTAAGCAAGATACACATCAAAATTTGACTTATTTTGGAGGTGGTGCCATTAATGTAGATTGTAATGGTGTTGTGTGAAAGTTCAACAAAACAAGATAACAAAGCATTACACTTACACCAAAAAATAGCCAAAATGTATAACAAAGTATTAGAAGTGAGTTTTTTTAAATAAAAACGAGGTGAAAATGTATAACAAAGCATTTACACTTACACCAACAGATAGCCACAGCAACCAGAATATAGCCGCCCATGAGAATCCCTTCCAAAAAAATCAGCCCCCTTGAATGGCATCAAAAAACTAACCAACCCATCTTTATCTAACAAGCACTCAGGACAATACCACTCACCCTCAGGTAAAAGATCTTTCACCACCCCCACGCATCTAGAATGAAATGCAGCAGGACAGCCATCACAGCATATCAAATTGCCATCCATCCTACAGAGACAACATTCATCACTATTTCCATCAACAATGTCAGCAATTTCTTCTTGAGCTGAATAACTTTCTCCATCATGCCTTGCTGAATATTTTTGCTTCCTTAAGAAAATCATATTATTGTTAGGATCTATAGTGAGTTCTGAATCTATCACTCTTCTGTTAAGCTCTGACCTCAACCATTCTACTTCAACAACATCATCACATAAACAATGAAGAATCTCAAGCTTCACTTCAGGTGGTTGTTCATAGTATTCAACATCCAAGAGCTTCAAATGAGCAAGTTTGAAGTCAGACCTCATTGCAGAACCACAAAATAGTATATACTCGACCAGAAAGAAAGGCCAGGTAACTATATCCAACATATCCCAGTTAAGATTCCTGAAAAACAGATAAATAGACAAACAGAAGAGTTACGTAACTGTAGAAGCTATGTAAATGAAACAGATTGGACTATAAGAAGGGTGGGTGTATACCTAAGGCAATCAGTAGCTGGCTGAAATCCCTCCTCCATAAGAAGCTTCAGATGAGGTTTGAGAGCGTGCAAAAGAGAGAAGTGTATTGAATCAATCAAAGGGTTAGCATATTTGCACCTCAATGCTGCCACAAGTGTTTCCAAACGGAAAGGACTCAGAAATAGGGACCTACTGAAAGATCTTAAACAAGTGTAAACCGAAAAAAGATCAAGGACAGATAGGCCATCCACATCCAAGTCACTGGATGAAGGCGGTAATGCAGGCTTGGAATCATATGTTCCAGATTCAAACTTCTTGCCATGCCTTTCACCATTTTGAAAGGCCGGTTCATTCTTGCAAACAAAAGCATTCGAAAGAGACAGCAGATTAGTGTCTGGTCTACGAGCACTCCTCCGCAGAGACATATGCGAAGAGGGGTTTGATTGTCTGGAAAGTTTTCTCTTTTTCCTCATGTTTCCCTCATCTCTGCTTTCCAAGCCAACTAAAATACCTTCACCACCTAAATCGTCATCGCGCATCTTCCCGTCACCGCAGCTAACAGGCGAAACTTCCTCCATGAGGGCAGCTCCAGCATCAGACCCACCCAGGGACGCGCTTTCTTTGGAATGATCCACCGAACTCCTATCCATCTCTCCATCAGAAACATGTGCCGCATTATTCCCCAGTTCATCGTAGTAAACTATACTACCCAACCAAGAGCTACCTGTACAGAGACCATTCGCCCTGTCTTCAGCGTATACCCCGTCCATCTCGCGCCCCTCTACTCGAGCAAGGCAGTAACGTTTCTTGCGCGGTCGGCCGCGACTCCTCCGGTGCAGAAGGGCTCCCGGAGGGGGAGGCTCATGGCCCATTTCCCTCAGGATCGAAGCGATCTCTTCTGTATCGACCTCTTCAGAAGTTCCGTCACCATAAAGGATTTTAAAATAACCGGTAGAAGCGTCATATGATTCGACGACGCCGGAGATGGATCCCAGCCCTAGCAAACATTTCCGAACAGCCATCCCCACCAGCTCCATGCACCCAAAAGAAGTATTATGGTCACCGTTTCGTGAGATGAAGAAATTAGGGCTTCCGCGAAGAAGAAGAGTTTGGCCCTCCCTTCCACCGAAACCCGAACCCGACGGTGTGACTTCTCAGGGGATATTTGGGCAACCATCACTAAGTAGGAGAGAAAACGAGAGTGGCAGCTTCCGACAGTAAATAAAATGTCTCGCCGAAACACGTTAAAATAAGAGCTGATTTCAAAAGGCGCCACATCTGGAGCACATAACTTTCAACTATACAAAAGAACGGCCTCTCTTTTAAGTGTAAGAGTGTACCGAGGAGCATCAGACCGCATGCTGCCTGCCGCGGCAAGTTTGTGCAGTAGGGGACCAGGGGTGCAGGCCGCGGGGCTTTTTGCGGTTTCACTGCCACTGCCGGCGTGCAGACGAGATGGCAGGCTGAGCACGAATCGTTTGGTCCGGCGAGATATCAGCCCTTGGATGGAGATATTGCAGTGGGCTTGTAGAAAGTACTCCATGCAAGCTTATTATTTTTTGAGATTACTTATCTTTAATTGGATGAATATCTAAACATAAAAATTTAAATAATTTATTAATTTTTAGATATAAGCTATGTTTCAATACTAGAAATAATTAGTACAATTAAATAAATTCTTATTGCAAAACTTGATAATACTTTTTATAAAAGGGAATTTTGATTTTGCATGCTGCAAAATAATCATAATTAGAGAAATGTCTTTTGTTTATTTTCTTCAAAAAATATGCCCAAAAGTTCATTTTGAACTAAAATATATTTCTTGTGATTGTATTCCCATTATATAGGAAGAACAACAACATTATGCTTAGTGTCGTCAAATCAGTCGGTGAGTCAAACCCAACTCGAAAATCTTCAACCCAACCCAAATTTCAAATTCGAAGTTGAAATTTTCAACACTTCATTCGACCACGACTGATTATTGCGTTCAAATTTATAACCCCACCGACCCAACTCGAATATTAAACGGGTTCAAAATACTGAACTCGAACTCAACCCATTCAAACCCAACCAACCCATATAAACTTAATAATGATAAAAATCCAAAATAATTTATTTTTATGAGATAGTTCTAAATTCTAAATTAAATGTTTAAATCTCTGAGGCTTTACTCTTGAGTCTTGATATTATAATTTATAAACAAATAATATTATAAATAATTAAACAAAAATAATATTTAATTAATTAAAATTACATTCACACTAACCCATAAAATAATCAAATTTACCCACAACTCTTCAATACACTCTAAAACAAAATCTTCAAGTCTCCAACTCAAGCAAGCTCAAAGAGTCAAAGTGAACTTGAACCCTTAAGTCACAAGTCACAACATGTAAAAAAATTCTGCTCTTAAGAAGAATAACAATAATATTACAAATAATTAAAAGAAAATAACATTTAATTAATTAAAATTACATTCACAATATTAACCCATACAATAATCAAATTTACACCCACAACTCTTCAATACACTCTAAAACAAAAAACAAAACTTCAATTCTCCAACTCCAAGCAAGCTCAAAGAGTCAAAGTGAACTTCAAGACCCTTAAGTCACAACATGTAAAAAATTCCCAAAACATATTAAGAAGAATAACAATATACATATATAAATAGAGTGAGAGAGCAAAGAAAAAAAAAAATCAAAACAAAGATCAAGAGATACCATATTGGCTAGCGACCAACATCGTTCTCGAAAGCTTCCTACCGACAAAAAAAATCAGAAGATGTAGAATAACAAAATTAGCAGGTTAAAAGTAATACAAACAAAGTGAAGGATAAAAGCATTATAAACAAAGAAAATTAGATAGAATATGTAGAGAAGGCTGCTCAATCACACCAAAATGGGGGGCAGAATATGAACATCCAAACTTCAAGGGTTATATCACAAGAGCTACCACCAAAGAGGGTGAAATCATCACATATCATTGCTACAAACCCGTTGAAAGATAGCAATTGTTTATCGATACTTGATAGTCATGAGCTTTAGTACCAAACCTAATTAAAGCCAAAGTACGAATGGGAAAGGATTATCCCATTACTTATGAATTATAATTATCGGTTATCACCAAAGATATTCATTATTCACCAAATAGTCAGATCTGACCGGTAGCCGCGATCTGAGAAGAAACAACACGGAAATCGAATACTACAAATAGTCCAAGAATACGACCCACCACATACTGACAACAACACATCAAATACGAATACCCAAATAGTCCAGAATACGGCCTAGCCACGATGACCCGAAGAAACAAAAAGAAATAGAATACACCAAATAGTCCAAGAATACACCGACCACGATACGACAAACAACACATCAAATACAGAATACACCAAATAGTCCAGAATACTACCGCGATACTGACCAAATAAACAACACAAGAATACAGAATACACCGGCCAGATACTGACGAAATAACACAAAGAAATACAAGAATACAAGTTAACAACATAGAATCATAGATCACTAGTTGGGTTAAGAGGCTAGAAAATAATAGCAAATCCAGAACACAACAAATACAACAAAGAATACAAGTTAACAACATAGATCACTAGTTGGGTTGGTAAATAGAAAATAATAGCAAATCGAATAATTAGCAAATTATGCAAATCCACAAAATAAAGCTGCGGCACTTCACAACCTAATAACCTAATTGTTAATTGACATATCACCATCTTCTTTATCACTTTGATTAGAAGTGTACTTCATAACATCTCGTGATTTCATCAAGTTTAATCATTTAAATCTACAACAAAAAAAGACTTCAATTATACAAAATAGAGAGATCGTAAGTGATTTAAATGAAAATTTACTAAATTTATTAAAAGAAAGACTTCAAACCTGTATTTGCTGTTAAACAAATAAATCCATCAGTATTGATGGAAGTCCATAAATCTGACGTCAAGCAAACTCGACTAGTGGTACTTTGTAGCATTGTTCTGATTTGCCCCTTCTCTTTCATGAACATCTTTTTGCAATCTTTTCTAATAGTATTTCTTGAAACAAATTGCGAATCTCGATGCAAATAACGTAAAAGTGCTCTAAAAAACCACCATTCAACACATTGAAAAGGTAAATCATGCATAATAATGCAAGCGGTAAGCAACTCACGAAACTCTTGTTGGTGAACTTAGCATTGCACATAGAAATGAAGAAGAATTACTTTGCAAAATAAGTTGGCCTATATCACGTGTATCCCTTTTTTTGCAAGTTTGTAAATGACGTTTCAAATTGCCGGTGCCAAATTTGCTATCACATATGTAGGTTGCACCACACTTTTTACATTTGCATCTTTGTTTCCCATCATTTTAGGTAGGTAAATCAAAATATCTGAAAACAAATGATATCATTTTCTCTTCTTTCTATCATGTCTATTGCTTGTCTCTTCATTAATTGTTTGAATTTCATTGTCACCAATATCTCCATCAAAAAAACTTCATTTTCTTGAGCATTAGTAATAGTATTGGAATCTTCCATCTAAATTAAAAAAATTGATGATAAGAAATATATAAATAATACATTATATATGTGTTACCAAAATATTTCTAAATACGATGTGTTACCAAAATACTTTCCATTAATGTGAAGACTCAATTACAAAGAATGAACAAAAGGATCCAAATTATATAAGAAATGAAAAGGAAATTAGTAAACTAAGATTAAGGGGTCATTTTGCTTAAGGCCATCACTTGATGAAGCCATGAAGGGCTACCATAAATCAAATAGCAACAGTGTAATAGGAGTAGAAAACATCAATGAACCATTAAACATGAGGTTAAAGCAAAAAATAGGCCACAACATAACACGCTCAAAGCACAAAGGACTAAAGGAGCAATCTTGACATTTAAGAGGTAACGACAAGGCAAGGCAAAATTCCAAAACCAATGGGTTAGCACAAGACGGTTAGACAAAGCAGTGTTGCAAGAAAAAGAAATCATCACTCTAAAATATCATAAGCTTTCATAGTCAACAAGAAGCACCACCAAAGGGAGAAGATCGGTTGCAAAAGTCGCCTTCGACGTCAAAAAAAAGAAAAGAAAAGGCATGTATATCCGCAACAACCACAAAATGGAGATAAACACACATTAGAAACACCCTGCTTAATGCCATCCATATTCCATAGTCCATAGACTCCATACTCCATACAATAAAAAGAACCGATCATCAAACACGAATGACAGAGAAGAAGGAATGATTGATTTTCGATTACCTCGGACTCAAAATGTAAAGATTCGAAGAAGATGGGTGGCGAGAGTCGAGAGAAAGAAGATGCCCGCCGAGATAAGCGTTAGAAGGGATTCAGCCACGGAAATCGAGTCGAGAGGTAGAGTCGTAGAGGCAGAGCCGCCAAGCTAGAGGAAAGGAAGTCCGACTCAAGTGAGAACCGAGACAGAGAGTGAGAGGAGAAATTAGGCTTGCTCCTTGATTTGCTTGTTTTGAGGCTTTCGCCTTCCCCGACCTGCAACGTCAAAAAAATCGACGGTTCGGCTTCGAAAACGTCGCAGGCGGCTGCGCCATGGAACGGAATCGAGTTGTTGTCATCGTTCCGGGTTTTAGGTTCAACCCGACTGAAAACTATTTCGGTCATATATTATAACACTAACCCGAAAATCTATTTTGTTGACCCAAACCCGGATTTTTCGAGTCGGGTTCGTGTCGAGTTGTCGAGTCGGGTCATTTTTTGACACCCCTAATTATGCTTCTCCATGATTTGGCTTCATTCCTATTATTATTTCTTCATTTGAGATTTCATTACTTACTAAGATATGATGATTGTGATGATGATAATAAATTTCAATAAAAAAATAGTTTTACAACAACTACAATATATTTAAGATTTTTTTAATATTTATATTATGTAACATAAATTAAGTCATTTTTATGAAGCCTTGATGCATAACGAAATAGAATATCGAAAAAACAATTTTGAATATTATTAGAATATGTATTCAAATCTTGTTCAAATAATGATCAAATATAATTCGAATAAAATGTTCAAAATGATTCAAATCATATTTAAACATATATTTTAGTAACTTATAAGATGTATGCTAACTAATTATTTTCTATTGATGAATGAAGTATCACGTTTTTATTCTATATAGAACAAATTTGGAAGTAGACAGCTAAGTCAGTTCAATATTTACCATGAAATAAAGTAAATTATTGAAAAGCATTCTCCTTAGTGATTTCATAAACCTTATATGCCAAGAGACATAGATTGGTAAAAATCAATTTAGTCTAAAATTGAGAGTGATGTACCATATTCATGGAGCATAATCCATAATTTCAATGTCACTAGCTAGGTTACTAACATATTATGTTCTTGACTTTTGTTTAAACAATATAGTTGTATATATTTAAGCCGATATCTAATATGTGTATTTGTTTCTCCTAGAAAGATTTTAAATATGGATCTTCGTGTGAATAAGGTTAACATATGGTCAATCACTTCACCATCTTTCACTAGTATATGTGATAATATGGACATGCCATATATACAAGTGCATGACATTGTGGACGTACAGGCAGTATATGGTAGTAGATCTATTGATGCTTAATATATTAAAGTATTCATTTTCTTTCTTCTAATTGGCAAGTAAGAGTCAGAACTTCTCTTATCCTAAGCTCTATTGCTCGTGGAAAGTCTTGAACTCCTTTCATCAGTAGCTATTTGGAACCCCTTTCCAGTGGGGTTGATTGGCCAATGGATATTACAAATCTACTTTATGACCTACATGAAATAAGTAAATGGGTAAAGTCTTTTGAGTCTTCATATATCTTAGGATTAAAAGAAATAATTTAAGATTAAAAATTCTTATTCAATAAAGGTCAATGTTTATAACTGTTGATATAATTAATAGCCTCTTGTTCAAGTATTTCTTTGATTTTTTTTTAAAATAAAAATAGGAGTTAAAATGGATGTTGCATCTATATGTGATAAAAAAAATCATATAAAGAAACATGGTATATTAGTTGCACTTCAAAGAAGGTGTGTATGAACTGCATCATTGACAAATTTAAATATGTTTAAGATCAAAAGCAATAAATCAGAACATTTTTTAATCTAGATATTAAATTAAAAGACTATAGATAAGCATAATCATGGCTCATTGGATTGGTCTTAATTTAAAGCTAAAGTTGATCATGATAGAAGTGAAGAACTAAGATATTAATTTATCCTATAATAAGGCTTAATGGTGTTATGAGAAAGCTCTTAATTATGTTTGAGAATCTCTTGAGGCATCCTTTTAAAAACTTTCCATCTTATATAGTTATGCTATGCAAAAAAATTCTAAGAATAATTAATAGTCAACTTGATAGTATAGGAAAGTATATTTGTTTAATTATTTATTTTGGATGTCTGTGTTCAAAGCTTCAAAATGCATGTCACCTAGTTTTATGTATGTGTGAAATAATTTTTGAATACATGTTATGGTACTTTGCTCATGTTGGTAAGGCTAGATGTCAATACTTAACTTTACCTAATGGTAATTGAAATAGATAACTCAGAAAACATTGAGTCATGGTTTATTGCATAAATATACTAAGAGATTCAATATGCATGGTAGAAAATAGTGTTACTAAGTATGTTGAAGCAAAGAATAAAAATAATACTTTTACAAAAAATTTATATGAGCAATTTGAGCTTATTAAAAAAATTAACACAAATGAATATGTTTTTGAATTGTCAAAACATGTTTATTAGTCATATGTTTAATGTGAAAGATCTGATGTTATTTAAGGGATTCAGAAAATCTCCAATACATAAGATGATTCTCTTTAGTAGTACAAATCACTCTTTATAAAGTGAATCAAATTATTACAAGTAGTAGAAAGGTATTGGGGAATAATGAAACTTGAAAACATTAAGGACTTTAGTCAATTTAATTTTATGTAGCTTTTATGCCATGTTTTATGTGCTTATATATAAGAATTATGCAAATTTATGTCATATGAAGTGAGTGTAGTAAATTATTGAAATTATAATTAATTTAAATGACGTTGTAGGCAACAACTTATTGAGAGAAGAGTTACACTACACTAAAACTGTTGATTTTTGGCTAAATTTTCAATGAAAAATTCCGTGGAAAATAACTAGTTGAATTACCGATAGATTTTAAGTAGGAATATTTTTCAATGAAAGTTGGACTACATAGAACATCGGTCAAAGCCACTAAAACTTGACAGAGTTTTTGGCGAAATGTTTTGTCGAAACCAGTAAAAGGGGTGACAATCCGCACCTCAATTGTCATTATCCTTCTCTCTCTCTCCCTCTCTCTCTCGGCCGACGATGAGATCCCCAATTTGGCATGCTAAATCTTTCCTAAAATACACATTTTTATCTAATTTCTCTGTAGAATTGAAGGTAAACATCAATCTCTTGCTTGTGTAGCTATTTATTTGTAAATTATTTGTTTATTCTTGAGAAATGTAGATTTGAAGTTTTGAAAAATATTTGTGATTTGTTCAAATTTGTTTGAAACTCTTTCATCTCAAACTAAGATGCTTATGTGGAGTTAGATCTATGATTTTATATGTTACGATTCGCATTTTTTTAAAATTTAAATTTGGATTTTTGAGTGATGCATTTTGCAATCAATTTAAAGTGCTAAATTGTAATTATGTTATTCACAATTTCTTAATGATTATATATATATATTTATAATCTACATCCAATATCATATTATAAAAATTTAAATTTAGTGATTAGTAGCTAATACAGTGAACTTCTTAGAAGATGTGAAAATATCAATATTACATCAATTACTTAGTGTTTAGTCTCTTCTTTAAGGAATTATCCATAGCTCGATTAAATATGAAAGCTCTTAGACAACTTGAAGTTAATATTTCAACTATAATCTGTAAGCATGGAAGGATATACCCCCTACTTTCTTTGACTAAATGAAGCACCTCTTAATACATTTACCATATGAAGTTTGAGTGGGAGGACCAATGTAGTATCACTAGATGTACCCTTTTGAGAGGTATATGTATTTTTTATGTTCAATAATATTAATTAACTATCAATCTAAGCACATTTAGTTTTTAAAATTACTACAGATTCTTGAATAAACTCAAGAGGACTGTGAATAATAAAATACATCTTGAAGGCTCAATATATGAAGCTTATTTAACCTAAAAGACTAAATTTCTACTCCTATTATTTTAAGGTACAAACACAAATGAATGATGCTAAAGGTGTTCGAGCTTCACATAATGCACTATCTATTTTCTAACCTTCTAGAAAAGCATTGGATGGAAGTACATCAAGATATTTGAATGAAAATAAAAAACTAAGGGCAGTAATAGTCAATATTCTTATCAACTGTGATGAATTTAATCGTTGTATTTTTTTGCGGGTATTTATTACTTAGCATTATTCTAATAAATCTAATCATTATATACTTTTGTAATAGATGACATCAGGTGTGGTGATGATATTCCACAACAATCGATAATGGCATCTTCGAGAAAAAGGAGAAGACTATGTTCAGACTAGTCTTAAGGCTATTACTACGGTCACCACCACGACATCTATTTTGATCTCGCCACCTCGGACTTCTGGACCTGCTGGTACACGCACCTACCATTCTCCCGAGCTTGTTAATAATACATTATTTTATTTGTACCAAGCACACATAAATCATAGCAAGCCCAGGTTTCATCATACACACCCAAAATTAAACTAATCCATTTATGCCCACTATGTCACCGACAACACACACTTTTATTGAGCTGAATGGTGACATGTAAGTTTATCTTTGAACTTTCAATTTCAAATTTTTATGGTGCTAATCATCTGAGCTCTATTTTTTAGGTTCAATCCTTCTTTATAATTTGAAAACAAAATTAGGGACATAATAAAAAGAAAGTTTGATGCTTCTTATGTTTCATATAAGAAAGTATCAATTGAAGGGTACATGCGGTTCAGAGAATTTGAGATATTATTGTAACTCTTTACACATATCTAATGCATTTTATTATATTAAATCACTACTTATTATTATTAATGTATTTTCTATTATAGAAGGATTTTAGATGGTTGTAGGAGCATAGCCAAAACATAAGAAAAAATTTTATGTGTGGAGGAGTAGCGTCTTTACACGATATGTTCACAAACATAAGCAAGTCTAGGTGAAGAAGATGCGTGGACTAAGCTCTGTAGAGGTTAGGCCTCCCTAGATTACGTTCGGAAGAGGGAGTACGTTGAACAAAATGAAGCATTTGATTGTGAAGCATGGATAACTCTCTCCATACTATAGGCTTAATTTCATACACTGAGTACATGCAAATGATGATGAGTTATTCATTGCTTATAGTAATTAACTTTATAATCATGCTTAATTAATTTCATTGAAATGATTACAAGTGAAAGTTCTTGAAAGAGATCCCGCCACTGTAGAATTATGCAGCAGAACATATCAGCATCATGTTGAGTAGTAGTGGGTCAATGTTCAATCATAAAGAGATTACATAAGTTAACTTATTGTTTTTGAATTATAATTTTATTGAAAAAATATTTTCTTAAATAACATTATAATTTCTCATAGGATGATAACATGAGGCTAAAAAAGGTTAGTAGTCAGAGCTCTACTAGTATAGGTAGTTTTAGTGGACAATCTAAGCATTTAGAGTATGATATCTGAAAATAAGCTATTGGAGATAAGAAGAAGAGAATAATATATGGCTTAGGCTTATGATGCATACTATTCATTCTCTGAAAAAGATATTGATTTGATTAATGATATAGTTATAAAGCATGTTGTGGCGATGGCTAAGGACATGGAGGCGAGGATGAATTCTCAGATGGAAGTTCAGATGGCTATTATGGAGGTCAAAATGGAGATGACACATAGAGACAAACTGAAGGATAAGGAGCTAGTGGCGGAGGAGGATGAGAAAGAGGACGATGATGATGATGAGTTGATTCATGGTGACTAAGTTTTTATTTACACTTGTATTTTTTTTATTTCTAGTTCGAGCATTTTATTCTTCTTTGCACTTGTATGATATTATTATCCTGTTTATTTTAAGTTACTAGATGATTTGTTGAATTGTTAATATTTTTGAACTATTTAATTTAAATGTTTTAGAACTGTTGGTTAATTTTAATGTTTTAGAATTGTTTGAATGAATGAAATGATTGAACCTATCTTTTTTATTAGTATGGACTGTGAGTATATTATGGTTAATTGTGAAGCAATTATAGAGTCATTGTGTAGTTTTTCTATAGGTATAAAAATAGAATATATAAAAAGCATTTTCAAAAAAAATTTCAAATATGTACATGTTTCTTACAGATTTTTAATGAATTTTTCGTCGCTTAGGTCAATACAAATAGTTGCAAAGGCTACCGGTGGTTAAGAAATTTCCAACAGTCGGTTTTCCATGTGAAACCCATTATGGGAAATTTTTGGTGAAAGTTCCACTAGAAATTCTATCGGTAAATTTTCAACAAAATTCCCCTCTAGCAGGCATTTTGTGGGTTTGCCGATCGGATCTTTACAAAATTGTTTCTGATGGATTTGCCATGAAAAATTCACCAAAAATGCTTTTTCATCATACTTTTTAGCTATTAAAATATATTTCCAACCAAGGTTTTACTGATGATGTGAAATCTATCAAAAATCTATCCAAAATCAATATTTCTAATGAATTTGGCATGATTTTCAATGGATTTTTTGCCAAAATTTGGCAATTTGTTTGTAGTGTTAATGAATGAGTGGGCCACTACCCCCTCTTCTAATCTCTCCCTCTTATTTTCCCCCTCCTCCGACCTCTCTCTCTTTTTCAAGTTTAACTTTTCATATATTGTATATCTTCTTGTGCTATTGAATAAAAATTTTGGTAACATCTTATGCAAAATTCAAAGAGACTTTCCAAAATGTTGGGGCATGGATGTCAACTTCTGAACAAAGATTTGATAATCCTACTACCTACGTTACTTTAGTAAGTGACCAATATTTAATGTGTTGATTTTAGTTATGGTATATTGTAGTTTGTTTTATTCATGACATCATCTATCTATGAAAATTGTTTTCCACACAATTCTCTCATTTAAAAGGTAATTATCCCTTTGAAGTACCGACAAAACTAGGTCAAATCTGGCCTAATCTTATTTCACTTGGTGTTTGGTGGTTAAACTTTACAAAAATGTGTTAAAAATTTAGAATTATAGTAGACATCGTAAGCTCACATTTGTAATTTTTTATTTTGGTTTATCTTCATTATACTATCAAGTTCTAACAACCCTAAGTGAAAAATCAATCAGCCGACCAGAGATAGTTTCACTTGAACAGTTCTAGTTGAAAATCCAAAAGAAATGTCTAAACCTTTTAAAATCTAGTCAAAATTTTTATATTGCAATTGGACTTCAATTCCTACAATTCACTTATGTTTTATGTAATTTTTAGTTGTGTAGAGAAATTTCTAATTTTGAAAAAATAGTGTTTTAGAACTTGAGTGGTTATTGTTTAGGGCTAGTTGACCACCCCTATTGCCTTTAAATCATAAGCCCCACTCTAGATTGAACCTAACCCTAGCCTTCTTCATTCTTCTAAGCATCTTAGAAGATCCCTATCCACCAATTCTGTCAATCCTACTTACCAACCATAGGCCACACCATCATTTGGTTTTAGAGCTCATGTTTGGCAGATAGCTTTTGAAGGTTATCACCAAGGAGAGTGCTTAAGCAAGACTTGAATATTGGAGAAAGAAAAGAAAACCATGGATAAGTGATAGATGGCTCAAGATGTCTAGAATGCAAGGTAATGTTAGAGGAAAAGGAATGGAACTAAGTACAAGTGTATACTTAATACCCTATAGTGTCTAGTCATAATGGGTGACTGCATTACAAAATGACATAGCCATGTTTATATGACTTAGTTGGGGAAAACTAACTAGTGATATTGGTTAACTCTAAGTTTAACTAGATCCAAAAGATAACTAAGCATATGTAATATATTGAGTATAATTGTAGAAATGCAATAATATTAAGTTAGTTTAAGGAATGTGACTGTATTAAAATTGGGCTAAATCATTCTATATATGATTAACCTAAGAGGATTCCTTAATCAAACATACATGATTGGAAGGATATCAAGAGTATTAGCTCAAAGGCTAGATTGAGATAAATGAATACTCCCAACATAAGGGCTGGATAAATATGAAGGAACTCACCAAACTATATGCCATGTCAATGAGTCAAGAAGAAAGAATCAATATGAAATGATGCTAAAATGTTTACTCTTGAGATAGTTAGAGAGAAATAAAGGCCTAACATGCTATATAGAGTGTTCTTAAGTTGTGTGTTCTTCAATAGATTGACTCACCCAACTAGGGTCAACACTTAGATAATAGTGTAATGAAAGTAATTAATATATTAATTCCATGAAGTAAAATAAGGTTAAAATCAAAAAATTCAAGATAAAGAACTACAGTGATAGTGTGTGTAGTAGAAAATTATTATACAATGCCTCAGAGTGTGTGCATAATCAAGTTCCTCATCATGCAAGTATTTTGCCTTTTTTTTTTTTTGCCCTGAGCAATCATTGTTACTTAACTTGTAATTTTAAAGATTTAGGTTACGTGGATCAATCTTGGGATTAAATATTCATATTTTTTATTTTCAAAGGCAATATTTAACCATGGGCCCCTAAAGGAAATAATAGCCAATTTAAGTACTTTTTTATAAAATGATGCTAATGGCTATATTTTATGGATTAAATATGAATTAATATTTGATTATTTAAGATTTCAACTTATTTTGATTTTTCTTAGAATTTTTTAATTTTTGAAATTCAAAATTTCATTTATTATTACTTTCTAAATTTATTTAGAGTTATGAAATTATTTAAACTTATGATAAAATTTTATAGTATTTTTGAGGTGAATTTGAACATTCAAAAAAAATTTTGGAAATTTTTTATAATTTTAAATTTTTATTTTTATTGTTAAAATTATAGTAGTTTCATTCAAAATTAGCCTAGCATCTCAAATTAATTTAAAAAATTATGAATATTTTATAAGGATGTGAATTGGGATTGCCATCATGTTATAAATTTTTATAACTTCTATACTTATATTTACTTGTTAATCATTTTTCAATACTAACCAAGTATCAATGAAAATTCATAACTCTTTTAATATTACTCAAATTTTTATATCATGCCCATAATATTAGTAGGGACTCCCACATTAAATTTAAGAATTTTTTAGGTCATTGCATTATTTAATTACATTAAATAGAACATAAATTAATTTTAAAACAAATAATCATAATTAGTAAGATCTAACATTTTTCTTAAGTTCCACGTGCTTTATTTCTTTGTCTTGGAAATTTTAAATTATAAGTTTTAATAGATTACTTAGAGTAAAAATAAAAGAAAATTCCTAGAAATTCTAAGGTTTGAATTATTGTGCAGTGTGACTTAATCTAGATCGTTGGATTTGGATGCAACTAAGCTAAATGATAGACCATAAGTGCCCATTTTATTGTTTAGTTGCATGGGCATGCTTCTTGGACAATTATAAATTGCCATGAGAAAAGTACATTAGACTTTGAGCTTAATTTGAGCCTAAAGTTGACTTAGTTTAACATATATTTGACTTTTGGGTCATTGGACGCACATACCCATGAGTCTTTGTGGTCAAAGAGCTCATGATAACACTTAAAGATTGAAATTAGAGGCAATGACCCATTGGATTGATTGGGGTAGTTAGCTACTCAATGGTTAGCATAACGTGAGGGTTGGTGGGTACCTTTGACTCAATCATATCTCGAATCTCCTCAGTTAATTTTGAGGCCAAACAAGTCTATCTTTAAAATCTCATAGCCAATTGTACCAATAATTAAATCGTTGTGATTGATAGATTACTTAAATTTAATACTTACATCTACTAGAAAATTCCTAAATCCAAGCAATGAAAGAGCACTATCTTAAGGCTTATGATGCAAAGATTTGCACCTACAAAGTTCCTCTTAAAGGTTTGTTAAGGCCAAGCTATTGGGATTGATCAGATGAAGGCAATTGATGCTTGATGAGGATATGATACTAAGTCTTATTGACATTTTTTATGTCAACAAAGACTATTTGAATTTTGTGAAAACATGTCATTAATGCTAAGTTCATGGTCTTATTCACCATATGCTTACTAATATTCTACACCACACTATTACTTCTTGGTTGTTCAAATGTTAGGGAATAGATATTGTGGGTGTACAATAGGACCTCTTTCATCTAAAAAGAATAGGTTTTTATTAACTATTACTGATTAATAGAGTTGCTCAACACCATAATTTTAATTACATATACTTAATAATATATTATCCTAGTGTTAATGGTCCAGCTAAACCTTTTAATAAAACTTTTGCCAATTTATTAAATAAAATTTTGTCTACAAATAAATGAGAACGGCATGATAAAATATCATAAATGTTGTGAGAATAAATAATCACTTATAAGAATCCCACCCAAGCAACTATTTATGTACTGACTTCCTTTTATTAGAAATTGAGTTGTCATCTTTGTACATGGTCATTTGCATTAAATTTAATGATTAATAAAATATTTAACACCATATAGAAGAGAAAGGTAGTCTTGATGAAATTAATTTAAATGTTGACAAAGATTTATATCATATTACCCTTGAATAATATGAGGACTTGTTAAGCTCATCAGACTCAAGATGTTTGTTATTTGTGACTTGGTGTTAGTCTAAAAGAGATGTACAAGAATTCACACTCGATAAAGTGGTAAATTTAAACTAGTATGGGAAGATGCTTTTGTAGTTAAATTGGTTTATGAAGGAGATGCATATCTTAAAATAGATAAAAACAACATACCTTTGCCTCCAATAAATGGCTATTTCTTGAGAAAATTCTATTCTCAAATAATGTTAATGAAAAAGGATTACTTGTATCTTCTAATTTAATTGTAACATTTAAACATGATTCTTTTAAAATCCTAGGAAAAAAGAGTGGAGAAAATCTTGATTTTATTGAACTTGTGCATTCACCTGATCCTCCCTATGATACCTTAAGTTGGTTATCCTAAATCATTAACCAGCTCAATAACAATCAATGTTTCTTGTTGGTGAAAGTCTAGGCATGTTTTTGGCCTCTCTTGATAAGGCCAATAGTAAACTTTTGTTTAGTTACTTGAAGGAGTAGAAGCATGTTGATAGATAACTCCACTCCTAGTGCTACCACTGTATTTCCAATTGAGTGTCATTTTCTTCTACAGTAGCCTATGTTACCATATTATCGCTCCATTTAAAAACAATCTAACTTCACAAGTAATAGATATAGTCTTGGGCACCATAATGGAAGTGAAGGCACAAGGTCCCATTTATGAGTCATAGCTGATATATGAATTACACTTTAGTACAAACTAGATTATGTGTTCTATTTATTAAGATAATTTTCTTAAGAAGCTTTTTGAGAGTGTTTGCGCCTAGCTAGATACCCATAAGAAGGGTAGTTTTAGGAATCTCTAGTATTTTATTTTGTATAGGTACTCTTAAAGCAACACCTTCCACCTCTAATCAAGGCAAAAGGTTATCAAAGTAGCTACTAGCATGGCATTCTTCTAGCTAGTCTAGTTGATTTATAGCTAGTTGTTATTTGTATAAATGTTGATAGTGAAATCAATGAATACCTTATGATGAGACATGAAAGTAGATATTTGTATAATCTTTTTCTTTTAACTTAAATAATATATAGGATGTCATTGCTTTCTTTATTAAACTTGAGTATTAGTGAAATGAAAAGAAGTTTAAAATAAAATAATTCTAAATATTTAAAGAAAAGAATAAAATCCGCCTAAAAGGATAAGACATAGGGGGTCTATTTTAAAGAATAAAGATATTTGAGGGGTATATTTTGTTCTTAGAATGATATCTTAAAACTTAGCCTATATGATAAATAGAGAAATTACATTATATAAAATCCTACTAACAAGAAAGTTCTATGCCCTTATCAACAAAAATATATTAGTAAAATCTCTATTATAATTTATCTGCCTATTCTTTACAAGTAAACATATTATGATCTTCAAACCTTAAATTTAGTCTCTTATAAGCAAGACCTTTGAAGAACATACCTTTTTTTTTCTTAATGAATGTCTTAACAGTTATGTCCATATTGATCATTCCTCTTAATGATAATCACTAAGATGTATTATCTTGTTTCGTTAAGCAAGGAGACAAAACATATCTATTAAAAAAAACATATTTGTTGACAAACATCCAACCTCACCAAACTACCCACAAACTCTATTTAACTCTTTTCACACCTTTGCCATACTCCAACGAGCAAGAATGAATTTAGAACCACTCTATTTGAGCACTAGGAACTAGACACTTGACCAAACTCCGACAAACTCATGGAAGCGTGTGGTCTCAGGAACAAATGATGAGAAGGAAACTAGCTATCTTCTCAATAAAGCTTCTCCTTTTTAAAGTGAAGCTACCTCACACATTGGGCCATTAATCTTGAGCTTAGGCGAGGTAATCACCTTCAAATCATAGAAAATCCCTTAAGCATTACTCTTTTGTTTTGTGATTTATCGTTTCATGATCAAGCTATAAGAAACCCTTGCATTTTCATTTTTGATTCTAATGGAATTGTGTTCAATGTAATTTGAGCTCTGGTGAGCTCAAATCAAGTGGTGAAAGGTAGATGCCTCTCATCTCCCATTGGAGGTTCGAAATGAATCACGTGTCATCCTTTCCATGTGATTATAATGGATGGCTGTGATTAAATTATGTAGATTTATCTAATTTTAATCTCTTAGAATTGGAGGATTATTCTTAGTCATTTGATCTTTGATTGAAAGGCTTGAGATGAAATTACATCCGTTGTTGTTGAGTCAGCAGTCATAGGGAATGGTTTAAATAACCAATCTTGTAGTGTTGCACGTAAAGTGCGACTGACTTAGTTGCAGACTGTGTAATTCCTAAAATAGAGTTTAAAATATGTTTAAATAGGCAGAGCTTTGAAAAATGAAAACTAATTGTAGAAAAATAAAAAAAAATGCAAATAAGGGCTTGTTGGAAAACTTAGATAGAGGGGAATCTAGAAAAAAATAAAAGCCCTAATTTTTATCAAGGGTACAAGAACTAATTAGAATTTAAAGGTTTTTTAATCAGTAATCTTAAACCCTAATTACTTAGTCAAATGATCGAAACTTTTGCTGAATGTCCTGTGGGATGACTTTTACCTCACATAATTATTTTAGGCCAATTAGGCGAGTGCATTAGGGAATCCATATTTTTAAATCCAGATTACCCATTTTGGATATTTAATAAATAATTTTAATTTAAAATTTATGAAAATCATTCGAGATGCTTAAATATATATTATAGGTCAATTGCCAAAGAAAATTATCAGGACCTCTGGTCCTAATTATTCTTAAAACCATCATTAAGGGGATTTTATTAAAAAAATATATTAATTGACCTAAGACTTGGAAAATTCATAATTAATGTATAAATCTCCAAAATAATAAACAAATCCTCTTGGTGCTCAACTAATTGAGAGTTAATCAATAAAATTAATTATCTAAGTTACATTTAAAGTTAACTGAAATAAATGAAACTTTGATGCCTAATTCATGTGAAGTATACACTCCTTAAAGGTATTTAATCTAGACACTCAGGGGCATAGGGCTACTGGTACGAAGGAGGTCTTAGATATTATCTCTCTGATTTAACAACGACACACACCTAAAAGTGGTGTAGAAAAACACATACAAAAAGTGTGTATATATAAACTATTTTTTAAACTTTATATCATAAAAATACAAAAATAATTTATATTTTTATTCGTATCCATATTAAAAGAAATGTGTGTTACCTTAAAAAATGATGAAAAATGAATTTTTAATGATGGTAGAAACAAAATTACTTTAAAGGAGATGACAAGCATATAATCCTTTTTTAAACAAAATATTAAAAAAGTGAAATGTGTGTGTGTGTGTACATGAATTATCAAAATAATAATAAATGTATAACTCTTTTAAAATAGATCATTAAAATTAATAAAAAAGAATACATAGTTATGAATTGTTAAAGTAGTACAATAAATAATTAGTTATTTAAGAATGAATTTACTAAATAATGAAATGAACAAATGTTTATTTAAGTGATGAATCATTAGAGTGATAGAATAAATACATAATTTTTTTTTAAATAGAATACTAAAGTAATAGAATGAACGTATAATCATTTCAGAAAGGAATGAAGGATAAAATATTTGAAATGTTGAAATAAATCTTTAAATGAATAACTAAAGTGATAAAGAGTTGAAAGATACAATTAAGTAAGGTACCTCTTATGCCTATTAGTCTCTAAGTGTCACTCATGAAGATATAATTCCATTTAAGCTTGATCCAAACCTAAAGATTAACAAAAGTCTTAACGCTTCATTAAGAGGGACTAAAAGAAATCATAAACTACATTTTTAGTTTTAACCTTAAGGTAGAGTATTGAAAAGGAATAAGTTTCATCGTAAGTAAAACTTATGAATTTTTACTCTTTAAAACACTAATTACAATTTAGATATAATCAAATTTGTTAAAACAAAATTCACTTCTTCAATCACTAATTATTTGAATCAAAATAACCCTTTTGTTAATCACTTAAATGTATCATTTAATTTATAACTTAAACATTAAAGCCTAATTTTGTCATACCATACTAACCTTTATACACATTAGATTTGTGGTCACTGATCCTAAACCTAAGTTAAAATGGTGTTTTGATATAATGTATTGCATTTATTATTATGTGATGTTATATTTTAGACTTAGATGCATAGATTGGATGATAGGGCATTATTTATTAGATTAATAATATTTTTTGTAGGGGGCTATGCTTAATTAAAGGGGCCACTATAATAATCAAAATAAATGAAGTGCTTTTACTTGTTGGTGTTGCTTACCCCTTTAACATAGCCCATTAGGACAAGTGAGCTTGACAACCATAAGTGATAAGTCTATTTGTGTGATATATACCTGCTGGTGTGTTTGTGTGTTATAACTAACTTTTATTTTATAGGTTTAGTTAAAATTTTATTTAAAATTTTTAAATATAATATTGTAATATAGTAAGATGAGCAGAGACTAGAAGAAATAGACTTGAGAGGCCTTATGATGTCTCAAGGACCTAAGATTTTGAAGACAAAAAATTGAAAATGAAGACCCTCTTGGCTTGCATTAATTTTATCATGTAATTGTAATCTAGGCTGCACAAAGGTTGAGCTCAACAACCCAACCCTATTTATTTTTTAGGGTATACAACAAAACCTGACCACATTGGCTTTTAATATACTTTTAATTTGATTGATTGATTGATGTGTTTACTTTATATGTGTAATAGAAATTGTATGCTTTTTCTTGGGTTTCTTAAAATATTATATTTTGATGGTTGGCCTGAATTTCATTAGGCTCTTTAGGACTTTACATTTTCTATCTAACTAAAATGAACAACTTTAACTTAAAATTAATGTGACTCATGACCTAACTATAAAGCCATAGAAATTAATCAATAAAACTGAGTTAGACGTCATAGTCTGCGATGAATGTGGATAAAATCATGCATGTATATTTGTCAAAAAAATTTATGACACCGCATAGAGTTTAGAAATTTCTTATTTGGATGATCAACTGTGTCATTAAGGAATAACCATATTATCTCAGAAGATGAACATGTTATTCTATAATGGATTCAGATCATTTAATAAAAGACTTCTAAGGCTAATACATATTTCATATACCAGAGAGTTTTCCCTTGAACTACATGGGAAATAGAGTAAGGTTTATTTTAAACTGGGTTTATGGTTCCCTATAAGAGCAAGCCCTTGTAGTTAATTATATCTTAGCAATGAAGGGTCTCTTCGTAAGAATACTTTCAATTAAAGAAATAAGTTATTATTACTATAGAGTTCTAAGCTAGTTTTCAAATGAATAATATTTGGAATTTTAATTGGGAATCATTCAAAGTAGAAAGATTTATTTTGGAAGCCAAATAGGATGAAGTAGGAAATGTCTGTTAATATTGGGATGCTTAATAGACATTTTAACTATCCTATCATTGGGCTTTAAATTTTGGTATTTAATTTAAATTTTGAATTGATATTTTTTTAGAAGTCTGGGGCTTAGATTCTAGCAGTATAAGACTGTTAAAAAGCTTAGGGTTAAAGACTTACTCTATAGAGGATGCTTCAAAACCTAAGTCTATAAGTGTTTTTAATACAAGTTAGATGTTCGACCTAATTTTATTTTGAAAATTATTGGTCATTCCTCGCTTAGGGAAACAGACCAATTCATGACTCTTATGGATTTATAATCCACCTAGAAGGGCTTCCAGTTAACACCACCTAAGCATATTTTAAATCCATGATGCCAAATCTCATATATGCAAGATGGCTAGCCTGTTGCATTTTAAGAATGAATCTAATAACCTAGACTTACTCCCTAATCCTTAAGATCATGTAGGATATGAAATGCATCTAACTAATGTACATTTTTAGCTTTTTATATATTTTGACTTAAGATTCTTTTAAGGTTTTAGGTATGCATTTTTATGCATAAAAGACATGCAATTAGAAATGGTCATGGGTCAAATCAATAAAAAAGGCAGACTTCCTCAAGAAAGCGGTCATCCTCACAAGTTAGACGCTCCTTTTGTGCAATGGGTGAAGTACGCAATTCAAGAGTTGAGAGTAATACGATCACATGATTTTTAAGAGATAATTGTTTCTAATTTATTTTAGGTTAGCCTTAGAGCTTTAATTTATGTGATATTTCAAGTTTCTTTATTTTTGTGTTTGAGTTGATTATATTTAAGTTGGTTAGAAAATTTAATTTTTCTTATAAGCTAACGTCCAAGCATTCATCATAGAAAACATATCACAAAAAAAATCTAGAAAAGCAGGTTGATTTTATTATGCACCCAAAATAAATAAAGCTAATTTAATTTTTGAAAAAGGCCAATGTTGTCGGATACTGTTGCACACTCTAGAAGAAAGAGCAAATGGGTAGTCGAGCTCTGCCCTTATATAGCCCGGCCTAAAACTACAAGTCTAGATCTATGGGTCATCTTTTTAGGATCATCTCCTTTTGTAGGGACCTCCAGAACTCACTCATCTCATGGTAAAGTCGCTCCCTACTAATTCTAAATCCCATATATCTTAACCTATTTCTGAGCTCAATTTTACATTTTAAATTCAAAAATGGATTCTAAGCTCTGTAAAATAGATGCCAAGAAAATACAAACAACACACAATAGTTATATTTTACAAATATACAGACTTATCATTAGCTCCATGCTAAGCGCACCAGTCCTATTGGGCTATGCTAAGAGACTAATTTGCATTAGCTGCATGTCAAGCCCACATATCCTATTGGGCTATGCTAAGAGACTATTTAGCACCTGCAAGCAAAAAATAATTTTATAATTTATTTATGCTGGCAGTCCATTCTAGCACAACCCCTTGTATAAGATAATGTTAATTCTATAATAACATCCTACTAATAGTAATCAATCCTACATATCCGTCTAAAATAGTACACTACAAAAAATGTAAAGGCATTCCACATCACATAATATTATAAATAGTCACATAACGACCTAACTTAAGTCTAGGGTCCATGACCAAATGATCTAGTGTATGAAAAAAATAAGCTTGTGTGGTAAGACTTTGCTAGACCTCTTTTTAAATTCAAGTTTCAATTTGAATTTTGAAGTTTGTTTCTTTTTACCTTTTGATGGTTTCAATTCAAATGATTTAATGATTTGTAATTTCATTTCCCTTTTAGGTACATTTTATGTTAAAAGTGTTATTAGATTTCAAGAATGAAGAATACAACAAGTTTCATTTTGGGAAGATCCCATTTGTCAACATCCTAAGTCCTAATAGGATAAAGCCTTCATCCTAAGATGAAGATTCATCCTAAAAGTAAGATCCTTAAGTATCTTAATTAATCCTTTTAGATTCATTTAGATGATTTGATTTAAATTAAGTTTGTGATTTTTAGTCTTTTAAAATTTGATTCTTCTCTAAGTTTCTTTTTTATTCCATTTTGTTAATGTTAATATTTAATATTATGTCAATCAAACATATTTAGGTTAATGTATTTTATTATTTTCCATTTTGTTTATTAGTATTATTATGTTTTAGTTTAAGTTAATCTTTTATGTTTGCTTTCATTTAACTTAATGTTTCATCTTTTATATTTTTATATTTCATTTAAATTATATTCGTTTCATTTGTTTATTTAATTTTGGAATGATTTAGTTTACTTATTACAATTAGGTGTATGTATCTTATTAATTCATTCAATTCATGTTAATTTCATTCATTTTCATTGATGTTTATTAACTTAAGTAAATTTACATTCAATTTTAAGTTTAGTATTATTCAATTTATTATGATTCAATTTTCTAACCTATTTGCACCATTTTTAATATCTTGAATTGATTTTAACCCATTTACATCAATGATTCCTTCTTATTTCAATTTATTCATTTCATGAAATTTTCTAAAGTTTATTAATGAACTTAAATTAATATGATTAATTTCAAATTATAATTTCATACTTTGTGGAATAGTTCAATTCAATTCAATTAATTTTAAAGTAAATGATGATTATGTTATTTTAAAAGAGTTCCCTTTATCACTTAGCATAATGTTATTTCTCTTGTAAGTATTATGTAAAGAGTTTAAAGAAGGGTTATTTCATGTGTATTAAACTTACCCTATGTTACTTTAAATCTTTATATCATTTCAAATTCAATTCAACTTACATTAGAGTTCAATTATACTTAATCTTTCATATTTGCATTTGTGACCACTTTATTCTTTAATCTAAATGGCTCTAATGTTTTTATATATTGATGGCTTACAAAGTTTAAAGATTAATGAACATTATTTGTCAGTTTATTAATGGATTTATTATGGTTAATTGGTTATTAATTTTCTTTTTGGAATATGATTAAATCTCATATTTTCAATCATCCAAAATCATTAACTTATGATTAATTAGGTTTCTTTTACTTTTAGATTGCATGGGTATTTTTATTTAAGTGTTCTAAAATCAATTATGACATTCAAAGTTGATATTATGGATTTTATAATTTCTATGATTTTTTTGATTTATTATTTCTTTTAAATTGACCTAGAGACTTAGAAATTCAAAAATTCTTGATCTAGAGGTCAATTAGGTTTGAAAATTTTATGGCAATTGGGGTTCCTTGAGTTCCCTAAAATTTCTCCTTAATCAGATGTATTGTTTACGATTAATTAATATTTTAATTATTTTATTGAAACTTATATTAAGCTTAATTTGATGAGGATCATTTAGAGTTTTATTTTCCTTGATTTCCCTCTAGAATATGCATTCAATGAGTGTTTATTCATAATTTTTGGGGTCCTGGTTGATTTATTATGATTTATTTAAGTTCAAGTGGATTATTTGAATTAATTAATTTAATTAAAGGCCATATAAAGTGATTTTGTGATTCGTTAGGTTTTAGAGAGTTTCAATGGTTTATTTATGCCAATTAGGATGTGTTATGAGGTTTTGAGTTATTCCCATATTTTCCTTAATTTATTTAACTCATAATTAATTTATTTTAATTAAAATTAAGGTCTAAGATTATAATTTTAATATATTTAGATTTATTATCCAACAAATTATGAGAAATTAATCTAATGTGTATCTTAACATCAATTTTAATTCCCCAAAGTCTCAAATCATTTTGATAAATGGTTTGGGATTAATTTAGCTCTGAAATTTTTCATTCAAACACAAATTAATGCAAAAAATACTAAAAATTAATCAGGATTTTAATTTTAATGGATTTCTCTCATTAAGTGGAATCCATAGAGCCCAAATTTTTAATTTTTGGAGTTATATTTATTTTTCTATGATTTTTATTTTTTTTGGCATTTTTTCTTAATCTTTTAATTATAAAACCCAAAATTTTATTTTAAATGGGCCAAATCCATGTAGATCCGACGTGGCATCGCTTCCACGTGACATTTGTCTACACGGTATTCAGTGCCGTGACATTTATCCACGTGGATCTTGTTTCAAAATGGTGGCTTAGGTGGGCAAATTTTGGGTTATCCGATCAAAGATCGGATGGCTCTAATTGATCCATGATTTTCCTTAAGGGTTTCAATCAAATGATTTGATCCGTCCATTCCTAAAATAAGGAATGGAAGATGGAGATTATCTCTCTTTCGACGGGGATGAATGTTGAGAGTCCTCCATTGATTGAAGCTAATCTCCGGTGATCCAACTATCAAAATTACTCGATTTTGATTCTAAAACCATCAGTGAATGAAGTCAAATGGATCTATATGGTTTGATCTCACTTGAGATCAAACTTCTTTTGAAAAGTCCAAAAATTGAAAGCTTAAAGAAGGCTTTAATGGCATACCTAAAATCTTGTGATCTCTGGCGACGGGATTAACTCCAACAACTCTAGAATGATGTGATAAGGTTGTGGGAAGAAGGAATTGGATCCTCACCTTGTGGATTACCTCCTAGACCAAGCTCAGCCTCCTTTTAGTTCGCTTTGGTCATTTTCCCGCCTCATGGTGGTGAGGGGATCAGGGTAAGATTGAAATCAATTTCATGTGAGGTAGGAAAGATGATGGGAGAGTATGTCTATGCCTTTTGCCATTGGAGGCCGAAAGCCTCTTATTGGATTTTCCCTCTCCTTAGTACCATGGTTGATTGATGTTCTTGGAGGCTAGCTTTAAGGATCCTTAGCTGTTTAATAGCTGTCCAAGGCTTTAAGGAGGTGGATTTCTAAGGGGATGAGGGATTGTGCAAATTGGATTTAGCTTCCGCAATCCTAATTTGTCATGATATATTCCATCATTTTGGATGCATTTGGACTTGATTAATCCACTTGGTTTTGGTTGGAAATCATCCTAAATTCATTTTAGGATGGGTTTGAGTGCATTCCAAGGGATTGGGTTTGAACTTGGGTTCAATTATACAATTTAAGTAATTTTAATGTAAGTTGAGTTAACTCATTTCATTTGGTGAATTAGGACTAGGTTAATGCTTCAATTACATCAATTTCATTCTTTATGATGTTTTTAATTAATGGATTTCATGGAATTTGCAATTATCCAAGAGTTCACTCCATATTAAACCCGTTATGGCTTAAGTGGGTTGGGTTGGATTAGATTGAGTCAAATAGCTTATTTAGCTCAATTACAATGTATTGGAATTTCAATTATGTTGATCTAAGGATTTGGAATGCATTGAGTCAAACAATTTCATTTACTTAAGATTTAAAACCCAATTTGGTCCATCTTGGTCTTATGGGTTAAGCTTGGGTTAGGTTTGGATTTGATTGAGTAAAATGACAAAATTTGACCCAATTAGATTATGTTTGGACTCCAAGCATGCTTAAGCACATGTATGATATATTTTAGAGTCGTTAATTTTATTTAATTCAAGTGGATTTCAATTTTGAACCATTTGACCCAAATTAGGCTTAATGGGTTAAATTTGGGTCCATTTAGGTCAAATGATCAAATTGGCCAAATTGGACCCAATGATGGGCTAGTTTATGTTCAATAATCATTTTCAAATGATTTTGGACAATTTATTTTGGTTGATTTGAGTTTGATAACCAATAAAACCCATTTCAGCCCATTTAGGTCAAATGACTTAATTAGCCTAATTAATGACATATTGGACTTGTATTCTTTTAGATTCATGTTTAAATATGTTCATATCATCATCTAAATCATTTATAATAATTTTATTTGGCAAAATTTTGGTGGGTTGACCTTTGACTTGGTGGGACCCACATAAGTAAAACTTATGTTTGAAAGGTTGACCATTTTGACCTTGATTTGGGTTTAATTTTATTTTCTTTAATTTCATATGTTTTTGTTTAATTTTATTTGGATTTATTTTGATTTAATTTGAATTCTATGGGTTTATGTAATTCTCTAGCTTAATTAGGGTAATTAGGTTTAATTTTCTAAATTACTTAACCTAAGCTTAATTAGATTAATGTTTTAATTGGTATGTGTTTGATTTGGAAGTTCACTTTTGTTTGAGGTTTAGGTTGAGTTCTCCTAGACCCATTAGATTGTACTAAACCCAAGAAGGAATGCACTTACCAAGTATATATGCCTAATTGAGATTTAATATATTAGTGTCAATTACTAATTTTGGAAGGAATGTTAACCTCATCCAAAAATGAGGTCAACAATATTGCCTTCTTTTCTTGAATATAGGGGATCTTTACTGTTTACCTCATTTTGGATGAGGTTGACATTATCTAAATCTTAGTAATTAGAATTTTTAATCTTAAATTAGGAGCATCCTAATTAGACACTTAGAATACTACACTTAGTTACTAGGTGCATGACCAAATCAAAACTAATTAATAAATTAAATTAAACATAAATATAAAATCAAAATAAAACTTAAAGCCAAACACCTTATGGTGACAGCCTAGATTGCCTAGTAGGCCCAACCTGGACTTAACTTAGCCAAAATGGGTAGGTGAGTCTGATCAGTTCCAGATTCAACTAAATTGAATTCAACTCTAAATGAAACACATTTAAACTAAAATATAAATTCAATTGATCCTTAAATGAGTTAGTTGGATTGATTAATCAAATTAACTCGTTTAAGCTCAATTTGACCTAAGTCTAAATAAAATTAAATAAAATTAAAATTAAATTAAATTAAAATTAAATTAAATTAAATTAGAACAAAAGTACAGAATCAATGAAAAAGCATAAATAAACCCAAAAATAAATCTATATGAGGTTCAAATCGGTCAACCAGGATATTTGACATAAAGTTGACCAATGTTGGCACCAACCAAGTAAAAAGTCAACTAATTAAAATTTTATCAAATTAAGCCATCCCAAAGGCTCAAAATTACTAAATAAATATAATTAAACATAAGTCTAAACAAATCTGAATTCAAAGAGAGCCAAAATGGGTTAGTTGGGTCACTTGACCCAAGTAAGCTCCAAATAGACCCTATTGAACATAAACTCAAATTAAATTACAATAAAGCTGAATTAAATATTATAAATCATTTCAAATTTATATTTAAATACAAATTGACCTTACAGTGAGTTTAATTTGACCAATTTGATCATTTGACTGAAGTCAACCTGATACCCTTAAGCCCAAACTAGGCAACATAGGTCAAACTCAAAATTAAATTTAAATTAATTGAAATTGTTCAATGTAAATAATTTCAAATAATTCATCAAACATAATTAAGGCTTAATAAATTTTAAGATGTTTAATTGAGCCGTTTAACTTAATTTGACTCATTCTAGTTAAAGTGAGTCAAACTGAGTTTAAATCAAATTAAATTTAAACAAAATCAAATTAATTTATTTTAAATACTTTGAATAATCAAATCAAACTTAATTAAGACATAACTTCAACTCAAATATGCTAATGAGATTGATTGAATTGATTCAAACTAGTTTGGGTCAAATCAGGTTAACCTAAGGTAAACTCAAGTGAAATCATGCCAACTCAAAGCCTCTCAAATCTTGATTAAAGATAATGGAATTTCAGCTTAAATGAGAATGGAGAGAACTAAAAGTCCACAAAGGAGGAAAAAAAATCAAAGAAAGTGTCAAAAACACAAAATCCCCTAATGCATCTCCCCATTCTCATTTGATTTTTTTTTCATCCACTAAAACACCAAAATAACCAAACTCGATTGAACTTTGGTGGCACTTGATGGTTAAAGCAATTCAAGGGGAAGCAAGTGTGCAAATAAAATTTGTAGCTTTGTCTCGGCATCGATTTTGAATTGAAAATTTTATTCATTAGCTTGAGTGATGTAATTTTTAATTATCATAGCCAAGTTTTAGTTGTTGATACTTTGTGAAAGAGATTTACATGATTTTAAGATTTAGCCTTAGATTAAACCTTCTCCTTTGATTTAAAGCTTTAAACACAAGAAATTTTGTTTCCGTTGAGTTTGCTAGTGAACCGAATCATGGACGGACAACATAAGGTAGAAGTTCTGTTCTTTTCTAGTTCATTCACTGGCTAGGAGGAAGAAAATCTATCAACTATCCAGTTCCCCTTAATTAGGAGGATGGCTATGATTTGATCATCAAAAAAGGCTTCATTTAGTAGTTTAGAACGACAGGATCAATCAAGACCTTTCGATCTTTGATCGGATGGTCCAAATTGATCTATTTTTCCACTCAAATGCCACCTCAACAGTCGACTGGGCCAATAGGCTGATTGACATGCATGCACAGAACATAGTTAGTACTGACTCAAGGTTGATTGTGTTAGCTAGAAAAATATGAATTTTTTATTTTTTTAAAACATTTAAAACTACCTATAGCTTTAAAAATTCATAAGAAATAAAATACTCAATAAAAATTACAAATAACCCCTTATTGGATTTGTCTTTTAGAGAGGAATCTAATAAATCCAAAATTCCTAAATTTTGTTATGTATTTTGGGAATAATTTTAGTTTAAATATAAATTAATTTTATTTATTTAATCATAAAATATTAATCAAATTAACTTGAAATTTTCTATGTATTGAAATTGACACTAAGACACACCTATCATAAAAATTTCAAGTTTAAATGATGAGTGGACTAAAAGTTATTGGATTTCAAAGTTCAATTGTCTAAATTTATAAAATATTTAATTTACAAATCAAGAAAATAAGGAAAAATTATAAAATTGCTCAAACCATTATAAATAACTTTAATAAATAATAGAAAAATATTAAAATCCTCTAAAACTCACTAAACCCCAAAATAATTTAATTAGGTGATTAAATGAATTAATTCATTCATTTAATTAACTTGAACTTTAATAAATCATGATAAGTCATTTAAAAATCTACATAAATCCTCTATGGATTCCTCTTCGAGAGAGGAATTTTAGAAAATTAAAAGCCCAATTAATTCTCATTATTTTATATTTTATTTGAGTTTTATTAAAAATCTTAAAATCTTAATTATGCTTAAAATACACCTCTCATTAGGGATGAAACTTTAGAAAAATGAAATAGACAATGAAATTCACTTTCCATAAAAAATTTCAAGTGAAAATGACTTATGGATACAAAACTATAAAATTTTGAAATCATTGGATAATTTAAATAAATAAAATTCATAAAAATTCCAAAAATTTACCAAAATTAATTTATAACACTCTCAATAACATTAGAGGACTTTGGGAAATTTTTTAAGCTCCTTGAAGTTGTTAAAATTCCAAAATCATAGAAAAGTAAAATAAATCAAATACTAAGTAAAATTATCAACAAATCACAACTTAAACCCTCATTGATTATAACCTAAATTGGATATAGTAAACGTAAATTAATTTTCAATTTACACCAACTAAACTTAATAAATACAATTAATCATTAATTAGAATGTTACTTAATTGATCATGAGAAACTCAAATTAAGTACCAATTAGATTCCAAACTCAATTAAATCAACCTAAATCATCGATCATTAATTGAATCATTAATCAGAACTAATCATGCAAAATTAAATCAAATTAGACTTCAATTTAAGCTAACTAATCAACTTAAATCATCTGAAAACACACTCAAAAGAAAGAAAAATCAAACCTTAATAAATTTGACTAAGATTAGATTACCTCTTTGATCTAAACTAAATTCAATTGACCATAATCAGTCTTTAATTGAATAAATCACCTAAGCTAAGCATCTAATTACATCAATTATAATGAATTTGATTATAGTTAATTAAAACTTTAATTAAAATCAATCATTGGTTAAACTAAAGACTAATCAACCATTGACTCAATCCTAATTGATTAAATCATTTTTTAATCATGATAAACTGAACTAAACATCAATTAGGTTTTGGTATGATAATTAATTAATCTATATAATCATTTATGCTAATGAATGATCACTTAATTAGAGTGATGTAATTGATCATTAAGTAAAATAAGCTCCTTAATTAAACTCTTAATCAAATAAATTACTTAATAAAATAAATGCTTTGTTAATAATCAATCTTACATTAACTGAATTAATTATCCAACCAAAAGCTCCTTAATTAAACTCTTAATCAAAAAAATTAGTTAATAAAATGAAAGGTTAACTAATCATTAATCTTATGTTAATTTAATTAATTATCCAATCAAATTAAGATTAATTAATTCATTAACTCTTAGCTAAGATAAACTTTTAATCAAATCAATAATTTAACTAAACTATATTAAATTTAACAAGTTGAGTAGAAAAAATAATTCTTAAATTATGTTGAACTTAAACCAAATACTTAATTAAATTCATCAAAATCTTGGTTGATTAAATTACGAGTTAATGCCTAATTAATCTAATTAAACTCTTTAATCAAACTAATCATATAACTAAATTAATCATGTTAAATTTAAATTATCATAAATTAATTTAAGTCAATTAATCATGATTAGTTTAATCATTAACTTTTATTTAATTAAGTCCTTAATCAAACTTACCATTTAATTATCTTAACTTTATCAACACCAAATTCTCTTTAATTAAACCAAATCGATTAAACACCCAGCTAATTTAAACCTAATTTGAATAAATTCTAAAAAATTAACCATTAATTAAATTTCAACTATTTGAATTAATGAAGATTGGATTAATTGTTCATCATATATTAACCAATTTATTTATAATAAATTAAAATAAATATTAATCAAACCATAGTCAAATTGACAATGCAACCTAATTAATGAAGCTTTAAGTAAATTTTAAAAAAAATTCAATCAAGAACATTTAATAATAATCACTCATCAAATCTTAATTAAGATAATTATGCAATTAATATAATTTAATTAAAATTTTGATCAATCATTAATTTGGTTATTTAAGTTAAAGAATTAATCTAAACATATTAACTAATCATTGACTGAATTGGTCACATAAATTTAGTTGAAAATTACTTAAACCCTTAACTAGAATAAGCACTTAATTTGGTTAACTAATTTTTTTTTAAAAAAAGAAAAGAACATAATCAAAATTTAACTAGAGTTACCATTAAATCAACTGGCTTGGAATGAAACTAATCAAAATCTCAATTAAATAAGTTCACCTTTTCCAAGTATAAGTGATCAAACCTTAGTTGGATCAATCAGCATTTGATTAACTTAAACTAAGTCCATCATGTAAATAAGACATCAAAATAAATTTTAATCAAATGATTAAATCAAACATTCTATCAAACCTATAATTGAATTAATCATCTAATTAAATTGATCTTATGAAGCCTAAATAATCTTTAAATAAATTAAAGTAATCAAATAATAGTTTGATCAAGTCACTTAAATTTGACAAGTTATATTAAATAAAACTTAACTATATTAATCAATCAAATTAAACATAAATAATCAATTAATTATTCAATATATCAAGTCAAAATCAAATCAAGTTAACTAAACCAAATTATATTATAACTAATTCAATCAAACATAATTAAATTTAATCAAATTAATTTAAATAAATATATTATAAATCCAAACCAAACAAATCTCATGTATCATAAGAAAGTTTAATTAACAAACCCCAAAATTACTAAAATACCTCTTAAACAAACTAAATAGATGAATATATAAAATAGATGCATTATAATATTAAATTAATTAGACTTAAATTTAAACATAAAATCACTATACTCAAATAATGATAAATCTAGTTCCAACAAACATAAGCCACATAAGTTGATAAAAGCCAATAGAGTTAATTAAACATTAAGCTAGATGAAATCAAATAATTAGATCTTAAATTGAAATGGACATAATGAGATTAAAATATAACTATTATCTTAACATTAATAATTATTAAATTAATCAAATGAAACTTAATTTAACTAAACCATTTAAGAAAGTCAATTTCATAAATCAATATAAAATAAATAAAACTAAATTGAAAATTAAATTTAAATGAACTTGACAAAATTAAAGAAATTAATGGATAAACTCAAATCAACCTTAATGAAATCATTAAATTCAAACAAAAATGACCTAAGATTATACATTAACAACCAAATTAAAATTATAAATGAATTGAACAAATGTTAATCAAATTAAAGCTTAACTAAGAAAAAAAAAGTTAAATGAAATATATTGATCTTTAGGTTATATTTATGAAGTGAATATTTGCCTTCTTGGTGATGATTTTACTTTATTAGGATTAGGGTGTTAAGTAGGTTGTGCCTTGACATAAGCAAGGCTTAACGTCCTTTCCATCCGTAAAACCTAAATTCAACATTAACATAAAAATGGACTAAAATTAGAAATAAAATTAGAAATTAACTAATTAATTTAAGGTAAAACCACCCAACGGCAATCAACAAACCTTAAACTCAAATCAAAACTTAAACTTAAAGAATCCTAGCGGACTTGCTACACTAGCTCTCTTTCACACACTACAATACTATGTCACCAACCTCAAAATTAGGTTATGCTCATGTGTTAATTGTGCTACGATGATTTTTATTATTTTATGCAGTATTATTTTAGATTGGTTGGCTAGGATTATTTTCTCGCTAGTCTAAATGTTAAGATGTCTTTCTTAGATTAAAGTTGTTTTCTAAAGGGGGCTCTGCTTAAAGAAATTGCTATAATAAAAAAAAGTATAAATGTTATTTACTTATAGGTACTTTGATTAAATTTCTAAGCATAGCCCATTAGGACAAGTGGGCTTGATAACCATCAATGCAAAGCCCATGTATTTAATATAAACTATTGGTGTGTTGTTTGATTTTCTTGATCTTTATTTTGCATGGTTTAAGCTTTTATTTTAAAATTTAAAATATAATTTGATCCTAGAAGTAGGTTAGGATCTATGAGATTTAGGATTAATAAAAGTTTATTGTACTTATTTGATAGTCCCTAGTGGAGCCTAATGAGGTCCCTGAAGAAGGCGATGATCTAGAAGTCAAATGAAGACAACAAATATTAAAATTTTAATTCTAGGCCGAGCTGTATAAGGGCAGAGCTCGGCTGTCCACTTTATTTTTTTAGGTGTATATGCATTGGCCTATTTTATTTAATTTATTTGGCTTAATTTATTTTAGGGTGCATAATAAAACTGTATTCTTTTCATAGATTTCTTTCTGTGATTGCTATATGTTGTGATGAAGCCTCAATGCGTTAAGTTCTTAGAAAAATTGAAAATTTCTACCACATTAAATTGATTCAACTCAAATATAAATATATAACCTCTCTATAAATAAAGTCCAATGCGTCAATAACTAAAAACAACTAGAAATAATTAGAATTTCTAAATCATGCTAGCATATTCTTTGTACTTTTAAATTTGGTGTTTTACCCATTGCACATAAGGGAGCTTCTGACCTGTGCGGATGACCACCATTTTTGGAGAGTACATTATTTTATTGATTTGACCCATAATATTTTTCTAACTATATCTTTTCATAGGCCTGCTTTTCATACCTAAAGACTTTAAATAAAATTATAATTTAAAATACATAAAAAATGAAAATTGTTAGATTGGTTAAGTGCATAACATGCTAGTCATTATCTTAAGATTAGAGAGTGAGTTTAGGCTCTTAGTTTCCTTTCCTAAATACAACTTCTCAACCATCTTGCATAACATACGATCAAGCTCAAGGTTTTAAAATCCTTAGGTGGTGTTAGCTGGAAACCCTTACGAGCATGAAGTAAGTCTATATCAGTCGAGATAGGTTAATCTTTTCAAGTGAGAAAGAAGAACTTATATTTCCCAAATTCATAAAATTGAACTAAGTTGAAACTCTAACTTATGTTAAAAGCACTTTTTGACTTAGATTTTGAAGCATCATATTGGAATAAGTCTTCAACTCTACGCATTTCTATAGTATTATAGTGTTAGAATATAAGTCGTACACTTCTAATTAAATATCAACTCAAAATCTAAGTAATTTTAATTCCGAAACTATAAAGCACAATAGTAGGATAGTTCAAATGTTTACTAGGCTTTCCAATATCTAAAGCATTTCTTACTTAATCACTTTCAGCTTCCAAAAGAACATTTCTTCTTTGGAACATTCCTTCTGAATTTCCAAATGACTACCCTTTTAAGAAAAGCTTTGAAATCCACAAAGATAAATGTCACTTTCTTTAATTAAGAGTATTCTTAGAAAGATTTTATTTTCTTCTAATATGTAATTAACTATAGGGACTTTCCCTTATAAGGAGCTATGAACCTTGAAATATAATAAACCCTGTTTTACTTCTCCATATAATTTAGGGGAAAAATCTTAGTACATCAAAACCTATCAACCTTAGTCTTTATTAAGTAATCAAATCCATTATAGGGTAACATCTTTATCTTTTAAGATAATATAATTAATTCTTAATGACGTAATTGATTGCTTAAATAAGAAGCCCCAAGATCTGCATGGTGTTTTAAATAAAATTTTCACATATTATTCTGGTGACTCCATTAAGGGGTGGTTCCTCTCTCCATCTTTAGAAATTGATTTTTATCTCTATATAATGATAGTGCATTTATGCCACTCATGAGTCGATTGCCTTTCTTTTCATTAGGTGCCTCCATTTCATCCTTAGTAGAGCCCACCTAACATCTTAGTTTAGGTTCTAAAACCCCTAGTTTATCACAGTCTAATAAATGGGTCCTAGAATCTTCATTGAAGTCCAATTTAAATATAAAAAAATTATAATTTCTATTATTTTAATATCTCCAAAGCTTTTATAAAAGCTTAAGAGGGATAAGGCAGGGTCCCTAAAATTAATATCCCTTTATTCTTATACATTCAACAAGCGCTCATGAGTGTATGTTGAGATAAGGATTTTTCTTTGAAAAGTTTTTTCTTGAAGATTTTCAAAAATTCATAAGATAAATAACTAATATTGTTTATTTTTCATTACATAAAATGGTTGGATAGTTGATCTTCTCTAATTTCGGAATTAACTTTGTTGTTGATAGTGGAAAACTACTTGATAGATCTGTGATTTAGTTTGATACTAATTTTAAAGATATAAATAAGACATTTGATGGAATTACCTTAGCTCCACTAAGTATTAGCTTTGTCCAAGATAGGAAACTCATGTTGGAGTTCACTCTAGGTCATGGGGCCACTATTTCTACCCCCTCTTTTGAAAATAAGAGAGCACCTGACACTCTGACACTTTAGTCCTTAGGCCTATTGTAGATTCAAGCATAGGTAGCCTAACTAAAGGACTAAGCAACCCCTGGCTGAGTCTGCCAATTTCATTGCTACTAGCACTTTTGAGATTGGGCTCGCTTCAAATATATCTGAGATGACTAGAACCCAAATAAAGAATAGAAATAAAAGATTGAAGAGAAGGTTAGTGAAAGAGAGGTTACAAGTTCAAACAAAAATATTAGAGGATGCTATGACTAAGAAGGGGTTTACCATTCTTGACACCTCACTACTTTTGGGTGAAAGTAGATTCCACCAACTCTCTATCGCACTAGGGAAGGAGAGCTTGAGAAGGATAGTGAGTTCTTCATCTTATTCTTTTTTGCTATGAGACTCAATAATTACATAAACAAATGAAAAAAGAACATCAAAATAGAATGAGACTAATCTTTCAGGAGATAGTGGATGCCTCCAAACGTACTAAGGAGTCCATACTCAAGGTTATGAAAAGAAAAATCTCTAAGGATAAAGAGGTATACTTGGAAAAGATGTTGATGCTACTGCCTAAGTTAGAAACTAGGATGGCCCCTAAGATTAGAAAGCACCATTCATAAGCGATATCGATCACCACTGATAGATATTATCGCCTCGGAAGACCTAGGTCTGACCACAATGATGACATTTCTTGGTAGGTCAAGGGAAATGTAGTAGTCATAAACCTAAAATTAGAAATTCCTATGTACTAGTGAAGAGGGACCACATATCTATAGAACCCATTTTGTCCCATGCACCATCCACAAAGTCACTATCCACTTCCATAACCTAACCATCCCTATAAAGACTCAAGAGAGGGTCCTTCATTATCACCTCTACTTGTTAAAGAAAGATTGGCTTCTTTAAAGCCATGTCCTAATATGGAAAAATTGGCTTCCCTAAAATCATCTCCCTACTCTCATGAGGTGATTGATGTTGGACAACTTGATTTAGGAGCCTCTCTTGAACAAAAGAGTAAACCAATTATTCATAAAGAAGGATTAAGTGATAATAAAGTAAACAATGAAGAGAAAATAGGAATATAAGACACCAATGTAGAAGATTAGGTAGATGACATGATTCTGGATGATAAAGAGTATACTCCTTATACTCTGGTCGAGGCAAATTATGAAAAGGTTATTAAAGAGCTTTTAGAAGAAATAAAAGATTCAATTAGAGAAGAGGAAGAAGAATAAAGAAGATTAGCTGAAGAGAGGGGTTACAATGTTAATTAGGATGACCTCTTAGCTAATGACCTAGGAAGAGATGAAACACATATTTTCATGGTTGACACTAGGTCATCTCAAAGGGAGTTTGAAGAAGTGCAGAATCCTATGGAGGAGAGGGTGTCATACTTTATCTTGCCCGAGCATCTACTTCTTTAGCTCCAAAAGAAAGATGATCTAATGTCTAAGATGCATATGAGGATGGAAGAGACGATGGCCATAGTGTTAGCCTTATAAGGCTAATCACCTGTCTTGCACTAAAATCAAGGATAACTGGATCGGCCTGAAAACATTTGGGTGGTCAAAGAGAGAAAAATAGCATCAAATGTGGGATAACATAGTCATGATAAGAAAATAGTAGAGAGTGTCCAACATGAGAGAGATTTAAAACGCTTAATAGAGCAACAAGTTAAGGATGCATTGACCTAATTTCATGGCACTAGATTGGTTCTAAAAGTAGACTCTACCCCAAGAATTTGATGTGGTATCTTCTTTAGGGATTTGTTCCCCATTCTTTTAAAGTCTTTGATGGGACAACCAATCCATCATAGCAGTTAGCACACTTTAAAGATAGCTGTTGTAATGCCAGGGTAAGTGATGCCAAATTATATAAATAATTTATCAGTAGTTTGTTTAGTGTAGCATTCAAATAGTATGTTGAGCTACCAAATGGATCACTCTAGATAATCGCTAAATTAAAAACCTATTTGTTAAGAGATTTGCAGGTGCATAACACTACATTATGGTCAAGGATCTGGTTGTAGAGAAATAGAAGTTGAATGAGTCCCTAATTGATTATATCATTAGGTGGAGAAACTTAAGTATAAAATGTGAACTATAATTACAAGAACAACATGTTGTGAAAGTCCTCCTTAAGCATATTCATGGCCTAGTGGCATTCCTTCTAAAAGGGTTTACGATGAGGACTTTCAAAAAACTTTTTGAGTAAGGCTTCTAGTTTCAAGGAAGAAGCATCCCGCTTACCCTTTTTGAAGAATCAGTCTCATTCGAGCTTAGAAGGAATAGTCCACATAAAATATTGGAAAAGAAATCAGGGTTAGTGTTAGTAGTAGATAAGAAGAAGGCATTAATTAGAATACAATTAAAAAAGCCTCTTCCTTCTTCACAACAACTGCAACCACTACCACAGTAGTAGCAAGCAGTGCTTAGAAAGTAGTATTTCACTACTTTTGAAGATAGATTAACCAGAAATATTCTTCAAAAAGGAAAATAATGTTCAAATATTTAGTGAAGAAGGTAAACTTCAAATTACTAGAGGAAGTGGGTAGGGTTGATGACCATAACTATTGCCCCTACCATCGTATGTTAGGACATGTGATTGAAGATTATTTCACATTCAAAGACTAGCTCGAGAGGAACTTCAAGCGAGGGGCAGTTGTGATCCCAAAGAATACCATATTGATCTTGGGTAGAGGTCAATTAAGGTAGTCAGAGGTGAGCCTTCTATTTCTTCTAAAAGCATCCTTCATTTTGATGAATAGGATATAGCTTTGTGTCATTCGTCAAAGAAGTTTTTAATCAAAGCATTTAAATCATCCCTGCAATGTCCAAGAGGAAAATCGAAAGCCACCAATCTAGGTTGATTAGCCAATTTCAAGAAGTCACTCAAGGATGTCCCTTCTTCAGTCCCTCCAGAAACCTTAAGTGAGTAGGAGTTTAGGAGAAAGTGGGGAAAGTGAGAGAAAATATGTACCTGATAATAAAATCATTATTAATGCAGACGACAAGGCCAAACCCTACACCCCCCCTCACTCTGTATCCCTTTTATTCTAGAATTTGTGTGCAAACTTTTCCTGTGTCATTTAGAAGACAACAAAAGAAATAATTAAAATTTTAAGATAAAAATAGTGATAAAACTTCAATCCCAACAAAAATAATTCTCAAAATAATTTGCATAATCTTTGTGACCCCAAGGTATTGCTAGAATTAGGTTTGATAGTGATGCTCTTATTTTCAACTTTCAAAGTGTGCCTTTGAGAATTGATTTAAAATTTTCAAACTATGATAGTTCAATAGGAGAACACAAGAAAACCATTATAGATATAGTTGACCCTACCTCTGAGTTAGAAGAGATTATTGAACTCAATTTTCATAATGGCAGAGTCTTACAACTTAGAATGGCACTAAAAGAAAGAGTAAACAAATCATTGATAGTAACCAAATTCTTGGGATTCCATAAGAAAATCAAACTCATAATTCATCAACACCAAAAATTTGTTCTTTTATAGGTTAATTACAATGTTCTAGCCCATCTTAGGAAGCTAACTGTAAAGTTGAGTACCTATGATACCCTTGTTATCTCTAAGAAAATGAATCATTGATCAAGGCATTACTAGACCTAGAAATTTGCCTAGCTCAATTAGCAGCATCTTCTTATGATGAAGCATTCTACTTCAATGAAGTTCCTACAGTTACCTTCTCTGATGAAAATTTACTACTAGGAACTGTTGACCAGAACAACCTCTTTATATAATGGTTAGTGTGGATAATTTTAAGCTCTCTAGTGTACTTGCTGACCTGGGTGCATCGGTCAACATCATGAATGTTAAAATTTTAGCTTATTTGAGAGTGGATGCATTCAGGATCTAAAAAGATGATGTTGTGTGGATTCAATGAAAATGGAAAATGAGCCTTAACATCAATTACATTATTATTAGAAATAGGAAATTTGAAATTGAAGCTAAGTTTAAATTATAGATTCACAAATATTCTTTAGTGTTCTTTTGGGTAGGCCTTGGATCCATGAGTATAGAATGGTCCCTTCTAGCCTCCATCAATGCATTAAATACACATGAGATGGAGCTGAACATATTATAAATGGGACATTGTTGACCACATTTTTTAGGATGAGCTCTCAACCCCTCCATCTTAGGCATAGGATTTCTCTTAGACTTTAAGAGATCCTTAGTCTTAAGACACATCTAGTGATTAGGTGGACATTCAACCTAGCCCTAGAGACTTAGAAGAGTTAGCCATAGGAATAGGTCATGCCTTAGGGGTGTTAGGAAAATTTTCCTATCCTATATCTTGAGCTAAAATCCTCACTTCCTCTCTTCAAGTCAAACTCCAAATCAAACTAACTCTAAACTCCAAATCAAATCAACATTAAAACTTAAATAAATTCCAACTTAATTGATTTTCTCAAACTCAAATAAATTCCAAATGATTGAAGCATATGATAGAAATTCCAAGTTCAAAAATATTTCCTAAGTCCTTTGATTCCCTCTTATGGACTTAGCCTAAATCAAATCCAAATCAATTCAAAGGAAATTTTTCATAACCATTTATATTCTCATTTATATTCACAAATATAAATGAAATATAAATTCAAATATCCAAAAATGAATTCAAAACTCAAACTCAAATTCAATCAAAATTCAACCTAAGCCTTTCGAGTCAAATTCTTGAACTTAGCCAAATCAAATTCAAATCAAGCAAAACCCTTTGATTTGTCTTCATGATTCAATCAATCTTTCAATCATAAACCAAATATAAACATAAACTTTAAACACCAAACCAAAAATCAATTCAAAACTCAAATCCAAATTCAATCAAAATTCAACCTAAGCCTTTCAAGTCAAATTCTTGAACTTAGCCAAATCAAATTCAAATCAAGCCAAACCCTTGATTTTTCTTCATGATTCAATCAATACCTAAATCATGAATCCAAATATAAAAATAAACTTTAAACATCAAACAAAAAATCAATTCAAAACTCAAATCCAAATTCAATCAAAATTTAACCTAAGCCTTTCAAGTCAAATTCTTGTACTTAGTCAAATCAAATTCAAATCAAACCAAACCCTTGATTTTTCTTCATGATTCAATCAATCCTTCAATCATGAATCCAAATATAAATATAAACTCCAATTATCAAACCAAAACTAAATTCAAAAATCAAACCCAAGTCAAACTCATGTTCACCCTTTGAACTTGAAATTGTCAAATGAATCAAAACCCATTTGGCTTCAAATCACTTTGGAAATGGATTTATATTTCAGTCATAAGTCCATATGTGAGTTCAATCAATCTCAAATCAAGTTTTGACCAAGCCATTTGACCTACTTAGGCTCACTTGACCCAAAGTGACCTAAAGTACCTCTTATGAGCCAAATTTTAATCCTAACCAAATTGGATTGAACTAAGCCCACCTAAGCCTCACATTATGAGCAACAATCGTCATGAGATAATCAATCACTCAAATTGGGTCAAACTAAGTCAAACCTAAGGGTTGACCAAGTTAACATTTGACAAAAATGAAACCTAAACTAGCCAAAATCCATCATAGGCTAAATTGATTGAAACCATTGATCAAAACTCATTCATGATCAATGTTTGAATTTGACCAAGTCATCATTTGAGCCTAACCTATCCCAATTGGACACTTGACCCAAGTTGACCCAACTTGACCTAAAATATCAAAATATATCAAAACTTGATCTAAGCCAAATTGATTGAAACCAATGGATCAAGTTCATTCCAAATTGTTGTTGAACTTGACCAAAGCCCCAAGGACCAACCTAGCCCAATTGACCATGAACCCAACTTGACCTAATAGGTCAAATTGAGCCAAATCTAAATATAAACCAAATTGATTGGAAAGAAAGATACCAATCCATTTCAAATGATCAACCAAGCATAACCCAACCCATGACCTAACCCAAATAGGTCAAATGGGTCAAATTGGTCAACTTGACCCATTTGACCTAAATGAAATCAAATGAATCAAATTCAAATATAAAATCAAATTGAATCAAACCAATGATGCCATAAAATTTCAAATGGTCATATGAACTTGACTTAATTTGATCAATTGGTCAACTTGACCTAAGTTGACCCATTTTGACCTAAATGGGTCAACATGAGCTAAATCATATCAAACCAACTCCAAATTCAATGAAACTTGTCCTAACCCATTTTCAATCATGCCAAACATATTCAAATTGAAAATCAAGGTCCAATGACCATTTTACCACTAGGCCATAGGGTAACCTAAAATTAAAACCACTTGGAATTTGGTCAATTTATTTTCATGGACACTTGGCATCCTCTCAGTGGACCAAATAGTCACTAATGGATGTGATACATATGACCCAATGGGTTTGGGTCAGCCCAACCCAACCTAAGGCTAAAACTGACCACCCCCATGGACATAGGCACATGAGAATTATTTCTCCACCCATTTCAAGCACATGGTACTCCTCCACTACTTCTCCCTGGCCAAACCAAATGTAATGCCACCCTAAACGGCCTAACAAACCCACTCAAGGTGTATTAGATCAAAATGGCAAGAAGCTGTCAGATGTTCCTTCAAGGGGAGATATACTCCCATTTCAACTCATCTCTCTTGCATTTGATTGAGTAAAAGAAAGTCAGAGCTAGAATTCTAGAGCCCATCCAAGCTTCCTAGAGCCAATTCAACTTCTCCATTTCCGATTTCTCCAAGCCAAAAATAGGGGAGGTTGCAAGAAAATCCAACTTAGCCAATACATAAAACCAATCCAATTCCTTCTTCGAGCACCCTCAGAGGGCCTAGTTGAACTCATCCCAAGCTTAATCCAAGTTCTTCAAGCAAGGGAGGTGGTGTCTAGACCAAGGTCGAGCCCAATTGAAGGAGATCTTGACCCATAAGAAGATCCACTCAAACAAATCACCTCACCTTCAACAGACTGCCTCTCACTGGGACTTACTCATCACTCAAGCTCGAAGCCTCATGAGGTATGCCATCAACTTGAGCTTAAACTAGAGAGTGTGTGGTCTTTTGTGAAGTGATTTAATCTCAAGCAAAGGCCATTGACGTGGTCCCCCCCTGCCGATGAGTGATGGGTTCAATCTGAGCTCAATCGCTCGATCTTTCCATGGAAGGTGGATGTCCTTCTCCAGTGTAGATGTTGGATCATGGGCCATCCATCCATGCATTTTGGATGGACAACCATGACTGTATGTGTAGGATTTGATTTAACTTTAATACATCTCGCCATTTGATCCTTGATCGGACGGATGGGGAGAAAGTGCATAGCCATCGATCTGCTACGATGTGACAAGTGGCCTCTCATCATGCCACATGGAAAGCGCATGCGTCGGTGGCCGTGGATAGATTAGTCACATAATTAGGGGATTAATTACCTAATAAGCTTAGAAACTTTAAATATTCATAACTAATTATAGAAAAATTAGAAAAATATATAATACAAAGCATTGGAAAGGTAATTCAAAGAGGAATTTTCTAAAATTAATTTCACTTAATTTTGAATAATGATATTTTCTAAATTAGGGTTTTATTAGGAATGTAATTACATTAATTACTCCCTAATTATTCCACTAATTAATTCCAAACTTCATAGGGTTGATTAATGGGATGACCTCTACCTTCATGATTTTCTTGGAATTTATTAATGGCTTAATTATGATAATTGCTTGGCTCATTCCTAATTATCTTAATCCATTAAATGATTAATTAACCATTTAAATAGTGATAAATGCACTAATTAATTTTACTAATTACCTTAGGATAGTGAGTGAGCTTAGGCAATGGGATTAGGGGTTCTTTCCCATATGTTTTTCCCTAAGTTTATTTCATTTGGATTAAAATATAATTAAGATGCAAAATTAATTAAATAATTTAATAATATAATAAAATGGCTTAATTAATCAAAATTTTAAAATCGAAACACTCCGGAACTTAACTAATTCATCTTGAGTAGATTCTTGGGTGTTCAATAGCCCAAGTGGCCTAAGGAAATTAAAATCTAACCCATTTGTGTGTGAAGGGTTATGAAAGTACTTAAATTAAATCTTTAGCTTAATTAATCATTAATTATGAGCCAATTGCATTAGACCCTTTCTTTCCTAGGTGCATTGCTGATTTAAATTCCTTGTGTGATTTTATGTCATATCATTGGCTCATAATTATGGGATTAAATATGTTAAAATGGTGTGTTGGTAATTAACACACTTAATTCACACCTTAACCTAACTAAGGCATAAAATAGATCTAATCACCTAAAAATTAAAAAAGTAACCTTGGGGAATGGGTTAGGACCAGCAAACTCATCTCACATTTCTCAAATTGAAGTCAAACTCAAACAAAATTCAAACTCTCCTTAAGACAAATTTGATTTACTTTAAATAATCTTATTCATAGGATTGTCTTTAAGAATTAATTAGGGTGAATGAACTTACATTGCTTTCATCACTTTATTTCTTGTATAATATGCTAAATGTGTATGCCATATGAAAATCATGAATTCATGCTTTTTTAAAATCAAATTAAAATGAAATATTTTCTTTATGTCAAATTGCATGTTTTGGCTAAAGTAAGAATATGAATGGCTATTATCACTATTAAATCTAAAATTGTTTTTAAAACTTATAAATCAATCATCAAAATTGAAAGGTATGCTACTTATTATTATCTATAAGCTTGCATGTAACTAAAAATATAAAGATGTGCATAGTGTGGTTTTCCTTCTCTTTTCTTTTAGCATAGTTTTGAATAGGATTCAACAAAGTGTATAATTCATTTGAAAATAATATAACACTTGCTTAAATCCTTTCCTATTCATTCCTATGTTATTACTTAAGAAGGACATCCACACTTATACATATAAATTGCATAAATAAATCAAACAAACAAACACAAACTTTTGCATCTTTCTTTTCCATTCATTTCTTTTGTACATGCATATGTATTTAAGGAAAGTGTTATATTAGTCTGGACAACCCAGGTTGCAGGATTTAAGTAGCCTTCAGTAGGTCTAGTACCTTACACCCCTGGTGCTAACAATGATGTTGAACTCACTTATGCCTTTCATACATATAAATGTGCATATGAAAAATGGATAAAAGAAATCCCTCTTTTCTACTTAATGAAAATCATGCATCATCAAGCATCCAAATTTTCTTAAGTAACACTACTTAGCATTCATCATTAAGGTGTGCTAAACATTTCCATTTGCATGTATAGATATGTTTAGGATTCATTTATATGCATGTTATACATGTTGGAAAAAAGATGAAGTGATGTGTGTTTTGTGACATTAATTCACTTAATCTTAAAATGCCTTTCTTTTGAATAGGTTTGTTTAAGAAAATCTAAAATAATTAATTAAACACATAATAAACATTCACTAAATAAGAATAAAATATGAATCTACCTTAGAAATCACTTAAGGTAGGGAGGAAAGAGAAGTTCCCTTCTCTTTTCCTCTCTTTACAACACCTAGTAATTAAACCTAGGTTCATTCAAACCTAATCAAAACAAAAAATAAAATTAACCTAAATCAATTAAAGAAATTAAATGAAACCACCCTCTAAGTAAAACTTTTCATACTTAGAAAATTTAAACCCTAAAGCCTAGCTAAGCATACCACACAAACCTTTTAAAGCACACATATTTGACTAAGTCACCATTTCTAGCTTTAGGTTAGGGCGGTGCATGGTTTGATGCTTTATTTTTATTTTATGATGTAATATTTTACGGATGTTAGGGTGTGTATAGATAATGATGTAGGATGATTTAGTCTAATCATTATCTTCAGAGATTGTGCTTAAGGGCTAATAAAAATATAAAATTTTTTTTGTCGGTGCTTATACCCCAAGCATAATAATATAGGTGGACTTGGTTACTCATGTGTGGAGTGCTAAGTCCAATATATGCTCATACATGATTGGGAATGTGTGGTTCATTTAGCTAATCTCTATTTTGCAAGTTTTAGTTAGATTTACTTTTTCCCTTTTTCATGTAATTTTGCAATTAGGATTTTGGAATGATTTTTATGGGGGATTAGGATGAGCATTGGTTATAAGATTACATCTTATGTACCATGTGAAGCCTTTGGAGCAACCACATTCCAACCATCCAAAAGAAGGAACCAAAAGAAGAAAGAAGAAAGAACAAAAGAAGAAAAGAAGAAAGAAAGAAACGAAGAATGAAGACCCCACCCCCATAACATGAATTCCATGCTTAAATTGTATTTAATTCATTTGTAATTTGGGTTGTATAGGGTAGAGCTTGGCTACCCAATTTGTTTTTCAGGTTTGTGAGGTGAAGCCCGACCACAAATGGCATTTTATTCTTTTGCGTTAGTTTTATAAATTGATTGATGCTTATTTAACTTGTACATTAAGATGGCATCTTTTACTAGTTTCTTCCTTGCTTTGATGTATGGTCTAGATGATGATTAGGCTCTTAGAAAAAATAAATCTTTTACAAAATTAATCAACTCAAAATTAAAAATAAACAACTTATAACCTCATCTAAAGCCTAAGTTAAAATCAAGATAAAAGAAGTAGCAACCCTTTAGTTAGATGTGTACTTTCTTTTCTAACATCACACATAAAAAACATATTATTTCAGTCTTGATTGGAGGGCTTCCATCTTTGCCAAAGAACTTGGCTTGACCTGTGAGAGCTATGGTAGAAACACACCTCCTTATCTTTCTGATTTCTGCCCATAATCTAATTTCTCATGCATTAGGCATAAAGAATCCTAAAGCCCGTATCAAATTGATTGTCCAAAAAAAAAAATAAAACATATAAAAAGTTTGCATTATATTTAAGTCATTATAACATGCCCTTATATGATCTAGTCTCTTAGAAAGTGTGTTTAAGGACTTAGACTCTTTCTAAATAAATAACAATATTGTTATCTTGCATAAGCATATGACTTGGCTACATTTTTTAAAACCATAGGAGGAGTTAGTTGGTGGCCACCCCCAGGCGGTTGTAAAATAGCAGTGTGATTTATCCTCTCTTAGAGGTAAACCAAATACCCATTTTTAGATTTAGGTGTTTTTTATCGCCAAACTCCTTAGATTTAGGTTCAGAGGTTGCTATTTCCCTTTACGAGTTACGAGCATAAATCCTCACCTCATAGGCATTTTCATGACCTTGTATCATGGAATTATAAGCCATACCATTCTAATAAAAATTTAACTCAAATAAATCAATTGAATTTCAAAAATATAAATCCTAACCATAGGATAGTTTGGGATGTTTATTAGGCTTCCTAGTATCTTAAGCATCCCCTACTTATTTTCATTTGGCTTCGAAAAGAGCTCCCTCCTCTTGATCAATCTCACTTGACTTTCTAAAAATAAATCAATCAATTGATAGTCCTATCCATTCAAAATCTTTGGAGACAATGATCATTTACCTTAATCGAGAGTATTCCTGAGGAATATCATTCCTTATGATGTAATTATCTATGAGAGCTTACCCCTGTAGGAAACTTAATGAACCCGATTTAAAATAAACCCTGTTTCACTTTTTCATACAAAGTAGGGAAAGAATATATGATACATTTTGGAGACCCATAGTCCTTAGGAGTCCTTATTGAGGTGATTAGGTCCATTGTAGGGTGGTGACTTCTATCTCTAGAGAGTACACCTCAATGCTGCATAGTAAGAACACCTGTAGATCTACATGGTGTCCCAACAAGGCATATTTTATATATCTCTATTTCCATTCATCCTCTTTTCTCTAAAAATAAAAGGGAGATAGATGAAGGCGGAGATGTATAGAATAATTTTCACCAGAGACATACAACTATTCTCTATCTATGAGATTGAGATCTTTGAGGATGTTGTTTATTATATATTGTTGACCTCTTTTTTAGAATGAGCTCTCAACCCCTCCATCTTAGACATAGGATTTCTCTTAGGCTTTAAGAGTTCCTTAGTTTAATACACATCAAGTGATTAGGTGGACACTCAACCTAGCCCTAGAGACTTAAGATAGTTAGCCATAAGAATAGATCATGCCTTAGGAGTGTTAGGAAATTGTACCTACCCTTAGCTTGAACCATCCCTTCACTTCCTTCCTTCAAGTCAAACTCCAAATCAATTCTAATTGATCATATCCAAATTCAAAGCAACTCCATGATTGAAATCCATGATTGAAATCCATGATTGAAATCCATGATTGAAATCTTTGAGTGAAACCCATAAATGAAATTCCTAAGTTCAAAAATTTCATATCTTTAATTTTTCCCTTAAGGACTTAACCCAAATCATGATCTAAACCAATTCAAACTCATGAGATTTTCTCATAATTCATTTATATTCTCATTTATATTCACATATATAAATGAAATATAAATTCAAACCAATCAAACTAAACTCAAATTTCAAAATCAATTCATGAAATTTTTCTAAGTCCTTTAAGTTTTCCAATAATGGACTTAACCAAAATCATGATCTAAACCAATTCAAACTTATGAGATTTTCTCAAAATTCATTTATATTCTCATTTATATACACATATATAAATGAAATATAAATACAAATCAATAAAATCAAATCCTCAAATTAAATTCCAAATCTAAAAGCTTTCTTAAGTCCTTAATTTTTTCATTAATGGACTTAACCTAGATCATGATCAAATCAATTCAAATTCAAAGTATTTTCTCATAATTCATTTATATTTTCATTTATATTCACATGTATAAATGAAATATAAATATAAATCAATCAAAATTTTAAATTCAAAAATTCAAATCCCTACTCTAAAATTTTCCTACGTCCTTTAAAATTCCCTTTTAATGGACTTAACCTAAGTTATGATCAAATCACTTCAAACCCTTGAAACTTTCTCATAGTCTATTTATATTCTCATTTAAATTCATATATAAAAATGAAATATAACTTCAAACAACTAAAACCAATTCCAAAATTAAACTCAAATCCACTCAAAATCTAACATAAGCCTTTCAAGTCAAATTCTTAAACTTAGCCAAATTAACTCCAAATCAAGCCAAACTTTTGATTTTCCTTCATGATTCAATCAACCCTACAATCATAAATCCAAATATAAATACAAACTTCAATCACTTAACCATAACCCAATTCCAAAATCAAAGCCAAAATCTTTTCATGTTCACCCTTTGAATATGAAATTATCAAATGAACCAAAACTCATTTGACTTCAAACCACTTGCAATGGATTTATATTTCAATCATAAGTCCATATACAAGTTAAATCAAACTCAAATCAAGCCTTGACCAAGCCATTTGACCAACTTAGGCTCACTTGTCCCAAAGTGACCTAAAGTACCCTTATGAGCCAAATTCTAATCCTAACCAAATTGGATTGAATCAAACTCACTTGCCTTTCATCATGATCAACAATCATCATGGGATGATCAATCAATCAAATTGGGTCAAACCAAAAAGGGTTGACAAAGTCAACACTTAGCCCAAAATGAACCATAACATAGCCAAATTCCACCATAGGCCAAATTGATTGAAACCATTGATCTAAGTTCATTCATGACATATTCTTGAACTTGACCAAGTCAACATTTGAACCTAACCTAGTCCAATTGGCCACTTGACCCAACTTGACCTAAAAAGTTAAAATGTGTCAAAACTTGATCTAAGCCGAATTGATTGAAACCAGTAGGTCAAGTTTATTCCAAATCACTTGTGGAACTTGAACAAAGCCTTAATTGGCCAACTAGACCTAACCTAGCCCAATTGACCTTCGACCTAACTTGACCTGAAGGGGTCATGTTGAGCCAAATTTGAACTTAACCAAAATTGATTGGAAATAAAGATACCAATCCACTCCATATGACTAACTAAACCTAAACCTACTCTTGACCTAACCCAAATAGGTCAAATGGGTCAAATAGGTCAACTTGACCCACTTGACCTAAATGAAGTCGTATGAGAAAATTCAAAACTAATCAAAACTGAACCGAACTAAAGCCACCAAAATATTTCAAATGGTCATATGAACTTGACCCAGCCCTTGGTTTGACCCAATTTGACCAATTGGTCAACTTTACCCAAGTTGACCCATTTTGACCTAAATGGCAACATGAGCCAAACCTTATCAAATGAATTCCAAATCTCATGAAACTTGGTTTCTTCACATAACATATCCAAATTGAAAAATCAACAAAATGATCATCTTACCCTAGGCCTAGAACAAATTATGGACTAATATGGTAATTTGGTCATACCCTCTTCATATCAACTTGATGCCTTCCTAATAGCTCAAGTGAACCTAATGAAGAGTGGTGCACCCAACCCAATAGGTTTGGGTTAGCCCAAATGGCCCCAAGGCCAAACCCGACCCCATGGGTCAAATTGGCTGATTCCAAATCCTCTTTCCACTCAATTTGATGAACATGGAGGTTGGAAATCCATTCAAGGCCTCAAAATGACCATGTGCAAAGATCTTACAGTCTAAACATCATTTCCAATGTGATTAATTAGATCAAAATAGTAAATAAGGTGTCGGCCATCCGATTGCCATAAGGGGAGATATACTCCCCCTAATTCATTTCAAAATGATGATTCCCTCATTCAATTAAGCCTTAGAGTGTTAGAAAGATGAGCCATCCCAAAATATTCTAGGATTTGGAAAGTGATCTCTCTATTTTTCCATTAAATAGGGAGCTCACTTGAACCTTCAACTTCTTCCACTCAAAATTATCCCTCTTGCACACCCTGTTGGGTGCACCTCCCTCATCAGTTCCTGGAGAGGAGGAATTGAATCAAAGCGCAAGGGAGATTAAGTGGTGTTGGTCCTTGAAGATGTCAACCCTAAGGCTTGAAAATTTTACTAAATCTCACTACAAGCTACCTCATCAATCTAGTGTAATCACCTAGGTATGATTTTTAACCACCTAGCATAGAGGTGTTGGTCTTTGTGAAAGGAATTTTCAAGTCATGCAAAATCCGTTGGATATTTGTAGTTTTAGATGGTGTGGAACAATTTTGTTTTGAGCTCAATCGAGCTTGGATCTTCTTAGTCATGGATGGTCTCTGAACCAAGGGAAGAACTAGAGATCTTGGCCATCCATCCATTTGATGGATGGATGAGATTATTGATGTTTAGAAAATGTTTTATCCAGCGGTGATCCACCATTCGATCCTGATCGAATGGTGGATCAAGCATCCGCCACCTTGACATGACACTTAAGTATCATTCAATGTAAAAAAGCGCGCCTCATCCGGTGTGGGATTAGTTAAAGAATTTAATTAATTTTAATTAATCTCCTGATCTTCTAAAATTCATATCTCTCTCAAAAAAATTCAAAAAAATATAAGGTAAAATCCTATGGAAAGATAATTCAACTTAAAATATTTTAAAAATAATTTCAATGTATTTTGATTTATCCTTATCTCTAATTTTAGATTTTATTGGAAATCATATTTTGCTAATTACCTCTTAATTAAACCTCTAATTAATCCCAAACTTCTTGGATATATTTTAAGGGATGACCTCTTCCTCTCCTAAGTTTCTTGGGATTTATTGAAGGTTTAATTGGGGAAATTGCAAATGTGTTTCTTAATTACCCTCCTTGTGTAATTAAAGATAATTAGGGTTTGGATTAGTATTTTAACCTTTTATTAAGATTGATTAAGGTTAGATCCAGTGAATAGAGGCTTAGGTAATTATTTTGGGGCATTTCCCAAGCTATTCCCTAAACCCCCCTTTTTTCCTTAATCCTCTCTTAATTAAGGGTTAATTCATTAATTATCCCCTTACTTAATTTCTAAAAATTATAAAATCTTCCAGAACTTAATTATTTTTCCTTGGGTAGATGCTTAGGTGTTGAAGAGCCTAAGTTCAATTAAGGAAATCAAAACCCAATTCATATGTGTGAAGGGGTGTTTTGAAATTACTTAAGTTAACACCTTAGCTTAATTAACTATTAATCATGAGCCAAATCTCATTAGGCCCTTTTCTTCCTAGGTGCATTGCAAATTTAAATTCCTTGTGTGTTTCTATGTCATCTCATTGGCTCATAATTACTTGATTAATTATGTTAAGGTGGTATAGGTAAGAGTTAATTACCTTGCTTAATTCACACCTTAACCTAATTAACATATAAAAATGAATCTAATCATCTAAAAATTAAACAAAAATATCAAACACATGTGGGAATGGGTTAGGAACAGTAAACTCAACTCACCTTTTCAAAATTAAATTAAACTTAAATTTAAACAAAAATCACATTGAATACACTTTGATTTATTTTAAACCTTCTTATTCCATAAGAATGTCTTTAGGATTTAATTAAAGTGAATGTGTTTACATGCATTTATTGCTTTGATTCTTTCCCCAACATGTTAAATTTGTATGTCATGTGGTTTCATGCATCTATATTTTTTAAATTCAAATTTAAAAATGAAATTGCTTACTTTATATCAAATTTGCATGTGTTGGGTAAAGTAGAAATATGAATGGCTATTATCCCTACTAAATTTAAATTATTTTCAAAACATATAAATCAATTATCAAATTTGAAAGTGTGTTACTTAGATTTTAATTATAAGCTTGCATGTGAAAGAATATATGGATGTGCTTAGCATATATTTCCTTTCTCTCTTATGTTAGATATTTTTAGGAGTTGGTAAGATATGGTTCATTTGAAAAGAACCTAACACTTACGTAATTACATATCCCATTCATTCCTATGTTATCACTTAAGAAGGGTTACCTATGCCTGCACACATAAATTGCATAAATAAAATGAATCAAGTAATATAACTTTTGCATTCTTCTTTTCCATTTCATTTCTTTTGTACACATGTTTGTATTTAAGAAAAGTGGTATATTAGTCTGGACAACCCCAAGTTTGAAAGGCTTTAAGTAGCCCTTGTTGGTAGAAAAATTCCCATATACATAATAGAGTCACCTTCAAATCTGTGGTGAAAGGAGATGCAAAATTATATGTGGAAATTCATCTTGGTAAGATGCCACGCAGATCCGCAAATGTACTTATTCAGGTGATCAAATACATCATTAAGGTATAGTGTACTATCTCAAAAGATAGAAGTCACTACCCTCTAATGGAACCAATCACCTCAATAAGGGCTCCTAAGGATGATGGGTCTACATATGTACCAAAGATTCTTCCCGTACTTTACATGAAAAAGTAAACAGGGTTTATTTTAAACGGGTTCATTAAGTTCTACAGGCAAGCCCCAGTTAATTACATCCTAAAGGATGATCCTTTAGGAAAACTCTCAATTAAGGTAAATGATCATTATCTTTGAAGATTTTAATAGGAAGGACTATCAATCGATTGGTTTGTATTTGAAGATCAAAATGGGATTGATCAAAAGAGGGAGTTATTATCGAAACTAAAATGAGAATAAGTAGGAGATGCTCATGCTAGAAAACCTAACGAGTATCTCAAACTATCCAAAAATTGGGCTTTACATTTTAGAAATTGATTTAGCTTGTTTGAGTTATATTTTTTCTTAGAATTTTAGGACTTAAGATTCCTTAACACAAGATTAAGGAAATGCCTAAGAGGTGAGGAATTATGCTTATGGCCAAAAAGGGGAAAAGTAATCTCATAACCTAAATTTGGGGAGCTTGGTAGAAAGCAAAATCTTAGGCAAAATGGGTAATTGGTTTGCCTCCACAAGAGAGGACAAACCACTGACAACTTACAATGCGGTGGCCAACTAACTCCTCTTATGATTTTAAATACATGTAGGCAAGTCTTTATGCTTGTGCAAGATAGCTATGCTGTTATTATTTAGAAAGAGACTAAATCCTTAAACTCACTCCCTAAAGACTAGATCATGTAAAGGGGCATGCTTCAAATGACCTAAATCTAATGAATTTCAAATTTCATTTGATTTTATTTTTGGACAATCATTTTAACTCAAGCTAATAGGCTTTTTATGACTAATGCAAGAGAAAATGGATTATTGGCCAAAATCAGCTAGAAGTTTAGGAGGTGAGTTTCCACCACAACCCTCAAAGGTCAAGCCGGGTTCTCTAGGAAAGATGGAAGCCCTCTAATCAAGAGTGAAATAAGATGCATTTGTGCATGATATTATAAAGAAAAGAACTCATCTAGCTAAGGGGATTTTAATTCTTTTATCTTGATTTTAATCCTAAGCTTTAGATGAGGTTATGAATGTTTAATTTGAATTTGAATTTTTAAGTTGGGTAAAAGATTTATTTTTCCCTAAAGAGCCTAATCCACATCCAGGCCATATATAAAGTAAGGAAGAAACTAGAAAAATCATGCCACTTAATGCAAAAATTAAACAAACATCAATCCGTTTATAAAACTAGCACAAAAAGAATAAATGACCATTTGTGGATGGGCACCACCAAACCCAAAAATATCAAATGTGGGTAGCCGAGCTCTCAACCCAGATTATAAATGAATTGAATTTACAATTTAAGCAAAGGAATTCATTATTATGGGGGTCTTCAAGCTTTGTTCTTCTTTCTTCTTCTTTTTTTCTTTCCTTCTTTTCTTCTTTGGATCTTCCTTTGGATGGTTGAATGGTAGATGCTCCAAGGCTTCACATGGGGAATAAGATAAGATTTTATGACCAATGCTCATCCTAATCCCCCATAACAAATCTTTCCAAAATATTAAATATACAAACTGTTACATGAAGAGGAAAAGCATAAATCTAATTAACACGTGCAAAACAAAGGTTAGTCAAATCATGCCACATAAATCCCAAGCATGTATATTGGACTTACCACCCCACACATGGATGATTAAGTCCACTTGGCCCATGGATTATGCTAATGGGGTATAAGCACCTGCAAGCAAGAAGCATTTATATTTTTATTTATGATAGCCCTTTAGCATAAAAGAATAGTTAGACTAAGCACATCCTACCATTCATTCTATGAGCATACACCCTAACATCCATAAAAATATTCATAAAATAAAAATAATATCAATACACCCCACTAACCTAAAGCTAGAAGTGGTGACTTAGGCTAATGTGTGCGCTTTAAAGGTTTGTGTGGTATGCTTAGCTTAGGACTTTAGGTTTGAATTTTCTAAGTATGAAGAATATGTTCAACTTAGAGGAGGGTTTCATTTAAGTTGTTTAGTTACTTTGGGTTATTTTTATTTCATGTTTTAATTTAGTTTAAGTGAAACCTACAATTAATTACTAAGTTATAAAGAGAGGGAAAGAGAAGAAGACTTCTCTTTCCTTCCCTAATCCTTAAGTAATTTCTAAGGTAAGTTCACATTTTAGTTTCATTTAGGTGAATATTTTAATTACATATTTTAATTAATCTTAAGTTTAGATCAAATCTCTGAACAAACCTATCCAAAAAGAAAGGCATTTTAAGATTAAGAAAAATGAATCAAAATTCACATAACATATATTACTTCAATTCTTTCCTAACATATATAACATGCATATGGATGGACCCTAAGCATATATATACATGCAAATGAAGATAATTAACACACTTTATGATGCATGCTATGTAATTCATTTAAGAAAAATTTAGAAGATTTAGATTCATGATTTTTCTTAAGTAGAAAAGGTTTTCTTTCTCCAAAATTTCACATACATGCATGAAAGTAAGAAAGGCATAAGTGAGTACATCGAGTACAGCGTCATTGTTAACCAGAGGTGTAAGGTATAAACTTAAAGCTTCACAACCTGAGTTGTCTGACTAATATACCACTTTCCTTAAGTCCTAGATGCATACAAAGAAATGAAATGAAGAAGGAATATGCAAAAGTTGTTTAATAGTTTCATTTTGTTTATGCAACTTATTCATGCAATAAGCAATCCTTCTTAATGTGAGCATAGATGAATAGGTTGGAATTAAGTAAGTGTTGGGTTCTTTTCAAATGAACCCTACATCTTACCAACCCATATTCAAAGCCATACTAACATAAGAAGGAAGGAAAGGCTACACTAAACATGACTTTATAATTCATCACATGCAAGCTAATAATTAAGATATGAATAGCACACTTTTAGATTTGATGCTTCATTTATAGGTTTTCAAAATACTTTAGATTTAGTAGTGATAATAACCACTCATATTTTACTTTAGCTAACACATGCACATTTGACATAAAGTAAACAATTTTATTTTAAAACTTTGAAAACATGAAATCATGGATGCAAAAATCACATGGCATGCAATTTAACATGTTGGAAAATATCTAAAGAAATGTAATCATGTAAATAAAATCACTTTAGTTAAATCCTAAAGACATTCTTAAAGAATAAGAAAACATAGAATAAATCAAAGTGAATTTCAAAATGATTTTGTTTGTTTGAAGTTTGATTTAATTTTGAAAAGGTGAGATGAGTTTGCTATTCCTAACCCATTCCCACATGTGTTTTGTATTTTTTGTTTAATTTTTAGATAATTAATTAGATCCATTTTTAAGTGTTGATTAGGTTAAGGTATGCATTAAGTGACTTAATTAACCCTTACCTACAACACCTTAGAAAAATTAACTAAGTAATTATGAGCTAATGAGATGACATAAAATCCATAAGGTATGTAAATTTATAATGCACCTAGTAATGAAAAAGTCTAATGCAATTTGGCTCACAATTAAAAGTTAATTAAGCTAAGGGGTTTTAGCTTAAGTACTTTTAAAACACCATTTTGCACTTATGAAAGGGGTTTTAATTTCCTTAATTAGACTTAGGTAATTGAACACCTAAGAATCTACCCAAGGATGATTAACTAAGTTTTGGAGATTTTTAGAATTTTTGAAAATTATTTAAAGGGTAAATGAATTAACCCTAATTAAAAGGAGATTAAGGAAAAAAGGGGTTTAGAGAATAGCTTAGGGGAAATACCCAAAAATTATTCCATAAAATACCTACTCACTGGATCTAACCTTAATCCAACTTAATCATAGGAAAAATCCACTAATTACATCTTAATTACCCTTAATTACATGAAAGGGGTAATTAAGGAATGAACTAGAAATTTCCTTAATCAAGGCCTCAATAAATCTCAAAAAAATTAGGGCAGGTAGAGGTCATCCCCTAAAATAAACTCTAGAAGTTTGAGATTAATTGGTGACTTAATTAAAGGATAATTAGCTAATTAACATTCCCAAAGAAACCCAAATTCAGACAAAAAAGGAAATCAAATACATTGAAAACATTTTAAAATAATTCTAGATGGAATTATCCATCCATCATATTTTTTCTTATATTTTTCTGTTTTGTTTTGAAGGAGTTCTGCTTTTTTGAAGGTTTCTGAATTAATTAGAAATTAAGAATAATCCCTAACTAATGTTTAATACCTCCGACGACGCATGTGGCGGCGATGTTTACACGCATCATGCCGTGAGCTAACTTAACTTGTCAAATCGGGGCGGTGATGACACTTTTCTTAGCCATCGATCAAAGATGGTTAAGGATACACCATGGTTTTAAATCGATAAAAAGATATAAAATGTGAAATAATCTCGTCCATCTAAAATGCATGGATGGACTAAGATGGAGTTCTTCCCAGGATGAATGCATTCACAATCCAAGGGGAGATCTGAGCTCAATCCTTCATGGATTCATTCAAGACTCAACCCACACCATCTAAAGGACTAAAGTGGTCAATCCAATGGTGGATTTCACATAAAATGGAAATTTCTTTCACAAAAGACCAACACCTCTTAGCCTAAGTGGTCGAAAATTCATACCTCATCAGGTGCTCGAGGATCGAGGTAGCTTCATCTGAGAGAGAAGCCCTGTTGAAGTTCCTAGTTCTTGAGGTTGAGTGGATGAATGGGTAGACCAACTCCTCTTGATCTCCCATGCCGCTTTGATCGAATTGAGTTCTCCTCTGTGACTCAATTGGAAACTTGGAAGCGGGCTCAGATCCTCGATGATGAGTGTAGGAGGAATTTAGATGAGATTGAGAGTAGAAGAAGTTTGCTCTTCAATAGACCTCCCTTATTTTTCACTATGCAAAACTGAAGAATGGGAATTCTCAATCCTCTCTAGGCACCTTGGGAAAGCTCTGAGGTGGTTTTAAGGCTTCCTAGGTTCCAATCGATCAAGTGGTAATGAAAATTTTAGTGGATTAGGGGGTGTATATCTCCCCTTATGGCAATCAGACGGTCGGCAATGGGCTTGCCATTTTGATCCAATGAACCTCATAGGATGAGTTGTTTTGGCTATTAGAGGTGTGCACATGGTTGGTTTGGCCAGAGGAGTGGGAGACTAACTCCCATGTGCATCCAATTGAGCTTTGGGGGGAGTTTGAATTTTCAATTTGGCCATGGGTGGTTGGGTTTGGTCCATGGGCAAATGGGTTGACCCAAATCCATTGGGTTGCACCACTCATCACTAGGTCCCCTGAGGTTTAGGAGAGCCTGGATTAGTGTGCATGACCAAAATACCCATGGGCTAGGCAAAATTTGTTCTATGGCCTAGGGTATAATGTCATTTTGCTATTTTCTTTAATTTGGGTATGTTTGGTATGTTGAGAAAATAGGTTGGGCCAAGTTTCAATGGATTTGGAATCCATTTGATAGGGTTTTGTTGACCCATTTAGGTCAAAATGGGTCAACTTGGGTCAAGTTGACCAATAGGTCAAATTGGGTCAAACCAAGGGTTGGGTCAAGTTCATATGACCATTTGAAATATTTTGGTGCCTTGATTTGGTTCAATTTGGTATAGATTTGGTTTTGGCTTATATGACTCATTTAGGTCAAATGGGTCAAGTTGACCCATTTGGCCCATTTGACCTATTTAGGTTAGGTCAAGGGTAGGTCTAGGTTTGGTTAGTCATATGGAGTGGATTATCTTTGTTTCAATCAATTTGGGTTAAGTTCAATTTTGGCTCAACATGACCCCTTTAGGTCATGTTGGGTCTAAGGTCAATTGGGGCTAGTTGTTGGTCTGGTTGAGTCAAGTTTCACAAGTGATTTGGAATGGAATTGACCCATTGGTTTCAATCAATTTGGCTTAGATCAAGTTTTGACACATTTTGGCCCTTTCAAAATGGGTCAACTTAGTCAAGTGGGCCAAATGGGCTAGGTTAGGCTCAAATGTTGGACTTGGTCAAGTTCAAACATAGGTCATGAGTGAACTTGGATCAATGGTTTCAATCAATATGGTGTTGGCTATGTTAGTTTCATTTTGGGCTGTGTTGACTTGGTCAACCCGTTTGACTTGGTTTGACCCAATTTGATTGATTGATCATCCCATGATGATTTGATCATGATGAGAAATATGAGTTTGGTTCAATCCAATTTGGTTAGGATCAAAAGTTGACTCATAAGGGTATTTTAGGTCACTTTGGGTCAAGTGAGCCAAGTGGGTCAAATAGATTGGTCAAAGTTTGATTTGGAGTTGACTAATCTTGTATATGGACTTATGATTGAGATATAAATCCATTTAGAAGAGGTTTGAGGTCAAATGGATTTTGATCCATTTGAAAATTTCATATTCAAAGGAAGAATATAAAGGAGTTTTGGGTTTGATTTTTTATTTGGGTTTTGATTGAATGATTGAAGTTTGGATTTATATATGAGCTCATGATTGTAAGATTGATTGAACCATGAGAGAAAATCAAGAGTTTGGCTTGATTTGATTTTTTAAGTTCAAGATTTTGGCTTGAAAGGCTTAGATTGATTTTGATTTGATTTGATTTGAGTTGTTTTGATTGTTTGATTTATATTTCATTTATATATGTGAATATAAATGAGAATATAAATTGATCATGAGAAAATTTCAAGAATTTGAAGTGGTTTAATCATGATTTAAATCCATTAAAGAAAGAATTTGAAATTTAATTTTTTGAGTTGGATTTGGATTGATTTATATTTATATTTTATTTATATATGAGAACATAAATGATAATATAAATTGATTTTGAGAAAATCCCATGAATTTGAAGTAGTTTGATGAAAGTTTAGGTTAAATCCATTCACCAAAAACTATAGATTTAGGGAATTTCAAGCATTTTAAATTTGGAATTTAATTTGAGGGTTTGGTTTGATTGATTTATATTTATATTTTATTTATATATGAGAATATAAATGAGCATATAAATTGATTTTGAGAAAATCCCAAAGTTTTGAATAGGTTTGATCAAGATTTGGAGTTGATTTTGGCTACGTCCTTTAATGGAAAATTAAAGGAATTTAGAAAATTTTCATGAATTATTTTGGAATTTTAAATTTGATTTGTTGAGTTTGAATTCATATTTCATTTATAAATGGAAATATAAATGATAATATAAATGGATCATGAGAAAATCTCAAAAGTTTGAATAGGTTTAGATCATGATTTTAGCTAAGTCTTTAAGGAAGGGTTAAAGACTTAGGAAATTTGGACTTAGGAATTTTTGATGGATTTTGGTCATGGCTTTCAATTATAGAATTGAATCATGGAATTGATTTTAGTTAGGATAAAATCAAATAGAATTTATTTGGAGTTTGACTTGAAAGAAGGAAAGCGAGGAATGGTTTAGGCTAAGGGGAGGAGATTTTCCTAACACCTCTAAGGCATGACCTATTCCTATGGCTAACTCTTCTAAGTCTTCTAGGGCTAGGGGAGTATCCACCTAATCACTAGATATTTCTTAAGACCAAGGAACTCTTAATGTCTAAGAGAAGTCCTATGTCTAAGAAGGAGGTGTTGAGAGCTCATTCTAAAAATAAGGTCAACAACCCTAAGTAGGTCTTGTACATTACACCTCTGGTTAATAATGGTGCTGTACTCACTTATGTCTTTCTTACTTTCATATGTATATGTGAAAAATTGGATAAAGAAACCCTTTTCTACTTAAGAAAAATCATGCATATTCAACTTCCAAATTTCCTAAAATGGATTACTTAGCATGCATCATAAAGTGTCTTAAATATTCTCATTTGTATGTATAGATATACTTAGGACTCATTCATATGCATGTTATAAATATTGGGAAAGAAATGAAGTAATGTGTGTTTTGTGAATTTGGTTCATTTTGTTTAATCTTAAAATGCTTTTCTTTTTGAATAGATTTGTTTAGAGTTCATCTAAACTTAGGATTAATTAAAAAAACTTAATCAAAATATTCACTAAATAAAACCAAAATGTGAACCTACGTTATAAATTACTTAGGTTAGGGAAGGAAAGAAAAGTTCTCTTCTCTTTCCATCTCTTTATAACTTAGTAATTAATTGTTGGATTCATATGAACCAAATCAAAATGTGAATAATTAAAATGAAAATCAACCCAAAATAATTAAACAAAAATAAAATCCTCCTCTAAGTTGAACATATTTTTACACGTAGAAAATGAAAATCTAAAGTCATAGCTAAGATTACCACACAAACCTTCAAAGCACACACAATATGCTAAGTCATCACTTCTAGCTTTAGGTAAGGGCGGTGCATAGTTTGATGTTTATTTTATTTTGTGATATATATTTTAGACTAGATGTTAGGGTGTATGCTCATAGAATGAATGGTAGGACGCTCTTAGTCTAATCATTATTGTCTACAGGGGATTGTGCTTAAGGGGCGCTATCATAAATAAAAATATAAATGCTTTTGCTTGTAGGTGCTTTATACCCCTAAGCATAATCCAATAGGCTAGGTGGACTTAGTCACCAATGTGTGGGGTGATAAGTCCAATATACATGCTTAGGATTTGTGTGATTTGTTTTAGCTAATCTTTATTTTGTAGGTGTTAGTTAGATTTTCATTCTTTTTCTTTTCATGTAAATTTATGCAATTAGGATTTTGGAATGATTGTTATGGGGATTAGGATGAGCATTGGTCATAAGATCCTATCTTATGCACCATGTAAAGCCTTGGAGCATCTACCTTCCAACCATCCAAAAGGAGGAACCAAAGAAGAAAGAAGAAAAGAAGAAGAAAAGAAGAAGAAAGAAGAAAAGAAGAATGAAGAATGAAGCTTGAAGATCCCCATAACAATGAACTCCTTAATTAATTGTAATTTAATTCATTTATAATCCGGGTTATATAAGGGTAGAGCTCGGCTACCCAATTTGCTATTTTTGAGTTTGTGCGGTGGTGCCCGACCACAACGGCCTCTTATTCTTTTTACAATTAATTTTATAAATTGATTGATGATTTGTTTAGCTTGTGCATTAAGTGGCATGTTTTTCCTAGTTTCTTCCTAGCTTTATGTATGGCCTAGATGTAGATTAGGTTCCTTAGAAAAAAATAAATCATTTATTAAATCTAACAACTAAAACTAAAAATAAAAAACTCATAATCTCACATAAAGCTCAGGTTTAAAATCAAAATAAAAGAATTAACAGCCCCTTAGCTGGATGAGTATTTTTTTTACAATATCATGCACAATAACATCTTATTTCACTCATGATTGGAGGCCTTCCACATTTTCCATGGCTTGACCTTTGAGAGCCATGGTGGAAACACACCTCATCCCTTCTCATTGATTTTAGCCAATAACTTTACTTCTCATGCATTATGCATATGAATCCTATTAGCATGAGTCAAAATAATTGTCCAAAAATGAAAATAAAAATGAAATTTTAATTGCATTAGATTTAGGTCATTTGAAGCATGTCCCTACATGATCTAGTCTCTTTAGGGAGTGAGTTTAAGGACTTAGTATCTTTCTAAATGAATAATAGCCTAGCTATCTTGCATAAGCATAAAGACTTGCCTACATGTATTTAAAGTCATAGGAGGAGTTAGTTGGCAGCCACCCCCAAGCGGTTGTAAGTCTAAGTTATTGATTGGTTTGCTCTCTCTTGTGGAGGCAAACCAAATACCCCTTTTCGCCTTAGATTTAAGTTGTGCTTTTGGCCCTCACCAAAGCTCCCTAAATTTAAGTTCTGAGGTTGCTTTTCCCCTTTGTGGGCCATAAGCATAATTCCTCACCTTTTAGGCATTTTCTTAATCTTGTGTTAAAGAATCATATGTCCTAAATTTCTAATGAAAAATGCAACTCAAATAAACTAAATCAATTTTAAAAATGTAAAGCCCAACCATAAGATAGTTTGAGGTGCTCACTAGATTTCCTAGCATCATGGGCATCTCCTACTTATCTTCCATTTTGGCTCCGATAATAACTCCCCTTCTTTGATCAATCCCATTTAATCTTAAAAAATGAACTAATTGATTAATAGTCTTTTTCTATTAAATATTTGAAGACAATGATCATTTACCTTAATCGAGAGTTTTTTTTCTAAGGAATCCCTATTCCTTAGGATGTAATTAACTATGGGGGCTTGCCCTTGTAAGGAACTTAACAAACCTGATTTAAAATAAACCTTACTTTACTTTTTCATGTAAAGGTTGGGGAAGAATCTATATGCGCACTGTCATTCTTATGAGTCCTTTAAGATGATTAGGTCCATTAAAGGGTAGTGACTTCTGTCTCTTGAGATAGTACACTATTTCCTTGATGACGTACTCGATCACCTGAATAAGCACATTTATGGATCTGTGTGGTGTCCTAAAAAGATGAATTTTTATATTTTTGCCTTTCTTCTCTTCATCATAGATTTGAAAGGCAACTCTATAGAAATGTTTCTCCACATATACCTAAGAACCTTTCCCTATCAAGTTCTAATGAAGAGTTAAGTGTATGAGGTGAAGTCTCAAAAATTAATGAAAAGAATAATCCTTATCCAAAGTTTGAAATCTCTTTAGAATCTGATAGTGATGAGGACCAAGTCCAAGAGTTCAAGGATGAGTCTAAAATTTCAATGTATGAAAAGGTAAATAAATATGAGGACACTTTTAACTTTAACACCTCTATCCTAAAATAAAATAATAGGGTTAGAAGTTAAAGTAGCCCTTAATTTTATTGGAGAAATTAGAAAAGTTCAGAAGTTCTACTTTGCATTTCCATCTTCATGCTTAGAAGAGGGTATGAAGGTTGAAGATGAAAATTTTAATGAAATAGTAGAACTACTTTTTGATTGGTATCTTATGTGTGTCAAAATTTCAATTAAGCATGGTTTGATCTCTTGCAAGTGGATTAAGGGTATGGCTCAATGCTAAGAAAAGCTATTAGATATTAAATTCAAGAAACTAACATCCAAAGCTAGCATAGGTTTGGTATTATATGACCAATGTTGAATGATAAATATTGCTTAATGATAACTAATAATTAGGAATCAGACCTTCTCTTCACAAGTCAATCTAATCCACTAAATGATTTTTGTTCAGAGATGTCAGAAAACCAAGATGAGCTTCAAATTTAGGATGCACCTCCAATTTGATGAAAAAAAAATTAAATCTATAATTGATGAGTTAGGATAAATAAATTTAGGAACGAAAATTGATCCACAACCACATTTATAAGCTCACTTTTAAGTGAAATGCCAATGATCAAATCAAGCTACACTTAGAGTTTAAGGACTATTTTACCAAAGTTATGATAAAATGTCTGGTCTATCTCAATTGTGGTGGTCCACAAGCTCGAGATAAAGCCTAATGCCATTCAAGTAAAGCAAGACTCTCCATGCATGTGGTTAGACTTTGAACAAGTCATTATTGAGGTAAAAAAATTGATTATTACTGGCTGTATTTGAGAAGCAAGATATCCTTCTTGGTTGTCTAACATTGTTATAGTGAAAAAGAAAAATGGTCAGATTCACATATGTGTTGATTTTAAAGATTTGAACAAGGCTTTCTAAAAGATTAGTTTCTATTATCCATACCAAAACTCATGATACAAATAGCCTCTTTGCACAAATCTTCTCCTTCATGGATAGCTCATCTGGTTATAACTAAATCAAGATGGCCCCTGAGATGAGAAGCACATGTTCACAACCCAATACATATCTTTTGTTACACAGTTATGTCATTCGGTCTCAAAAATGCTAGGGCAACTTATCGAAGAGCTATGATCAAGATTTTTGATGACCTCATTCACAATCAAGTGGAGTGTTACATCGAAGATCTTGTTGTTAAAAGCAAAGAAAAAGAAACCACCTTTATGACTTGAGAATTATTTTTGAAAGACTTCATCATTACAATCTAAAAATGAATTCCTTGCACCTTCGAAGTGACTTCAGAGAAGTTCTTAAGATTTGTAGTAAGGCATAGATTAATTTAAATTGATCCAAAAAAATTAAAGCCATCCTTGAAATGCCACATTCTAAGAGTCTCACTCAATTGAGATCTTTTTAAGGGAAGCTAGATTATCTTAAGAGATTTAATTTGAATTTTTTAGTAAGGTGTCAAACCTTCACTGCTTTAAATAAAAAAGATACAAAATTCCATTGGGAAGATAAATGCCAAAGCACTTTCAAAAACTTAAAATAATATCTGATGAGTCCACCTATTCTAGCTACTCCCATCCCTAGAAAACCATTGAACTTATACAATGTAGCCTTAAAGGAATCTTTTGGCGCTTTGTTGGCTCAAGTCAATGATGAAGTCAAAGAGAATGCTTTATACTATTTGAGTTGTAGGCTTATACTATCATAAATAAATTATTCAGTAATTAAAAATATTATTTGTCCTTGGTTTTTACTACTAGAAACTAAGGAATTACATACTTTCTCATAAAATAAATTTAATCTCATGAATCAATCCTCTCCAAAATCTTACAACCTATCCAACATTATCTAGATGTTTTCATGGTGGTATGTGATTTTGTTAAAATTTGAAATAACATTCATGTGCTATGAGGTCAGGCTATTGTTGACTTTTTAACAACACTTCCACTTCTTGAAAGATTTCCTTTGAATAATGACCATTCTGATAAACAAGTCATAAGTTTAGAGGGACAAAATAATGCCACCTAGGAGTTTTAATTTGATGGAGCAGCATCTTTAAAGAAGGGCAAAGAGCTGAAATCCATAATTCTATGCAAAGCCAGAATTGGCCTACTATTTATGACTCTAGATAAAGGGATAATGCAATATTTCTACCATTTATCTAAGCCTTACATGAATAATGAAGCTAAGTATGAAGCTTTAATAACTGGTTTGGAGTTAGCAATTCTAATAGAGATAAAGAAAATAAACACATTTGGAGATTCCTAACTAGTAATCAATCAACTGAAAGGAATTTACAAGGTTTTGAATCCAAAACTTCATAAATATCATAAGTATGCTATGAAGTTTCTTGAGCAGATCCATATTGTGACTTTATACAAGGTGCCACATGGAGATAATGCTACTACAGATGCTTTGGCAAAGCTCACAAAAGAGATTGCTTGAACAGAAAAAATCTATTATTGTAGAGTTCATAAACTTAGGTTCTATCTCATATAGATTTAGATTACAATAATAGAACTAAAACTAGAGGGACAATCACCCACATTGAAATTCATGAAGAGATTGATTAGAGGCAGCTATTCATAGAATATCTACTTCAAGAAAGGCTCCCATCAGACAAATCTTTAACAAATCAAATATAGAAGAGATAATTGGCATATGCATTAATCAATAATATATTATATTGACAATCATTTGATCACATGTGGATACATTTTTTAGATAAAAATGAACCACAAAAGATCATGACAGAGATGCATGCCATAATTTATGGTGCCCATCAGTCTAGGCCTAAAATGAAAATTAAAATTAAAAGACTTGGATATTATTGGCCATCAATGATTAATGAATGTATGGATGTTGCATGTTATTGTCATCAGTATTAAGTACATTGCCTACATGAACCACCTAATGTGTTACATCTGACGGTTGCCTCTTGTCCCATTGAGTGTTGGGGCACAAACATCATAGCTCATTGATTTTCCATCTACTAAGGGACAACATTTTATATTAGCTATGACCGGATACTTCTCAAAGTGGCTAAAGTGGTTCCACTACTAAAAGTGAAGGCACATATTGTACCCCACTTCTTTAAAGAACATGTCATATGCCAATTTGGTGCACTGCATGAAATCATATCTAATAATGGACCAACATTTTGATGAACTAAAATAAAGAATTTTAATGATAATCCTAATACTGATTGGAGGTATTCTACCATCTATTACCCTTGAGCAATGAGATTAGTTGAAGCATTTAATAAAAAACTTATTCATATTCTAAAATTTTTTTTTGATGATTACAAACATCAGTGGCATGAAAGGTTGGTTGAAGCCTTTTTGGCATATTAAACCACTTATAAGACACCAACTTAATCTACACATTTTACTTTATTTTATGGGCCTAAAGCTGTTCTTCCCCTAGAAGTGTAGTCACCCTCTTTGATAATTGCCATCAATAATCAAATCATGATGGAATGGAATGCCCAACTTTGATTGAAAGAGAATAAAGGTCTTGAAGAGAAATGCTTGCTCAATAAGGTCTTAAGCTCTATTAGTTAAAATGGTTCAAGACCATAATAAACTGGTCTATCATAGAACTTTCCAAGTAGGCGACTTGGTCTTTGTTCTTCAAAGACCTATTTTAGCCCATTGAAGGGTGAGCAGTAAATTTGAGCCAACATGGGAAGGGTCATTCATTGTAGAAAAGGTTTATGAAGGCCGTTCATACCAATTGATTGATTGTAATGGTGAACGTCCAATGCTTCTCATTAATGGATGTTATTTGAAGAAGTATTCTACCTGAATGTATTTGGAAAAGAGTTTTGAGCAACAAATTTTGATTTCATCATGCACTTGTGTTGCCCTCTGATTCAAATTGAACTAAAAAAGTTGGGAATGGAACACCATTCTAGGATATCTTCCTATTTAAGAGACTTGACTTCTCTGCAACAAAATTAATCAAAATCAAGAATTCCCAATTAGTTACTCTTTCTTGCTAGATTATGACTAAGTCTCCCAGTGGCCTTCTTCTAGATGAAATTAGTGTAGTTGGATGAGGTGTAAGTATCAATAGTGGTGTCCTCTTTGAATACCATCTTAGACAAGAGTAAGTATCCATGGTGACATCCTTTAAAGGAATAAAAAAAACCTTTAGTACTATGAAGAGGGTAGGAGTAAGTATCCATACACATATTATCTATATAGTATAGCTAGATTAGGTGTAAGTATCCCAAGAAGCATCATTCTCTGGTTGGAATCAGTGTAGTTTGGTGAGGAGTAAGTAGCTACAGTGGCGTTATCTCCAACTACCATTCTAAATCAATTGAATTGATTCTAAAGAGTTTGAATGATCGAATCAAGCTTAATTAAAATATAACTTCAACTCAAATAAGCTAATGGGAATTGATCGAATCGATCTAAACTAGTTTGGGTCAAATCGAGTTAACCTAAGGTAAACCCAAGTTTAGTCATTCCAAGCCAAAGACTCTCTAAATCTTGAATAAAGCTGATGGAATTTCAGCCTAAATGCGAATGAGGACAAATCAAAGTCAATAAAAGAGAAAAAAAAGAAAATCAAAGAAAGTGCCAAAAACATAAAAATCCCCTATTGCATCTCCCCATTCCTCACTTAGCTGGCTTTGGAGTGGTCTACAGTAAATAAACCACAAAATTTTGACAAAATCCCACCAAGCACCTCACCTCCAATCACCATTAATGGTGATTTCAGCCACCATTAAAATTAGATGAAAAGAGAACTCTTACTCTCTTTTTTGGCCTAAAAATATCTCCTCAATGCCTAAGAAGTTTAACCAAGCCTTCCCCTTTATTCATCCATTAAAATGCCAAAACAACCAAACTTTAGCAAACTCTGATGACACTTGGTGGTTAAAATAATTTGAGGGCAAGCAAATGGGCAAATAAATTTTGAAGCTACGTCTCGGCCCAAGGATCAATTTTGAATTGAAAAATCCACTCAACATTAGCTTGAGTGAGGTAATTTGTTAATCTCATAGCCATGTTTTAGTTAGTGATTCTTTGTGAAAGGGATTTACATGATTTCAAGATTTATCCTTAGATTCAACCTTCTCCTTCAATTTAAAGCCTTTCAAACATGAGAGATCATGTTTCTAGTGACTTCACTGAACTAAAGCATAGAAAACTTGGGTTGGAAATTCCATTCCTCTCTAGTTCATTCATCGGCTAGGGGAAAGAAAATCTATCAATCATTTGATCCCCCTTAAATTGGAGGGACGATTGTGATTAGATCATCAAATAGACTCAATTAAGCCCTTGGATCGGTGGAATCAATCTAGTCTATTCGATCAATGATATTCTTGATTTAGTTCCTTAGATTGGTGGGATCAATCTATGCCATCTGATATTTTTGGATGGTCAAAATTGATCTATTTTCTTGCTTAAATGCCACCTCAAAAGCCAGCTATGCCAATAGCGCCAACATGCTGCATAAAATCAAGCAATACGTAACTGAACGAAGTACATCGCGTTTTAAAATAACTTAAAACTACCTAAAATGTTAAATAATCATAAAAATAAAATACCTAGTAAAAATTGCAAATAAACCCTTGTTGGATTCAACTTTTTGAGAGAAATCTAATAAATCCAAAAAAATTTATTTTTGTTGGGTATTTTGAAAATAATTTTGGGTTAAGTAGAAAAATAGATATTTTCAATAAGTGCTCCCCCTAAGATCAGTGTGGTGCCTACCTTCACATATTTTAAATAGTGGTATGATAGGCCGACAAAGATTCAACTAATTGCTCGTGCCATTATCATTTGTTGTCATCAAGTATTTTCTTTGGGATTTGGACAACAGTTTTGTTGAAAGGCTTTTGCTATTTTGTTTTCCTGAGGATAATATATAGTGGAGTACCTCAAATCTATGTTATGTTGCCTCGCAAAGCTATTGATCTTCCTGCACCTAACAGGATGCATTGAATTTATAGATGTTTTGATTCTTGAAGAATTGAAATACATGGTGAGTCTTGACTTCCTTTACAAAGTTTCCTCCGCTCACTTAGAAAAAAAAATCCATCACTATTAGAATGAAGCGTTGACCCTTGAAAGAAGGAGCATCGATTGGGTTTTATATACACCCCATAAATAAAAAAGTTGTGTTGCCGAGCTTAACCCTTATACAACATATATTACAATTACATCAATAAGAATAAAGCAAGCCATAGGGGTCTTCATTCTCCACTTAAATCTTCCAAATCTTAGATCCTCCATGCTTCACATGGCCTCCCAAGTTTAAGCCTTCAAGCCTCTGCTCATCTTAAACCTCATGACACTAAGCCTATTCTATTACTGACACTAAGCCTATTCTATTACAGAATTACATTTAAAATTTCAAAAGGAAATCTTAACTAAACCTACAAAGTAGAGTTTAGCTATAACAGTCATACACAACAAGTAATTATATATCACATAATTGGACTTAGCACCCATAAGTGTCAAGCTCACTTATCTTAATGGGCTATGCTTAAAAGTGCAACTTGCACTTACAAGAAAGAATATTTATTATATTTTTATCATTATAATGACCACTTTAATTAAGCATACCCCTTGTAGAAAATAATGTTAGTCTAGAAATATATCTTTAATATTCATACTAGTAAGCAAACAATTCTAGCTATCCAGGTACACCATAAAATAATAATAATTATCACATCACAATCAATACACCGGCTTAACCTAATTTCAAGGTTGGTGACCTAGTAATCTAATGTATGAAAAGAGGGTTACTATGGCAAGTCTGTTCTAGGTTTTTTTAAGTTTAAGTTTTGATTCAAGTTCAAAATTTATTCAATTTATTATTGGGTGATTTTATTTTAAATGATTTAAATGATTATATTTTTAATTTTAATTTCATGTTAAGATTAATTTTAGGATTTAAAGAGTGAAAAGCAGAATAAGCCCTACTTATAGAAAATCTTTAATCTACTTAACACCTTAATCTAATAAGGTTTTTTACAAAAGTATGAAAGTTATCTTAAGACTTAAATTTAACAATTTATATTTCAAATTTATCAATATTTTTATTTTCTTATTTAATTTCTTTTCATAATTTTGATTACAAAGGTATGTGCCATTATTAAACCAATGGTTTAAGATATCGATACCTCCTTTGAACCAGTAGCATTGCAACCTCGGGTGTCCAGACTATGCACCTTGTGATCACTTATTATGAAAAGCTTTGATTTAGTTTTAGTTTCAATTAAAATTTATTTTAACTTATAATTTTAAATTAATTTATTTAGTTTTAAGGATCTTACCTTAATATTTATCTTTTTTAGGTTTAACTATATTTGTTTTGATTTATTTGCAATTTCATTTAAGTGTATTATAATTATATTACAATTTAATTAATAATGATTGATTTTAGATTGATTAAATTGATTCTAATTGTTTTATATGAGTTTGATAATATTTGTATTTTATTAAGATTGATTATTAATATCTCAATTTAAGTTTGCTTATTAGTTTCTCTATTTTAATCAAATTCATTATTAATTTGAAATTCAATTGATATTTCATTTATTTTTTACTTAGGTTTCATTGGTTTCAATGATTTGTGTTGATTAATTTGGTTTAATTATTATTTGAATTTTGATGTGTTTTGAATGTTAGTATTTGTTTGAAGTTAATTAAAATGTTTCAATTTTATTAAATTTACTTCAATTTGGAATTCAATTAAATCAGTGGATCAAGGTATCTAGACCTCCTTCGGGCCAGTAGCTTTGTAACCTCGAGTCTCTAGAATATATACTTTGTGATTACTTATTATGAAGAGCTTTGATTTAATTTTAATTTAAATTAAAAAAATTTTTAGTTTATGAATTTAAATTAATCTTTTAGTTTTAAGATGCTTAACTTAATATTAAACTTTTTTAGGTTTAATTGTATTCATTTAGATTTATTTGTAATTTCACTTAAGTGAATTATAACTTGATGTTTGCATCTAAAAAATGAAATAAATCAAACATCCTCAACTTGGGGTGCCACGACACTGCAATCATAGTGCCTAAGCACTATCGTCGCCTTACAGAATCTAGAAAGTCAAATCGCTCATGACGGTTGCCTACCTAAATAATAAAATGCCACATCGTTGTGATCTTAGCATCGATGCATTGTCATGATGACCTTCAGTTTTAAAAGCAAGAAAACGACTCTTCTCACTCCAACAATAATAATTGCCTAGAAGGGAGCAATGTGAAAAATTTTAGGGTGAAAAACCACCCCAAAGGTGGGAACGGTTAGCTAAAAACTGCTATGAAAGGAAGAATTGCCCCCTTTTTTCTTCTTTTTCCATCACTCTCTCTCTCTCTATCCCACCTGCCCTATTCTTGCTCTCAGTCTTTTATATTCTCAACAATGCACCTTCCACTACTACATGAAATCATTCTAATCTTGCATGAGATAAGATTAAAGCCTACTATCGTCGTCCACATAAAATTTTTTTGGAAATAATTTTCTTTATATGATTTTCTCTTTGAAAAGAAAATTTGAAAGATTTCCATCGTCGATCTTGAATATAGTGAGAAATGAAAGGGTTATCTACATTGATCTCGGATGTAGAGTTAAAAAGAATGTCCCAAAGACCCAAAATTTTACATTCTTGAAATCTAAAGACCTCCTTTATTGAACTTGGTTCCGACTTGAGAAGAAAAAAAAATCTATCTTCATTGATCTTGGATCTGAAATAAGGAGAAGAGTGCTTTTACACTAAATAGGTAAAAATATAGCACTTTTAAAATGTTATGCCACCAAATTTTCATAAAAATTATTAATTCTCTAAGAATTTGGTTAAAAAATAAAGTTCCCACTCTACGGTGTTGAGCCCTTAGGAATAAAATCTTTTACGCTCCATCCCTTCGAGCTAAGGTGACAAATATCTGGTATTGGATGCTAAGCTCTTAGGTTGTTATCATTCTTGCTGTCATAACTCTATGCTCTCAGGTATTCACCTCCTTAAAATAGCATCATTGTGCTATTTTTCCAGTGTTGAGGTGCTACTTATTGAAATCTGTTCAACCATCAAACTTGGTTTTGGTGTGAAATAAAATTTTCCCCATGTCGATCTTGGATTTGAGATAAGGGAGAAGAGTGCTTTGAGCTAAAAATTATGAAACATAGCACTGCTAAGGCGTTATGCTAATGAAATTTTAAATTTTCCAAAATCTTAGGCACTAAAGAAATAGCACCATGAAACTATGGATCCAACAGGTGCTACATCCTCAAGAGTTTTTAGACCTTAGGTAAACATTCCATAGTGCCAAGTCATTGATATCCCAACGTCGAGGCACTGCATCTTCGGGAAAACTTAAATTGCAATGATCATCAAAGTCTTAAGCCCTCAGGAATAAAATATTTGACACTCCATACAGTTATGCTAAGGTGCCAAATATCCAGTGCCATGGCACTAAGCTCTCAAGTTGGTATGATTCTTGCAGCACTGTGACACTGTATTCCAGCATCGCGTTAAGCTCTCGATAATTCACCTCCTTAAAAGCATCACTATTTTTCTAGCACCAAGTCATTTATTCTTGAAATTTATTCCACCATTGAACTTAGTTCTAGTATGAAATAAAATCCTCTCTCCGTTGATCATGATCACTCTATAAAAAACCTTTGAGGATGCGCTCTACCATCTTATTAAGATGGGGACGAATATATATATATATATATATATATATATATATATATATGTGAGGCTATTGACATATATTCAACTAGATTTTCCCTAACATCACATTAGGATTTACTTAGATATGGGTTCTACTTCCTATGGATGCAAGCCACCATAGTTAATTACCCTTCATACCATAGTAAGGAGCACTCTTGATTAAGGTTGAAAATAGACATATCTATATGATATGCATTTGGTGTCTTAGAGGTGTACATGACATAGTATGGTTCAGATGATCGTCTAAAAGAAAATAGTAGTGTACTCCGATCAAGATCCCTTGGTTCTATCATCTCGATATTATGTTATTCCAGCTTACCAACATCAGAGAGACATAGCCATATTGTCTAGAGAATCTGATTAACAGCCATAGGTTGCCTCATTTCAAGTATCTTGAGTAGACTTAGAATTTTTAGTGTAAGTGGTGTAAGAGTGTTCATGAGGTGAATATATTATAGGTGTTCACATGGTGAATAGGTAAATGTTCACATGATGAACGAATAGGAGGCTAAGCTTACATCCCTTTGGAATGCCAAAATTACGGCTGTCCACATGATGGATGGATATAAGTTTGTTCGTGTGGCAAATGAATTATAGGGTGTTTGCATGATGAATAGATAAAATTACTGAACTTACATGCCTTTTGGAATGTTAGAATTAAGGTTGTCCACATGGTAGACAAATATGAATTTGTTTGTGTATAGAACGAATTATGGGGTGTTCGCATGGAAAACAAATAGATGAACATTCTTACCTTTTTGGAATGCAAGAATTAGGATTGTCCATATGGTGGACATATATGAATTTTTTTGCACAGCAAATGAATTATGGGGTGTTTGTGTGGTGAACGGATATAATACATGATGTAGTCTTTTATTATGAATTTATTCACATAATGAACAAATTATGGGGTGTTTGCATGGCGAACAGATAGACGACTAGACTTGCATACCTTTTTGGAATGCCAAAATTAGGGTTGTCCAAATGATGGACAAAAATGAATTTGTTCATGTGGAACAAATCATGGGGTGTTTGGATAGCAAACAAATAAAATAATTGAACTTACATGTCATTGTAATGCCATAATTAAGGTTTTTCACATGAAAGACATGATTTTGTTCTCATAGAAAATAAATTATGGGGTGTTCGCATGACAAATAGATAGATGCCTAGACTTACATACCTTTTGGAATTCCATAATAAACATTATTCACATGGTGGATAGATATGAATTTGTTCGCATAATGAATGATTTGTAAGGTGTTCGAATGAAAGTAGATAGAAGAGTGGTTGTAGTCTTTTTATTATAATTTATATTTTATTTAGGGGGGGGGGCGGTGCATTGGAATACGATGCCTATGCATCGCTACTTAGGTGACATTCTATATGATATATGTACAGAAGAGCTATGAGGCCCAATGCCTTGGCACTACATGAGTAGAACCACGGTGTGTATTGGTCTTATTGACCATTTAAACAGCACTGCAATAATGCATTGTAGCGCCACGGTGCCAGTTAAGATTCTTGACAATTGGTATAATGATTAAAGGGGAAACGACAACCTCATTTTGATTAGCACCCTGACACTAGGTCATAGGGTTGCGACGCTGCAACACTTTTTTGTATGCATCAGTTATGAGATTTATTATAATTAAATTAATCTTTTTGACCACATAATAATTCATGGGATGGCTTGATCAGTGCCTTAGTGCTACAAGTGGGCACTGCGGTACTAGTATCGTGTTCTATAACTGAAGATGCGGGCCTCGGCGCCATGTTTCTACGCCATGGCTTGGGTATGATTAATAAATAGGACCTAGGATGTTAAGGATTTTTATTCAATGATCTCTCCTTAATATTTCCTCTCTCTCTCTCTCTCTCTCTCTCTCTCTCTCTCTATTCTTCTCTCAAGTTTACATTTTCATCATGCCTCTTAGAAGGGTAGTGAGAAAGAAGAGGGCATTCAACAATACCTAATGGATTTGTTAGCATTGATGTAGAGGAGTGGTATCAACTCTCCCTCGTCCACAAACATTTGATCACAGAGAGAAGCTTCCAAGATCTCAGAGGCAGTGTTGAAGGGGTGATCATGAGACGAGGTTGGTCCAAGATAGCATATGATAACAACTTGTGCATTGTCTTGGTGGTGTGCGAGTTCTTTACGAATGCCTGGGAGAGTTTATACAATAAAGCATATGTTCAGAGAAACTAGTAAGTTACGATAATAGTGCTATAAACACATATTATAATCTCCAAGAAATTGATTATGATCAATATCTTGCTTAATATAATGACCATCTTGATTTTTATGAGATCCTCCATTTTCTTTTTGGCAAAAATGCAAATGTGTAATGGAAATGACTGGATGAAAGGATTATCAACTTTCCTATTGTCGATCTCACTGTTGAGTCTAAGGCTTGGCACCATTTCATTTCCACAAAGCTTATGCCACTAGTAACATTAGTGAGGTTATGAAAGTTAGGGCTATTTTAAATTTTAGTATTTAGAGGGGATTTATGATCGATATCGGGAAGGTTATTTATAATTTTACTTGTAATATGCTGAAGGGGAATACTACTGTCAGGTACGGTTACCCTTCTTTGATTTATGGTTTATACAATGTGGAGAAAGTGGTAAGGGGCCTTGTGAAGAAATACTCATTTAGAAGGCTCCTCTAACAGGAAAGTAATTAGGGGATTTGGGTCGAGGCTAGGTATTTGTACCCAATTCTCTTACATGGGCCAACTCAACATTGCACTGGTCAACATGTTCCAGAGTTGTAATCTCACAGATCTAAACCAGTTCTCCTTCCCTACGATGCTTCAATACCCGTCGGTATCAGGCCTGAAGAAGGAAGAAGAGGGTGACGAGTATGATTATTAGTTTCCCCCCATTTTTTGTATTTTTCCCTTTTCAAATTTATACTTTTTTTAATTAGAAATAAAATAGCTCTTTTTTATTATTTTTGTGTATATTCTTGTATGTGATTAGTTTTGTTGATTTATCACTCCAGGATTTAAATAAAAATATTTGAACATATTTATGAAAAATGAAATCTGAGTGACAACACCTTGGCGCTGTAATTCAACGTCTCGAATGGATGGATATTTGGCTTTTATAGGGATCAAGCAACATTATTGACCTCATTTTTAGAATGAGGTCTCAACCCCTCCATCTTAGACATAGGGCTTCTCTTAGACTTTAAGAGTTCCTTAGTCTTAAGACACATCTAGTGATTAGGTGAACACTCAACCTAACCCTTGAGACTTAGAAGAGTTAGCCATAGGAATAAGTCATGCCTTAGGGGTGTTAGGAAAATTTGCCTACCCTTTAGCTTGAACCATTCCTCACCTTCCTTCCTTCAAGTCAAACTCCAAATCAATCTTATTTGATTTTCTCCAAACTCAAATCAACTCCATGTGATTGAAATCCATAATGAAATGCATGATTGAAATCCATGAATGAAATTCCTTAGTCTAAATCTTTCTTAAGTCCTTAATCTTCTTTAAGACTTAGCCTAAATCATGATCTAAACCAATTCAAACTCATGGGATTTTCTCATAACTCATTTATATTCTCATTTATATTCACATATATAAATGAAATATAAATATAAATCAATCAAATCAAATCCAAAAATTAAATTCCAAATTTAAAATCCTTCTTAAGTCCTTAATTTCCTTCTTATGGACTTAGCTTAAATCATGATCAAATTAATTCAAATTCATGGGATTTTATAATAACTCATTTATATTCTCATTTATATTCACATATATAAATAAAATATAAATATAAATCAATCAAATATAATTCCAAAATTCAAGCTCCAAACTCCAAAAAAATTTTAAGTCCTTTAAATCCTCCTTAAAAGACTTAGCCTAGATCATGATCAAATCACTTCAAATTCACCAAATTTTCTCATGATCAATTTATATTCTCATTTATATTCAAACAATCAAAACCAATCCCAAAAATCAAATTCAAATCCATTCAAAATACAACCTAAGCCTTTCAAGCCAAAACCTTGAACTTAGACAAATCAACTTCAAATCAAGCCAAACTCTAGATTTTCCTTCATGATTCAATCAACCCTAATCATGAATCCAAATACAAATACAAACTTCAATCACTAAATCAAAACTCAATTCAAAAATCAAATCCCAAATTCTTTAATGTTCTTCCTTTGAATATGAAATTGTCAAATGGATCAAAACCCATTTGACTTCAAACCACTTGCAAATGGATTTATACTTCAATCATAAGTCCATATACAAGTTCAATCAAATTCAAATCAAGCTTTGACCAAGCCATTTGACCCACTTAGGCTCACTTGACCCAAAGTGACCTAAAGTACCCTTATGAGATAAATTCTAATCCTAACCAAATTGGATTGAATCAAACTCACCTAAGCCTCTCATCATGATCAACAATCATTATGGGATGATCAATCAATCAAAATGGGTCAAACCAAGTCAAACCTAAGGGTTGACCAAGTCAACACTTAGCCAAAATGAAACCTAACTTAGCCAAAATCCACCAATAGGACAAAATTGATCTAAGTTCATTCGACCTATGTTTGATCTTGACCAAGTCAACATTTGAGCCTAACCAAATGGTCACTTGACCCAAGTTGACCCAAGTTGACCTAAAAAGGCATGTGCCAAAACTTGATCTAAGCCAAATTGATTGAAACCAATGGGTTAAGTTCATTTCATCACTTGTTGAACTTGACCATAGCCTCAATTGGCGAACTAGACCTAACCTAGCCCCATTGACCTCGAACCCAACTTGACCTAAAGGGGTCATGTTGAACCAAATTCAAACTTAACCAAAAGTGATTGGAAATAAAGATACCAATTCACTTCATATGACTAACCAAACCTAAACCTACCCATGTCCTAGCTCAAATAGGTCAAATGGGTCAAGTTGGTCAACTTGGCCCATTTGACCTAAATGAAGTCATATGAGCCAAATTCAAACCTAAACCAAATTGAATCAAATCAAAGCCACCAAACATTTCAAATGGTCATATGAACTTGACTCTTAGTTTGACTCAATTTGACAATTGGTCAACTTGACCCATTTTTTTACCTAAATGGGTCAACATGAGCCAAACCATATCAAATGAACTCCAAATCCAATGAAACTTGGCCAAACCTATTTTCTCAACATACCAAACATATTCAAATTCAAAAATCAACCAAATGTTCATTCTACCCCTAGGCCATAGAACAAATTTTGATCAAATTTGTGGGAATTTGGTCAAGCCCTCTTCATATCAACATGATACCTTCCTAATGGGTCAAGTGAAACCTATGGAGGGTGGTGCACCCAACCCAATGGGTTTGGGTTAGCCCAAATTGACCCAAGGTCAAAACTGACCCCATAGCTCAAATTGGCCAAATAAAAAACTTCCCTCCACTCAATTTGAAGCACATGGGAGGTTACCAATCCACTACTTAGCTCACCATGTGCCAACATCTAACAACTCAAACAGACCTTTCCATATTGCCAATTGGATCAAAATGGCAAAGATAGCTTTGATTTCCATAGGGGGAGATATACTCCTAATTCACTTCAATTCTTACATGCTCATGGTCAATTAAGTAAGGGAGAGTGTTAGGAGCCATCAGAGGGTGATCCCAAGCCTCCTAGAGCTCTGGCCATTTTCCCATTCTTGGCTTTTGGACAGTGAAAATAGGGGAGCAAAATTGAAATTCAAACTTCCTCTTCACTCAAAACCAGTGCAATTCCCTTTGCACATTCCATCAAGGGGCTAAGTCGAGTGCACCCAAGCCTTCACACGAGCTCCAAAGGTAAGAGGTGAGTTAGTTCGATCAAGGGCAAGGGGAGTTGGTCCATAGAGCAAACTACTCAACCTTAGGAGCTAATTCTTTCACCACAGCTTCATCTCAACAAGACGAAGCTCCTCCAAGGAATCGAGTGCCGGTGAGGTATGAATTTTTCAATCACTAGACTTAAGGAGTGTTGGTCTTTGTGAAAGAAAGTTTAATGGCATGAAAATTCAACCATTGGATAAGATTGCCATTAGTGTATGATGGTATGTGCAAAGTTTTATCCTAATCCGAGCTCAAACAAGCTCAAATTAGGGCTTAGATCATGGATGGTTCTTATGATTCACATGCTTTGGAAGGGATAGATCTCTGGTCATCCATCTATGTATTTTGGATGGACATATGAGATCAAACACACACTTAGATCTGATTTAATCCTTTTGGAATGGTGGCTTTAATCTCAGCCGTTCGATCCTTGATCGGACGGCTGAGGCTAAACCGCATACCGACCCCGCCTTCCATGATGGGACGTTTAAGTGACGGCTCACCATGCAACGTGTGGAAAGTGCCCTGACCGCCACCGCCGCATGTCATGCTGTTGGTTAAGGGATTTAATTAGGTTTTAATTAATTCTAATTAATCCTCTAAACTTTAAAAATTCATATCTCCTTAAAGAAAAATCAAAAAAATATGAGGTAAATTGCCACTGAAAGATAATTCATTCAATCAAGAATATTCTAAAATTGGTTTTAATGGATTTTGAATTGTACCTTTCTCTAATTTTACCTTTTATTGGAAATATTTTTTTGCTAATTACTCCTTAATTAATTCTCTAATTAATCTCAAACTTTTTGGGTATGTTTTGGAGGATGGCTTCTTCCTCTTCTAATTTTCTTGGGATTTATTGATGGCTTAATTGGGGGAATTGTAAATTCATTTCCTAATTACCCTTTTTATATAATTAAGGATAATTAAGGGTTTGATTAGTGTTTTAATCCCTTATTGAAGTTGATTAAGGTTTGATCCAGTGAATAAGAGGCTTAGGGAATAATTTTGGAGTATTTCTCCTAAGCTATTCCCTAAACTCCCTTTTCTTTCCTTAATCCTCTCTTAATTAAAGGTTAATTCATTAATTACCCTCTTAATTAATTTCTAAAAATTCTAAAATCTTCCAAAGCTTAATTAATCTACTTTGGGTAGATGCTTAGGTGTTCAATAGCCTAAGTTCAATTAAGGAAATCAAAACTCAACTCATATGTGTGAGGGGTGTTTTGAAATTACTTAAATTAAACCCTTAGCTTAATTAACCATTAATTATGAGCCAAATTGCATTAGGCCCTTTTCTTCCTAGGTGCATTGCAAACTTAAATTCCTTATGAGGTTTTATGTCATCTCATTGGCTCATAATATTTTGGTTAACTATGCTAATGTGGTGTAGGTAAGGGTTAATTAACATGTTTAATTCATACCTTAACCTAATCAAAATCTAAATTGAATCTAATCATCTAAAAATTAAACAAAAAATGTCAAACACATGAGGGAATGGGTTAGGAACAGCAAACTCAACTCACATTTTCAAAATTCAATCAAATTCTAAATCAAACAAAATCATACTAAATAAACATTGATTTACTTTAAGCTTTCTTATTTCATAAGATTATCTTTAGGATTTAATTAAAGTGAATGTGTTTACATGCTTCATTGCTTTAATTCTTTCCCAACATGCTAAATATGTATGTCATGTGCTTTCATGCATCTATGCTTTTCAAAATCAAATTCAAAATGAAAATGTTTACTTTATGTCAAAATTGCATGTGTTGGCTAAAGTTAAGAATATGAGTGACTATTATCACTATTAAATTCAAATTATTTTTTTAAAATATATGAATCAATTATCAAAATTGAAAGTGTGTTACTTATATCTTAATTATAAGCATGCATGTGAGTAAGATATAAGGATGTGCTTAGTGTAGGTTTTCCTTCTCTTCACTTTTAGTATAGTTTTGAATAGGATTTGGTAAGATGTATGGTTCATTTAAAAAGAACCTGACACTTGCCTAATTCCATATCCTATTCATTTCTATACTATCACTTAAGAAGGATACCTATGTTTGCACATATAAATTTCATAAACAAAATAAATCAACTAATACAAATTTTTGCATTCCTTCTTTTCCATTTCATTTCTTTTGTACACATGTTTGTATTTAAGGAAAGTTGTATATTAGACAATCGAGGTTGAGGCTTTAAATAGCCCTAAGTAGGTCTTATACCTTACACCTCTGGTTAACAATGACGCTATACTCACTTATGCCTTTCTTACTTTGATGTGTGCATGTGAAAATTGGATAAGAAATCCCTTTTCTACTTAATGAAACATCATAAACTTTCAAATTCTCTTAAATGAATTGCTTAGCATGCATCATAAAGTGTGTTAAACATTCCTATTTTCATGTATAGATATGCTTAGGACTCATTCATAAGCATGTTATATATGTTGGGAAAGAAGTGAAGTGATGTATGTTTATGATTTAGTTCATTTTACTTAATCTTAAAATGCCTTTCTTTTTGAATAGGTTTGTTTAGAGTTCATCTAAACTTAGGATTAACTAAAACACTTAATTAAAACATTCACTAAACAAAATTAAAATATGAATCTACTTTAGAAATTACTTAGGTTAGGAAGGAAGAGAAGTTCTCTTCTCTTTCCCTCTCTTCTCTTTAGTAATTAATTGTTGGATTCACTTGAACCTAATCAAAATCTAAAATAAAATCAACCCAAAACAATAAATCACTTAAATGAAACCCTCCTCTAAGTTGAACATGCTTCATACTTAGAAAATTGTAACTTAAAGCCATAGCTAAGCATACCGCACAAACCTCCAAAGCACACACATTAGGCTAAGTCACCACTTCTAACTTTAGGTTAGGGCGGTGCATGGTTTGATGCTTGCTTTTCTTTTGTGATATATATTTTAGACTGGTTGTTAGGATGTATATGCATAGAATGAATGGTAGGGTGATCTTAGTCTAACCATGATCTTCTATAGGGGATTGTGCTTAAGGGGCGCTGCAATAAATAAAGATATAAATGCTTTTGTTGTGCATGTGCTTATACCCCTAAACATAATCCAATAGGCTAGGTGGACTTAGTCACCCATGTCTGGGGTGATAAGTCCAATATACATGCTTGGGATTTGGTGGTTTGTTTAGCTAACCTTTGTTTTGCAGGTGTTAGCTAGATTTACTTTTCTTTTGATGTTAATTTTACAATTAGGACATTGGAATGATTATTATGGGGATTAAGATGAACATTGGTCATAAGATCCTATTTTATGCACCATGTGAAGCCTTTCGAGCATCCACCTTCCAACCACCAAAAGAAGGAACTAAAGAAGAAAGAAGAAAAGAAGAAGAGAGAAGAAATGAAGCTTGAAGACCCCCATAATAATGAATTCCTTGTTTAATTGTATTTAATTCATTTGTAATGGGTTGTATAAAAGCTCATTTCAATTTATTTTGGGTTTTTGCGGTGGTGCATGACCACACTTGGCCTCTTATTCTTTTTGCAATTAGATTTATAAATTGATTGATGATTTATTTAGCTTGTACATTAAGTGGCATCTTTTCCTAGTTTCTTCCTTGCTTTATATATGTCATGGATGTGGATTAGGCTCTTAGGAAAAATAAATCTTTTACCAAACTTAACAATTCAAAACTAAAAATAAAGAACTCATAACCTCACCTAAAGCTTCGGCTAAATTTCAAGATAAAAGAATTAGCAACCCCTTAGCTGGATGAGTATTTATTTTATAACATCATGCAAAAATGCATCTTATTTTACTCTTAATTGGAGGGATTTCACCTTTTTCAAAGAAACTTAGCTTGACTTTTGAGAGCCATGGTGGAAACACACCTCCTCCCTTCTTGCTAATTTTGGTCAATAACTTTATTTCTCATGCATTAGGCATATGAATCCTATTAGCTTGAGTTAAAATAATTGTCTAAAAATAAAAATAAAATGGAATTTGAATTACATTAGATTTAGGTTATTTGAAGCATGTCCTTACATGATCTAGTCTCTATAGAGAGTGAGTTTAAGGACTTAGTCTCTTTCTAAACAAATAACAACCAAACTATCTTGCATAAAGCATATGACTTGCCTAAATGAATTTAAAACTGTAGGAGGAGTTAGTTGGCAACCACCCCTAAGCGGTTGTAAGTCCAAACAATCGGGTGGTTTATCCTTTCTTATGTAGACAAACTAAATACCCATTTTTTGCCTTAAAACTAGGTTGTCCTTTCGGTCCTCGCCAAAGCTCCCTAGATTTAGGTTTTGAGGTTGCTTCTCCCTTTCATGGTCCATAAGCATAAATCCTCACCTCTTAAGCATTTCCATAATCTTATGTTGTGGAATCATAAGTCCTAAATTTCTAATGAAAAATTAAACTCAAACAAATTAAATTAAGTTCAAAAATGTAAAGCCCAATCAAAGGATAGTTTGAGATGCTCTCTAGGTTTCCTAGCATCTTGGGCATCTCCTACTTATCTTCCTGTTGGCTTTGATAATAAATCCCTCTTTTTCATCAATCCCATGTGATCTTTAAAAATGAATTAATCAATTAATAGTCCTTTCTAGTTGAAATCTTTGAAGATAATGATCATTTACCTTAATCTAGAGTATTCCTAAGAGATCCCATCTTTTAGGATGTAATTAACTATGGGGGCTTGCCCCTGTAGGGAACTTAATAAACCCGATTTAAAAAAAAAACCATGCTTTACTTTTTCATGTAAAGTAGGGGAAGAATCTTTGGTACATATGCAGACCCATTGTCCTTAGGAGTCCTTGTTGCGATAATTAGGTCCATTGTAGGGTGGTGATTTCTATCTTTCGAGATAGTACACCTCTCTTCAATGTCGTACCTGATCACCCTCAATAAGAACATCTGCTGATTTACATGGTGTCCCAACAAGGTGTATATTTTTATATGTTTCTATTTTCATTAATCCTCTTTTCCAAAGGAGGAGGGTAGATGAAGGCAAGAATGTATAAGAAGGAATATTTTCACCACAAACATCTCAAAAGTAGAGCACATTTTCTTACCTCTCATCATTAGCTTGAGCCAACAAGGCATAGAGGGAATCACTTAATACTATTGTGTAGATGATGAGAAGCTTGCTTGGGATAGGGGAAACTAATAATGGGGGTGCCAACAAGTATTGCTTGATGCTCTTGAATCCATGCTATCACTTATCATCCCATAAAAATTGATTTTTTCCTTTATGAGTGCAGTAAAAGGTTGACATCGACCATATAAGTTTGATATAAAACATATTAGATACAGTGGGTTAAACACTTAGGAGGTGACATTTATAATCTTGCCTTCATCTTCTCTAGATCAATTTTGATCCCATGGTGTCATATAATAAATCATAAAAACTTATCTAAAGTTACCCTAAATGTGCATTTTAGAATTCATTTTCAGGTTATAACATTGTAATCGTTTGAAAACTATTCTCAAGTCATATAGATGATCTTCAATTTCTTTACTTTTGACTATGAGATCATCAACATAGTACTCGACTTAATGATGAATGAGTTCATCAAAGATTCGAGTCATGGCTCATTGGTATGTGACACTTGAATTCTTAAGGCCAAAAGGAATGACCTTATAATAAAAGATTCTGATAAGAATTCTAAATGAGGTATTCTTCTCATCTTATGAGCCATATTGATTTGGTTGTAACCAAATAACCCATCCATGAATGAGAAGATTGCATGTGTGGAGGCTATGTGATATAGGTAACAGGAACTCATCTTTGAGACATGCCTTAATAAGATCCCTAAAGTCAACATATATACAAATTTGATCATTTTTCTTTTTATGTGGTATGACACTAGCTAACTAGGTTGGATTTTTTTTTTCAGATGAAATCAACATCAATCAATTTCTTAAATTTTGAAATGACTTATTGTATAATGTTTAATTACATTCATATGGGAGCTTGCTTCATGGTATTGCATCATGCCATAGTTTTAGCTTATGAACTACAATGTTTGGAGGCAATTTAGGAATTTCTTAATAACTCCTTGCAATGTAATCCTTAAACTCCAAAAGTAGCTACATTAGGTCATTAGCTTTAGACTCACTTAATAGTGAACTTATAAATTTTGGGCATGGGTTATCCTCGATGCATGAATTGATTTCTTCTATCTCATCTATGTTGACTTTATTTCCTACTCCAATTCTGGGGGCACATCCTTGTCATCCGGACTTTCAAATGAATTGAGTTTGTTCGCAAAGACATTATCGGTCTCTAGGTGGTTAGTGATGACCAAACAATACTCATTATCATTTAACAACTTTATTGTGCCAAATCTTAAAGCTGGTCTACATTGAGCAATCTTGCCTTTTTTCCATAATTTTTTTTAAGTAAGTTGATTTATGTTTGGATCATGTACAAGGTATTGGTCTTCACTTTGTTAGATTTTGAATACAAAATGAGTACCAATCAAAAGGAAATTCTATTATTTCCTTGAAAGATTCATCATCAAGTTCTACATCTACTCCTGAACTTGAAGATGATGTTCCTAAATAAAACTTTTGAGGCTTAGAATCTTCATTCAATTATGGTACAGCTTTAACTACCAAACTCTTAACATTGTTTGGGAAAATGGGGGTTGGAGCTAGACTGCTCACATACTAGTTAAGTCTCTCATACATAGACAATTCATAGACTTCATTATAGAGGCTATCACTAACTTGTTTATTGTTGCTTTGTTAGGGAACACTCAATTTTCATCAGTGCTTGGTTCCAATGTTATTACTAGGTCGGTCTTTAAATGTGAGGAGGAAGCTAGTGAACTAATTTCATAAGACTCATCCTTCAAGCTGGATTCTAAGTCTATGTATTAGGCTAGTGGTGCATAGAATTGTCTTCCCCCCTCTAATGCCTCCTCAAATTCTACCTCATCCTCATCCTATGGGGGATCAAAACATCTCACCTACTCATTGAAAAGGAGAGGTAAGATGCATTTTGTAAGTGATATTAAACTCCACCTCCTTCACCAAGTCTTCTTGTCTTTCTCTTTTCTTTTCTTCTTTGATTTTCTTTCTATTTTTCCTCTTATTTTCTTTTTCTTTCTGATTGATATCATTTTCAACATCATAAGAGCACACTATTTGTTTCTTGGGAGGTAGTAAGCTAAATTCTCATATATCCTGACCTCATGCACTAAAAAGGGTTTGAGATCCCCTTTGATTCAATACTATAAACCACTATGCATGAACTTGATACACTGAGGTAGAAAGATGTTACCATTTTATTCTCATGCAACTAAAATCATCTAAGTAAAGCATTGAAGGATGTGTTTGAATTTATAATATGGAACTTTGCTTTAGTCTTCAAGTTGTCAATCTTTAGGAACAATGTGATCGAGCTTAAGGCCCTTTCACCTTGTTTATTAAATCCTTTCAATATCATCTTATCGAGTTAAGTCTAGTAATGTTAATACTTAAGTAGGTGAGGGCTCTTAGACTCATGATGTTGATCAATGTACAGTCAAAAAGTACTTTGGTCAAATTAAAGTTGTATTTATTCACTGAGATATACATCGGGCAATTATGATTGGTAATTCCTAAGAGTAAGTCTTCATTTAAAAAGATAACTCCCAAGACCTCTTTGAAGTAGATGGTTTCTTTTATAATTATGAAAGTAGGGGGCAGTTGAACTAAGCAAATCACACGATCTAATAAGTTCCTTGATCAACGAGTCCTTCATCTTTTAGATAAGACAAGAGCATCATATATAATTAGCTTAGCTAGCAACTTTCTGAGGTGGGCTAGAACATTGTAGTCAACCTTAGGCTAGTTCTCCATAAGCATATCCATGGCTGAAGAATCTTGTGGAGGGGTTATCTGCTCACTATAGTCAATGATCAGCTTACCCTTATCTTGAGGCACCATCTTAGGAAGTAGAAATTTGCCATTATGTAGGTTTACCTCGATGATCTCTCTAATTGGAGGAGTTATAGTGGTATTTACCTGCTCATCGAGAGCACCTAAAGCTTTTCATAATGGATCTTTAGAGTTAGATGACTTTAGTACTATTTCAATAGGGACATCCTGAAGATTTAAGATAGAGATGCCACTGTCATAGTTAGAGTCATCAAGAGGAAGAGAATGATCAGAATCATTTTGATTATTAAGACTTGAATATCTATCATTAAGGTCATCAGAGTCATACAAGGTGTTAGCTATCACAAAGAGAATATATAAGTGGAATCTTTCTTTATTAGTTTGTCTATCTTAGATGGTGCAAAATAAAAGTCATACAAGGTGAGTGGCATGACTAGCTTGACACCCCCATCCATAGATATAATGCTCCTAGTAGTAGTAGAAGGAGGAACAATAATTAGTGATGTTTTTGCTATACCCCCAGCTTGTAGTGGTAGCTCCTACTTGGCATCCACCCGCCCTGGGTTAACCTTCACAACTGGTAGACCTGCTGGTGTAGTAGAGGTCTGAGCTAGTTCAAGCACCTATAGAAAGCTTCTTGATTTTAGAAATGATTTTCTTAGAGGTTTGGGATAAAAAGATGTCCCAACCATCTTTAATCTTAAGAGGATTAAATGATTCTTTAGATGTTGCTTTGATAGAATTAGTGCGGTGTTTTATCAAGTATTCTTTAGGTATCACAATATCTCCAAACTTGTAGCTTTGCTCGATCCAATCCTTGAAAGTAATGCAATCCTTTAAGTTTCATGACACCATATGCAGCGGCAGGGGTAAAAGTTGTGATCATCAACTTTTGGCCACTTTCTCTAGCTTCTTGGATTTTTGTGGTGTGGTGTTTTAACTTTGGGTCGTAGGGACACCATGTAGATCTCAGATGCGACATTAAGTTATGATGTACCATCTTAGTGGATGAAAACATCACCCTACAATGAACCTAATCACTTAATAAGGACTCTTAAGGCAAATGAGTTTACATATATACTAGAGATCTTTCCCCTACTTTACATGCATAAGTAAAGCTAGGTTTATTTTATGTCGGTTTTTAGTTTTCTATGGAAGCAAGCTTCATAGTTAATTACATCTTAGGAAATAAGAATTTTCTAAGAATACTCTCGATTAAGTAGTCAATAACTATCTCCAAAGATTTTAAAGATAGACTATCAAAAGAAGTGGGTACTTTTGAAAATCAAGTGGGAAAGTTCAAATAGAGAAGACTTATTTACCAATTCTAAAGGAGAATGAGTAGGAAGCATGCATGATGCTAGGAAGCTTAGTAAGTGCTTCAATCTACCCTATAATGAGGTTTTATATTTTTGAAAGACAAAATTTATTTATGTTTAAATTGGAATTTTATTATAATTCTAGGCTTATAGTCAACAACACAAGATTATGAAAATATCAGAGGTGAGGACTTATGCTCATAGCCCAAAAAAAGTAGCCTTAGAACCTAAATCTAAAATGCCTTAGCACAAGCTAGAACACAACCTAAGTCTAATCTGGAAAATGTGACATAATGGTTTACCACCATAAGAGAGAATAGACACATTCTGACTCTTCTGGACTTACAATTGTCTGGAGTGATCAACTAACACCTCCTACATTTTAAAATCATATAGGCTGGTCTTACGTAGATGTAAGATAATTAGGCTATTGTTTAATTAGAAAGAAATCTAAAATCTTAAACTCACTACTTTAGAGACTAGATCATGATTGGTATGAAGACATGACTTAGACTGACAAAAATTTTATAACTTCTTAAATTATTTTGACACATTCATTTTTAGACCAAGGTTTGGGACAATTATGCCTACATGCATGATGAAGTAGAGTTATGGACCAAATCAACAAGAAGAGGTGTTCTCCACTACAAGAGATCACCCTCAAAGGTTAAGCATATCCCCTATCATGCAAGAGTCGAGACCCTCCCTATTCAATGGCAAAATAATATGACATACATTATGTGATAACATACAACATTAAGCTAAGGAGTTCATAAATTTTTTATTTATCTTGATTATGAACTTAAGCTTTAAGATGAGGTTATCGATTATATTAAAATTTAGTTATGAGTTTTTAATGATGATAGAAAATTTAATTTTACCCTAAATAATTGATCACATCTGGGCCACATATCAAATCATCACATTTTAAGAAACTTATGAAAAGTATGTCATCTTTAATGCACAAATTGGACACAATAATCAATATATGAATTTCATAAAAGAATAAGAAGCCGTGAGTACGACCACACACCCCAAAAAAAGAGAAAGGTTGGGTAGCCAAGCTCTATCCTAATACAACCCGGATTATAAATTTTTTACAAAGAGAAAGATTTGTATATTTGTTTATCAAACATTTATTTTGCAAATGTAGTTGGATTTTATTTTTTATAAACATGTACTTTTTGCAATAGGATTAGGATTAGTGTTATGGGACTTAGGATGAGTAGTGGCTAGAAGGCAAAGACTTGGGAGGCCCTATGAAGCTTGGAGCAAAACCAAATCAAAAGGATGAAAGAAAGATGAAGAATGAAGACCCCCATAACATCTATTTCAGTATAATTATAATATTCTTTTGTAATCCGGGTTATATAATGGTAGAGCCCGGCTACCCTACTTCTTTTCTTTTATGAAATGTACGGTAGTACCCAGCCGCACCAATCTTTTATTCTTTCACGAAATATATGAATGTTTGATTGTCATGTTTAGTTTATGTAATAAAAATGGCATACTTTTCATAGGTTTCTTGAAGTTTGATGATTAAATGTGTAGCCTGGATGCGGTAGGCTCTTTAGGATAAAATTAATTTTTCTACCCCGATTAAACAATCATAACTAAAACTTAAATATAACTCACAACCTCACCTTAAAGCCTAGGTTATACTCAAGATAATTAAAAAGATGAATGTTATATCATATAACATCTTATTTAGCATAATATGGAATGACCTTTGAGGGCATCCCTTCTAGTGTAGAACACCTCCTCCCGCTAATTTAACCCATAATCTAATTTCATAATGTATTTAGGCATAATTATTCCAAGCCTTTGTCCAAATGAACTTGTCAAAATGGCATAAAAGATCATAAAATGTTTACATTAATTTAAGCCATGCTTTCATGCCAATCATGATCTAGTCTCTTAGGGAGTGAGTCTTGGACTCTAGTTTCCCTTCTTAATTAAATAACCGCCTAGCTATCTTGCATTTATATAAGATCGACCTATATGGTTTTAAAGCATAGGAGGTGTTAGTGCCACTCTAGTTAGTTGTAAGTCTAGAAGAGTTGGGATGGATTTATCCTCTCTTGTGGAGGTAAACCATTATGTCCCATTTTCCTATTTGACTTAAGTCATGCTTTTAGCTTGTGCTAAAATATCTTAGATTTAGGATCTGGGCTACTTGTTTCCTTCAGGCTCTAAGTATAAGCCCTGCACCTCTTAGGCATTTCACAATCTTGTGTTGATGGACTACAAGCCCTAGCATTTTAATAAAATGTCAACTCAAATAAAACAAACTCTCTCTTTCAAATATATAAAGCCTCATTATAAGATAGATTGGAGTGCTCACTAGGCTTCCTAGTATCATGAATGCTCCCTACTCATCTTCCTTTGAAATTCAAAAATAAGTCTTACAAATTGAACTTCCCACTTGATTTTTAAAAATACATAATCCTTTGATACTCTAACTTTGAAGTCTTTGGAAATATTGATTGACTACTTTAATTAAGAGTGTTCTTAGAAAATTTCCATTTCATTATGGTGTAATTAACTATGAAAGCTTACTTACATAGAAACTAAAGAACTCAACATAAAATAAACCACTTTACTTCTCCATGTAAAGTAGGTGAAAGATCTGTAGTATATACGAAGACTCATCTATCTTAAGAGTCTTATTAGGTGATTAGGTCCATTGTAGGGTGATTTTTCATATTTTGAGATGGTACATCACACCTTAATGTCATACCCGATCACTTCAATAAGTACCCCCTAAGATCTGTGGTGTCTTAACTCTAATTTAAAACACCACAACACCCATAGCAAAAAAGAAAATGAACAGCCTTTGAACTATGCTTAAAGTGCTCTAACACAAGCTAAGAGCTAGACTTAATTCTAGTCAAGAAAAAATGGGATATGTTGGTTCACTTCTACTAGAGAGTGAACATATCCTGACTTTTCTGGACTTGCAACTACCTGAAGTGGCTACCGACTAACACCTCCTACACTTTAAAATCATATGGCCAGGTCTTATGCATGCAAGATAGTTAGGATGTTAGTTATTAGGAGTAGAAACTTAAGAGCCTAGATCATAATCAATATAAAAGTATGCCCTAAAGTAATGCAATAAGTTTACATACTTTATTTATGTTGACTCATCAATTTGACTCAAGATTGGGTTGGAAATTATGCATATATACATGATAAAATAAAATTATGGGCCAATGCATATGAAGGGTGTTCTTCACTGAAGGGGATTATTGTCTACGATTCTACACTCCTCCTTATTGTGTAATAAGTGAAGGTCCCCTATATTTAAGGAGGGAAGATAATTTGCATGCATGATGTCATCCATAATCATCACAGATGTATGATATAGATCAATTTTATGGCTTAATTCTCATAGCCTTATATTGAGGTTAGGAGTTGTATTAATTTTAAGTTGAAGTTATTTATTTTAATTTGATAGAAAATTTAAAGTCATAAAAAGCTTAATGAAATCTAAGCCACATACAACAATCATCACATTTGAAGAAATCTAGAAAAATCATGTTATTTCTATTGCACAAATAAAGCAAACACACTAAACATTCAATTGAGTTAAAAGAACAATAAAGGTTGGTGTGATCAAATTCTGTTATACACCCCAGAAAAAAAAAGTTGGGTTGTCTAGCTTAACCATTATATAGCTCAGCTTTAGAAGAATAAAATTAAAACAAGCCATGAGGGTATTTATCTTCATTTATTCTTCCAAATCTTGGATCCTCCTAGCATCATAGGGCATCCTAAGTTTATGCCTTCTAACTTTTGCTCATCTAAACCCCATGGCTATAATCTTATTCAATTATAAAATTATGTTTAAAATTCTAAAAATAAAATCTTAACTAAAATTACCCAAATAGAGGTTAGCTATAATACACATACACACCAAGCAAATATGTTTTACACAATTGGACTTAGCACTGGTGCCAATCCTATATGTCCTAATAAGCTATGCTTAAAGGGGCAAGCAACACTTGTAAGCAAAAGTATTTAATTTGTTATTATTATTATAACAGTCCCTTTAATTAAACATAGTTCCCTATAGAAAAATATCATTAGTCTAATAAATAACTCCCTACCATACAAATTATACACTAGTAATCCTAACATCTTGTCTAAAATATTACACCACAAAATAAGAAAATAATACATCTTAGCAAAGTACTAACCTAAGTCTAACATTGGTGACTTATCAATTTAATGTGTATGCAAAGGCTGGAGCGGTGTGGCAAAGCTTGCTTTGGAATTTGAGTTGTATATTAGATGATAGGTTCAAGTAATTAATTAAAAGGGTGATTTTGATTCAAGTGATTAGTGATTAAAAAATGAAATTTTATTTTATGAGTTTGATTTTATTTGAATTAAAATTAGTGTTTTAAAGAGTATGAAAATTCATAGTTTTCACTTTGAGTTAAAGTTATTCCTCTTTAACACCCTACCTTAAGGCTAGATCTAAAGATATATTTCATGATTTATAATCTTTCTTAATGAAGTGTTAAGATTCTTTCATTAATTTCTAAGTTTGGATTAAGCTTTAATAGAGTCATAATCACATGAAAGGCACTTTAAAGTTAATAGAGGTAACTAATGGCTCACTTGATGATGTCCTTCAATTCTTCATCACTTTAATTCTTCATCTTTAGAATATTTATTTTATCACCTTTAATATTATATATTAAAATAATCATGTACTTTATTTCATCACTTTAATATCACATTTTAAACTAATTATGTGTTTACTTTATCATGTTAATAATTCATTTTTTTTGAAATAATTATGTATTTATTTTTTTCATTAAAATTTTTATTTTATTTTTTAAAATACTTATGTATATATCTTATCATTTCAATAATTCATTTTTTTAATACTTATGTATTTATTTTATTATTCTAATAATTCATTTTTAGGATAATTATGTATTTCCTAATTAAATCCATTCTCTCTATTATTTTAATAAATTCATTTCTTTGAAATAACAAACATTTTAAAGCATCATTATAATCATGAATATGGATGAAATTTTTTTTTTGAAATCTTGATGATGTAAAGTTTAAAAAAATACGTAAAAGTACTCTTTCATTAAACCCTGGTAACTCTTAAATTAATGGCTAAAAATTGGAGATTTTATTTTTCCTAAATTCTCCAATATAAGATTTTTTTATATTTAATTATGATTTTTTAAAGTTCTAACTAATTAATCTTATTTTTAACCTTGATTAATCAATTTACACTATCAGCACTGATGCAGCCACACTTTACAAGCAACGCTGCAAGATTGGTTATTAAACTAATCGCACTTGGAGAATAACTTAGATGGTGAGCATGTGGAGTCGTCTCTAGCTATTTGATCAAAGATCGAACACCTTTGATTAATCCTATAGTTTTAATAGGATTAAATAAGAATTCTAAATGTGATTAATCATGACTATCCATTCTAATCACGTGGAATGGATGCCATGTGATTCATCTTCCTCCTCTAGTGAGAGTCATAGATTATTTGCCTTTTGTTGCTTGATATATGCCAATTGGGCTAAAATTTGAAGGGAAAAGGATGCAAAATGATCAAGGAGGGATTTCCTATCAAACTTTATGGCTTAATCAGGGTAAATTGCAAGTTCACTTCATAAAAGAATAAGGATCCTAAAGCTATCTATGGTTTGAGAGGGATTACCTCACGAGCTTAAGGCTGATGGTCTAATATTTGAGGTAGCTTCCTTTGAAGAGGCAAAGCCTTGTTGTGAAGATGGTCAGTTTCCTCCTCGTTGTTTACTCCTTAGATAAAATGTCATCGTGAGTTCACTGAAGTTTGATCAAATGCCTACTTTCAATACTTAAATCGAGTGGTTCTTGATTCATTCTTTCTTGTTGGGGGAGTAGGGAAAGTGTGAGAAAATTTAATTAAAGATTGTGCGTAGTTTGGTGAGGTCGGATGTTTAGGACATTCAGGTTGAGGGAAAGCACAATGTCATTGTTTGTGTGGTACCTTTAGGGAATGCTTGGGATAGACTTTGGGAGTGATGTGAGTGTGTGTGATGAGTTTGGAGGCTAGGGAGGTGTATACCTCCCTCCCCATGTGAACCACCCATTTGGGTTGGTTCATGCCTTGCGCGCCAAATAGTGGGCAGGACCAAGGTCAGCTCTAGATTGATGAGTTGGAGAAGGTTGGTGGCTGGTGGTGAAGTGAATAGCTCATGGTTAGCAAACCAAAGGTTGTCTAAAGTGAGTGAGACCTAACATTGGTTAATGGTTAGATAAGGTAGCCTTGAGGGTTAGCTATAGAGAGTTCAAGGCATGCTAAGGTGGCTGTCTTGGCCAAATGGAAGGGTTGAACTTTGATATTATTAGATTGTATTCTATTTGGAATCCTTGGTTCGCTTAGTTTGGTTAAACTGGGTTCACTTTGGGTTAGGTTCACTTGGGCAGGTCAAGGGACATGTGAGGATGAGTCATGCCAAGTTCGGTTAGGTTTAGACTTAATTTGGTTGGGTTTGGCTCATTTGGACTCATATAGGTGAATTTGGATTCAATTGGGTCAAGTTGACCAATTGACCAAATTGGACCCAAGCAGCTAATAGGTTGTGTTTAGATGATGATTGTAACACATTGGTACAATTGGTTTGATTTAATTTAAAGTGGATTTGAATTTGTCTCATATGGGCCAAATAAGTCAAATTGACAATTTAGTCAAATTTGGTGCAATTAGGAGTTGAGCCATGTTCCTTGTTCATTTGGAGTTGATTTTAAGCTTTGATTTTATTTAATTTTATTTGGATTGGGTTATGGTTCAATTTGGCTCTTTAGGTCAATTTGGGCTTAATTAGTGGTTAATAAGTTTGGGTTGGTCAAATTGGCTATTGAAAGGTATTCAATAATCAATTTGGGACTAATTGCAAGTTTCAATTCAATCCAATTTGAATGAGATCAAGAACTAATTCAATTTGATGCGTTAGGTTAAATTGGGTCAAGTTAGATCAATAGGTTGATAGCTTAATTAGACTCACTTTAATGTTGGGTGATCATCAATAATCATTTTGAGATTAATTACAATAATTGATTTTATTTGATCTAATTTGAGTTGGATTAAGATATTGCTTAATTTGACCTTCAAAGCCAAATTGGGTGGGTCCACTAGCTAAATTGGCCTACTTTGCTTCAATTTTATTTTTGAATATGATCAACAATCATTCAAAAGTGATTATAGAAATTGCTTTGGTTTGATTTAGGTTGAATTAAAATTTTGTTCAATTTGACCCTTTAGGTCAAATTGGACTAGGTTGGGTCAAATTGGCTAATTGACCAAATTAAATTGCAATTGATCATGAGGAATTTCCAAGTATGTGATTAAAATAATTGTGAATCTTTGGATTGGCTCAATTTGGTTTGAATCAAATTGGATTTGATTTTGTCCCTTGTTGACCTTAATTTTGGAGTAAGGATTCAACCTTCCCATATAAGACTTAAGATTCTTCTAGACACTAAGACATCCCTAGTCATAAGACACTTCTAACAATTAGGTAAACACTTAACCTAAGCCTAGAGACTTAGAAGGGTTAAGCATGGGATTAGGTTATGCCTTAGGGATTAGGATAATCCACCTACCTACAACCCAAATCCAATCAATGTTCACCTTCTTAAACCAAACCTCAAGTTCAATTCAAACATCAAATTCAAATCTAAATCCAAACCCAAATTCCAAAACCAAATGATTGAAGCCCATGATCAAATCCAAACTTGAAATCCTTCCTAAGCCATGTGATCTAATTCCATGGACTTAGTCAAAACCCCTTTCAATTCAATTCAAACTCAATTGATTTTCTCATAAATCAATCATACCTTCAATCATCTTCACAAATATAAATGAAATATACATTTAAATCATCAAAATCAAATCAACTAAATCAAATCCAAATCTAAGTCTTATGACCTACCTTAATGAGCTTAGCCAAGTTTTCCTTCAAATCACTTTAAACTCAATTGATTTTCTCATAAATCATTCATATCTTCAATCATATTCACAAATATAAATGAAAAATTCATTTAAATCATCAAAACTAAATCAAACTAAATTAAAATCCAAACCTAAGACACATGACCCAACTCCATGGACTTAGCCAAATTCTTTCATTCCAAAACTCAAATTCAATTAATTTTCTCATGAATCAATCATACCTTCAATCATATTCACAAATATAAATGAAATCTACAATCATCACCAAACTAAAACCAACCCAAGTCAAACCCAACTTAACCCTTTTGACTTGAAATATCCAAAATGAACCAAAACTCATCCATACCCAAATCAATTGTTGATATATATATATATATATATATATATATATATATATATCAATCCCAAATCCATATATAAACTCAACTAAATCAAACTCAACTCAAAATCAACTCAACTAAACCAAATTGGTCCACTTGACCCAAAGTGACCAATTTGACCTATCTTAACCAAGTTTCAATCTAACCCAAATTAGATTGAACCAAGCCTACCTAAACCTCATATCATGATTGTTAATCACCCTAGGTTGATCAATTATCATAAATTGGGTCAAACCAAGTCAACCTTCCTAACCTGTATGAACCCAAACTAGCCAAATTATAACTTAAGCCAAATCCCTTGAAACCAATGATTCATATCAACTCAAAATCAATATTTGAATATAACTTGACATTCAATTGAGCCAAACCAAACCCAATTGGCCCTCTTAACCCAAGTTGACACAAATTGACATAAAAAGCCAAATTAGGTCAAATCAAAATATAAACCAAATTGATTATAACCAATGACTCAAGATTATTCCAAATTGATTGCTAAACTTGACCAAAGCCATGATTGGACATGACCCACTTAGCCCAAATTGACCTAAAGGTCAAATTCACCTAAATCAAAACCAAACCCAAATTAATTGAAGCCAAAGCCTACAATCATTATCAATTGGTCAACCAAACATAACCCAACACCTAACCCAAGCCAATTTGACTAATTTGGTCAAATTGGTCAACTTAAACCCATTTGACCCAAAAGAATTCAAATGAGTCAAAATCAAATCTAAGCCAAACTTAAACTAAACCAATTGAACCAAAACATCCCAAATGATCATATAAACTTGACCCAACCCTTGGTTTGACCCAATTTGACCAATTGGTCAACTTGACCCAACCTAACCCAATTTGACCTATTTGAGCCAAATTAAGCCAAATCTAAACAAATCAATTCCAAATCACTTGAAATTTGGGCTGACCCATATTTGACTCATTTCAAATCTATCCAAATCAAATCTAATGCCAAATAATCATTATACCCTTAGTTCAAGGGTATCACATGAGATAAATCACCCATGTAAGTGGTCATTTCCATTCCTTAGCCACTCTCCCAATGGTCCACCTACTAGGACACGCCCACCAAAGAGTGGTTGGGTCGGCCATGACCCATGGGAGGTGAAATCACCTCACCCTCCCCATTGGAGCACTTGAAACCCATAGGACATCCATGATTCCTCCTTGGCAGCCACCTCCACACCTTCAACCAACCAAGTTGAGACAACTCACCTCCTCCCTACCACCCATGACTCCTTGAGATGGTCGGACAGCCACTAGAAGCCAAACCCGATCCCACCATCCGATCAAGAGGAAGGGGGGTATACACCCCCTCATTTCCACTCAAACCCATACGAAATCATTTCTCATAGCCCTAGCTACCCAAGACAAGCCTTCAAAGCCATTCCCCAAGCTCCCAAGCTGATTCCTCGATTAGAAAATTCCATTCATGTCCGTCCCGAAACATGACACTCCCATTTCTGACCCAACTTCTCCATTTCTCCACCAAACTCAAATTAACTTTGTAGACACCTTCACTAGGCCTCATCGAGCAAGAATGAATCATCTCCCAAGTTTTTCGAGCACGAGGTGGGACTTGATCAAAGCAGTTCCAAATCATTCATTGCCTTAGGCGATTGAGAAATTGATCCAATTCGCTCAGCGGGCTTGTCTCCACTAGACAAAGCTTAATCGTTAATCACTAATCTTGAGCTCTGGTGAGGTATGCTTCCAAAACTGATCCTTAGGCAAAAATGGGTTGGAGCTTTTTAAAGAAAATGTTCATTTCATGTAATCTCGATCGTTGGATCCCCTCCGATCGACGTCCTGAAGGTGTGGGATCCTTTCGGAGTTGATATGAGCTTAGGTAAGCTTGAATCAAGCGAGCAATGGCGGACGATCTCTGTTTCTCATCGCTCGCATGATGATAGATCAAGGACCATCCATTCTGCGTGATTAGAACGGACGGTCATGATTAGATCTGCTAGATCGATCTGATTTAATCTTATTAAGAAATGAGATTAATCATGGCCAATCGATCTTTGATCGGATGGCTGATGAGAAAACACGTCCGCCACTGCCACATAGGCACTAAGTTGGACAAGTTCTAAATAGCCAATCTCGTGACACCATGGGGAAAGCGCGTCGCATGGCGCTGATGTGATTATGCTTTAATTATGGCTAATTAATTGATTTTTAATGGTTGAAACTTCTAAAATCATAACAAATTATAGAAAAATAAAAAAATAAATACATGTTTTAAAGGTATTTCAAAAGAGGATAAATTAAAAATAATCTTAACTAATTTTGAACATTAATTAAGGCTTAATTAGGGTTTAATTATAAAATTAATTATCTTAATTACTTAAGAAATTAATCCCAAATTTTGTGTGTTAATTTAATGGGATGACTTCTGCCTCCCATGATTTTTTTGGAATTTATTGCTCACTTAATTAGAAAAATTGACTAATTAAACCTTAGTATTTTTAAGTTAATTAATGATTAATTAATCTCATGAATAGTAATAAATTGGTTAATTAAGTTTATTAATCATTGTTCAACAATAAGTGAACTAAGGAATAGGGTTGGGACCTTTTCCTATCCTTTGTCCCTAAGTTCATTTCACCATTTTTTAGAAAAAAATGTAATTAATTAAGATTTAACTAATTAATTAAATCAATTAATTAATTAAATTGAAATCATAATCGCATCAGACTATAATTAATTAAATCATGGGGTAAATCTTTAGGTGTTTAATAACCTAAAAGTGTTTAATGAAACTATGGTTAGCCACATGTGTGGGAAAATCATAAGAGTAATTAATTAAGTCCCTTATTCTAATTAACTATTAATCATGAGCCAATTACATTAGGCCCCTTTTATTTCTTAGGATCATTGTAAGTTTATTTTCCATGCATATCATGTTCGCTCATAATTATTTAGTTAATTACTTTAAGGTGACATAAGTAAGGGTAAATCGACTTAATGAACCCATAAAATCAACCTAATTAACCCATAAAATCAACTTAATTATATTTCCTTAAACTAAATCAAAATCACTAATGTGGGAATGGGTTTAAAACAACATGTGATAATTTCTCTTCTCCTCTTTAAATCAAATCAAATCTAAAACTTAATTAATAAAGAAGCTTTGGTTTGCTTTAAATAATCTTATTTGATTTGATTGTCCTTAGGAATTAGTTTGGTTGGATGAACCACATGCTTATATTTGATTGTTCTCTTTCCAATCATGTTAAAATTGGTATGCCATTTGAGTTCATGCATCCATCTTTTTAAAATCAAGTAAAACAAAAATGGGTTTCCTTTGTGTAAGCTTGCATGTGTTGATTTAATTTAATATATGTGTAGCTATTATCACTATTAAATCCAAATGTATTTTGCAAAAAATTATAAATGAATAATAACATGTGTTATGTTGCTTGTTATAAATACATAAGAAATGTGTGTGCTTATAGTTTAAGTGTATGAATATTGAGTTCTCTTTCCTCTATTCATGTGTTGATTTATATAAGATTGAATGGTAATGGGTATATAGTCTGGACATCTTGAGAATACGAGGCTTTAGTTAGCCCCAATGAGGTCATTTGATTACCTCACTTCCATTTAACAATGACACATACCCATTTGATTTCATTCTTATGTATTTCAACATTAGAATTTGGATAGAGCTTTAATTCATATACATAAATGATTCAATCAAATATAAAAAAATATAATCTTTGCATGGTTTTCTTTCCCTCATTTATGTATACATGCATGTGTGTCTAAGAAAAGTAAGTATATAGACTAGACATCTTGGGAATATGAGGCTTTAGTTAGTCCTAAAGTGGTCATTTGATTACCTCACTCCCTAGTTTAATAATGACATGTACTTGCCTATTTCTTTATACACATATATGTATATGTGATTAGTGAATGAAAATCCCATTTTATATTAAAATTGCATGCATTCATAATTAACTAAGTGGTTGAATTAATTAGCCATGTGATTTGGAGCTTACTTCCTATGTTCATGTATACAACTTTACATATTTTTGAATGCAAATGGGTATATAGTCTGGACATCCCGAGAACACGAGATTTTAGCTAGCCCCAAGGAGATCATTTGATTACCTCACTTCCCTGGTTTAACAATGGCACATACCTATTTAATTTCATCCTTATGTCTTTTTGTATAATAATTTGAATAAAGCTTTAAATTAATATGTTTAAATAATTCAATCAAATAAAATATAAATTCTAAACATACATATACATTCATCATTTAAGTGTGATAAAATATGTTGCATGTATAGATACACTTAAGATTAAATCATATGCATGTTAAATGTGATGGAAATGAATGATTTAATATATTCCATGTAGTAATTCAATTAAATTAATCTTAAGATGCCTTCTATTTTGAATAGGATTATTTAAAGTGAACCTAAACTTAAGATTAATTAAACATTATTTAATAATCCATTCATTAAAGAGAACTAAATCAAATTAATATGCTTTAGAAAGTGGCTTAAGGTAGGAATGAAAGGGGGCAATCCTCTCTCTTCTCTTCATGACACTTAATTATTAAGTATAATCATATGAAACAAAAGAAAATACAAATTAAAATTTTCAAATCAATTAAATAACTTAAAGTAAAACCAACCCTTTATGTTAAATTAAATCCTTCCAAACTTAGAAAATCATAACTCTAATGCTTAGTTAAAACATGCCACACAAGACCTTAATACATACATTAGAATTAAGTCACCACTTCTAGCTCTATGTTAGGACGGTGTATGATGTGATGGTTGTTTTATTTTAGACTGGATGTTAGGGTGTATGCTTTGTAGACTGGATGTTAGGTCATTCATAGCCTAATCATATTTTTTGTAGGGGGTTATGCTTAAGGGGATGCTTGAAAATAAATATAAATGCTCTCTTTGCAAGTTGCTTAAACCATTAAGTATAACTCAAGTTAGGACAGGTGGGCTTCGTTACCCATGTGCAGGGTGCTAAGTCCAAATCATATATATTACTACTTCGGATTGTATGTGCGTTTAACTAACCTCTATTTTGCAGGTGTAGTTAGATTTACTTTTTTCTATACAAATATAATTTTTGTAATAGGAATTAGGATTAGTGCAATGGGGGATTAGGATGAGCAGTGACCCAAAGGCTTTATCTTGGGGTTCCCTATGATGTCTTTGAAGCAAGCACATCCAAATCAAAGAAGGAGTGAAGAAAAGAAGACCCCCATAACATGTATTCTTTTGTAATCCGGGTTGTATAAATGTCGCTCTACCATCTTTTCTTTTGGTTGTCAGCGAGCATTTTACCAACCTTTTATTCTTTTACGATAATTTATAAAATTGATTGATGTTATGTTTAAATTATGCATTAGGATGGCATACTTTTCATAATTTCTTTTGATTGATGCTTTAATGTGTGGCCTGGATGTGTTAGGCTCTTAGGATAAAATATATTTTCTATCCCAACTAATCACTCATAATTAAATTCTAAATAACTCATAACCTCACCATAAAGCTTAGGCTATAATCAAGATAATTAAAAGATTTAGCAACATCTTAGTTGTATGACTGTATGTCTCACATCATGCATATCATCTTGAATCACTCTTACAAAATGAGGGCATCCATCCTTACACGCATAGGGATCACTTGACCCATGAGAGCAACCCCTACTGACAGAGCTTCACCCTCTCTCTCTCTCTTTTGATTTGATCAATAATCAACTTCATCATGCATTTAGGCATATAAAAATCCTAAAACCTTTGTCTAAAATGATGTGTCAAAAATGAAATAAAATTTGAAAAGATCACATGCTCATACCACTCATGCTCTAGTCTCTTAGGAGTGAGTTTAGGACTATAATTTTTTCAAATTAAATAACTATCCTAGCTATCTTACAATTCATAAGACTGGACTACAGGATTTTAAAATCATATGAGGAGTTAGCTGGCGGCCACTCTAGGCGGTTATAAGTCTAGAAGTTGGACGATTTATTCTCTCTTCTGGAGGTAAACCCTTATGTCCACCTGTCTCTTAGATTTAGGTCATGCTTTAGCTCGTGTTAAAGCTCCATAGATTTAGGATCCGAGGTAGCTATTTATCTTCGGGCTACAAGCATAATTCCTCATCTCTTAGGCATCTCCACAACCTTGTGTTGATGGATTATAAACCCTAACATTCTAATAAAATTCAACTCAAATAAATAAATCTCTTCACTTTCAAATATATAAAGCCCACTTATAGGATAGATTGTAATGCCCACTATGCTTCCTAGTATCACAAGCATTCCCTACTTATTTCCTTTTGATTCTAAAAATATGTCTTCTCCTTGAACTTTCTCAATTGATTTTTCAAACATAATCAATCCTTTGATAGTCTAACCTTGAAATCTTTGGATATGATAATTGTCTACTTTAATCAAGAGTATTCTTAGGGAATTTCATTCCCTAAGATGTAATTAACTATGGAGCCTTGCCTCCATAGGAAACTTTAGAACCCGATTTAATATAAATCTTACTTTAATCATCCATGTAAAGAAGAAAAAAATCTCTAGTACATTTGAAGACCCATCATACCTTATGAGTCCTTATTAGGTGATTAGATTCATTGAAGGGTGATGTCTCTATCTTTCGAGAGTATATCACACCTCAATGTCATACCCGATCACTTCAATAAATACCCCCCACAATCTGTGTGGTGTCCCCTCCCATACATCCAAAAATTAACACTATAGCCCTATAGGGTTCAATTAGATCAGCTTGGGCTAATTCAGTCAATTGACCAGATTGAATCCTAATGAGGCCTCAATCAAGTTCAATTAGTGTTTTAGGAAGTTTGGGTGTGTTTAATTTCAAATGGTTTAGATCAATTTTGGGTTTTTCCCCCTTTAGGCCTAAATGGTCATATTGGGTCAACTTGATCACTTGGCCGAATTGAAAACCAATAGGGTATGGTATGGAATAATTTTTTCTAACTTTGGGTGGCAATAATTAATTGGGTTTTATATATGGTGTTTGGTTGGGAATCAAGGTCATTAGATCTCACCTTGTCCAAGTCATGGTCTAACACTATGGTTGAGCATTATAAGTCTTCTAGGTTTTGCACTGGCATCCCTCTAGCCACTAGAAGTGTCTTAGCTAGGTGAGGAAACCGTAATGCTTGGATCGAATCTTAGGTCTTAGGAGTGATGGATGCAATCTCATTAAAAGTGAGGTCAACAAAATTCTCTAGTTCAACATACATGGATTTGACACCATGAGAGGGTCAATTTAGCCAAATGATCCAACATGTCCCTTTTAGGACAAAATATCAATATTCATCATCATGAATGAATTAAACCTTTTAAATTGCCAAATCACACTGAACAATTAAGGGTTATTTTATCCATTAATGTCAATATTAATTTTTAGTTTGAACTAATATCAATTTGACCTCTCTAAGTTGGTCAACTTGACCAAAAAACTAAACATGTGTCACATGGGTCCATAAATGGTCAAATGAGATTTTCATCAAGTAAATTCCATTTATTTTGGAAAAAACATTTAACCATAATTATCAATAAAATAAGTAGTTGGCTCATATCCTAATATAGTAGCAATATAAGAAATTAAAGTTGATGAGGAAGAGGATTAAACACTTAATAATGGTATCTTATGTCTAATGATAATGTGCCATTCTCATTGTTCCTTGAATCTACATTCTTGCTCCCTAATTTCCTTTAACCCTTTTAGAATCTTTTGGTGGCTATGGAGGATGATAATTATAGTTCAAACATGGTGGTTCATGGCCAAGTGGCCATTATAAGTTCAAAGTCACCAACATTATAGAGAGAAAGCTTAGTCACCATCTCTGAGCAATGAGAAGCTCAACCTTTCATTTGTCACACTCCAATACTCATCCAACACTCTTAGTCACCAAAACAAACCAATGAAGCTTAGCTTTAAGCCATTAAACTCAACTATGTAAAAGCAAGGCAATTTAAGGTAGGGTATTACTCACTTATATCATCCTAAGCTTCTAGATTAATCTCATTGGCTGAAACCACCTATAAAAGTGATTACCCTAAACCCTGAAATTTCTTACTATAGCTTGATCTTTGAGAGAGTTTATTTTATGAAAAGGTTAAGTAAGCTGAGCATTTGATCCATCTAAGCTCTCTCAAGCTTTGTAGTGGAGGAACTTTCTTGGAGGAGGCTTAAAGTGGAAGAAAATTATTTGAGATAATGTGAGCTCAATCCATTTCCTCGGATTGAGCTAATTTAGAGGAATAAGATAATCTCATGATTGTTGGTTTCATTTTAATAGAATCCAATAGTTTAGATCATGACATAACACAGTTCTATCTGACCACCCCTATTTGTAGATATTTTCTTTCTTTTTTTTGGATTAATTTTAAAAAAATTAATTATAATTTTAACTTTAAGCATGATTCAATTAAAAATTGAGAAAATATCACTTCTAAAAAGATTATATATTTTCTAATTAAAAAATTATTTCTTTTAATTTTAATATTTTAACACTCTAATTCGACTTGGAAAATTCTCATTTTTTTTGAAGTGGTCATTTTGAACTTTTATAAGAATTCTAGTCTATTTAAATATTGATATGAAACTTATAATTCTTACAAGTAATGAAACAATTGTTTAAATTTTATAATAATAAAAATAACGATCCAAAAAAATTGAAAATTAGGGAATGTTATTGACATGTTTTATTCTCACCTAAATTTTGTAAGAATTTTGGAAATTTTATGATAAACTTTTAATTAAAATTTGGGATTTTTAATCTTTTGAATTCTTAAAATTATGAAATTATTAAGAAAACTCTATATAAATTATGGGATGTTTCTAATAATTAATGACGCCTCTTTGATTTTTTTTTTTTTTCCAAAAACATAACTATATAATTCACATGTTATTTCATGATTTTAAAATGAAAATACATTATTTTACAAAATTATTATTTTACCCTTGGTGGGATCACAACCTTTAATTTTCTTTAGAAGTGTGTATAGTGTTTACAACTTAACCTAGTTTATTGAGATTTATTTGAAAAAACTTATTATCTTTTAAATAAAAATACTTATTTATAATTGTTTAAATATGATAAATACCTTCAAAATTTTTAAGAAATTATTCAAACATGTTATTGTATAAAAAAATTTATAAAAAATAATCAAATAATTTTAAATTATCTTAAATTCTAGAAATTCTATATTTTCATTTTTAAGAAAATATAAATTGATAATATTATTATTCAAATTTCACTTAACATCTTCACCATTTTAAATCTTGAGTCATTATTTAATTCATTAGGATTAAAAATCTACCCACAACAAAAATCTTATTGGAACATTGTACATCACAAGTATGATGGTACCCCCTTAAATTGCATCTAAGAACATGTAATTTATTAGACTATTAAAATAGTTTCCAACTTAACTTAATTGAACTCAATCTTACTATCTCATATGGGATCCATTATATCAATTGACTTTATTTACACTAATATTTGTGCAAAGGTTGATTGCCTATGCAAGTGAGTTGGTAGGGAACACAGTCTAGGACTAGCATACATAACATCATAGAATTTTGATTATCATTAGAACTATTTTAATAGCTTAAATTATCAATATCATGCAAGTTTCCTTTTTCCCTTAAGTTAAATTTATAGTTTAGTATTACATTCTTTACTAGGCTTTTAATACTAATTAATTCTTTTGGCTAAGTATCCTCACCTATGCTAATCTATTTCTCTTAGTCAATACTTTTACAATCCCCTCTATCATGCACACTTGACTAAAAAAAATCTCAGGCAAATAGGGGCAGAACCAGCCTCAATTTTCAGGAGGGGCAAATTTATATTTTAAGATAAAAATAAAGGACAAAAAAAATTTTAGGAGCCAGGAGGGAGGGGAGGGAATGACTAATTTAATACCTCAAGATGTATTATAATTTGAGATTAATTATTTTATTCTTTATGAAGTATTGCATCACTTTATTTCTTGTTGCATTACGATATAGTTATTCTTCTACAAGTGCCTATCGTATGACCATTACTTTTACTTTTGGCGAGAGTCGTGCATTAACATAGAAATATTATAATAAAATATTTTCTATCAACTTAAATAAAAATGACAAATGGCCTTAAAATTAATTAGAAAATTATTTAAAAATTAAAATTAAAGCTCTTCCTAATTAAATATTTTTATTTATTTTTGTTCTCTTATGTCTTCTAGAGGAGGTAAATAATTAAGGTAGCCAATGATCAAAACTTCTAAGTATTAGTATATTTTTCATAACATGCCCAAGTCAAACATGCATAATTAGAGGTCTTCCCTCACTTAATGATAGATTATTTACATTCTATGTCAAATTCATTGAGTTAGAGCTTTAATTAAGCATGATTTTAATTATGCTTAGGGTATATTAATATTTTGTGTTGTTCAAATAGGTAGGAGCTTCATGGATTGATCACTAATTGTCCCAAAAGAACTAATAATTGATTTCAATGTGTTTCATGTATTCATGAAATTTTGATTAGAAGCTATGTGAAATGAAACTTGGTTATCACAAAACACAAGGCTTAGAAAATTCATACAACCCTGAAAACTTTGTAGAAGTTGCTTTAAAGTTAAAGCCAAGGCTTGATATTCTGCTTCAATGAATGAATCTTAATTTGCACTTGATTTAAGATATTGAAGGAGGTTGTGTGCTGCATTAAGATGAGTAGTTCATGATTGTTCAGTGACTTGACTAAGGCTTTGTTTGGCTTTGAAAAAGTTTTAAAGTATTCTGAAATGATATTTGTCTTTTGCTTTTGAAAAAGAGGCTAAAACGGAGCTTTCAGTGACATGGAGCTAAAACGCAATTTCAAAAAGCACACTATTCAAACGAGTATCAACATTTTCAAATGCAAAATGCACTAAAAAAGCCCTCCTAAATGAAGCCTAAGTTTATGCACAACAAAAGTTATGTAAGGTCCAGATAATATGATACTATAATCGACCAGTCTATACAATGTTGCATCAGAAACAAGTTCTCCATCAATTGAAGATTAAAATGAAAGATTAATAAACTTCATTAAGTAAATCACCATGAAGAAAAACATTATTTACATCCAACAAAGTTAAATACAACATTTGGTTAGCAGAAATAGCCAATAAATCTTTCACAGTAACTATTTTCACAACATTTGGTTAGCAGAAATAAGCTTTGTGTTTATTAATAGTTCTATTAGAATTGTACTTGATTTTATAAATCTATTTGCAGCTAATAGTGTTTTTCTTTGGCATTAATGGCATAATCATTAAAGTGTTATTAAGCTCTAAAGCATTTAATTCCTCTCTCATAGCATTTTGCCATTTAGGTAGTTTATTTACCTGAAGGAAGTGTTGAGGCTCATAAGTATAAGACGAGCTCAACACATAATTTTTATAAGAAGGTGAAATATAATCATATGATATATATATAGTATATGATGCTTGTGATAAGTAGTCATCTAATGATTAGCATCATCATTTAAATAACTCTTAAACATAAACAACAATTGCTAATGATAATCACTTAAGTAGGAGGGAGGTATGTCTCTCTATTTAAACTTTTAATAAGTAACATTTCTAGATTTTTATTTATATCAGATGTATCATTGAGTTCATTATTGTCTTGATGAACATAATGATCATTTTGAACCATATTAAGCCCAATAGTAGTTTGATTAGGGCTGCAAACGAACCGAGCCTAGCCGAGCATGTATGTGTTCAAGCTTGAGCTTATTTAATATTATCGTGTTCGAGTTCGATTTGAGCTTTTAAAAATAGTGTTCAAGCTTGAGCTTGTTTACCATTATCGAGCTCGAGCTCAATTCGAGTTTGTTAGCTCGGATCAAATTGGATTATCGAGCTTATTAACGGCGCTCATTTAATAAAATAAACGCTTTAATCAATCCTTATTCGAGCTTATTCACGGCAGCTTGTTGAGAAATATACATGCATCAATTAAAGCTTATTTAGCCTAAAAAATAATAATTAATCGAGCGTGTCGAGCCATAATCGATGAGCTTGTTCACGAGCTTTAAATGATAATGTTCTTGAATATAAATGAACCAAAGAAAGCGTTCAACCAATCAGTATTTCAAAAGTGTTGGCCCAAGCCACGGTAACTTGTTGAACGCTTCGATTCATCCCTAAGTTTGATAATCAGATAATTGTTCATCAACATATTTAGGAATGACAATATCGAGAAAAGGATCAATCACTTCTTTTGATTTTCTAATTAAATAAAAAAGATATTTTTTTTTCATGAAATATGACATCTCTGGATACAAAAATCACAAAATTTGTAGGCTTTCATACCTAGAAGATAACCCAAAAACAAAAAAAAAAAACCATAAATACGGGCCCTCAATTAAAATTTAGTTCCATGAGTCATTAAAGTAGATGTTAAAGCTAAACATCCAAAATACTTCAAATTAGAATAATCTACAAATGCATTGGATCAAGTCAATTATATGCTATCCATTTTATATTTGACAAGCTAGCTCACTCAAAGGTCTATAGACTAATATATTTATACCAAAACTTATTTCATTACTTTTTTAAGGCCATGTTAGATTTATAAGTCTATTAAATGCAGAACTAAAAGAAATAATTGACTTCTAACTCTAATGAGTGTTGGTCAATTTTAAAAAACTTTAATCTTCTAAGCTTGAATGATACTTGAATGTTAAAGGAATTGCCCATTTCATTTCTTATTAAACCAAGCTATATTTGAGCTATTCTTTTTCATAGTCATCCCTTATTGATAGATGAGTGCAGTTAAATTTCTAATTTGCTCTACACCTCAAGAGCCCAGCTAAGGGGTTTAATAATCACATTTTTATTTCTTCAAAAGATTCTCATGCTTAGAATGAACAAAACTTATATACGCACATGGGTCAATGACTCCAAAAAATTGATATAATCAACAAGCTAATTAACAACAAGAATGACTTGAATTGATAACATTATATTCAAAAAGTGGGTTATTTAGTAAGTCAACTGAGAGGTTCGCAGCATACAAAACCATTCGAATCAATCATATATGCATGTGCACCATCTCTAGTACAAGTTCCATCATCCACTATTCCAGCAAAGGCCATGAAGTCATCTTTCAGGGAAAAGAGAGCCCCATTGGTGATCCGACTAGAGATCTCATTCTCATTCCACCGTCGACGAGGCGAGGCTAGCTCTCTCGACCTCTGCCCCGCTTGTGGGTGAAGAGGAATGGTGACCTCGCGTTGTTCCATCACCACCACCACCACCATCGCAATGACTTAGGAATGGCTTGCAAGATACCAATAAGTTAGATCTTTCTAAAATCTTAAGTTATTCATGAAAGCCTGCCTCCAAACATAGTCATACACAGTTTTAAAAGTCGTCCTCATGGGTGATCAATCACTTTTCTTGCCACTTTAGTTGATGACAAATAACGAAGCATTGCTAAATGGAGGATCCGTGATGGCAAGGTGTTAAGGTAACAACACGAGGAAATCAAGATCGTGTAAGAGAAGGATACCTACTCTAAAATTTTTGAGGTCAATCTACTTAAAGTGACCTCATAAGATACATAGAACTCTTAAGACAATCGGAGTAAAAGTGATCAACGGATACTTAGAAGTAGCGACTTAGTAGAATTTGGAGTTCATTGGGTATTAAGAAGAATGGCCATGAACTTGGGATCACTTCAAACATAAAGGAAGAAGATGGCTATTGCGCAAGTGGAAAATAGTACCATACCGTCCCTTACCGACCAAATCGAGTCCTTGTAGCTGTCATGTGCCCCTTGATTCTTCTCTTTAGAGATAAATGATGAACATTGGTGTCCAGGCCTTGAACAATATACACCACATCAATGTAACATTGCCGTGATGTCTAACAAATTTCTCAACTTACATGATTGATAGAAATATTGCTTCAGTTAAAATAATACACCTAAGATATTATATAAACCCAAGCTGTGCAAACCTCAAAGCTGACAAATGAAATCTTTTTTTTTTTTTTTTTTCATACATATCACTAAATATTTAAATATTTAGTACATTTATGTTTACAATATTTAAGTTTTTAAATTAAAAAAAAATGCATACCAAATATAGTACATCTGAGATAAATAAATGCTAGTGATATTTTTTGACATGATGTAGAAATTAAAATATTATATAAATATAAAGATTTAAGTGATAAATATATAAATACATGATAATTTAGTGATATATATGTAAATCGCCCTTTAAAAGGCAGGCTAGAATCCCTATTTTTCTTACTAGACAGCCTTATTAGGTTGCACGCAAAGGAAAAGAAAGAACAATTACAAGTAAAACAGGATCACTAAACAGAAACACTAGCATTATAAGCCACAAATACTTGCAAACAAATTACAGAGAGGAAGGTTTCTGGCATGGTATCTCCAGTAGTAACACAAAGAAGCTTTAGAAACTGATGCTCAAATTACTGATCTGTCCCATATCACAAATAAAAAGCAGAAACCAAGCATTCCATAGGAATCAAAAGGTATCAAATATGCACTATCAGTACAAAGTAATTCCAAAGAAAAGGAAGACTGGATTTTAGGTTCTAATTTAAGAATAGAACGTTCACTTTATTTTATTTCATTTCAAGCTGGTAAAAAGCAAACAAGCGTGCAACCTAACCTATTCAAGAAATATTCAATGTCTATTTCACTACTAAAAAAGGGAATTGTCAGATAGATAGCATACCATAGAACATGAAAGATATCCAGACACATCCCACAGTAGAAATAAGAACACGCAGGTTCTGAATAGAATTCACCCGATAAAGTTCTCTCATCTGATGAGAATAAAAGAAACTGCAAAAGGAAGAGAAACTGTTGCAGGAAAGGGTTGGTTGGATGATTCTTGCCAGGTTAGTAGTTAGAGGACCAATCAGCAGCACTGCCAACCCTAGGCATGCCAGAAGGCTTCTTGGTCTGCGAATCAACTTTGTAATTCGCACCACACACCTCCCCTCGGCTATTAACCCTTGGAACTGGCTTCAGCTCATTCAAGGGATGTTCAAAACTTTGTAATCCCTTGGAAGTAGTGAAAAAGCAACCTAAAAGAAGTAACGATTGATTTTATATGTACATCAAATAAAGAGAAATGCATCACGGGGTTGGATTCTGAACTATAACTCCTCAACGGTACCTTTGGGGAAAGGAGCAAATGATTTCCCGCAGGCTTTCTTCACAATGTTTACATCATCGGATAAAACAAGATGATCTTCGAAATCAACTCCCCAGAAAAACGGAACACTGCCATCAGCATCCTGTGGCAGTAAGAGATGAGCCAATCATTTTTAAACAGGAAGTATGTTCCAATGAATACTTCACGAATGATCCGACAATAGTTGCAATTTATATCTTGCATAAAAAAACCAGTTTCTCATGTATACGTATTAAGATGCATACAAATTAGTTTTGTTCATTTAAAGTCAACAAGATGGGATTTATTATCTTATTGTTAGATCTAAAATTGCCCGTGAGTAACACCAGGCCCTGCTAACAATAGTGGGAAAGTAAACAGGAAATATGTTAGGAAAAAAAGAATCATCAAGTGAGAAGCTATGAGATTTCATCAAATTGCAGAAAGGAGAAGACTTGAATATAAATGAATTTATAAGGCACACCTTCTAAGCCCCTATTTATAAGCTCAGCTTAAGTCTCAGTGCAACAAGAAAAGCTACATTTGAGCAACATTAATAAAAAAGTATATAATAAGACTTAATAAGTGCTTGCTATAAAATATATAATACGTATAACCAAAAAATATAAAGAGAGTACATATTGATTTGCTTAATAGATGTCTTATCTATAAAAAATTGCTTGATAGTGAGTAGCTTGTACTTGAGCAAATTGTCTTGGTGAGTTTCAACCAGTAGCTTTCAAAAGATGCTAAAATGTTTGGACAACTAGGCCTACTCAAGCTTTAGGCGACGCATGCTTAAATTAGGTGTCCTTATTTAAATTCAAAGGCAAGTTCAATATAATTTGGGCAACTCCAATGGATTGATCTTCCTACTCAATCGACTAGACTTGAACATGATTCATTATGCTGGTCTAACTTGATTTGTTCTAAATCCATTCTATATTTGGATCCACAATTAGTTCTCTGATTCTCTTATATCTTTGATATATATTGACAAAAATAATAAAATTAAATATATTATCCTCTAAGTTATCACATCATTAGTGATGTTGGTTTGACCATTTTGTTCGCATCAAAATTATGATTAATCTAAAAATAAGGGCCAAAGCTCATTTGATGACTACGTCACTTAATCATTTTCTTTCTTCCTATGTCCAGCTTACAACTTTTTTTCCTTTGACCGTTTTGATTCTGACCAATCTAAAAAAATAAAGACCTAAGACAGATCATTTGAAGGCTGCACCATTTAATTTTCTTACCCTGTCTTGCTCTGCAACTTATCAGGATATTTTGATGTACATTAACTTCTCAGATTCGCTTATATCCTTGGAGAACATTTACATAAAGAATAAGAGAATTAACTATAATCCTGAAAAGTTCTCACATAATTAATGATGTTGATTTGACCATTATGTACATGCCATCTTTATGGTCAATCTAAAAATAAGGGTATGAGGCTAGTCATTTGAAGGCTGCACCGTTTAGTAATCTTCTTTCTTTGTCCTACTCTACAACTTTCTTCCTTCCTAAGTATAAGGGTTTGTTTGAAGTGACTATAGTTTTTTTTATTCTAAAGCAATTAGAAGAAAATAATATTTTTGAAAGCTATATAGATATTAAAAATATTTAAAAAAAAACTCGAACAGCAATTTTACCACACATTAGTAAATCTGATTGTAAAAAGCAACTTCACATCCAAAAAATTTGATAACAGACAAGAAAAGTAGTTGCCAAATAGATGTATGACAGCAATCTGAAAAAAAAAACTGTCCTAAACAGATCCTAAGATGAGTCATATCCCAACATTCGAAGTTAGTAACTATCCCAACAAGCCCTTCTTGAAAAATTTCTTTTTAAGAAAATCACCTCATAAGAAAGTTAAAATGGAACTTGGTGAGGTAAGAAAAGCTGTTGTTGATCCCAAGATTCTCGTTAAACTAGTGAGTTTTCAAAATGAACTAGCGAATTGGCCATTTAACTCCTAAAGAACAAGTAAATGCTCTAGGGATATTCGCTAACCCTCCTATGAAACAAGCTAATCAAGGACCAATGGCTGAAATAAAGAGGCTGCCAATGAACTTTCTGTCAAAAAAGGAGTTAAGCAAGATAATACTTCCTTGGATTAATCTGACCAAGGTGCAATTCAGCTTTCTATGAATGAACTTTTAAATAAAGCCCAAGATAAGGTTAACATGGAGATGAATTTGGTTCTGGCTCGCATGATTAGTTCTATCTCGCCCAATCCTGCTTGGCTTGATGAATTACGACACTTTGCAAATGCTCCTCTTCACAGTATTATACAAAGAGAATTTTTTTACTTGAGTTTTCTATTGATAAGCCGAAATCCACGAGCCTTCAATACTTATCTATTCTAGAGAAAGTTCTTGAAACTATAAAAGAAAAGGTCTGGACTTCACCAAAGAAGTCAGTGTAAAAGTCTCAACTACAACAATTAATGATAAAAAAGTGAATAACGTCATTTCGAGGCATTAAAATGATTGAAGTCACCGATTAAAGAAAGAAGAACAAGAAGAAATAATCAAGTCCCTCTATATCACAGCCATGATGCTCACAATTATGCTTTGCTTACTCCAATAGAAGATAACGAGGTTTCATTTTGTATGGAAAAGTTCAAGATTAAGTAATTTAAGTCTATACTTTGAAGTCTTCTCTTCATGCTATAGATCAACTTGAATGGAGTTGGCTTTGAAGAACAACTCACCATAATAAAAGCTTCCATCGAATATGAGAAGAATAAGTTTGCTTTCTTATTAAAAAATTTCAGTTCTCTTAAGAGTCATCCTTCTCATGTATTATTTGAAGTCACCAATTCAAAAGTTAAAGATCAAAGTCATTTCCATTCATATGTTCACGGAGTGTCCTAGTCAAATCAATTCTTTGTTAGTGGTGAGCTCATTCTTCAACAGCTTATTCAGCATGAATCCACTTCTCTTGATATTTACTTTGATAATTTGATCCAGCTTTCTAGTTCTTTTTTGGAACATTCTCTCCTGGAGAACATGTTACAGAAGGGCCAACTTTGAGCCACCCATAATTTGTATCATTTTTCATGAAATCTAATATTTGATGGAAAAAAAACTTCAAATTTAAGCATATGTAATGAAAAAGTCATATTTCCTATTTTCTCTGATGAGTTTTTTTTTATTTTTATTTTTATTTTTATTTTTATTTTTATTTTTTTATTTTTACTTTTTGTTTATTTATTTATTTATTTTCTTTTCTATTTTCTCTGATGAGTTAAGTGAGACTTATTTCATTATTATGCTTACACAGTTACAATCTTAGAGCCACCTTTGATGTTGAAGTCACCATATGATTGAAGTCTCAACTTGTTTGAAGTCAATTTTAATTAATTTTAATATCTTGTATTTGTATGAATTTTTTTCACAATCATGAAAAAATCCCCAAACCTTAAAACAATTAACTTAGATATTCAAAATGACTTATAACAACTAATTGATATGATGCTATTAGAAGTTTCTACCATTTTTCCATATAAATAAAGCTCTAATACCTATCGAAATGTTTTTTATTTGCTCTTTTGCATTATTTTTTTTTTTCTTGGTCTTTTCTTTTCCAGAGCTTCCTTTGCTTCCAAAAGTGCCTCAGGGTTCAAAAATATTGAGTTCCCTCACTAGTCAACTATTACATTGACCACCATGAGGATTATTCCAGGACTATACTGCTCTAAAAATGGAAACTTTACTATAAGAGTTCCAAAAGAAAGCAAGTTTCCTAATCATTCAAATGATGATAAATTATATTTTACTAAGATCATTTACACGTTGTTTGGGACTTTCTTTTTTATGAAGTGATTATCACAACGAAGACTATGAAAATCAACTTGGACATTGAATTGACAGAGAATGAGAGGTGCAAAGTTCAATAGTTGAATAAGAGTTAAATTAGTAACATAATTATGTTAAAATTTTTTTAATATTATTTAAATAATATAATTATGATGCAATAATAATATTATTATTAATTTAATATATAAATAATATTTAGATTCAAAACACTTCATTCTTAATATTTTAAAAAAAATTATAAATCAAAATTTTTAAATATGATAACCAAAAATTATGAGAACTTTCTGAGTTAAGTCGTCTAATAGTTAGTATATTTCATTCATTTCCCTTTTTTTTTTCTTTTAAATTTTGAATAATTAGATTATTAAATGGTTTTCTTGGATAAACCTGTTACTTGTGATATTCTTGTCGAAGTTACTAAATTTATAAATGAGGAGAAAATTGCTAAGAAGACCCCAAATGAGAAAAAAAACAATAAACAAAATAAAGCCAAGCTAACTACCATCCTTGAGGATTACAACTCAGAAATTGAGCTTGTTGCTTCTCTGACTTCAACTATCGTTCCTCCTACTTCTTTCATTCCAGCAACCTATAATGCTCAAATAACTTCTACTATTCCATTATATATTGCTGTTCCACTAACTTCCATTATTACAATGACTAACAATACTATTGCCTCTCCAATCTTCTTCTCATGTGTTTACAGACTTGATACATCATTGCCAGCTCATATACCATGTACGTATAGATCTAACATTCATACTCATGATAACTAGACTCCTTAGCAACCGAAGAAAACTAATTTACTTCATTCTTGGGGAATTGTTACTGATGAAAGAATGACTAAAAAAAGGGCGGAGTGAAGAAGAGAAAAAATTATTGTGAATGATCTAACAAGTGGAAAAAAATCACTGCTCAAACCCTTTGCAAATTCAAGCCTTCTTTCATGATGCCAAGAACAAATATGTGTTTGAATGGGGTGATGACTATAAGATTGAAAAAGTTGAATTTAACATGAACATAACTAGGCCTAAAAATAAGTGACTGTGATTTCACATGATCTCAATCCGAATCATTTCAAAATCACACATCACAAACTTAGAGTAATTTCTACTAATAAACTTCATCTTGCTGGCATGAGGACTAATGTTGTCGATTGGCAAAGAAGCTTTATGCTAGCAAGAAGCAATAAGAAAGAATTATTTCAACTTCACCAAATATTGGCCTCCCAACACTTCCAATTGCAAAATGATAAGTTGATGAAATCTCCTAGCCAATCAACAAACATTTAAAAATGTAGATGGGGGTTGAATGATAGCTAATCCGAGGAGATAGCTGCCCTAGCTATGGCAACTGCAATGACTGAACAAATTAATCAAGAATTAAAAGTTGATTCCTTTCAGCTGAGGAATAGGTTAAAACTTTAAGACAAAAAAATTCTAAATGGGAGATGTCTTGTAAATATTTAGAGAACAAAATCCAAGAAGTTTTATTTCAATGAGACTACAGAAGTGTTATAGAAGTTTTTGTGCGGTCTAATGAGCATAAGAATATTATCTTCCTAAGTTCAAACTTAACATCAACTATTGTTTGAAAAAGTGTGTTGAATTGAACTACTTAGTGTCAAATTTAAAAATATGGAGAATTTCTACTCATTCATAAAAGATGATGATTAACACTACCATTGTCGGTCCCAAGTCCGGATGTGAAAAGTGGAGGGTTGCATTAGGTAGTCAACAGCCAACGTAAAACTTGTCGAAATAATCATGACATGAATCCTTTAAATCATTGTGTTAATGCTAGGCGTCCCAGAAGTGATTGTATCTTGAATCTGATGAAAAATGTACTAGAGCCATGCGTCTGCGGTTAATAAGAGGGTTCCACATTTATGGGCGAATCCGGGCAAAGTTAGTCCATGAAACTAGAATTAGGTTAGAATCTTGGAATATAAGTACTCTTACAGGTAAATTAATGGAATTAATAGATATTATGGTTCATAGAAAGATAAATATTTTATGTGTTCAAGAAACTAAATGGGTTGGGGAGAAGGCCAAGGAGATTGATAGTTTAGGTTTTAAACTTTGGTATCTGTAAAAGTCGACTAGAAATGGTATAGGTGTGATTATAGATAAAGTTTGAAGGATAATGTTATAAATATTAATAGATATGAAAGGAATTATAGCTTTAAAGATTATTGTTGATCTTAAGATTATCAATGTTATAAGTGTCATGCTCTCAAGTAGGTTTGGAGGTAAGCATGAAAAATTTTGGAATGAATTAGAGAGATTAATACAAAAGATACCTCTTGAAGAAAAAATATTTATTGGAGGAGATTTAAATGGACGTGTTGGTAGAGAGTGGTAGAAGATTTTAAAAGTATTCGTGGTGGTTATGGATTTGGGTGACTAATGAAGAATGTATGTATATTAGATTTTCTTTAAACATGATTTTGTAGTTCTTACACTTTATTTAAGAAAAGAGATGAGCGTATTATTTATAAAAATGAATCTAGTAAAACAGATAGATTATTTTCGATAAGAAAAATAGATCGTTAGATTGTAAAGGTGTAAAGATTAAATTCAGGTGAAAATCTAATCTGCACATCGATTGTTAGTTTTACATTTTAAGATGAAAGATTGTAAGAGAAAAAATAAACCAAATTATTGTCCTAAATTAGATGGGGCACATAAAGAACACAAATAAAATATTTTAAAAGCTACAGAGATTAGAATTTGGGATGTTCAGGAAAATATTATGTGGGAAAAAAATATGAGTGAAATTAAGCAGTTCTTAAAGATGTTTGGAAAATCAAAGGAAAAGCTTCCTTTAATAAGAATAGTTGATGGTGGAGTCAAAGTGTCAAAAAAGATAAAAATAAAGTATTGTTATAAAACTTGGTTTAGATGTAAAACTTCGAGAATTGGGAAAGATATAAAGTGGCTTGTAAAGATTCTAAAAAGTTGTATATGATGCAAAAAATTTAGATTTTAGTAATTTATACAATAGATTAGATCTGAAGGTGAAAGATGTATGTATAATTTAGCAAAAGAGATAGGAAAAGTAAAGATATAGTTCAAGTGAGGTGTATTAAGAATGAAAATAATAAAATGCTTTTTTTAAAAAAATGATATTGAAAATAGGTGGATGAGGTATTTTGATAAACTTTTCAATGAATGATCTGAAAGTAAGATTGATTTTAGCAACCTTAATACCCTAAACAAAAATAAAGAATTTCATTTTATCGTCATTATTAGTAAATCGAAGTTAGTGAAACTTTAAAGAAAATGAAATGTGGAAAAGCGAGGAGGATAATATTCCAATAGAAGTGTGAAAATGTTTAGGAGATCAAGGAATTTTTTGGCTTACAAATCTTTTAATGTCATTTTAAAGACTAAAAGATGTCGATGAGTGGAGAAAGAGTTTGTTGGTTATATTTAAGAATAAAGGTGATGTAAGAGTGTGCAAATTATAAAGGAGTTAAGTTAATGTGCCATACATTAAAATTATGGGAGAGTAGTGAGCATAGGTTACGATGTAATCTGAAGTTTCTCTGTCAGTTTGATTTGCCGTAAATCTACTATGGATGTTATACATTTGTTAAGGGGTTTGATGGAGAAGCATAGAAAGTAAGGAGGATCTACATATGATATTTATTGATTTAGAAAGCTTATGATAAAATTTCAAGAGATGTTCTTTGGAGAGTTCTAGAGCGAGAAAGGAGTTAATATTGGCTATATTCAAGTCATTAAAGATATGTATACTAGAGATGTTACTTGTGTCCAAACACAAGTAGGATTGACAAAATATTTTCCTATTTCAGTTGGATTACATCAAGGATCAGCTTTAAGCCCTTATCTTTTTACTTTAGTTATGGATGTTCTTACTAGGCATTTACAAGAAGATGTTCCTTGGTGTATGCTTTTGTTGATGACATTCTTCTTGTTGATAAGACTAGAGGGAGTCCAACAAAACTTGAATTATGGAGGTCAACTCAGTCTAAAGGTTTTCGTTTAAGTAGATCGAAACCGAATATATGGAGTGTAATTTTAGTTGTAGAAGTTAGTGATAGTGTTGTGACATTAGGTGAACAAGTCATTAATAAGAGTGGCGTTTGAGATATTTAGGCTCTGTTCAAAATGATGGTGAAATAGATGGAGATGTTATTAGTAGAATTCAAGTTGGATGGTTGAAGTGGAGGAATGCATCTGGCCTATTATGTGATAGAAAAGTTTCACTTAAACTTAAGGGAAAATTTTATAAGATGGTGGTAAGACTTACAATGACTTTTTGGTGCGAATGTTGGCCAATAAAAGAAGCATAAGACTAAATTAAGTGTTCTGAGATGAGGATGCTTAGGTGGATGAGTGGCTTTACTCTTAGAGATAGAATGCAAAATGAGTATATTCGAAAAGTTAGTAGCTCAGTGGTAGATAAGATTAGGAGAGTCGCCTTAGATGGTTTTTGGCCACATAAAGCGTCGGTAGTCAGATGACCGATTAGGAGAGTAGATGCATTAGATTTGCTTATGTTAAGAAAGGTAGAGGTAGACCTAAAAGACTTGGTTAAGATGTATAAAAATGATCTTAGTATACTTGATTTAAATGAGAATTTGACACATAATATGACACAATGGAGACAAAGGATTCATGTAGGCCACTAGTGGGATTAAGGCTTGTTGTTGTTGTTGTTGTTGCATAAAATATGATGAATCGTCTAAAGTTAACTATAATAAACATAAAGAAAGATCCACAAGGCCAGATAATTTTTGCTTTATTTTGTCTATATTTCTTTAATGCCAATGTACTTAAGCGAAATCATTAACTAAAATTTTTACTTTCAAATGTCACTTTTTCTTTAAGTTAAAAATTTTTTGTTTGTAAGCTATCAAGCTGAGCATACCCTGAAAACTATTGAGGTAAATGATTGCATGGAGTAAGTAATGCTCGAGTATATGAGTACCGACTAGTTTGAAGAAAAAAACAGTGTAAAAGTCTCATTCAACCTTTCATCTTTAATATAACTTTGGACAAATCACCAAATAAGATGTTATCTTTTGTTAGAGTTTTATCTTCATAGGAACAACCATTTAGAATCAGCACTTAGAAAGGATTGCTCTCTAACAATGAATCTTGTCACAAAGGAATTAGAGTTATAGAGCTACATGTTTTGTTTAAAAGATATGAAAGGCTTGGACATAATGCTTACTTCTTTAAAAAGAGATTTCAAACTTCAAGAGCTTGGTGTCGAGACTCCAAGTTCACTAGATAGCAAGTTCTCCAGGTCATTTGTCAAATTCACTGGAAGGGGAAAGTTTGAGTCTCTACCTAATTCAAAAGATGGGCATGTTCCACAAGTTTATTTGCTGAAGTATTTGAGAGGTGCAGTTCCCTGAGTTCTTTTGCCAAATTTAAGTTGAGCTTTCTTTTGAAATAATTATTAAAGGTGTAACTTTTCTACAAAAAATTAAAAAATGAAAATCATTGAACTCAAAAGTTATTGAAATATCATAATTCTTTTATAGAGACTTTAAAAGAGAACAACTTTTTTAAGATTGGAAAATAATCAGATCATCCTGACTCAATATTTTTGGAACATCTTTTCAAACATAAATTTGAAGTTCTAAAGCCAACTTATTATCTGATTATGTAAAGACCTTCCCATGTTAAGCCTAATTTTTCTAGCACCGACTTTAGAGGTGTAGCATCAACTTTTGTAGAAAGAAATCCTCATATTGAGAAATTTTTGCTTGAAAATTTGAGTCATAGTTCTTTGCAACTACTATTTTAATTTTTTCTTGTCTTAATAAGGCCAAAATTCTTAATTCCTCTAATAAATTAAGATAAGTTTGTAATACTTTTTCATTTTTTATTCTACAATTGTCAAATTTTTCAAAATTTGATACTGTCACTACACTTTGACTATATAAATTGTATCCATCAAGAAAAAAGGCCTTTATTTTGTATGATAACACAAGCCCATAATATTGAAGGTAGGGTTTAAACTCATTTCCTTTCGCTCTTTCAATCATCATCCATAAGAGAATTAAGATCAACTTATTTGCAACTTCTACCTGCCTATTAATTTTAGAATGATGTACTCAAACAAATTTAAATTGAATTCTCTCACTCTAGCACAAAATTTTAATTTTTTTATCCAAAAAATATGGCCCATTATTAGTGATTATTATCAATTGGCAAGACATATCGAAATATTATATTTAGTCTAGATAAAGTTACGAACATCATTTATAGTAGTTTTTGCTTCAATTAATTTTCTAAAATAATCAATCATTATTTGGATAAATTTTCTTTAACCACTTCCAGGAGAAAAAAGGATAGCTTAAATCTATTCTCCTAACAATAAAGAGTCATGAACTGAAATTTAATTTTAACTTGTACAAAGATTGTAGTTGCATTAGAGTAAACTTTTGACATTGAATGCATTATGCACTAACGAAGAATTCTGCATCTTTCCAAAGAGCATTATCTCAAAAATTTTATCTGTCAGCATTCAATTCAAATGACTTTTATATTCTCACAAATGAACTTCTCTAAAAAAATTTTCTAATTACATTTATTTTTGCGTACATGAGGCTAGTAGAAACAACTAATTTTCTGAACAGCTCTATACCAATTAGTAGATATTGGACAGATTTAATTTTAAATGTAATCTAAACCATAAGAATTGATAAGATTTTCTCATATTTTAAGTATTCCATAAAAGTATTAACCCAACTTTGGGTAACTTTAGTCTCATCATCTATCACTTCTCTTTTAATGCTAGGATAAAATAATTCCATAGCTAGTCTATCATCACAACTTTAAATTTTTTTGAGAGTTGGTTGGTATGCTGATAATTTGTTCAATTCTAATGTATTTTCATTTTTTATCAATTTTAACTTTGAAGAGATATGTCTATGTAGCTTCTTTCTCTGTTAACTTAATTTATAATAAGTTGAGAGTTTAAGAAAATAGTTAGATGTTTCACTATAACATCGAGAGCAAGATCTAGACCTACAATCAATGCTTCGTATTTAGCCTATTTATTGGTAATTTGAAAATAATTTTTACTACATATGTTAACACACTTCTTGATAAACTTCTTAAGTCCATTCTGACTCCAACTCCTTGGGCACCAAATGCACCTTCAACACAAAGAGTCTAGAGTAAATCTTCATTAGTATTAGCTTCCTTATCAACATTAGATAAGGTAAAGTTTGCCAAGAAAATCAGCCAATGTGTGTATTTTGATAGCATTCATCGGCATATAAAAAAATTAAGAATCCAATTAATTTGATCTATCACCTCGAAATCTCCCCAAATGATTAGGTTTTAATAATGATATCCTGAATTGATAATCTGTGATAATTTGAATAGAATATTTTTGAAACATATGGCTAAAGTAACTGTTGACCTACAACTATGTGTCATTTAAAATTAAGTAAATGACATAGAGGTTAAATGCCCTAATCACAATAATCAATTAAATTCAATTCGATTTGAAAATTGACTTCATAATGCGGAAAAGCATCAAATTTAATGAGAAAGTATCAAATCAATTAAGGATCAATCAAATAATTAAAATCAAATTTTTAATAAAATTATGCATATCGAAATTAGCACGTCTAACGTCCGTTCGGAAATTGATCGGCTCAACGTCGAGACCATCAAGCGACGCCTTCAGCGATCGGCGGAAAGTGTGGCGTCGAGCATTGGCCGACGTCGCTGATTTAAACCTAAATTTACTTCGGCCGGCTGTTGTCGAACGACCTCCGATCAAGCGATCGCGTTCGTTGGTCGCTTAAATTGACACCTATTCTGGGGTTTGTCAAAGTAATAAAATCGCATTAAAGCGACTAACGGCAATCCTAATTACCCCTTAAATCCCGCTCAATCCCTACGCTCCTTGACCAATCGGAGGAGATCGTCGCGAACGAGGCGTTGACCTCTCATTCACGCATTTTTCCCTCTGTCGGCTGAAGCTCACGCATTTTTCCCCCTTTCGTGCGATTCCTTCTGCGATCTAGCTCTCGTCCGTGCTCTCACGTCGATTTTTTCTCGATCTTTCTTTCTTCGTCTGGTCCGTCCGGCGGCGTGGAAGTCGAACGAAAAACTTAGTCCCTTCCTCTCGTCTCGAGCAATAGGCAAGCCGAGCGGGATATCGTTCGGCGGTTTCTGTTCGTCCCTTTCCCTTTCATTGGTTGTCGTGCGGAAGCCGACACTCCTTCTCGTTCTGCTCCGAAGACTTCCTGGCGTCAGTCCTCAGTGAGTTCTAGCAGAGAGTAGGGGATCGACCAAGCTCAAGCGACCTATCTCTTCCTTTCCCTTTGCAAAAAATTCTAGGTTGTTTCTCTCTAACCTAAGCTCGTTCTTGCATTTAGCTTCTTTGGAAGTTAGGGTTTTCTTGAATATGCTATATCTTATGCTTGGGATTATGCTAAGAGTTTCCTTTAGGGATTTGGGATGATGTATGGCCCAAATCTCATTTTATTTCCTATTATCTACAGTTTTATGGTGTTTATCTTCTGAAAATGCTTTGGGGATAATGTATGGCCCAACCATTTTTCTTGCTTGCTTCCTATAGATCTCACTTGTTTATCTTGCTGAAAAAATTTCTTTTCTCTAAGGAGAATCAATCATTTTTTTTAATGGGCATAAGCATCCTGAGAACATTTCTACCTAAGGGGAAAATTGTTAGCTTGTTGTCTAAAGGCCATGCATGCTGAAAAATTTCTTTTCTCTAAGGGGGAATCAATCATTTTGCTGTTTAATGGGCATAAGCATCGAGAACATTTCTATCTAAGGGAAAATTGTTAGCTTGTCTAAAGACCATGCATGCTGAAAAATTTCTTTTCTCTAAGGAATCAATCATTTCTTTGTTTAATGGGCATAAGCATGCTGAGAACATTTCTATCTAAGGGAAAATTGTTAGCTTGTTGTCTAAGGCCATGCATGCTGAAAAATTTCTTTTCTCTGGGGAATCAATCATCTTGCTATTTAATGGCCAAGATGTTTGCTGAAAATATTTTCCCCCTAAGGGGGAATCGATCATTTTGTTATTGGATGAGTATAAGGCTTGCTAAACTTTCTTATCTAAGGGGAAATCAAGTAGCTTGCTATCTAAAGACGTGGTGCTTGCTGAAAATTTCTTTTATTTGGTGAGTTTGAAAATTTGATAAGGAAGGATGTATGGCTTAAATATCATATTATTTGCTGTTCTATGAATTTCATCTTCTTTTGCTCAATTGGTTTCATGAAGTGAATTATATATATGTCATGCCTCTTTCATATGCAAGTTGAAATCGAAATTAATAGAAAGATTTGATTATCACTTCTATTATCTATGAGTTTCATTCTGCATACTTGCATATGTGATATCATATTAACAGAAATCTTTGTAGTTTAGCGGTGTCTCGACCCCATACGCCTTTCTTGGCGTGGTGGGCGCTCGATCTCATGTACCGAGAGCCGGGAGCTTGTAAACTTGATAAGCGGAGATAAGGGTTCGGTAAATTTCATCTTTATACTCTTGCATGTGATATCTAACGCAATCTTGGTATATTATGTCTCGACACACATGCACGCCTTTGGCGTGTGGTGACTCGATCTCCCTCTGGAGAGGCCGGAGGCTTGTAAACTGATAAAACTGAGATAAGGGTTCGGGTAAATTTCATCTTTATACTCTTGCATATGTGATATCGCTTAGAAATCTTGTATCAGTTTATCAGTTTCTCCGCACCTGTATCTTGGCGTGGTGCTCGATCTCTACACCCTCGGAGAGGAGGTTTGTTGTAAACTTTGATAAGCAGATAAGGATTCAAAAGCTAGCTATATTATCTTTAGCATACTTTTCTTGGCGTGGTGGTAAATAAACTTTCGGTAGAGGTGTCTCGCACTACCATGCACGCCTTTCTTGGCGTGGTGGGAAAATCTCGGCGACCCCTTAAATGGGGATGGCCAGGAGAATTTTAAAAAAAAAAAAGGGAAAGGTAAAAAATGCTTAAGTATTTTTTATCTGCGTATCTTATGTGTTTTAACTCACTTTTCATGTCATATGACATGACTATTCACTTAGTTTGATGAATATTGAATCCTTCCTACATGCTTAACATGTGTATGAAGTGTAATAAATAGAATACAAATGGATGCTTATGCTGACATTTGTTGATCTTTGGTTCTAATACCTAAGCATATCAAGGCATGCTTAGAACACGTGCTTAAATACATATTTAACATGTTATCTTTCATATATCCATTTTCACATTGATCAACACATGATTATAAAAAAAAAAAAGAAATATATCGAGGGAAGACATACATGAAATGAAACATTTTGACATGACATCCATCATAAAAATCCAAAAAAATGGAAAATTCTTAAAGGAAGGAGGAGGGTAAAAACTTACAAATTTTTTATGACTATTTCTTATAAGCGAGAACTCAAACTTGTGAAATCAAGGGAGAAAAGGAAAGAAATGAGTAGGAAGTGTGTGAGGATTTTATGAAGGAATTCCTCCTGTTATAGATTTTTTAGCCTCCTCTCTTCCATCTATGTTTATCTCACATAAGGTCTTTGTCGTAATGCGTCTGAGGGAATCATAAGGTGATGCCTTGTCATTGCTGCATCACGTCGTACATGGCATGCCTTTAATGCATCCTTATCCCTTTCTTTGAAAAGGAAAGTAAAGTCTTTCATACCTCCTTAATAAATTTAATGGGTTTGTGTCCCCCCTTGCCATGAGTTTGCATGTGAGGAGGTGGATTTTAATTAAAACTTCCTCTCTTAAATAAATATGACATCTACTCGTATTTTTATATTCCTTCCCTTTCGAGAAATAAATGGTATGGTATATGGTGTATAGACTTCAGCATTGTTTTTATTTATACTTTCTTGATTTTATCATAAAGAGAATTTGCCTAAATCAAATATTTTAGCGTTTCTAATTATGACATATGGTATACAAATCATACTATGTTGGCTGATTTTTATCAAGAGTCTTTAGCTAAATCAAATTCTTTTTTTAGGCCCATTACTTTACTTTATGATCATATATATAAATCAATTATTTTCTTTATGTTGGGATTTGTATAAAAGAGGTATTAAATCAAATATTTTATTTGGGTCATTACCTTACTTATGACATATTATAAATCAATTATTTTACCCTTTATCTTCTTGATTTTGTACATGGGACATGTGCAAGTTAGATAAAATAAAACGAATCTTCTAATGTCGGTTTGGTCTTGGATGTTAAGTTAACAAATCAAAATTTCACATTATTCATTGATAATGCACATTTTAAAAGAATCAGTATGTATGTTGAAATGTTCAAACATTGCATGCAGTTAGGTATAAAACAAAGAAACAGTCTTTATCTTAGGTTTTCGGCAGTTAACAAAATCAAAATTTGGCGGAACTTTGACATTAGGACATCTTAATGTCATGCATTTTAAAACGAATGTCCATATGTGAGAGTAATTAGTCAAATACAAAAAAACATATGTCGGTTGATGCGTAGATACAAAAATAATGTGTCAAACTTGCAATTAAACATTTCAACTGACATTGATAATCATCTGACATTTAAAGCAGATCTTTAGTATGTATGTTGGAATGTCCAAACATTGGACATATCACAGTAAAATATAAAAAAGAAACGATTACATCTTCCTGTTTTGGTGCTTGGTGTAAAACCTAAAATGTATTAAAATCTAAGCTTGCGTATTGAATATATACTCCTACATTGATGTACAACATTTTAAAAGACGAATCAGTATGTATGTTGAAGTGTTCAACAATAGACACGTCTGAGTTAGGTATAAAACAAAAAAAAACAAATCTTAGGTTTGGTCTTGGGGCGTCAGTTAACAAAACTCAAAAAATCAAAATTGACCATGTTTTCATTACATTAATATTCATACAACCAGATATATATATGCATGTTGGGTAAATGCTAAGTCAATACAAAAAAGAATCATAATGTCGGTTTGGTCTTGGTCGATTAAACCTAAAAAAATTTGATATTATAAGAATTGCAAATAAATAATATCTAGAAGCTGATAAATATATAATACTGACATGATCTACTTGTAAATTCAAATTCTTGGGAAGAAAAGTCCCAAACCCGATCCTCTATGTTCCAGAGTGGACAAGGTTTTGAAGGATTATATTTCTTGAGATGATGAATTGACCGTCTCTGTAGAAAATTGGGAAGAGACATCATCGATTGATATTAACCTAGGATCGAAGGGTGATTATAATTAAAATTTCAATGATAAATAATCATATATTCAAATCTAAAAAATCAATCATAAAATGATCAAAATACAAAAATATAAAAAAAAAAATGAAATGAATTATTTAAATTAAAATTAAAAAATAAATAAATCAATTCACCCTATTGTTTGTCTTGACAAGAAAACTTTGCTCACAAGAGCGAATTAAATACATCTGCATCACTTCACACTCAAATATTAAGCGTGGGGCGTGTATATCCTCGCGTGGTTTCTTGCATGATATGGCACTAAATGCGGTTCGACGCCCTCGAGTGGTTTGCGATATATGGCACCACTAAATTACGGTCGGCACTGTATGTTCCCCGAACTTTGCTCTTTGGTTTGTGAAATAGAATGTATTTGGTTGCAAAAAATACATATTATAGGTTGACTTATATTGTCCAAACTCACCCCAGTACAGGACACCTCGACGACGTAACCATGTGTTGTGAGATCCTTGGTCGTTGGGTCCTCCTCTCCAGCGGATCAGGATCTGACAACACATGGGATCTTGATCGAGGCGTCATCGTTCCCCACAAAAGTTTTAAGTTAAAATAATAAATTTCATAAGTTAAACTCCACCGCTGATTATATACTCGTTCTTTAACGATTCATTATAGCGCTTGTCGAAAGTCTTTCTCGATTGAGAGAGAATTAACTATAGGGGCTTCTATAGAAACCCCAAGATATAAAAGTTACCAAAATGAGAGCGAAATCAGGTAGTGTCTTATCTACTATTCATCTCTGCCTCAAATTATCGACACTTAAACAACTCTTTTCCTTTCTTTTGAAAGATATCTGGCAATTTTGGATCCACAAGAACAAACTATAGTCACTAATGTCAAAATCAATTTCTCCATGATTAAGTATATTAATTTAGCTCTTTAGAAAAGTTTGCTTACATAGTAAATAGGCTTTTATTTTTTTATAATCTTCCTTTAATCATGATATTCTTCTATTAAGTCATCGAAGCTCTTTTGATGGATGGGTGGTGGTGAAATGCCAAGGATTAGTCCTTGGAGTCTTGCATATGAGGCACCAATAAGTGTTAAAAGAGATGCAAGAAGTTTAGATTAGGATTTAGTGGAATAAATCTTAAAGAAAACTCAAGTTATGAGTCAGCTAAACAAAGTAGGAGTCAAAATCTAAAACCACTAAATATGACTTGAAACTATTATTGTGAATGATGCAAGTGACTATAGGGCTTGAAGCCAACCGGAAATTTTAGGAAATTGTTTTTATGTTCTAAAATGTTTCATAATTTACAGAGATCCTTTGATATTTTTCTAAGAAATTTTGAAGGGCACTTGAAAAAACTGAGAAACTTAGGTCAATGGTAAAGGGATATGTCTAGATTAGATCTAAAGTTGATTGAAGTTTTTCAAGGAATTTTAAAGAACCAAATGGCCAATAGAACAAGAATATGCCCTATTTAAGACTCCTTTGGCTGACCATTCAAATAGAAATTTGGATAGAATTTTGCGATGAAAAATTTTGGAAAAATTGGTAGAGAAAGAGAGGAGAAAGATCAAGACTCCAACAACAACAAAAATTTTAAAAAATAATAAACAATAAAACTGTCACTCACCAAAGAGGTAGGTTGAGGAAAACCAACAAGTCTCCTCTTGTAAGGGTTAGCCACTAGGCTTCATCTGATTAAAACAAGAAAAAGAAAACTCAAATTTTTACTACTACTAGCAGTAACCAGTATCAAATAAAAAAACTAAGAGGGGGAAGAGAGGAAGAGGGAGAGTTCTCCCTCCTTGGTCAACTTTAAAAGCTTTGAAAGGATTAATTTAATTAATTGTAACTAAAATTAATAATTATATTAATTATAATTAGCCGATTCTCCCATAATTTGATATTTTTACCTCTTAAATTAAAATTCCATTGAAAAAATTGCAATATATTTTTCTCATAAAAAATAATACACGCAAACTCTTACAATAACAAAATTATATAATATAAAATGTTTAGGATTTAAAAAAAAATCTAAATTAAAGGCAATCATTATGACCCTAGTAATGAGTCTAATAGCTTAATGTGCTACGTTATCCTTAGCAAGTCTCAAAGAGAAAATTTCTAGAATAGCTTTCACTTTATTAGGACATTTTATGCCTCTCACAGTAAGCAAAAAAATAACAAAAAAATTTCTTAGTCTATCTCCGAAAGCACACTTGAGTGGTGTGAGATGTATATTAATTTCTTTTTTAATGATGAGAAAGTATATTTGAATCCAAGAGATGTTTCATGAGAATTTTGCTTTTCACTAATGTATCATCAACAAAACCTTCAATATTTTTTTCCTATTGTTTAAGAACATGATCCGCCATTCATTGGTAGGTTGTCCATGCACTCTTCAAGCCAAGCAACATGATGTAATAGTACAAACCATCAATAGTAAATGGAAGTTTTTTTTTCACAATCAAATAGATGTATTTTATTTAACGATAGTCAAAGAATATTTTAAGAAAACTCATGACTAGAAAACTAACTACAAATTTAATGATGCATTTTAATCTTAGGAAGTGGATAGCACATATTCAATTTGGAAAAATTAACACATATTATCCACGTTGACTTCTAAACTATAGCAACAATTAAAATGAACTATAAATATTGCACTTCTAAGATAAATCCAATGATTTTGGACTTCACAATGAATAGGTTTAGCTAGAGTTACAACAACTGGTCAGATTCTTTATTTGAATGGCCTAATGTCTTTCTTGGCATTAAAGTTTATAGCAAGCAATCTTAATGTTGTAGGCTCCAAAAACTCCCACCAGGCCTCTCAATAAGGAGAGTTTGATTTAGTGTCAAGTCAAACTTTTAGAAGATAGATGAAATTCCGGATAAGCCACTACCTAAAGATTTCCCTCATTTTTGTGAGGACTTTAGATCTAATTCCAGATTTCCTATAAACGGAAGCACCTATAACCCCTCTCGGTAATGTGAGAGAACTTTCAATTGAAGTTAGTCATTAAATTACTAAATGCTTAGCATATAATGATAGTAAATATAGTTTAAACTTTATGAAATTTATCATCATTAACTTAAAATAAATGTTGAAAAAAATCATAATTAATCCGATCAAGATATCATGGTTCCATCATCTCGTGCTTTCATGATCTCTGGTTAGTCAGAAAAAACAATCGACCCAAATTGACCAAAGGATCCTTATCGACAGCCATAAGTTATTTCGTCTAAAGAGACCTTATAAACTTAGATTGATATTTATCTAAGAGATAGCTTTAAGTTCATCTTAACTAACAAAAATTTCACACCCTATCAAATGCACATTATATTTCTGGCCGAAAGCCATCGGGGACATAGGGATACATCCACCCGTAATCTAATAGGGCTATTAAAGGATCAAACCCCAAGATAGCACTAGTCGTAACCACTACTTTTATGGTGCCATTTATGACCAAAATCATACACATCTGAGGGCCGGGTCGCGTCAGATCGGTATATGATTTATTAAGTGTGAACATAAAATGCACTTAATATTGGCTCTTTCATGAAATAGAGTTGTCCTAAATTATCGCCATCAATAAATAGTTGTGGAAGCGATTGACATTTACTTTAAATCTTTTAATGATAAATTTCATTTAAGTGGTTTCCACAATTTTAAATTTCTCTTAAATAACTCAAAATTTCCTAGAATTCAAACTTCAGATGATATGACATTAAGATTTTAGAAATTTTGATGATAATAACTCCACTAATTGAAGTCTTTAATCAACATGGCCATCATAAGAGCACATGTCTTGTCAACTCTGCTTATTTCTTGACAGAAGATCGAGTCTATGCTTTATATATATATATAGTTTTAAATTCACTTGAAATTTTATTATATTACAGATCATATCAACTCTATTTCAAGCATAAAAGATTATATTTGTGATTAGAACTCGTGATCATAATTTGTGAGACTGAGAACTTACATTTTCTTTTAAATACAAAACCTCTTATAAAGGCCTTTGCAAATAACAAGATAGAATTAATGTGATTGAATTAAATGTATAGGTTCAAACCAAATTATATTTTCATTTTACTAAGATTTGTCATCCGAGATATTTTTAGAAGACATCGATCTGTAGACTTCAATCGATAAGAAGCAAGATTGAACTAATAAGGCAAGGCTAACAACTTCACTACGTTGATGAGACACTATGAGAGAGCGTGCACATTCATTATATGATTACATGGATTTTTAATGCAATTACACTAGAGTAAAACTCTCCTCCCGTCCAACCTACAGAACCAAGCCGATCAACCTACTCCTTGCTCTTGCACGAACTCGCTGAACCATAATCCACGCAACCCAGCAGCTATCGAACTCCCAACATCTCGCCGTCCTCTTCCTCTCTCCAAGCCGAAATCCAGTAGCTGAATCAGGCCCTCCTCTCCCGTCGCACAATACCAATAACCCAAACTCTCGACCCGGAGCTCTGACGTGACACAACAACATATCTCCCGTTTGCAATTGAGCTCGCCCAGCCCTGTTCTCATCGTTGGTTAACCCAAGTGTTGAACCGCAATCCTTTCATTATGCCAATCTCCCAGTGCTGCCCAAGACTCCCTCACAACCACCCCACTTTCTCTCATTCTCTCTTTAACTAAAGAAAGCTTTACCTCTCTAAAGCAGAGAGTCCTCACTTCCTATCTCTAAATGGAGAGAGAAATCCCTCTCTAAATCCCTCTTTTCCATCTTTCTCTCTCTAGCTTCCGCTCTCTCACTTTTTCTCTCTACAAAATCAACACAAAATATAGTAGAGGTGAAAGCTCCTCCCCCTTGCTACTTTGCTTTTGTCTCGAAATCCACGCCACATCATTTCAAAATTCATGTGAAGGTATAAATGTTGAAACCACTTAAGTACCCACACACATTGTTCCAACGTGGTAGAGAAACTTGCAAACTAAGTGCTCGTTAGCATTGGTCCAACGAGACGGAAAAATATTTGTTTTCATGCAGGTGAAAACCCCTAGACACATCATTCTTGGCACGGTACAGAAGAAAACAATCAGTCGCCAAAATAAGTACCCTTACACGTCTTTTATGGCGTGACGAGAAAATTTGTGTTTGCTTACCCGCATACGTCTTTCTTAATTGGCGGAAAAATCCGTGATTTTATATAGGTAAAAAGACCCATACATGTCTTTCTTGGCGTGGTGAGAAGGCGCATTCTGTTGTAGTGTTTACACCACCCATACACACCTTTCTTGGCATGATGGGCAAGTCAACAACCCCAATGTATCCCTTATAAGCAAAGATGATGCTAGAATACTATAGAAATATTATCAAAATGTAGACTTTACACTAACACAAGACATATAATAAGCTAAAGCAAAATGAACCTAAATCTCAAAATTAAAATATAAATTGATAATTAAGCCCTGTAAGTACACTTTAAGGCCTATGCATCACTTCTTATAAGCATGCTGAGAAAGCCTAACACTCCCAATACAACCCCTAAGCAGGGACGACATCAAAATGGTGCCGAAATTTTATCTAATTTCTGCACTTAAATAAAACTCAAATAATGGCTAAATAAAAGCACTATTTAAGCTAGAATTAACCTAAATTGAACTTAAATCAAATATTAAATGAAGAGATTGAATTTAAATATCAAAATTCATGAGTCTTAAAATAAAGGTGTGTGTGTAAGCATGGACTCAAGTGATATTACTAGGGAACTTAGTGACTCATTAATGAGCACGAATGAAACTTATAACTGATACAAAAATCCATTCCCATATGAGAGTGAAACTTAAATTGAATTTGAAATGAAGTTGTTCGTAATTTGATAGCTCATCTACAAGCATGAGCAAAAGCAGATTGCTTGTTAATAAACACGATTATGATATTTCAGTGTGATTTACATCATTGCATCCCACATCAAGCAAATTGAAAGTCAGTATCATTGAGTTTGAAGAATTTACATGGAGTTTGATATCTCACTTAAGAGTGAGACATGATAGAACGATTTACAAGCAGGCATGAATAGAATTCTTTACTTAGTATTTTGCATCGCATTAAGTGAATTGAAAACAACCCAAAAGAATACAAACAAATCTCATGATCAAATTGAAAGGACATCAACTGACACGGATGAGATTCTAATGAATCTTTTAATTTTAATAAATCTAAAATGTAATGTGTTTATGCTAGCAGATAGAAGGCTCACTTAGAAATCACAAAATGCAATATTTACACATGCTGAATCCAACAAATTCGTGCAAATTGTATAATTTGAATGTTTTTCAACAATGTGCATGAATCATAAGATGATTCTAAGTTCAATCAAGCGAATAAGAATTAATGACTTTAAAAAAATTAAGCTATGGATGCATTTCGAGAGGGAAAATTTTTAAATTAGGCATAATTATAAATTTAATTAGCTAATTAGGCATCGAAAAAAAAATTAACAAAATAGACCTAGTAGTGGTTGAGCAGACGGCGGTGCCAATAATGGCATCCGCCAAGATCAATCGTCCGATCAGCGACGGCGCTTTAATTTTTTTAAAAAAAAAATTGGGGCATTGCGGTATTTTTGCTCATATCTACCAGTGTGATTGAGTAGTTTGGTATCGTTGGAATCGTAATAAAATTCTCACAACTTTCATGTTGATCAAAATTAAGATTTGATAATCGGCTTTTGCGAATGCAAAAAATTACAGACACGAAATTTTGAGAAACCACCTTTATTTATCATCATCGTCAGGTGTCGAATGCGACTTGGTATCGTTGGAATCATAACTAAATTCACTTTCATGTTGATTATAAATTACGATTGTGACCAAAATTTAATAATTTAAGGTGTGTTTATAGCGTGTGTTCTTGCATTGTTATTTTGGTGGATTACATCGTGATAATTAATTTGGAAGGAAAAAAAAGTAAAATAAAATATTAAAATTAAATAAAATCAATTATTTTATTATTGTTGGTCGATGAATCTATTATTTTTTAGAGAATGCGAATATTCTAAAAAATTATTATTATTATTATTATTATTATTATTATTATTATTATTATTTGTGTTAGTTTCATTGGTTTTGTTGATCGAGTTATCAGTTTGGTTTTAATGACTTTCATTGTTTGATCTGTAGCTTATATTATTTTATGTGACTAAATATTTATAAAATTCTAATTTTATTTTTTTATTAAATTTATTATTGTTTGCACTATTTTTAAATAATATTATTCTATTTAAGTCTATGTTTTAATATTATAATTAATTGTATTATTACAAATTTCTTAAAGAATAAAAAATACTCATTCAAGGTTTGAGAGCATATGATATATGTATGTATATGTATATATATGTATGTATGTATGTATATGTTTTAGTATTATAACAATTGTAGTTGTGTATCGGGTCACAATCATAATTTATGATCAACATGAAAGTTGTGGAGAATTTCGTTACGATTCCAACGATACCAATCCTGATTCACCGAGATGAGTCAGATATACAAATAAAAAGCGGTTGCTCAAAATTTCGGGTTGCTTTTTTTTTGCATTTGGAAAAATTGCTACTTATCGAGCCATAATCTTAATTTTTGATCAACGTGAAAGTTGTGAAAATTTTGTTACGATTCCAACGATACCAAGCTCACTCAATTCCGACACCGGATGAGGTAAATATGAGCAAAATAATGCAGCTGCCCCCAATTTAAAAAAAAAAAAAATTAAGGCGAGTCAGGATGCCACGTTGGCGCCAGTCGTCCCGTTCAACGGACGACTAGGCCTATTTTATTAAAAAAAAATTTCGGTGCCTAATTAGCTAATTAAACTTATAATTATGCCTAATTTAAAATTTCCCCATTTGAAATGACTATTATAATTAAAATCAATGCATTGAGATACATGCGAACAAATGAAATTTAGCATACACTTTGAGGAATCTTCTATGCTAAAATGTATGCAAATGGTCCAAAAGACTAAGTGGTGCACACATTTCGAGGTGGCATTGTGCTAAATTTGTACGCATTTTGAGGAGAAGCTTATATTCTCATTGTGCTAAATTTGCATGCATTTTGGGGAGATGCTTATATTCAAAATCAGCATCCTAAAATGTGTGCATATACAAAAAAAAGAGATTTACATGTATTTTAAAGTAATTTGGTGTTCAAATTTCTGAACAAAAATACATGCTTATAACTCAAAACGATTTAAGGAAATGCATACATAGCCACGCAATCAAGCACATCACATCTGAATGTGTGGAAGTAGCTTAAACAATTGGAGTATGCATGCACTATGAGATGACTTTACATATCAAATTCAAATTCATTACATCGAAATATGTGTTAAGTACTTGAATGAGAACAAAACCATGGTATGTGTTTTAAAGCAATTTCATATCTTACTCGACTATTTCAAAACTTGTGCAAACTTTTAAAGAAATGACTGCAATGTTACAAGTAAGTGGTTCCCAACTTGATCTCATTATATAAATCGTGTACAACATTTAAGGAGTTTAGCTTTGCATATGCTTCAAGGCCACTCCATGTTCAAACCCAATGCCTAGAATAACGTACAAGAAATTTTAATACACCCACATGTGCCCCGACATATGTGTTACACTCCTAACTCAGTGCCTGATAATGCTGCGTGGGTTGAAAATAAAGTTAACTCAAACCATTTTGGTTCTAACAAATGTGCAAATGTTTTGATAAAATGGTAACCATTTTGAAGGTTTATGTGCATTAATTAAAAAGATGTAAGCTCTAAATATTGATATATGTGCACAATATATACTTCTAAACGGGCTGCTTCATTTATATGGTGAAATTATAAGTCCCACTCAAATATGTTCTTTCTCTTTACAAGGACAAAAGTTGATAAAATTGATTACAAGTCAAATGCTCAATTACTAAGAATAAATTTTTATTTATACATTAGCATATAACCATCAATAATATAAATGAAGAAACTTCATATTCAAAATTTAAACTCCAAATCAAGTTGGAGACACAATTATCCATAGACCCAATCCTTTGCTAGTAGGCTAGTGGGTTGACAAAACCTCTATTGATGATATGTAGTGATAGATATCAAGCAGAAGAGGATTATCAAAATTAAAATTTTTCAAAACACTAATATCAAACCACCTCAAACCTAAGATTTTAAAATACAAATCCTAAAACTCTAAGTGCATGCTAGAGTTGACACGATCTATATCTCTAATGATGGTTGTGTTGATTGAGAATATCAATCGAAAGAGATACTAACATAAAAATGAATTTAAAACTTCAAATCAAATTAATCCAAAATAAAAAAATTAATACAAATGTCAAATCTAATAAATCACTAAACTCAAAATGCTTAAATGAAACTTATCATCTAAAAACTTAAAGCACAATTCAATCATCTAAAAACTTAAAAGTACAATTCAATCCATTCATATTTGTTTGTCGAGGAATAAATTAAAAAAATCTAGCTTATAAATAAATTACATGTCAAGTCAAGTGTCTATATTACTCTATCATCTCATCTAATGGGGCGTGTGTCTAATGTACGTGTGTTTTAGTCGAGGGCTCCATATATATTGCACTATCGAATCCTCTTATTGAGTGGTTCGTCATTTCGATAATATATTATATTGCGACGCGTACTGTATGTTCAGATGGCTCTACTTGAGTGTGAATTATAAGATGCATTTGATAAGGCAAAAAGCTCTTCATTAGCTAAAGTGGATTCAAAATTACTTCTTTAGATAAACACCACCCCAAGTTTAGAAGGTTCACTTGGGCGATCGACTATGGCGAGAATCCTTATCAGGTCTACTCTATCTAGTATCATAAGTAAGCAGGGATCACGATAACCTGGGATGACGAACCATAGAATCTTGATCGAGTGCGTTATCATTCTCTCAACCATCTACTTTTAAGCTAAATGCCGAAGAATTTCGTAAAATCTAAACACCAAAACTCCATTTGTTGATACTATACACTAAGCAATTAGCAACCTAATGACTAACCTTAATTGAAAATTCTCTCTAAGCATTAGGACGGATAATTAACTATAGGTGCTTATGCTTATAGGAAACCTGAAACCAGATCTAAAATCCTCACAAAATAAAAGCGAAATCTCTGGTAGTGTCTTATCTACAATTTCATCTGCCTTCTGAAAATTTGACTGACACAAATTATAACCTCTCTTCATTAAGAGGTCGGACGCGAATTTTCAGAGCCCACACTATAAGAATAAAATAACACATAATAAAGCTTAACAAATATTTTTCATAAAAAAACAGAAGGAATATAGCCAAAAAAAACATTAAGAGTACATATTGATTGCTTAGTATAGCAATCCATTAGAAGTCACTTATCGACTTTATAGTAATGCTACTTGAGCAATTTGCCTTGGTTAGTTTGGGCAAGTAGATTCTAAAAGTAATAGAATGCTTGGACGACTAGGCCTAATCAACTTTTAAGTTGATTACACTATTTAAATTGGGAGATTAGTTGGCCTTTAGGTTGATTACACTAAATGAATTAGATTTGTTCAAAATGATGGTGAAATAGATGGAGATGTTATTAGTAGAAATCAAGTTGGATGGTTGAAGTGGAGGAATGCATCTGACTTGGGGTGTGATAGAAAAGTATCGCTTAAACTTAAGAGAATTTTATAAGATGGTGGTAAGACCTGTAATGATTTATGGTGCAAAATGTTGGCCAATAAAAGAGAAGCATACGACTAAGTTAAGTGTTGTAGAGATGAGGATGCTCGGGTGGATGAGTGGCTTTACTCTTAGAGATAAAATATGAAATGAGTATGTTCGGAAAAAAGTTGGAGTAGCTCCAGTGACAAATAAGATTAGAGAGAGTCGCCTTAGATGGTTTGGCCACATAAGGCATTAGTCATCCGATGACCCAGTTAGGAGAGTAGATATATTAAATTTGTCTTATGTTAAGAAAAATAGAGGTAGACCTAAGAAGACTTGGTTAAGATGTATAAAAAATAACCTTAGTATACTTTAATTAAATGAGAATTTGACACGTAATAGAAACAATGGATGACGAAGGATTCATGTAGCACTAGTGGGATAAAGGCTTGTTGTTATTGTTGTTGTACACTAATTGAATTAAATGTATTGATTTAAATTAAAAGGTGAGTTCAATATGATCTAGGCAACTTTAATAGATTGAGCTTTAACTCGACCGACTATAGCTTTGAATGTAATCCATTGAGTCAGGTCAACATAAACCCAACCCAAATTAGGTAATATATGGATGTATAATTGTAGATGAGGTTATTACCCAAGACCTTTACAACCCTAAAATTTAAATGATGGAAATTATCATGAAGTAGGTGAGCTTCAAATCTAAAATCTTTGACAATAATTTTTAAAGTCCTCACTAGCTAGACTAGTCATAAAAGATGTATTATATATAAAGGACATTTTGGAGTTGACACTAAAAATTGCAAGACATGATGATCAAAGTTCACCTGCATTGCACCTAGACATCCTAGATGACACAAAATACCATGAAAAGGATATCATGGTTTTATTATTAACATATTTAGCAAAAAAAGGACTACTCTAAACTTGATACATATTTCTAAAATGACAATTTAACCCTCCAATAAAATTTATACAACTCATGTCATATTATCACAAGATTGGATGGGCCCATAAACATTATCTCCAAATAGAAGTGCATGGCAATCTCCATTTTGATTGAGCTAGTTAAAAAGGCAGACTGCAAATGATTTCATTTTATAAATTTATTTATGGAGTGTAGCAATACTTAAAATTGCAAACTTACAAGTTTAGATGAATAAGAAAGTCAACAAAACCCTGTCATTGGGAAGGGTTTAGAAAAAAAGCATACTCAAAATTGCAAACTTATCTGGGTTTATGGAAAGGACATGCTCCCCATCCCCATCAGAACCTTTACCCATTTGCAATTCTAACTTAAAAAATTAGAAAATAAAATGTAGCAGTAACATCAGGTGATCTTAGTCATGATGACAATTTGTGAAAAAAAAGAACGTATAAATTTAATCTTCTAGCTTCCTGAGAAAAAAAAATCATCTAGAAATGTTCAACTTCATTGACAAACAGCTTCCAGAAAAAATAAAAACTATTTATAAAAACTATTGATATCAGCTAGTGTGTAATGATATAATGCCTAGCAATGTTAAGTTTCATTTAAATTCACCTCCACTCCCTAATAATTTAACAAACAATTCCCACCAAAATTCGAACGCTAGCCTTTATCCCTATAAACCATAAGATCAACAGAACCAATGTCCATGCTAAAGAGTAGATCGGTCCTTAACTAAGCCATTAACATCGTAATCAACGTAATAGGAGAAGAAATTCCAGGGAATGGAGGTGGACTATCTCAAAGCTAACTGCCACCCACATATTCAACAAGGGAAATCATGTTATCCATGATGCGACACAAATGATCACAGATGCAACCTGTTTCTTTTATGTAATTAAAAAATAAAACTGGAAATGAAAATAAGTTTCAAAATGGTTTATTTCATATAAAATGATTTTTTAAAATACAAATTTGTTGAGGAAAAAGAGCTTCGCTAAGTAGATAAATATTTTATCATGCATACAAAAGAAACTTCTTATAAAAAAATATAAATCTTCCAGCAAATTAAGCAGTAATTGGTAACCTTTACAGCCCTTTCATTGCGAGGATTTAAAGCTCTAGATTATTATTATGATGCACTGAACATAATATGTGATCCCCCTTGGGTACATCATTCCAAAAAAAAGTACAGGAATTAGCAGGAAAGAGATGCTTACAGCAGCAACGAATGTGGATTTTGTGGTGCTGTCGAATAGAACAAAAGCAAACTTCCCATTGATATCTCTTACAACCTGGTCAGCAGGATAGGGTCCTCTGTCTCTTAATGTTCGGTACGCTTCAATTACAATGATAACCTCATTTGCAGTCTTGGTTAAACCATACTGTTGCTTCAAATGAGGTATATTCTCAATGTGCCCTTCAAACAGGCAAAATATGTCATCCACAACAGCAAATAACCTGTAAAAATAATAACATTATTATCCTAGAGCAGCATTAGTCTTCTAACAGGCCAGTAAAGTGGCAGCAGGAGAAGAAATACTATCGAACACATTAAAAAAAAGCACAAAAAAAAAAAAAAAAATCAGACAGTGATGAATGAATATTTATGCAAATATAAATCATCCTAAGAATTGAAACAAAAAAAGTAGAGATACTTAAATCTTAAAAAAAAGGAAATATCAGAGATAAACAACGTAAACATGCAAAAGGGCATATGATACGCTTTACTAAAATGTTATCGAGAAACACAACACAACTACCATTATGATGATTGAAAATGCTGGCATGGGTCTATAAAAATAAATAAGGATATAAGAAAATTTGAGCCCATTTCCATCTTGAGACTAAAGGGATCAACGGACAATAGACCACGGACGAGCAGCTTCAAAGAGTAACTTCAAGAATAACTTTCATCTCAGCAATTCACACAAAAGAAATTTCTTAACCGCAGGGAAGCTTTAAACATGACTCTGTTCGCTCCTTAAAACAAAAAAAGTCCCGTGGGAAATAGAATCTGACAGATGAGCATCAAAATTATCATTTTGAGGCTGTTTGGCAACCTATATTAGGCAGAATTTAAGATAGATTTAACTTAAATCTTTATAAACAGATTTTTGCAGATTATAAATTTTAATATTTTGATAAATCTCATTTTAACTCCGTTATTGATTAAATCCGTAATATGCTAAATTTTATCATTCATTGCACTTAATGAATTTAAGAATTTCTCCTCTCACAAATTTTAAATCCTGAAAAAATTAAACTCATCAAAATTTAATAAGATTTATTAGTTATTATATCAAATTATTTTCAAATTCTAATCACCTTAAGATTTATTAAACATGTATTTACAAGATTTACAAAATCCTACTTAATTTTTGTCCCAATAATTTGCAGATAAAACGATTCCTACTGCAAGAATATTTCAACCCAATAAAGAACCCAACTAAGAAAAGAAGAGAACAAATATTTCTGCGTTTCTCAAGGTATTATACATGTAAAACATTAGCACATTGTATCCATGTCAAAATGTCAAATTATGACTTGGATTTATTAAACACGTATTTACAAGATTTACAAAATCCTACTTAATTATTGTCCCAATAATTTGCAGATAAAACGATTCCTGCTGCAAGAATATTTCAACCCAATAAAGAACCCAACTAAGAAAAGAAGAGAACAAAAAATTTCTGCGTTTCTCAAGGTATTATACATCTAAAACATTAGTACATTGTATCCATGTCAAAATGTCAAATTATGACTTGGATTTTAAGGTTTGAACCATTGAAAACGGACCCCAACAGAAGAAATCCATAATATAGAATACAAACGTATAAATTTAATCTTCTAGCTTCCTGAGAAAAAAAATCATCTAGAAATGTTCAACTTCATTGACAAACAGCTTCCAGAAAAATAAAAACTATTTATAAAACTATTGATATCAGCTAGTGTGTAATGATATAATGCCTAGCAATGTTAAGTTTCATTTAAATTCACCTCCACTCCTAATAATTTAACAAACAATTCCCACCAAAATTGACGCTAGCCTTTATCCCTATAAACCATAAGATCAACCAATGTCCATGCTAAAGAGTAGATCGTCCTTAACTAAGCCATTAACATCGTAATCAACGTAATAGGAGAAGAAATTCCAGGGAATGGAGGTGGACTATCTCAAAGCTAACTGCCACCCACATATTCAACAAGGGAAATCATGTTATCCATGATGCGACACAAATGATCACAGATGCAACCTGTTTCTTTTATGTAATTAAAAAATAAAACTGGAAATGAAAATAAGTTTCAAAATGGTTTATTTCATATAAAATGATTTTTTAAAAATACAAATTTGTTGAGGAAAAAAGAGCTTCGCTAAGTAGATAAATATTTTATCATGCATACAAAAGAAACTTCTTATAAAAAAATATAAATCTTCCAGCAAATTAAGCAGTAATTGGTAACCTTTACAGCCCTTTCATTGCGAGGATTTAAAGCTCTAGATTATTATTATGATGCACTGAACATAATATGTGATCCCCCTTGGGTACATCATTCCAAAAAAAAAGTACAGGAATTAGCAGGAAAGAGATGCTTACAGCAGCAGATGTGGATTTTGTGGTGCTGTCGAATAGAACAAAAGCAAACTTCCCATTGATATCTCTTACAACCTGGTCAGCAGGATAGGGTCCTCTGTCTCTTAATGTTCGGTACGCTTCAATTACAATGATAACCTCATTTGCAGTCTTGGTTAAACCATACTGTTGCTTCAAATGAGGTATATTCTCAATGTGCCCTTCAAACAGGCAAAATATGTCATCCACAACAGCAAATAACCTGTAAAATAATAACATTATTATCCTAGAGCAGCATTAGTCTTCTAACAGGCCAGTAAAGTGGCAGCAGGAGAAGAAATACTATCGAACACATTAAAAAAAAGCACAAAAAAAAAAAAAAAAATCAGACAGTGATGAATGAATATTTATGCAAATATAAATCATCCTAAGAATTGAAACAAAAAAGTAGAGATACTTAAATCTTAAAAAAGGAAAGGAAATATCAGAGATAAACAACGTAAACATGCAAAAGGGCATATGATACGCTTTACTAAAAATGTTATCGAGAAACACAACACAACTACCATTATGATGATTGAAAATGCTGGCATGGGTCTATAAAAATAAATAAGGATATAAGAAAATTTGAGCCCATTTCCATCTTGAGACTAAAGGGATCAACGGACAATAGACCACGGACGAGCAGCTTCAAAGAGTAACTTCAAGAATAACTTTCATCTCAGCAATTCACACAAAAGAAATTTCTTAACCGCAGGGAAGCTTTAAACATGACTCTGTTCGCTCCTTAAAAACAAAAAAGTCCCGTGGGAAATAGAATCTGACAGATGAGCATCAAAATTATCATTTTTGAGGCTGTTTGGCAACCTATATTAGGCAGAATTTAAGATAGATTTAACTTAAATCTTTATAAACAGATTTTTGCAGATTATAAATTTTAATATTTTGATAAATCTCATTTTAACTCCGTTATTGATTAAATCCGTAATATGCTAAATTTTATCATTCATTGCACTTAATGAATTTAAGAATTTCTCCTCTCACAAATTTTAAATCCTGAAAAAAATTAAACTCATCAAAATTTAATAAGATTTATTAGTTATTATATCAAATTATTTTCAAATTCTAATCACCTTAAGATTTATTAAACATGTATTTACAAGATTTACAAAATCCTACTTAATTTTTGTCCCAATAATTTGCAGATAAAACGATTCCTACTGCAAGAATATTTCAACCCAATAAAGAACCCAACTAAGAAAAGAAGAGAACAAATATTTCTGCGTTTCTCAAGGTATTATACATGTAAAACATTAGCACATTGTATCCATGTCAAAATGTCAAATTATGACTTGGATTTATTAAACACGTATTTACAAGATTTACAAAATCCTACTTAATTATTGTCCCAATAATTTGCAGATAAAAACGATTCCTGCTGCAAGAATATTTCAACCCAATAAAGAACCCAACTAAGAAAAGAAGAGAACAAAAAATTTCTGCGTTTCTCAAGGTATTATACATCTAAAACATTAGTACATTGTATCCATGTCAAAATGTCAAATTATGACTTGGATTTTAAGGTTTGAACCATTGAAAACGGACCCCAACAGAAGAAATCCATAATATAGGAAATACACGAATTTTGCACAACAAAAAATGACCAATTGAAAAGCGAAAACAGCAATGACATCGAACAGAAGCTTTGATAAATAAAGGGAACTTATGCCGCAACAATACAGAGATTACTTTAAGATAAAAAATAAATTAACAAGAATTCTTGATCACTGTATCAAGAAAGATGCATCATTGGTGAAACATATTACAAACATTATTAATATTGGTCAAAGACTCCATATACAAATTTTGAGGTATGATCTCCCCTAGACATCTTAGTCATTTCCAAGAATTATAATCATTGCATCAACAAAAATGCAACAATTGTGAACTATATAAAATAGATAATAGATAAATTGAAAATCGAAAAATAATCGAACAATCTGCGGAGAACTTCCCTTCTGCAGCAATCCAACAATTGATAGATTGCGGCTATACATTTATAATTATTCAACAATCCATGGACAACTTGCCATTTATAGCAATACATGGACAACATTCCATTTTTGCATGGCGGAAAATTTTGGATTTCTATAATTAAAGATTAATTTCTAGATTTAATTTTTTTTAGAGAATTATTTTTCCACCTCTGTATTACAATTTCTTATCTTTTTTTCTTAACACAGAACAAGAAAATAAATCTTTATGCTTTTGCCACTTTTCTTAATAACTATACTTCTAACTAATATTTGTGAAGCTCTCAAAACCTTTACAACAACAACAAGCCTTTATTCCACTACATTGGTTCAACTACATACATCCGTCTTCTCTATTATCTATTAAGTGTCAAATTTTTATTTATTTCTAATAAAATAAGGCCATTTTTATACTTCTTAACCAAGTACTTTTAAGTCAACCTTTATCTTTCTTAACATAGGTTAGTATATCTACTCTCCTAAGTCAACGGATGGCTAACATTTTATATGACCAAACCATCTAAAGATGACTCTCTCTAATATTATCTACCGCTAGAGCTACTCCAACATTTTCATATATATAATCATTTTATATTTTTGTTTTCTCTAAGTGTAAAGCCACTCTAATCATCTTCATCTTTTCAACACATAATTTTATGCTTCTCTTTTACTGGCCAACATTTTGAGCCATAAAACATTGTAGGCCTCACTATCATCTTATAAAATTTTCTCTTAAGTCTAAGCATTACTTTTCTATCACATAATAAGCCCGATGCATTCCTCCACTTCAACCATCCAACTTGAATTCTAGTAATAACATCCTCATTTATTTTACAATCACTTTGAATAATAAACCCAAATTATATAAAACATTCACTCGTTTTAATGACATGATCACTCATTGTCACGACTACTAGATCTTCTACAACTAAAATTACACTCCATGTACTGGGTTTTAGATCTAATCAAAGCAAATCCATTAAACTCTAAGATTGACCTCCATAATTCAAGTTTTTCTTGAACTCCTCTCTAGCATTATCAAGAAGAATATCATCGAAAAAAAATATACACAAAGGTACATCTCCTGTGGTCTAATAAGAACATCTAAAATAAATAAAAGATTGATCTTAATCCTTAATGTAATCCAACTAAAATAGGAAAATATTTGGTCAATCTTGCTTACGTTTAAATTCAAGTAATATGTGTCTTTAATGACATGAATATAAACAATATTAACTCATTTCTTTTCTAGAACCCTCCAAAGAACTTCTATTGAAACCATAAGCTTTTTTTAGATTAATAAATATCATATATAGATCTTATTTACTCTCTCTCTATATACTTCTCCATCAAACCACTTAACAAATGTATAGCTTCCATAATAGGCCTACCCAACATAAAACAAAATTAATTTTGTGAAACTTTTGTATCTCGTTGTAACACATTAATAATAATTCCTCTATAATTTGCACACTCTTGTGCATCACCTTTATTCTTAAAAATAAAAACTAACAAACTCTTTCTCCACTCATCTGGCATCTTTTCAATCTTTAAAATAATATTAAATAAAATTAGTAAGTCAAGAATTCTTTGATCGCCTAATCATTTTCACACTTCGATTGCAATATCATTAAGCCTTATTGATTTTTCACACTTCATTTTCTTTAAAGCCTCTCCAACTTCATACTTTACCAATACAACAACAAGCCTTAATCCCACTAGGTGGGGTCGGCTACATGAATCCTTCGTCTCCATTGTGTCTATCATTGTATTCATTCATTTAATTCAAGTATCTAAGATCATTTTTTATACATCTTAACCAAGTCTTTTAGGTCTACCTACCTTTCTTAACATAAAGGCAAATCTAATGCATCTACTCTCTAATGGTCATGGACGGACGCTTTTATGGCCAAACCATCTAAGGCGACTCTCCCTAATCTTATCTACCACTGGAGCTACTTTACCAATACAACAATAAAAATAAATTTAAAGTACTGAGGTCGCTAAATTATATTCTCACAACCTTCATTAAAAAATTTATCAAAATATCTCATCCACCTATCTTGAATATCCTCTTCTAAAAAAAGCACTTTATAATTTTCATCTTTAATGCATTTCATTTGAACTAAATATTTATTTTTCCAATATCTCTGCTTGAATACATACATCCTTCATCCTGTTTAATATATAATATATTATATAAATTACTAAATGATTAATTTTTTACATAACAAATTGCTTTTTTTAATCCTACTAACCACCACATAACTTTCCCAATTCTCTAGCTTTTACATCAAGATTTAACAAAACTTCTTATTTTTGATATTATCCTCTACAACCAACTGTTTTTATTAATAAAAAATTTTCTTTTGTTGATTCTCTAAATATATTTTTGCAACATTCTTAGGCTTCGTTTAGGAGAGATTTTTAACTGCTTCATGTTTTTTAAAATGTTATTATAATTTTTAAAGGATCGTTTGATTATATACCTTTTTATAAGCATTTTTACCATAACTCCATTTTTACTCTAACTTGAATAGCAATTTCTGTACTACTTTTGACACAACTTTTTAAAAAATTGTTTTAAAATAAAATTTTGTAAAAGCAAAAGTCCAATCAAACGAACCCTTAATCTCACTTGCTACTTTTTTCACATAATTTTAACTTCCTTATGAAGATCTTAAATTTTAAGATCTTATAACTTACCTTAAAAATATTTTTATTAGCATTTTTAAGTATCCTCATCTAATGTTTTAATTTATTTTCATCTTTCAACTTTTTAAAATTCTAAAATAATAGATGTTTTAAACTATCACCCAAAATAATTTTAGAAATATTTACAATCTAAAAATTGATTTTTATTATAAAAAATAATCAACTTATATTTTACTAGGTCCATTCATATTAGTAATAATATGATCATCTCTTTCTTAAATAAAGTATTAGCAATTACAAAATCATAAGCTAAAAAAACTTCATCATGATCATATCTTTCCATTAATCACTTAAACTCATTCTGCAGAATGTTTTAAAATCTTCTCTACCAACGTCCATTTTAATCTACATAAATACCTTTTTTTTAGAAGTATCCCTTATTAATCTTCAGATCATTCTAATTTTTTAAAAAAAAATCCAAACTTACTTAATGAGCTAAATCATTAATAATCTTACCATCAATAATAATCTTTAAAGTATAATTTTATCTTTAATCTTATTAATTTTCACAACATTACCCTTCAAATTCTTATTTATAGTATACATCCAAACCTACTAATGGGGCATAAATGCGTATAATATTAATAATTTAAGTATTAAGAATAATCTTTAAAGGTATAAATTTTTTCTTGAATCTTATTAATTTTTACAACATTATTCTTCAAACTCTTATCTATAATAACACATACATCATTTCTAAAATGCTCATATCTAAATACCAAAGTTTAAAATCTAAACTATCAATATCATTTTCCTTTCTCTCAACCCATTTAATTTCTTGAACATATAAGATATTTATCTTCCAATGAACCACAATATCAATTAATTTTATTAATTTATCTATAAGAGTGTCATATATTTTAAGTTTCTATCCTAATTAGTTTCATGGACTAATTTTTTTTGCCTAAATTAGTCCATAATGTAAATATTTGATTATTTAACATTACAACTTGCATTTTTTATATATTGAGTCATATAGCGCTTTAAACGAAGCGTTAATGACATAATGAATTAAAAGATTCATGTCATGATTTTTCCATAAGTTTTATGCTGGCTAACAACTATCTAATGCAATCCTCCGCTTTTCTCATCTGAGGCTTGAGACCTAACACTATAGTGTTGAAGCTCTCGAAATCACAACAACAATAACAGCAAGCCTTTATCTCACTAAGTGGGGTCGGCTACATGAATCCTTCGTCTCCATTGTGTCCCATTATGTGTCAAATTCTCATTTAATTCAAGTATACTTAGGTCATTTTTTATACATCTTAAGTAAGTCTTTTTGTCCTCTACCTTTCTTAACATAAGACAAATCTAATGCATCTACTCTCCTAGATCATTGGACGGACGCTTTATGTGATCAAACCATCTAAGGCGACTCTCTCTAATCTTCTCGCCCTGACTTCCTTTTCCGAACATACTCATTTCATTTTATCTCTAAAGTAAAGCCACTCATCCACGAGCATCCTCATCTGTAACACTTACTTAGTCTTATGCTTCTCTTTTATTGGCCAACATTCGCACCATAAGTCATTCGAGTCTTACCACCATCTTATAAAATTTTCCTTTAAGTTTAAGTGAAACTTTTTTATCACACAACAGGGATTCATTCCTCCACTTCAATCCAACTTGAATTCTACTAATAACATCTCCATCTATTTCACCATCATTTTGAACAATAGGACCTAAATATCAATCATCACTCTTATTAATGATTTGTTCACCTAATGTCACAACACTACCACTAGAACTTCTACAACTAAAATTACACTCAATATATTAGATCTACTTAAACGAAAACCTTTAGACTTCAATATTGGCCTCCATAATTCAAGTTTCTCTTGAACTCCCTCTCTGTCTTATCAATAAGAAGAATGTCATCGAAAAGCATACACCAAGGTACATCTTCCGTAAATGCTGTAAGAACATCAATAACTAAAGCAAAAGATAAGAGCTTAAAGTGATCCTTGATGTAATCCAAGAAATAGGAAAATATTTTGTCAATCCTCCTTGTGTTTGGACACAAGTAATGCAGTATACATATCCTTAATTACTTGAATATAACCAATATTAACTCCTTTCTGTTCTAAAACTCTCCAAAGTTGAAACTTTATCATAAGCTTTCTCTAAATCAATAAATATCATATGTAGATCATCCTTACTTTCTCTATACTTCTCCATCAAACTTCTTAACAAATGTATAGCATCCATAGTAGATCTCTCTGGCATGAAACCGATTGTGAGAAACTTTATATCACATCGTAACTATGCTCATTACTCTCTCCCATAATTTTAATGTATGACACATTAACTTAATTCCTCATAATCACGCACACTCTTGTGCATCACCTTTATTCTTAAATATAAGAACGAGCAACTCTTTCTCCACTCATCCGGCATTTTTTAGTCTTTAAAATAACATTAAAAGATTTGTAAGAAATTCCTTGATCTCTAAACATTTCCACACTTCTATTGGAATATCATCAGATCCTATTGTTTTTTCACATTTCATTTTCTTTAAAGCTTCTCTAACTTCAGACTTACTAATACGACGATAAAAATAAAATTCTCAATTTTTTGTTTAGGTTAAAGTTCTAAAATCAATTACTTTCGATCCTTCATTGAAAAGTTTATCAAAATCTCATCATCTATTTTCAATATCCTTTTTAAGAAAAATACTTTATTATTTTCAAATTTCTCACTGAAATAGGTCTTTACTTACTCTCTTTGGTTTAACATACATCTTTCACCTTCTGTCTAATCTATTGTATAAATGACTAAAAGTTAAATTTTTTATATATTATTTTCTTTGAATCTCTACCACTTTATATCTTTCATAATTCTCCAATTTTTTCATCTAAGATTTTATATGATGTTTTCTTTTCTTTATCTTTTCACTCTAGTCCTACCAATTATTTTTTATTAAAGAAACTTCTTTTGATTCTCCAAAATTTTAGCTTTGCTTAATTTTCTTTTAATTTTTTTGAAATAATATTAACTTCCTTATGAACATCTCAAATATTAATATTGGCTTTCTTAAAAATATTTTTTATTTGTGTTCTTTAAGTGTCCCCATCTAATCCTAGATGATAATTTAATTTATTTTTCCTCTTACAATCTTTTATCTTAAAATCTTAAAACAATCGATGTTGACTTAAACTCTCACTTAGAATGGCTACAATTTTTACAATTTAAACGATCTATTTTTCTTATCGAAAATAATCAATCAGATTTTACTAGATCCATTTTATAAGTAATAATATGTTCATCTCTTTTCTTAAATAAAATATTATCTAATCATCGTAAAAAAATCTAATAGTCACTCTTTATTTATTAATTAAAAATCTATAATCATCACTGAATCTTTAAAATCTTCTACCACTTTACCAACACGTCATTTAAATCTCCTCCAATAAATATTTTTCTTGAGGGTATCTTTTTGTATTAATCCTCTAATTCATTCCAAAAATTTTCTTTTGAGCTACATCCAAACCTACTTGGGACATAAACACTTATAACATTGATAATCTTAAGTATCAACAATAATCTTTAAAATTTATAATTATCTTTGTATTAATATTTATAACATTATCTTTCAAACTTTTATCTCAAAATCATTGATTAAAAAAATCTATAATAGAAATTCAAGCCTTCAAAAAAGAAAGATACGTAGGAAGTTTTAATATACAATTTCTAAATTTTTATTAATGCAAACTAGAAAATAAAATAAAATTATCAAATTTTTCATTTTCATACCACCAATTTCTCATTCTAAATTTCAGGAATAACATTTGATTATTTTATAGTGAATGTTAAGGTTCAGCCAAATAAATTCTATTTTGTTAGTCTGAGACTCACTGTAATATTTTAGATCCTAAATATGTCCAAGTCATGTCTTAGTCATGTCAAAGCCATTTTTACAACTATAACTATTAACATGATATCACAGTTTCAATGAGTTCAGGAAAATGTAAGTTCATTTGTATAGAACAATATTTTCATTATCAGGATCCATGAATAGATCATTTTTTTTAATTATGCTTAAGCAATGATAATAAACAAAAACAATCTGATCTTCAACCAATGGATGCTTAGGATTTGCATGCATCCAGTCTCTAGACAGATAAAAATTATAGATGGAGAAGTTCAAATGAAACAAAAGTGTATCTCTATCTTAACAAGATTCAAATTCATATTAACATACTTGATCTCTATCTTAACAAGCTTCAAATTAGCATTCAAAATACTTAACGAAATATAGCATTTGGAGATATTTTACTTATTTATAAAGATTTGAAATGCAAATATGGTGAACCTCCTAGAAATTTTGGACCTCAGTCCAACAAATTCATCGAACAATAAATCAATTCAAGCATATTAACAAACACTTTGATTGGGAATTCAGATTAGCAGAGATAAGAAAGAAGTTAGAAGAAATTATTGACTTTCACTTGATTGGGAATTCAGATTAACAGAGGTAAGAAAGAAGTTAGAAGAAATTATTTACTTTCACTTGATTGGGAGCATAAGGTAAGAAAAAAGAAAAGGAATATAAAGTAAAGTTTTGTTCAAGAACCCATAATACATTTATCTCTCCCAATTTGAATGGAAGAATAGAGAAAGAAATTCAGTAAAGAGAATTTTGTAAAATGTAAATTAGCCAGCCTTATTTTTATGAAGCAGCATAATTAAGTTACCTATGGGAGATCATATGTCAAGGGGATATCCATGAAAAATGAAAATTTGACATTTCTTTTCCTAGATTTTTCTCTTTCAAATCTAATCAAAAGAAAAGAAATATTTTCTTCCTTCTTAAAACACCCATTGAAAAGAAAAGATTCATATCATTAATTTCTATTCTTTCGTATTCCATCGTATCCTTTATTTTCTTCCCATCACCAACGATCAGAGTATTAAAAAAAATCACAAAATAAATCCAAAACAAACAGAAAACATATATGAACTGAATGCCAATAAGAAAATAATAAATATGTAAGATTAAACACAAAGAGTTCGCTTATTTTTAAGAGACCAACAGGATAATTAATTTTATTCATGGTTTGTGGTGATTAGCAAATGAAAAGATAGGCAAACGCAGGCAACTTATGTTTACAACACCATACTACAATAAAATTATGTCAGTTGATCAATCATTCTACAATAACATGAAATCTAAAACGAACAAGTTCACTCCGCAGAATATTGTGTAAGAAATACCATACAGCGTCAAGAAAATAAAAGGGTCAACAAAAAAACCAGTTAATCACAACCGGAAAACTGAAGTTTTGCACTCAAATGTCATCAAGCTTAAGATAATCAAATCATATCACCATACTCTCAAACCGTCCAAAGAAATATCCTACTAAAGTCACATAAATTAACTCCCCAATAAAGTGAAATCGCAAGAAAAAAAAGTCAATGAATTTGGCAACTAAAATCGTCAAACCGCTTAAGGCTACTCGCCGCCAGAGAGGCCGCTAGTAATCCCGTCAAGGGAGATCATTACGGACCTCAGTAAAGAATTCGACAAAGAAAGGCCCTTCCTTCACAGACTCAACATTGAGACGTAGATAACTATCAGCTAGAAAGACTTGATGCTTTTACAATATATATTATTAAACTACGTTACATAAATTTACTTGTATTATTTCAATTTAATAATTCCTTAACACTGAACATTCTATGAACTTATGGAAGAGGTAAGATGCTAAGTCTCACACATAAGCTTCACTTTTTTTTTTCTTCTCTTTATTATATTTGTTTCATATTTGCCAATAAAATTCTCATATCGCCCACGCGCAAATTTGAATCCAACATAAGGCAAAGATTTCGCATCAATCACTTTTCTCATTTCAATTATGGTTCTGAACACCCAAAAAATGAACAACAAACTAGTGCTTTGGACAAAAAAAAAGAGGATCTATCGATCGCGCACATCCTATCGATCGCATTCCTAATATAGTTGATCACTCACTGGGTAAGAAAAGGATTCTGCTTCTCGGAAGAGTATGCCAGGGCACCGGCGGATCCGAGGCTTATAGTGACCGATCCTTCCTTGGCATGTGAGAAGTGCTGCAGAAGCGCCGCAACACCGTGGACGGCGTTCTCCTCTCCGCCTGACGCCGGGCTTCTCAGCCCTTCGGGCGACTTCGCCACCGACTTGTCGAACACCGCTAGCATCCTTCTACACTGATCGCTTTCTCGTCTCTCGATCTCTTTCGCTTTCTCAATCTCACGAGTACTCGCGTCGCTCGATCTCTGAGATGGGCTCTGCCCTTCGGTTTAATTAATAACGTGGGATGCGGGGCTTAGGCAGTAAAAGGCGGCCAGACTTAAATCTGAAGTTACGGTTATACCCAATGTTAGCCTATTAAATTACGATATATAGTTATTTTGATAAAAATACCTTGAAATATTAAGAAATAAAAGTTATTTTTTAAACAATTAATTTTATTTTTATGAGATTTTTGGGAACTAATTATCTTTTTATTGTGACTTATTTATTTCTATATTGATAATTTAAAAAATATATCATTTATAAAGTTAATTAGTTTTTGTAAAGTTGGGGCTTTTACATACACTATCACCCTATTCTTACATATTTACAAATTAACCACCTTTTAACATCAAAATTTCAAATTGACATTCAAATATTAAAATTCATAACAAAAGCCCAACCAAAATTTTTTATTTTCATAAAATTCATAACGATTTGATGGTAATGTCAAAATACACGTCATAAAAAAAAATGATGAAGACATCAAATTATAAACGTATATTTTTTTAGATGGTTGATTTGTAATATCCCTTTTTTTTTAAATTTATTGGATTGAAGTACTTAATTGTTTTTTATTATTTAAAATAGATAAAAATATTTAAATTTAGAATTTATTTATTATTTAAAATGAACCCTTAATTTGATCTCAAAAATGTATACACCTATAGTTTTTACTAGCTAAGTGGCTTACACCAACCTTTACATAATTAAAATCCCTCTTTTGTAAATTTTGGATTATCGAAAAAATTTAAATAGAATATATAAAATTGCATCTAAAAGATGAAATAGCAATATGAAAAAATTATATAAACAAAAAACATATTAAAAGTGAAACAATTATTCAAAATATTATGATTTTTTTACAAATTATTATGCTCGTTAATTTTTGCATGAAAAATATATGTGATTATACATAAGAAATTTAATGTAGATTTCATGCATCACAATTTATTAATATAAAATTTAATAGTGTTAAGAGACTATGATATCCAAGTTGGGGGATGAATTGAATGGTTTTAAAAAAAAAAATATTATATGATTCAAATTTAATTTTAGTAGAAAAATATTTATTAATTTAAAATATTTAAACAAGCATAACAATAAAGCAATAACAAGTGCACAAAATTAATGAGATAAGGGACACATAATTTATGTGATTTTATTTTTATACTATTTTACTAGATATTAAAGAATAACTAAGGAAGCATTTTGAATTAAATCAAAATAAATTAAATGAAAGGAGGGGACAACCAAGGCTTTGTATAAGTAGAAAAAACATGAATTAATTGCAAATCAATATTTAAGATAATTAAGAAATTATTTAAGAAGCAATTTGAAAATTTAAACAATATTTCAAACTTAATTTGAATTAATAATGGGATGATAAAATAGTTTTCAAAAATGAAATTTTGGAAAAAAGAAACAAAACAAATTTTGTAATTTGAATTTAAACTAAATCAAATCACATAAAATTAAATCCAACTAATTCAAGTCACATGGAGGGGCCAACCAAAAGCTTTCATAAATAGAAAATTGAATTTAGAAATAAATCATTGCATTTTTTTAAATTTGAATATTCAAAATAATTTGAAATTAAATTATATAAAAATGAAAATAAAAATAATTAATACAATAATTTTATAAATTAAATCAACATATTATATAAATAAAGTAAAATTTGACCAAAGCTTGATGCATTTATCAAAAATAAATGCAAGAAAAAAATAAGAGAGAGAGAGAGAGAGAGAGAGAGAGAGAGGGAAATTAATTTGAGAGAGAAAATGATATTATATCATTTAAGAGAATGATCCATGCCACATGATTAAATTAAATTGATAATTAATAAATAATGGAGATTAATTAATGCAACATTAGATGCATTCATTTTAGTTTAAAGTATAATGGATAATAGAATAAGTAATTATCAATAAATTCAAGTCTAAACTAAGTTGATCTTCTTAAGTTGGCTGATCAAATTGTATTGTGCTTTTTCTAAACATTCTAAAACATAAATATTAGTAATTTTAAATAAACATTTATTAGCTGGCTGATCAAATTCTATTGTGATTTTTCTAAACATGCTAAAAAAATAAATATTAGTAATTTTAAATGAATATTTATTATTAATAAAATCTAAAATTTATAATAATAGTTAGGCTAAAATTTTAAATTATGCCTAATTATAATCTTAATTAGAAAATTATGCACGAAAAAAAATTAACAAAATAGCTTAGCCAACGCGATCACGTTAAATACGTCGTGATGATGACTAACTCGTCCTTAATTTTTTTTTAAAAAAAATGGGGTTAACTGCAGTATTTAACTTATATCGGACTCATCCGGTGTCAGAATCGAGTGAGCTTGGTATCGTTGGAATTGTAACAAAATTTCTTACAACTTTTATGTTGATTAAAAGTTATGATTGTGGCCCGATACAAAGCAATCTTGCAATCGAAAATCATATACGAAAATTTTGAGAAATTTTTATTTTCTCTTATGGACTCATCCTTGAATCGGCGAGTTTGGTATCGAAATCATAACAAAATTTTTCACAACTTTATGTTAATCAAAATTACTATTGTAGCGATATCTGGCGTTTTAAATGCGCAAAAAATCGGGTAATCACCTAAAAATTTGAGCCCCATATTTTGCATATCGATACATCCGATGTCGAATTGAAAGTTTAGTATTTTTAATCGTAACAAAATTCTCCACAACTTTCATGTTGATCAAAATTACGATGGCTATACATTAATTTTGTGAATGCGAAAACTACTTCCGAATTTGAAATATTGAACTAGTCTCTTTTTTTTGCTCGTGTCGGACTCATACGGTGTCAGAATATGATAAGCTTAGTATCGTTGGAATCGTAACAAAATTTTTCACAACTTTTATGTTGATCAAAATTACGAAGTGGTATACGCGTTTTGTGAATGCGCAAAAAAATTGCGGCCATAAAATATTGAACCAACCCCCTTTTTTTGCCCTTATCGGACTCATCCGATGTTGGAATCAAGCGAGTTTGGTATCGTAAAAAAATTCCCCATAACTTTTATGTTGATCCAAAATTACAATTGTGATGCGATACGTAATAGTTTTTATAAAATGAACAATTACGAAATGAACAAATAACTCACTCTAAACAAACGCTCTTAATGAAGTGCAATTAACAAATTTTAAGACGTGACATATGAATATATCTCATTACTCTTATTGTTTGGAGATAATTATTCATATTAATTTATGCGTTAGAAATCGCGTGAACGGTAGAGTAAGAGTTTATGTCTTAAATTGTTGATAATCGATAACACACTGATATTTAAAGATGAGTAGGGAGCTTGAATTTTACGTGGAAAACCCTAAAAGAGGAAAACCACGGGCGCCCAAGAAATGTTCCACTATGGATATGTTGCAAAGTACAAATTCTTCCCAATGTGGGATTACAAGATGGTGTATGAGGTAGGAACAATAACTATGTAACAATGAAGGTTTGCTTTGATGAAGATGCGAACTGACGCTGGTAATTCGGGTATCGATGGCGCTCTTTTCTTCCTTGCTTGGTTTCTTTCTTCTTCTTTACTTATTTCAGCCTCTTCTTCACTTTTCCTCCCCTTCATGTGAGGATAGATTCTATTTATATGATGGGAGGAGCTAATTTATGAAAAAGTGTACCCTCTCGATCGGACGGCTTAGAATGGTTCCTTGATCATTTGATGTATTTTGAGCATTTGGATGCCCAAATGAAGTTAAATTATGAGATCTTAGGCTCGTTAGATCCTCGTCGAGACGCCGATTTGACTATAAACACTCTATATTTAAGAACTATTTTGGGATGTAATTGATATCCCAAAGATTCCAAGATATTTCAAGTGCTTAATCTCGATGGTGACCAAATCGCTTTGATATTAAGATTCGACTTTGATTAGCGTATTTTGAGCACCATATCATGCTTTTTGGATGAGATTGTCTTAATCATCCAAAAATATATCGCCAACCCATGACCAATATATTTCAAATATTCATATAAATCCAAGATTATGATTATGGAAGCAAATCTACGGTCTGCATGAGACGAGGTTATGAATTTATTTGGATGCTCACAAGTTTTCGAGCATTTTTGAGTCAGAAGGCGCTTATCACCTCGGTTGCCGACGCTCACTGGGTTAAATACCGATGGGTCGCCCATCGGGTCGAAGCCACGCTGGGTCAGCGGAACGCGCCGGCGGTCGGTTCATGGTCGCCGCTGACGCTAGCCATGGGTCGCTGTCATGCGTCGCGGCGGGTCGGTCGCGGCGACGGTCCCGGTCGCCAAGCCGTCGCTGCTGACGGTTCGTCACAGAACGGATGGCCCCGTCGATGGTCATGGCGTGCAGGCTACGGCATACCATGCATACGCATGTCACAAGGCTGCGCAGCTGCCGCTGGTCATGCGCGCTTAGCCCCGACGGAGTTTTGGAATTTAATGCTTTTTGAGAGTTTTACCCTTTTACCCTTGTGAGGGCTATAATACCCCAGGTGAGGGAGAAAGGCATACCTTTCCCTCTCCCTTCTTCTTGAGTGAAAGTCCTTTGGTGGCGATCGAGAGGCGATCAAGACCTAGGCCATCGACAAGGCTCCGCTCCTGAAGGGGTGTAAACTAACCTAGTGGACCGACCGGGTTGAAGCGATCACACCGGCTCATCGACAAGGCTCCGCCCTCAAAGGGGTGTAACCAACCTCGACCCAGGATTGGAGGCGATCAAGACCCGTAGTCATACGCAAGGCTCCGTTTCTCCCGGGGTGTAAACTAACCTAGCCGACCAAGGATTGGAGATCATCAGACGTAATACGGCTCCGTTTCTCCGAAAGGTGTAACCAACTAGTGACCGACCGAGGTTGAGGCGATCAAGACCCGCCATAATGACAAGGCTCCGTTTCTCCCCAAAGGTGTAAACTAACCTAGTCGGACCGGATTGAGGCGATCAAGAAGCATACAGGCTCCGCTTTCCCCGGGGGTGTACTAACCAGTCGGACCGGATCAAAGCATCAAGACGCGGTGCTTCATGCATGATTCCATGCGCCAGTCAAGATGGAGAAACAATGAGCCGCCACTTGCATGAGTCAAGTTTAGAGGTAGTTCATACTCTATCGAGGAGGAATAGTGTCTCGCCTTTCTCTCCTCTTTTTTTTTTTTTTCATGAGGCACGTCTTTTTTGTTAGATCTAAAAAATTCTAGCTAAAGTCCATGGCGCGAGTCAAGAGGGATGTCCACAAGGGGGTGAGTGAGCGACTTTACAAAACTCTTAGATTTTGATGTTTCTCCCTTCCTCTACTTATTCATAATATATTTGCACGCATACCTAAGAGGCTAATATTACTGCAGATGATAGGCCCCTTATTACATCGAGATAGTGTTTCAAAAATTTCATTTTCCCAATGATTTAGTGGCTATAGCCAAGAGGTCCGATCGAGCGTCGCCTCCACCGTGATACTTTTGTTCGAGATGATTTTACGCGTCGGATTGCGATTTCTAGCTCCGAGTGATTGAGATCTTCAAGACATGTGTGGTTCTATCACGCTTTTCATTCGGCTTTAGTGGTCATCGTATTTGGTCTTCTTTCAGAGCGTGCGTTATTTTGAATATTCAATACTTATGCCGAATGTGTAGATTTACATGTGATGCTCAGGCGCTTTTATCGAGCCATACTGGATAGAGTTCGCACGGATCCCTCCAAGAATTGGTCTAGTGGATTCTTTGTGAAGAATGAGTGGGGCCTCCAGAGATGGAAGGTTGAATGACCTCCCGATCCGTTTCAATATCGAGAGAGATTCTAGCAACCCTTAATATTCTGATGTAGAGCTTGCCATGAGTTGCATCATATTGGAAAATATACAGAAGATAAGATGTACAAGGTTGGCTTTTCCATCCGGGAAGATCTCATGCTCTTCCATTGAAGAAGAGCAAAGGTGTTGAAGTCTCCTCATGTTCATAAGGTTCTTTCCGTGAGTCCGAGATCACTTGGTAGAATGTTCCATCTTTACAGAAAATAGACTTCGTCAAAATACGCCGATATTTACGGAGATAATGTTCTCAGCATCCGAGAGTTTATTGCTTTGACTCATGATGGGGAGTTCGTTACTCTAAGCCACAAATTCTCAAGAGATATTAAATCACATATGTTGGACGCCAACGCGATGAATTGGTGCTATTTTTTCCTTCTATTCTTCTTCTTCCTTCTTTATATAATATTGGTACCGAATTTTTTTTTTTTTTTTTTAGGTAACCCACAGGAATGATGGCTCATTTGGGTGTTGCCTTAGATGAATGGAATACAATTTGTAAAGATAAAATATCGGAGTATGAGCGAATGAATGCTAAAGTTAAGTGGCGACCTTGGAGGATCATGACCAGTGTGAACGAGAATATATGTAACTCTTTTTCTCTCAAGTGTCGAGGAACGCTCTGATGAGTGATTGAGGCGAGCGAGACTCGGGAGAAAGAAAATCGGACACTGAGATAAGAAAGTATTACAAGATCGTCAAAAGGAGCATAGAATGTAAGCGAGGCAAGTGAGATCTCCTGAAGGAAGAGAAGACTTCAAGAATTCTGGCTTATCGGCCTTATCGAAGACTTGCGGAAGCTCGTAATCATATCTTTGATATTGAAGTGAAGGACTTGGAACGAAGTGTTTAGAGGAGGGTTTCATTGAGGTTCTGGAACTGCGGTACATCGCAAGACGAGCTAAGATAGAGATATCCCCGCCTAAGCATCTCAAGATCCTCTGATTCGGAAGATGAAGGAGTGGGTGGCCGTGGAGCTTCTCCAGTGAGAATGAGGATGTTGATATTATGTCGAGTTGTCATTTGTTCTAATATCATTAACGTATGTGAACTTAATTTCTTCTTATATCATCATTGATGTCGCCAATAATATCCGGATATATCCTCTTCTTTCTCTTTTTTTTTTTTTTTTTTTTTTTTTGCACCCTTATCTTGTTCTTGCCCATTGGTAATTGGTCGTGAGTATTATTTGACATGCTAATATGGATGAATTGGATCCACCGAGGATTTTCGACCTATCAAGGTTGTTCGTCGAGTGTTACCGGCGACGTTAACCCGTATGGAAGAGATGGAAGTCCATCGGACTTTTGACCTTCCTTGTTGGTCGAATTTTTGCTTAATGACATTAACTCAGACGGAAGAGGTCCGAGTCCCCTCGATTGATCATATCGCATTGAGATATAACATGAGTTGTGTATTTCTCAAGTGGGAGGAAAAGTACCAATCTTGTTAGAAGCGAGCTTGCAAATTCACTAGTTCAATGATATAATCATATGATGCGTATAAACTTCAAGAGAAAATGACAACAATACCGCAATAATAACAAATGACAAGAACAACAATAGTCTTGACCCACCCAGGTCTTATACAAGGGTGAAATGACAAACGAGATAAAGTCACAATAATCATGTAAGAGAGTTACTGATAATATTTCCGAAGATTCTTAGTATTCCAAGTTCGAGGTAGAGTTTTTCCTTCTTGGTCCTTGAGCTTGAACGCGTCGCTTGACCATAGCTATAACCACATATGGCCATCCTGAGAGGTGAGAGTTTATTGCGTTGAGGGCCTTTTCCTGCAGCCTCAAGACTTCGTAGGACCAAGTCACCGACAGATATGGGGCGAGGTTTTACTCTTCTGTTGAAGTGGCGAGCCACCCGCAGTGATATGAAGCCCAAGTAGGGCCATATCATGAGTTTCGGGGAGTAGATCTAGGTGCTGCCGGAGTTTTTCTTCATTACTACCATGATCAAAAAATTGGACTCTTGGACTTGGAACCCCGATATCCACTAGTATGATAGCTTCTGTACCAAAACACAAATTATACGTTTCACCGGGGGGGTGCGTGATGTAGCGGGCCCAAAGAACATTGAAGTTCATCAACCCATTGCCCCGCCTTCAAGACGCATTTTAGTCCTTTGAGTATACCTATTGGTAACTTCGGTTTGCCCATTGGTTTGAGGATATGCTACCGTATGCGCAGCTTGAATGTGAAGATCTTTGCAAAAGGACGTAAAGACTTTTCCAAGAATTGAGTTGTCGTGGATGATCTTTGCAGAAGGCGAATCGACATATTATATTTTTCCACAAATTGTTTAGCATTTGCCTCGTGATTTTGCGAGTGGTTCGGCCTCTACCCATTTGGTGAAGTAGTCGACGGCTAGAATGATGAACTTTTCCCTCATGATTGGGAAAAGGTCCCATGATATCAATCCCCAGCAAAGGGCCATGGGCTTTGAATGGATGAGAGTTCTCAGATGCGTATGTGAGGGAGGTTAATGCAATTGACAACTTGCACATTTTTTGTGAACTCAAGCCTTGTTTCATTGTAGGCCAATAAAACCCTTGTCTCATGATTTTAAAGGCCAATGCTCTTCCTCCAAGGTGTTCTCCACATATTCCTAAGTGGACCTCTTTAACGCGTAATCAAGGTAAAGGCATTTGAGATATGGACGAGAAAGCTCGCTTGTATAATTCTCTCCAATAACAGAAAGTTTGAAGCTTGTCTTGAGACGAGTGAAGTTGGATCTTCGTGAAGGGTTCCTCCTTGTAGAAAGATAGATCGGGTTTATCCATGAATATTCTTTTTCCTCATCAATAGTTTGAATTTCCCATGACCCTTGGATGCTAGGATAATGTATTTCTTCAACATGCTTTCTCTTAAATAGATCTCCAGTTGTAGAAGTAGCAAGCTTAGCAAGAGCGTCAGCCCGAGTATTCTTCTCTCGTAGTATGTGGATGATTTGATATGTTTTGAAATGAGTAAGAAGGGATTTTACCAAGTGAAGATATTGTGCCAGTTGAGGATTGTGAGTATTAAAATCTCCTCCAACTTGGGAGGCGACAAGCGGGAGTCATGAATTACTAAGTTTTGAGCTAAATAATTGAGTCTCAATCTGCATGAGAGCTCATATTCACCATATTATTAGTTGGGAATTTTAGCTAAGTCCATACTCTAAGGTATTCTGGGGAAAATAAGTAAGATTCCCGCACCACCCTACTCAAGCTCCATCGACATAGGGTCCATCGGGGAGATGAAAGCAAGTAGTAGATAGCTCCTCTAGAGTTGGGTTGGTGCATTCCACTATAAAGTCCGCAAGTACTTGAGACTTTATGTCGAGGTAGAAAATTTATATCAAATTCTCCCGCCTCTACCACCATTTGATTAATCTTCCGATGCTTCCGGTTTCGTAGATGGCTCTTAATGGTAAATCGCTGCAAACGCCGATGTGAGCTTGGAGTAATTTTCGACGCAATGAGAAAACTAATGCCGAGCCATCGCTCGCAAGTGGATAACGACTTTCTATATCGAGAGAATTTTACGACATAATAAATTGGTTGTTGTGTCCCATCTTCCTCTCGTACTAAACCGAAGCTTATTATGGTGGGAAGAAACCGCAAGATACAAGTATAACGCTTTCTCCTTGGATAGGTTTGGATAGTAGGGTGGAGATGCTAGATACTTCTTTAGTTGTTCAAAAGCACACATTCATCATCCATTGAAAATTATTATTTTTAGCTCCTTCAATATTTTAAAGAACGGTAAGTATTTATCTCCAGCGGGGAAGCGGATAATGCAAAGAATTCGACCATTCACGTTGGACTTCTTTGATATTCTTTGAGGGATCATATCTTGGAGAGCTTTGATTTTCTCGTGGCCTCTATCCCACGGTGAGTTACCATAAATCCAAGAAATTTTCCGACGTAACCCCAAAAGCACATTTAGTCGGATTAAGTCGATGTTATAGCGTAAGAAGATCAAAACATGTTTCCAAATCAAATATGTTGTGACTTTTCTAAGCTTTTACTAACATGTCATCCACATACACCTCAGTGTGGCCTAGCAGTCTTTAAAACCTTATTCATGGCGTTGATAGTAGCACCGATTTTTTCAATAATGGCATGACTTGGTAAAAGATAAACCTTTATATGTTTGAAATGTCAGCTTCTCATCTGGTTCATCTTTATTTGATTGAATAAAGCATCCAAAAGCGAGCATTTGATGTCCGGACGTAGATCACCGCTTGATCGATTCGAGGAAGAGGAAAACTATCCTTGGCGCCTTATTAAGATCAATAATCACATTCTCCATGCTCCACTTGTTTTCTTAACCATGACAACATTTGCCATGTTGGATAATGTACTTCCAATGAATCCGCCCATGAGCTTGTTGACTTCTTGTTCAATACGAAGACGATGGAAACTTCGCTTCTTTTGGATGATTGGTTTGAACGCTGGATTAATCTTGAGGGAGTGCATTACATTAATCAACCGCATGTCTCGGACCCCAAGCAAATACGCCTTGATTTCGCAAGAAATCAGATATTCTTCCTTTGTTCTTCCGAGAGTAAGGATCCCACTGCATCGCTCGTAATGGTCATCCGATAATGCTATCAGAGAGTAAATCTTCTACGTGAGAAGCTTTTGAGGTACTTCTTCATCTCAAAATTAAAGTCCTTCAATCTTGAAGGTGATGGAAGAGCGTGGTTGAGCTTGTATGCGAGTAACATGATTGGGTCACTGATTTCCACAAACCACCCCAACTCCAGGGGTAGGAATTTTATCTTGATGAGGCCAAGTGATAGCAGAAAATTGATTGGAGGGGCCTCAAGATTGCATTATATCACGAGAATCGACACCATGAATTGAATTAAGTGAGTCACTTGTCGAGGAAATTCTCAGGGTAACGGAAGGGTAATTGTCCCTTACGCGTCTTGGGTGATTATCAAACCCATATAATGGTCGGTTTGGAGCTTTTCTGCGGACCCATATTAAGAAATGTTGAGTAAAATAAGACATCATCGAGAACTCCCATTGTCGATCAAAATTCTTTTAACATTATAACAAGGATCACCGATCCTGCATTGATGGAGTGGATCTTGATGAGGAACATGGACCCCTTAAGTCGAGTCATTGAAAGTGATGGAATGATCAATCTGAGACTTCTTTCTCCGGTTCTTTGAGGCGATGCGAGAATTTGGTTAGGTAGTATCGGTCCTCTGCGATCGTTTCAATTTCTCCAATTATTTGATGACTATTTGGTTGTTTTGTGATGATTGGCTGGTTGCCTTTCAAAGCGGAGGTGTGTTTGTTTGAGGGTGACTCTTCACAAATCGCCGTAGATATCCTTGTTGAATGAGTCTCTCGATTTCTTCTTTGAGTTGTATGCATGCTTCAGTAGTATGCCCACGACTTCGATGAAAGTGGCAATATTGCTCCTGATTTCCTGAATTTGGTTTCAATGGATGCGGCCACTTGATGCTTTCTTCATTGCGAATAGTCATCAGGATGTTAACACGAGATGTGTTCAGCGGTGTGTATGTTTTTTCTGGTCGAGGTTCATGTCGTTGATATGAGGGACGTGGAGGGAGATCACGATTACCTTGTCGCTTCTTTTGATGGGGCTGTCGGTCTGCACTTCCTGGGGTGCTTTTACGCTTCCCTGCGGATTGTTCAAATTGTTTGCGATGGGCATTAATAGCTTCATCAGCGGAGATTTGTGCTTCTATGCGATGAACTAAATCGATATGGGTGTCCATTAAGGATGAATAGAAAGGCCACGGGCGGAGTCCTCAGGAAAACTCCTCTTAATAATTCGGGGTCTACTCCAGGTATTTGGCGAGCCTCTAAGGAGAACCTCTGGAAGTATTCTTTGAGTGATTCACCCTCATTCTGTCGGATACCGGAAAGATGGGAGGAATCTTTAATGATTCTCCGATTCGCAATAAACTGTTCCACAAAGATCTTAGCGAGTTCGTTAAAGGTACGGATGGATCCCCTCGGAAGAGAGTAGAACCAAGTGCGAGCTTGCCCCTTGAGGGTAATAGGAAAAACTTGACAAAGCAGTGTGAGCTCGTTGGATATGCATGATAGTCCTGTAATGGTCGATATGTTCATGTGGGTCAGTTGCCCCATCATAGGAATCAATGCTCGGAAGCTTGAAACCTACGGGAATGGGATGTTGAAGAATGGCTCCAGCTAAAGGTGAGGACTCCACATAACCGCGGTGTGGGTGAAGATAATTTCTGTCTTGAAGATGAAATTCATCTCGCATTAAGCATCGTACTTCATCGCGAATGTCATGACGAGCAGGATTAACAGGATGAGCATGTGTGAAGCTATCGACAACAATCGGTGGATTAGTAACTGGTTGAGCTGCTCGCGATGGATGAGTAGAACTAGCAGTGTCTAGGAGATCAACGTTATGGTTTCCTTGCGGAGGAACTCTAACGTCGGGAAGATTAGCATTTTGACCTCCTCCGGGCAACGACCGATCTTGGGGGGGGTTCATTTGTCGAAGTTGCGGCTGTTGTAGTCCTTGCAAAAGCTGGATCATCTTATTTTGGGACTCCTCCATTCGACGTACACGATCCTCCAAAGAGATTCCCGTTCCGCCTTCAGCAAGGTCATGCCTATCAGGAGGGATTGAGGCAAAAACTTGACGTTCTTGGTTCAGGGACGGGTTTTGAGAGTGACGGGAGTTGGAGCGGGAGGCTCCGTTGTGGCGAGTGTTGCGCCTATTGGCCATGACGTGGATATTCACGGAAGTATGATTGAAGGGTTTTTCTTCCCACAGACGGCGCCAAACTGTTGCGTGCTAGAAATCGTGATGCGGTAGAGTAAGAGTTTATGTCTTAGCCTTGTCGTATAATCGAGCACACACACAGATATTTAAAGAGCGAGTAGGGGAGCTTCAGAATTTTTTACGTGGAAAACCTCGAAAAGAGGAAAAAACCACGGGGCCTGGCCCAGTAAAAATGTTCCACTATGGATATGTTGCAAAGTACAAATTCTTCCCAATGTGGGATTACAAGATGGTGTATGAGGTAGGAACAATAACTATGTAACAATGATTAGGTTGTAACAGTTGCTGATGATGGAGATGCGGGGTAACTTCTGATGCGGGGTAATTTCTGGTGCGGGGTGGTCGATGGCCGCCTCTTTTCTTCCTTGCTTGGTTTCTTTCTCTTCTTCTTTACTTGTTTCAGCTCCTCTTCTTCTTCACTTTTTTCTTCCCCTTCATGTGAGGGATAGAGTTCTATTTATAGATGGGAGGAGGGTTTAAATAATTTATGCAAAGTCGCCTCCTCTCTTGATGGACGGCTTAGAATGGTTCCTTGATCATTTGATGTATTTTGAGCATTTGATGCCCAAATGAAGTCGAATTATGAGATCTTAGGCTCGTTAGATCATCGTCGAGCCTTCGATTTGACTATAAACACTCTATATTTAAGAGCTATTTTGGGATGTAATTGATATCCCAAAGATTCAAGATATTTAAGTGCTTAATCTCGGTCTTGACTCAATCGCTTTTGATATTAAGATTGACTTTGATTAGCGGTATTTTGAGCACCATATCATTAATTATATTCACATAAGAGAAATCAATGTGTTAATAATAGGAATACAACCATTTTCAAACAAGGATAACAAGCCAACTCAAACTAAGCTCAGGACACAAACAAACTCTCTTTAATCTTATTAACAAAGGGAATATCATCACTAAAAAACATACATCAAGATACAACTTATTGTAAATACTTAAAGCTGTATAAAAAAAAAGACAAAAAGATATGAATTTAAAGTCGATTTAAATAAGGTAAAAATAAGAAAATACTTCATCAAAATGTTTAGACTACAATAAAAGAGGTACAAATACAACAAAATATCATCCACTATCGACAAAAGAACATAGTTCAGACAACTATTTCCGATTATATGGAATCACATCACTACCGGCTCGTTGTGGTCGATCGTAGATGATGTTGATCGCTCCTCCTCTTCAACCCTCAAAGGGTTGTTCAGTAACCCAGTTGTGTAGCATTAGGTACATCAACTGAAGGCTGGAGGAAGCAAAAAACTATGGTACACTCCATACTGATTGTCATATGTCTGAGGCCCATATGTAGGAGGGCGTCGAACTCATTTTAACTAACAACAATTCTAAATACCAAGAATACTTTATCTCACATGGTCAAAGAAAAAATTCAATTTAGGATATAGTACACTTTTGCATTTCACTTGGAATTATTCTGCGAACTCAAAAACTTTATTTTGTAAACCTCATATCAATATCTCTTCACAACTAAACTTACATATACAATAAGAGTAATTATAACCTCAAAATAATAATAAAAAATAATAACTTAAATCTAAAATCATATGCATTCACAAAATTATTTTGCAAACTCAAAAAATTTATTTTGCAAACCTCATATCATTTTTTTTTTCACAACTAAACCTCATATCCTAGTTATAACATCTGAATAAGCGAATCATATAAAAAATCTAATCAATTCCAATGTATTATAACTCAATCTAGCCTTACATAATATAAGAACACACAATCAAAGTATATTAATGCACTATTTTGAAGTAAGTTATGCATACTTTTTGTCACTAGGAAGTCACTATTGACTACAACCAAAATGATACAACAAAAATCCTGATCGAATTCAAATGCAAAATAAAAATACACGCACACATTTTAAGCTTAAAGATCTCATAATAACTCATTAAAGGTTGATTCATGGATGATGGCCTAACATCTATACGTAACAACCTTGACATGTTGTGGCTCGTTAAAACTATTACAAAAAGATAATTTGTCAGTCGCAAAAGGTTATTTCAGTTCCAAAAAAATCTTTCACGACAAACAATAGCTATTAATAACATCGTGCGACTCAATACCTACGACAATTTCTCGGTCACAACATTCAAAATAATAAGCAAAGACATATGCATTCACAAAATACACAAATCTAATTAAACAAAAGTATTATAACTCAAGCCAGCCTAACAATACAACTACATAAACACATCATACAAAATAAAATCATATATAACCTCAAAATAATAATAAAAAACACTAACATAAACCCTAAACTCATATGCATTCACAAAATACATAAATCTACTCAAACGAAAGTATTATAACTCAATCTAGTCTAACAATACAACTAAATAAACAAATCATACAACCTAAAGTCATACATAACTAGATCTACCACAAATTTAGCATTTACGGTAAAAAATACCTAAACCGGCGAACAAACTACAAAATGTTTGATCTCCGATTTCCCTCCTTAGCCGGCGCTAGGAGGTGCAATCCGGATGGAATAAACGAGAATCGAGGAAAAAAATGGATCTAATCGCGAAGGCGTCGATTTTTCGTTGAATTAAGGACGTTGTCGTGGGCGTTAACGTGGATCGAGTTGGCCATCATCCTTGAACGACTAAACTTATTTTGTTAATTTTTTTTTTCGGTGCTTAATTTTCTAACTAAGATTATAATTACGCCTAATTTAAAAATTTTGCCTAATAGTTATAAAAATTCATATGAATAAATAAACCTACAAAAAATATTAATCTTTACTAAGAAGTTTTTTTTTTTTGACATTTAAACAAATTTAATCGTTAATTTATACACATTATATATTTGTAAGAACTTGGACTTAAAATTTTTTAATTGATAACTAAAATTCTCAATCCCTAGACAAAAAGATTTCCGCAAAGAAAATTTAATATGCACCAATTGGAACAATAAAAATGCATAGGGCTCTGACCGTTCAAAATGTTTAGTCTTATAAGTATTACTCACTCCTAACACGTGTAACTTTATGGGTATTCTCGTAATCTCGTATCAGCTGCGATTACTCAGTGCAGTCGTCATCCTTAACCGCTGACCAAATCAGCGGGCGAGGCCTGAGGAAGGAATCTTAGAACCAGCAAATACCTACAAGTGGCACGATATTAATGGTTCCTGGAGAGGGGACCACCTCAATCAAAATTTTAATTAATATAATTTAAAATTTTTAAAAATGAACTTAAAATAAATATAATATATATATAAATAACAAATATTATATTAGTTTTAAACTAGATTCTAAAATTTTGATGCTTATTCTCATCATTTTTTATTCAAAATTAATCTTCTAATTTTTAAAATATTATTGATACATCCTCATAAAATTAATGTCAGAGATCAATCTCCTTTTAAATCTATCTCACCGATTTCAGCTACAAATCTCCGATGAGGCAACATGAACATCAAGATACGATCGCCGAATCGACTGGTCGTATCCGTGAAAATGGATCACGATCCAATATTAAAAACGTATTTATATTAGATCGGCCTTTGACGAATCCAACGAATCCAAGATCACCCAATTAGACATCATTAAGGCGGATCATCAAAATGCACCAGTATGATCGGGGGATCTAGTCAGATGGGAGTGGTTGGAGTTTTACGAATTTAGGCGCCACTCCCAAAATCTATAAATAGCTTCATTCTCACCTGGGGACCAAATCGATTTGAAGACCGAGAGCTGAACCACCGGTCGACCTTGACGATATCACCATGCCACCATAGTTCAAGATCTCCGCTTGAGATCTTAGGAGGTAGAAAACCGCGCTCCTTTCTCCAAGATCAAGAGGTTGCTCCCGTAAGATCGGTTCGCCGCTTTTGAAACTTCTCCTTGAGTTCAGATTTTTTCTACACTAATATTGTTTCGCCTGAACATTCTTCTAACTAACGAGCAGCAGATCTTTGAACACATAGTGAAAGTTCTTGGGAGGCCATGGTTTTCCTAACTTTTCCAGATAACCCCTGTTCATATCCATGTGTTGGATAATTTTTGCTCGAAGATCTCGCATCTACCTAATAAAATTCTCTCAACGCAACAATTATCTAGTTTATAATATTTATAGTCCCCCTCTTCTGAATTAAAATTAAGATTTAGGTATAAATATATGTATAAGTATTATAATTAGATTGTTAACATACAAAAAAATTATAATATTTAGAAGTAAATTAAAGGCTTGTTGTTGATTCAGGGTGATTTTGTCTTGTTATTCTTCATTCTAGTGCCCTCTCTTCTTCTTAACCTTATCTTTTTTGGTGTAAGAGAATTAGAATGTAGGTTATTTGGTCATTCTGCATTTTTGAGCTAAAGGATGCAACTCCATAACATTATAACTAATATTTTTGTTTTATTTTAAGCCCTTGTGTTGGAGTTTTAGAGGTTTTTCTTGACACCCATCAATTTCCTTTCAAAATAAATATGGGGCTTACATACATACCCCATAATCTTATATATTTACACACATGATGCTTCAACTTTTATATTTACATATATAATATTTAAATTTTTAATATTAGATCAAAATTAATATTATTACTAATTTTTAAAGTAAAATATTTTTTTTTTCATGCATATGAAAAGTGCTATATTTATAAATATCAAATTTTAGGTATTAGATATGTAAAAATATAAGAATTGTGTAATATGTATGTAAATCTTCCAAAAAATTATATGAGATATTAAGGAGGGAGCGGAGCACATTACTCTGAGATCTACATTGAAATTAACATTATAGGAAAAACAACTATTAATTTTCGATAGACTAATCTGTGAGAAATAATCGGCGTAAGTATTAATGAATTTTTCGTCAGAAATTTTCCTATGGAAATTATTGCAGAAAAAATGTCGCCACGCGAGTCACTTAAAACCGGAGGTATTTTCAGTGAAATTTTCATTGGAAAACTATATTATTGCCAACTAATCGATTGCCCACCTATTTCTCCATGCACTCTCTTGGGCTCTCTTTTGGGCAGGACGAGATGAGCTAGGACATACTAGATCTCCATCTAAATGCATCATTTTTGTCTGAAATGTAGATTTGAAGATTTTGAAAATATTTTTAAATTTATAGCTTAGATCTTGTTTATATTTGTTTAAAACTTATATATCTCACACTTAGTTTTTTATTTTGAGTTATATTTACAATTATTTAGCTTAGAGTTTGTATTTTTGTTGAAATCTTAATTTGAGATTTTGAGTAATGTATTTTATAATTAATTTTTAAGTGTTTAATTACTCATAATGTGATTCACTATTTTGTTTTTTTTTTGTATATATGTATCCCTTAGCATTGTAAAAAAAATTTAATTAGTAAATTATAAGCTAATATGGTGAAGCTGTTAGAAGAAATCAAAAGATCAAAATTAGAATTTTACAAAATTATATCTATATGGATAATCACAATGTTTCAAACATATCCTCCTTGTTTAGTGTTAAAATGTTGCAAATTTTGATTAGCTATCACTACAATCCCATGATGAGCACCATTCAGAGTATCTAACCAAGCCAGCTCTCCCTTCTCATTCTCTTTCAATCTCCCCAACCAGTCTTATGTGCAATAATTTAGATTCTCAATTAGTTTAAGTGTTATAGGACAATTACGACCTTCTCATACAAGGATCAATCCTTGAATGGGAGGTACTTATAAACTTAGTATATTATATTGATTATTTACGAGCAAAAAAAATTACACACTTAAGCACTTGTGTTATATTAGGCTTTGATTATTTAGTCATAATTAATTTTATTATTTATATAACACAATAATCTATTTTTCATATATTTTTAAAAATTTATACAACATATGGATATCTGCAAAGAACGATCATGGAAGTATAATTCATTGCATTTCGGTAGAAAATGATTAACCAATGAATTCTTAAAGTATTGAACACTTTGTGCACGTGGCATCTTAGCTTTTCATATATCTTTAAAAGGTGAAGTTTCAATATCTACGTGCGAGACATAAGAATTAGGCCTACATTGAAGTAAAAAATAGACTTATCTTAATGAGGGGGTTTTCAACAAAATTATTTATTTTGGATTTCACATGATGAGTATTTTCCATATATTGATGCTTATACTAGTGCCTCAATAAGCTATATACCTACAACTAAATATGATTCAAGAGGCTATAAAGAAATGATCTTTAATGCGACAAAAGCTCAGTTTGTTGAAGTACTAGAAGAGAAATCACCAAACAAAGAAGATCAAAAGTTCTACGACCTGCTAAATATAGCACAATGATCACTATGGGAAGGTTATACGAATCACGCCGAATTATCTATGCTCGTAAGAATGTTAAGCATCAAAATTCAATATAATATGCCAAGTTAATGTTCTAATCAATTTATAAGGCTACTTAAAAAGATAAACCATAGAAAAAAACTTAGTTTTAGAGAACTCATATAGAATAAAAAAATTAGTGACGAAGTTAGGTTTGAGCTCAAAAAAGATTAACTATTGTATCAATGATTATATAATATGCTACAAAGATAACGTAATGGATGTTGAATGCAAATTTTGTAGAGAATATAAATTCAAGCCATAGAGTAGAAAATAACGCAAGTAGAAGGATGCTCCCTACAAGCAATTATTTTACTTCCGCTTATTTCAAGTTTTCAAAGATAATACAAATCTATACATTTAGCTAAGCACATGTGATGACACTATGAAAGAGTAGCTAAATCAAATATTTTGAGTCATCCATTGGACAAAGAAGCATGGAAGCATTTTAATTAAACTTATATTGATTTGCAACTGAGCCACGCAAGGTCAGACTTGGTTTATGTGTTGAGGGTTTCACACTGTATAGTCTATCTACGTCATTTTATTCATGTTACTTAGTGATAATTATAGTTTATAATCTATCTCCAAGTGATCAAATTAGCTTAGTTTTACCCAATTAATTATAATTAGACAATCAAGGGTGATCAACATTCATTGTGGAAGAGATTGAATGGGTTAGTTCAATCCAATTTGGGTTGAATTAGAGTTTGGATCAAATGAGTCCTTTAGGTCACTTTGGGTCAAGTGAGCCCAATGGGTCTATTTTAGTTGGATTAGGTTGAATTGGGTTGAATTGAGTTTGATAATTGATTTATGATTAATTGATGGTTTGGATTGTAATTAATTTGGATTTAATTGGATTTTAACTCATGTAGACCCTTTAGGTCAAATGGGCTAAGTCAGGTTGGTTAGAGTGATTCGGTTTGATTGGCTTGCTTGTAGGTCTTGGGAGGGTTTGAAATGATGTATTGAATGTTTGGAATGCTTTTGTGAAAATCAATTGGGTTTGGTTTAATTGAAGGAGCTTTGGGTTAGATTCATAGGATTGGATCATGGGATTAAGATGGGTTTGGATTCAAATCATTTTTGACTTGGAGCTTGGATATGAAATAAAATCCAATTGGGTTTGATTGGATTGGTTTGTGGTTGGCTTTGGATGAGTGGATAGGCATAGGTCATGGGTTAGGCCATAGGATAGGTAGGTTCCTTATTGGTCCTAAGGTATAGCTTAGACCTATGGTACACCTCCCTAGGTCCCTAAGCTTAGGTTTAGTATTCACCTAATCACTAGAGGTGCTCTATGACTAAGAAGATTCTAGTGTCTAGAAAACTCCTAAGTCTAAGGATAGGGAGGATGAATCAATCTTCACTCCAAAAGTGAGGTCAACAATCATATATCATGATTAAATTTAATGTTCATTTTAGTTTGATTTATTTTTAAAGGTTTCGATTCATTTAATATTTTAAGGTTAGAATTCATGTAATGTAATGTTGTTAAGATTTTGGAGACTTCATTCTTATTACATTTCTTTTGTTTTGATTAAATGTTCATTTAATTTCAAGTGTTTGAATTATTTAGTTTATTTAATTTTAATTGAATTAATTTCATTCATTAGTTTAATGTTTACTTTCATTTAATTAAATGTTTATTTGATTTGATCTTACTTATTCATTTCATTAATGTTTATGAATTTGGATGAGTTAACTTGATTAAATGATCTTGATTGTTTAGAATTTTAATTGATTTTATTTATTTATTTCATTAATGTTTATGATTTTTAATGTTTATATTCATTAGCTTGAATGAAACCACTTAATCTATTTATGTTGATACCGTAATTTAAGCTTAGTTTAAAAGGTTTTAATTTCAACTCTTTAATTAATTTATTAGAAATTTATCAAATTAATAATTTCATATTTACTTAATTCTTATTTTCTTTTATTTCATAAAACCTTAAGTATGTAATTAATCAAAATTTTAACTTGAGAGAGTTATAAAATTTTCTTCAAGTGTTCTAATGTTAATGAAAATATTTTAAATTGATTTATGAATTGTTATAATTTTTATGATTTTTTTATTTATTATTTCACTTAATTTGACCTAAGGATTGGAGATTCAAAAACTTCTAATCTAGAGGTCATTTAACTTATAAATTTTTATAGCAAGTGAGGTTCCTTGCCAATTTAAGTTTCTTAAAGTTTCATCCTAATCAGATGTGTAATTTTGGGCAAATTAAGATTTTAATTATTTCAATAAAATCTAGAAGATACATTCATGGAGGGTTTGTTTAAAATTTTTGGAGTTTCAATTGATTTATTATAGTTTTTTGACATTCAAATTAATTAACAAATTAGGTCATTTTAGGGTTTAGATTCCAAAGGGTTTTAATGACGTGTTTAAGTTCATGAAGGTTTAATATGGTGATTTAAATTGATTTTGTAATTTTCCATGATTTTTTAATTTAATATTAATTATTTCATTAAATTAATAGCAATTTGCATATCATTGAACTACTTTCCAATAAATCATGATTTATCGAAGGTGTGTTTTAACCTTAATTTCAATTCCTCAAAGTTTTAAATTAATTGGATTAATGGTTTAGGTTTAATTATTTTTATTTAGACTCAAATTAACCCAAAAATGGCCAATAAAAACTTAGAATTTTGGGTTTAATGAATTCTCCTCATTGAGATAAATCCGTAGAGCTCTTATATGCATTTTTTGGCTGAATATTTTATTATCTATGATTTTTATATTTTATGCATTTTTTTATAATTTTTAAATTGAGAAATCCTTGATATTCCATTTTAAATGGTTGGCATGGTGCCGCTTTACATATGGAGACACATGGTTTCTCCAAGTAAGATCCACCACGTGGATCCCGCGTTATTAAGTGGAACACACGAGATCTATCTGGACCATTCGATCAAAGATCAGCCAGTCCTAATTAAATCACACTTTTCTTAAGGGATTTAAATCAGACGGTCTGGCTAGATCTCAACCGTTTGTTCCTAATAGAAGGAATTAACAGCATAGATTTTGTGCTCTTCCTCCCATCAAAAAATTGAGATGTGTCTGTTATTAAGGTCTGATTTTTGATGATATATGCTGGAATTTCTTACGATTTTAATTAAAAATTGATCAAGAATTGATTTACAACTCATCTATATGGCTTGATCTCATTAGAGGTCAAGTTGACTTCACAAAGGACCAAATTGAAATGACAAAGGGGTTAGTTTTGAGATATACCTCACTGGCATTGATCCTTGGCAGCGGGGATGATTCAAAAAGCTTTGTGGAGATGTGAAGAGCCCTAGGAGAAGTTTCATGTCTTGCCTCCATGTGGATCGCTGTGGAAACAAAGGTCCGCCCATTTTTCATTAGTGTTGGTAATTCTATGGCTCGTCGGTGGCATGGGAGTTGAGGAAAGGCTCGATTGTGTTTGATTTCTTCCCTTAATGTGTAGAAGAGGAAAGATCGATCCCTCCCCATTTCCATGTTTGGTCATCATCGTTGTCGTCGGATGTGGTCAAGCTTCAGCTTGCTGGCAGTGAGGAATATAGGGAAGGAGTCAGATTATCTTCTCTATCTCTCAACGATGTTTGTGTGTTTCTGGGATTGAGAGAAAGGCTCTATATTTCTCTCCTCTCACTTAGCTGAGATTCTCCTCCATTGGAGGCATCTAAGGTGGCTCAGAGCTTGCTAGTAGTGAGACAACAGGTAAGTGGGTATGGTTCGAGTGTGGACATGGACTCTCCCACTTCCATTTTTGTTGCTTGGCCATGAGCCTCTTCCATGGAAAAAACCAATTTGGATTTTTATGGTGATTTCCACCCATGGAGGCTAACTCAAAGGGGTGGTCAACTGATTGGGATTAGCCAAAATTAGTTACGATAAAGGGATGGATGAGGCATGTGGGAGAGAAATGGGATTTTGCTTTTTTGCATGGATTTCCCACCTTCTTACCATGGCTACTCCTCATCCCATATGATTTCACCTCACATGGACTCTCTTGGCTTTTAACACCACCACAACAATCTTTTGGGTTAGTGGTTGGTTGGCCAAATCAAACTAAGATGGATCATGGGTGAAACTCAAGTCCATTTTAGTTGGATTTGGAGATTGAAACTATATCAATGCCATTTTGATTTAAATTGATTTAAATTTATTTAAGTTGATTTAATTATATTTCTTTTAATTAATTAGTTTTATATTTGAGTTCCAATTAGTGTTGATTATCCAATGGATAATTTGGATTACTCCATGCCATGTGAGGTTTAATGTGGTTTGAGTTTAGTTTTGACCTAAATAAGTCAAGTTGAATTCTTTAATTTGAATGAATTTTTAAATTTAAATTTAGATTCATTTATGTTAATTTAATATTTTATGATGTTATAAATTGATTGATTTCTTTTGGATTTTAAATTGATTTTGATTTTATTTCACCTTGACTCATTTTGACTTAGAATCAAGAAATCAAGTTTAGATTGCTCAGATTGAATGAGAAGAGGCAGACAATCACCATCCTCATTGGAGGTAAGAGATGAATTACAATTATTTTTTTCTTAATACCATCACATGATAGATTTGATTTCACAACTATAAGAATCATAGGTTAGATCCAAGCCATTCGATCATTGATTGAATAACCCATATCAAAATCACATTCGTTGCCACACGCAGCTCAACACAAGTTGTTGATTTAAAAGTCTCAATGTGCCATGTATAAAGAGCGTCGAAGTCAGATGTTGAGTGGAGAAGAAGATAAATATGCTTAAAATTGATTTAAATAATAAAAACTTCACAATTTAATAAATAATTGTAAAAAGTAAAAAAATCTAAATAATTCTAAATTCATTGAAATTGGTAAAATCTAAGAGAAATAAAAGCCATAATTATTAATTATTAATTTATGATTAATTAGACTTAGTTAAAAAAATAATTTTAAAATTTAGGGTTTGTTTAGGCGGTAATTTTGAAAAGGCGGTTTATAGAAACTGTATGGGGAAAGCTTTTGAAAAACTATGTGTTACAAATATTTATCTTTTTTGAAAAATTTAAACATCAACTTTCTACACCATCTACTAGTCTCAAATTGTTTTCATTATAATATTTTTTGAAAAACAGCCAAAAAATTAGTAGACAAACACATCTATCATTATTTTCTAGCTACTTTTTAAAAAGTAAAATAGCCAAAAAGCTATCACAAATGTATCCTTATTCTAAATGATTTGAAATTTTTCAAAGAATGTCCTTAGTGATATTTTGAGTTCTCCAAAAATTTTTTGTGATTTGGATGGGTAGATTATAAATTATTAAATTTTAAATCCCTTATGATCAAATTAGCTTAATAATTAATTATGAAATTAAAAAATTATTAAAAATTGTATTTCAAGGTCGAACATACTATTTAACACAAAAGCACCAAGAAAAATGATTAGATTCTCTAGTTTTAATTAAAACCCACAATCACTAAAAATTAGATTATCTATTAAATAATTAGTTAAATCATATAGAACGTAAAAAATTTATAATAAATTGCACAAAACTCAAAAAAAACAAAAACATAAATGACCCTTCTTAGTGCATTGCTAATAGAGAGGACACAACAAAATTAAAAGGCCTAATTAATTTTGGTATTTTGAGAGTAATAACACATTAGTAAAATTTTAATTAATAAAATTAATCCTAATTAGCATCGAAACTTTTAAAATATGTTTTGCATGCTATCAATTAGCTCTATGATTTTTTTCAAAAAATTCAGATTTATATTTTATGAATTATTCGATCATTAGAGCTAATATGAACAATAATTCAATCAATTAATTAAAAATTATTTAAATCATAAAAATTGTATTTCAAGGGACTAACTCATTTAATAAACAAAAAGATTATAAGAAAATACCAATCATATTTGGTCATCATTTGATGTATCAAACACTATAAGTTAACCCCACTAATTAATAATTTGAATAATGGTTAAAATAAAGCATGATTAATTAAATAAGTTTAATACTCATAAAAAAACCATCTTATTAGAATCATTGGTCAACCCTTATATTTTAATGAAGTGATCATCTCTTTAAGATCAGGATGTAAAGAGGAGTGGGGCCAGCACCGAGTAGGGCCTGCTATTATTCACATTCTTTAAAACACTTAAATTAACTTGAACTTAAATTAAAACATAACTTAAAGTCTATCTTTAAGTCATTACTTAAATCAAAATAACCCAATAGTAATAAATTAAATCCCATTTTTGAACCACAACTTAAATATTAAAGACTAGGTTTGACTCACCATACCAGCCTTCATACACCCATTAGATTGTTAGGTCACTGATCAAGGACTTAGGTTAGGATGCTGCCTGATTATGATATATTGATTGCTCTATTTTGTGGTATACTATTTTATACTAAATATTAGGATTATTTACTTGTAGATTGAATGTTAGGATATCATTATCTTATAAAAGATTTATTTAATAAAAAGGGGCCACTATAACAAAGTAAAAAAATTAATGTTATTTTCTTGCAAGTGCTATTTGCTTAAGCTCATAAGCATAGATCATTTTGATAGTGGGCTCAGTACTTACTTGTGCTAAGCCCCAAATGTATGAGATATAACTACTTGTATTTATTTTATTTTATTTTATTTGAATTTTAAATGTAGTTTATAACTAGAATTAGGTTAAAAACATAGGTTTTATATTGAACAATGGCTAAAGGCATGACTAGGAGGTCCTATGAACGTGGAGCATTTACACCATGAAGATGAAGATAAAACTGCTTGTGTATATATTTATTTTAGGTGGCTAATCCATAAATATATGAGATATAATTGCTTGTGTAGATATTTATTTTAGTTAACAACTATTTTTCAAGTTTAGTTAGAATTTTTTATATATTTTTTGAATTTTAAATGTAGTTTATAACTGGACCTAAGTTAGATCCATGGACTTTAGGAAATGTAGTAGGTAGAAGTCACAGACTTGGGAGACCTTGTAAAGCTGGAGCATTTACACCATGAAGATAAAGATTAAAATATAAAGATATAACTACTTGTATGTATATTTATTTTAGGTGGCTATGTCCTAAATGTATGAGGTATATCCACTTATGTGTATATTTATTTTAGCTAACTTCTATTATTCAAGTTTAGCTAAGATTTTTTTTTTAAAATTTAAATATAATTTATAATTAGAACTAAGTTAGAGCTATGGGATTTAAGATAAGGTGGCTAGAAGGCATAAACTTTCGAGGCCCTGAAACATTTACACCATGATGATAAACTAGAAGAATGCACCCCCTCTGCCCACATTGGTTATTTATTTAGTTAATTTTAGGCTAGGTTGTATTTAGTTAGTATGTGATGATTGTTGTGTAAGCTTGGATTTGCATTAAGCACTTAAGAATTAAATTTTACACCCATCTAAAATTAATCAATGTAAATTAAGATAAATATAACTCATAACCTCACCTAATAAATGCCTTAAGTATAAATACTAAACGTAGCTAGAAACCCCAGTTATTTTGAACCATGATGCATATTATTCTTATTTTCTTAAATTTGGCCCTTCTCACATTATACATAAAGGGCATCTGTCCAATGAGGATATCCATCTTTCCAATTAGGATAGCTATCTTCTTAAGGAAGTTTACCTTCTCTTAGTGATTTATCCTATAACTATTTTTAACTACATCTCATCATAGGCATGTCTACTTACCCAAGCCTATCAAATAAATTTAATGTCTAGAAGTACATAAAATTTAAAAAATATTGCATTAGTTAGAAACAATTAGAACTAGTTATATTTAGGGAGTGAGTGTAGGTTCTTAGATTTCTTTCAAAATAACTAATAACCTAGCTATCTTGCATTGTATAAGACTAGGAACATAGTTTTTAAGTAGTTGGCAGCTTATCCATACAAATTATAAATATAGAGGAGTTGGGATTGGTCCACACTCCCTAGTAGGGGTGAACCAATGAATCTTAATTTTGTCCTCATTAGACTAAGTTGTTGGAAGTAATTTTAATTTTATGGTTTGAGACTTCTTATTTTTTTTAGCTATAATATTAAGTCTTAACCTCCTAGGTTGTTAGGATATGAGCCTGATAAGTGAATTTTTAGCTCCATATATGTGTCATAAGTTGAGTCAAGCCTACAAATTAATTCGGACTTTAAGTGACGTCGCAATGGGACTCAAAATATCATCGAAAATAGTTGAAATGACATCCGATCGATGAACGGACTTCGTCGTCACACTCAAAATGTCGAAATTGGTAGAATATAAATATTGTAACAATCAATCGATCAAATCAAATATCTGTATTATCGTTATATGTTAGATCTGGCGATATCGACGACTTTAGTTGAAATTGATCGTCGTTAGCTTCAAAATATCAACTACCAAATGAGACTATCCCTCGCTTAAAGCAAATTAAATAATAATGTCATAAGTGACAACATAAATCGAGTTGAAATACATAATGTCGCCAAAATCAAAAATGATCTCCAATAATAATAATAAGTTAAATGATGAATCTAGTCAGAATATAAATAAATGAAATATAGATATTACACAAACTAATGATCAACCGAACCAACAATTAAGCTATCCATGTGTCGACTCGCATATTTAGTCAGGAAGTTATGATGATGTCCAAAATCTTATTAATTGATGTATTGGCTTTGAAATGACAAAAACTACCAAATAAGACTGTACACACTCAGTTTGGGTGAGTTTGTAAAAATGTCAAATGATCAAGTGACGGTCGTATCGAGCTCAAAATCACGAACGTCAAAAAATATAAATGACCTCCGATCAATGAACAGACTTCGCCGTCAACCTCAAAATGTCAAAATTGATCAGAATTTAAATATTGCACAACTTGATGATCAATTGATCAGGCGATCAAGTCGTCAATGTGCCTACACGCATATCGAGGGAGATCGACGAAATCAATGATAAATTCGTAAATTGATTGTGTCATTAGTTTTAAAACATCGAATTTATCGGTGACTATTCACTCAATTCAGAAGTCCCGCATCTCGGCGGTCAGCGAATGTATTTTGATGAGATTTCTTCGGTTGATCTTGGAAATGACAAACGGCCCAGAAAACGGATTGCGCCATTACGTTCGGAATATCAGAATAACTTTTAATTAATATATATTTTAATTACTTAATCGTGTCAACGTAAAATTCACATTAAAACTAATTAATTTATAAATCAATTTAAAAATCTAAATCTAATCCTAGCCCTAAGTGACCCGAATAGGCCCTATTCCTCCTTCACGCTGAGCCCTGCCTCTTCACGGACTGACGCGCCTGAGTCTTCCTCTTCACGTGATCGAACGACGAGTTCAGCTCCTTCACACTCCAGATCCATTTCCATGTTCCCCCCCCTCTTTCCTTCTTCTTCTTAACCGCAGAAAGACGTAAACGGCAGCTCTCTCCATTTTTACTTCTCCTTCAAACCAAACGGCAAGGGCTCCTTCTCTTTCTTCCTTCGAACTGACAACAACTCCACCTCCCTTCTCTCGTCCAGGCCGTAAAGCCTCACGCAAACAGAGGATCCATTCCTCTCCTTCTTTCCTCCTCCTTCTTCTCTTCTTCATCTTCTCTCTTCTCCTCTCAAAAGCTAAAATCGAAAATCATTCTCCCTTCTCTTCCCACCTTCTTCCTTCCTTCTTCTTCTCCTTCTTTTTTTTTTTTCTTTCTTCCCTTTCTTCTTCTTCCTTCTCCATTTTATTTCTCCTCTCATTCTCACAAAACTGAAAATTTCATCTCAAATCCCTCAATCCTGCCAATCTGAAAACCTTCCTCTCTCTCGGTTTCCCCACTATTCATCAAGCGTAATTGCTGTCTAATCTAGCCGAGCAAACCGAACACTCTTTCTCTCTTCCCCATATTGGCTTCACACACAAAACCCACTCAAATCCTTCAGCAAAACACCGTTGTCGATCATTATGAATGTGTAATAGAAATGAGCTTGAATGTGAATGTGGTGAATACATATATGCTTGTGTCTTACTTTTTTTTGCGGGTTCAAGACCACTAATTCCATAGGGTGTAGGGTGCGAATGGTTATGGTATAGAAGAAGTATGCTATAGAGGCTCAGCATAAAAAATATTAGATATCGCTCCTGTAATCTGTCAATTTAGAAATTGAGACTTAGCTTCGCTTGGGAGGCTTTAGTGCCTTGAGGCTGAATTTTAATTTTGAAGTTTGAATAGTGTGAAGCTTTTAGCTCATCGAAACTTTAGCCTTTTAAGCAAAAGAAATAAATTCGAAATCTAAACCAGAAATAATCAGAAAAAGAATAAATAAATTCAAATAGAAATCGAAACTTAAATTAAGTAAGAAAATACATAAAATGAAGATAAACATTAAATCAAAGAGAAATAAATAGAGAATACTTAAAGGAAACTAAAAAAGAAATGTAATAATGAAGTAAAATGCTTACTTTAAACAAATTCCTTCTTTCTTCAAAATCTTTAAGGCTATGAAGTATTTTTTTCAAGCAAATGATATGAAAGGCAAGGCCCCGTCTTAGCCTTATTTATAGGAAAGAAAAGCCATCTTTGTGGGACTCACTTATAATTAAACTAACAATTAAGTACAATGACGGGGGTGACATATGTAAAACATATCACGACAACCTTGTTCCATGTTTCTATCAAATCAAATGCAAGTGAAACTTAAGGAGGTTAATTCCAAGCTCATAAGATAATAAACTTAAAGTCTAATTTTCAAATAAGCATGGAGCTTGATGTAGAGTTAAGGATAAATTGATTGGGTTTAATAGCTCTTATATGAATATGAATGTGACTATCTTGACAATAAACATAAATATGACTAAAGCAGTAGACACTGAAGTTATTATAACTTATTCTAAGTGAATTAAAAGTGAGTTAAATTGAACACAAACAAGCTTGGAAAATGATGATGAAGCTTGATAATTCATTTATATTCTATAACAAACTATAAGGGTTAATAGTTAATTTGTTAAGAAGAACTAATTGAATCTTGTGGCTTATGTTCTATCATGTGTGAAAAATGATTGAAATAGAATAAGGCAAGTGCAAATATAACTTTGAATTCAAGTTATACTTATGAAGAGGTTACATGAAGCTAGAAGGTTAATTTTCAAATGAAATAGAGCTCAACTCAAACCCTAAAGTGAGATTCATAAGGAATAAGTCTTCTTATGTAATCCATATATTGGAATGTCTAATTTAAAATGGATTTCTAAAAAAGGCTTCCATTGAGCATAAAATTGGCACATATGAAACTTGTCGAGTACTATCTTCAAGTTGAGGTGAAAATCAAATGAATCTTAAAAGAGATTTTCACTAAAAATGAGCAACCCGTTGGAAAGAATATAAGCTAAATGATATTTGAGAATTGAAAAATCCAATAAGTAAGCTAATTGCGAGCAACATTTTAAATTATAATTTAAATCAAAATGCCTCCGGATTCACGATATTTTGTACAAACGAACATAAGGCGTTAATTAAGGCATTCTCACATACACCCGCATGGGCCCTAATACTATGCTGAATGTTTAGATTTAAGTGTCTAAGGATGCTACGTAGGTTGCTTCCCGGTTTAGTCTTAAGATTGGGTCCGGGTTAACAAAACCTAAAAATCCATTATAAGAGTTTCAACTTGGTAATATATCTGAGAAGCTAATTATGTCATGTGATAGTAGATTTGATCCTCTATCATGAGCTAAACAGAGTTGATAGGATCTAAAGTTCTAAAATATATTCGAGTCAATTAACTAACTATCACGATGATGGCTGTGTTGAATGGTGATTTCAACTGAAGGGGATACTTCCATCAAAATGTGATTCTAATTTCAAATCAAATTAATTCAAATTAAGTATCAATCTAAAAACTATTTAAATGAAGCTCTATCATTAAAAGTTTAAAGAAAAACTCAATCTATCCACATCTCGTAATTGTTTGTTGGGGTGACAAATTAAGAAAACTCTAGCTCAAAAAGGAGCCAATGTCAAATCAAGTATTTTGCTATGTTCACTCTTAATCAATCTCTTACTAGTAAGGACGTGACCCGTGTCCTCTAACTGCATGGTTTGGCCAGTAGGCTCCATAGATGATATAGTTATGACCAGAGTCCTCTGATCAGGTGGTTTGGCCAATAAGACTCCACTATATTACGATCACGACCATAGCCCTTATGCTCCCTAATGGCTCTACCCTTTGAGTTGTGAATCATAGGGTATACTTTATAGGGCAAAAGCCCTCTGTCAGCTAAGGCAGACTTAAGATTGCCTCCTTAGTTACACATCACTCCATGTCTATAAGAATTTCTTGGATGACGTAACCCATGTATTACTGATAATAATAATTTAGTCAGGTTAGGTCAACTACCTCATCTAACTAAGTAGATTAGGGGTCGACGACCAGGGATTTAAACCATGATTTGCAGACACGTCATCCCCATTCTCTTTAAGTAATGATGATGGATTTCATAAATCTAAATTTTAAACTCCACACGTCTTTCTTATATGCTAAGCATTTAGCTTACTAGACTTAATCGAAAGTTCTCTCTCGGCATTGAAAGGTAACTATCTTGCTTTATAGAAACGGAACAATCTAAGTCCTCACAAATGGTGAAATCTCCGGTAGTGTCTTATCTACTATTCCACCTACCTTCTGAAAATTTTACTGACACTTTAACTCACTCTCTTCATTAAGAGCTCGATGGGCTCCGAAAATTCTCCACTGACCTCTCGACAATATGAATGAAAAGTATGAATTAAGGTGTCGGTGTAATTTTTAGAAGGCATAAGGAATAGAAAATAAGACACTACTCAGAGATTTCATCTTGATTTGGTGAGGACTTTATATCTAGTTCCAGGTTTCCTATAAGTGCAAGCTCTTATATTTAATTACCCCTAAATGAGTGAGAAAACTTTGATTAAGGCTAATGATCATTAAATGCAATAAGTATAAAGTTTTGAAATTTAGATTTATAAAATCCATCATCATTAACTTAAAGATGATGGGGGGACATGATGTGCCCGTCTGATCCATGGTTCCATCATCGGGTCGTGGTCTAGTCTACTGGTTGAGGTATTGACCCAGAAGGATCATCATCAACACACGTTGCGTGGAATCTTTGCAGGCGTGTTTTCTAAGGAGACAATCTTAAGTCTACCTTAACCGAGGGCTATTTATTAAGTATACCCTATGATTCACTCAAAGCGAGCCATTGAGCATACTGGTCATCATGATCATAATATAATAGAGCTGGCGGCAAACCGTCGAAGACTTTCATTCGTACTTTGGGAGCATAGTCAGGACATAGGCCATCATCGGCATGGAAGGTTGAGAGTGAGATAATAACACTTGATTTGATATTGGCTCTTTTAGAGTTTTCTTTATCATCTCGCACAAATAATTAAGGAAGGTGGATAGATTAAGTTTTTCTTTAAGCTTTTAATGATTGAATTTTTTAAATCATTTTAGATTGATACTTAATTTGATTTAATTTAAATTTAATCATATTTTGATGAAGTATCTGTCTCACCATTCAACATAACCATCATTGAGGTAGATCGATTGCATCAAATATATTTGAGAACTTTTAGATCATGTCAACTTTGTTTAGCTCTTGATAAAGGATCATATCTACTATCGCGTAATTAGTCAAATATTTTACTAAGTTGAAACTCTTATAATAAATTTTAGATTTTATAACGCGATCAAACTGGCGAAACTTGTACATCCAGATATTTGAATCTAAATATTCAACATAGTGTTGGAATGTACCTTAATTAACACCTCTTATTAATATGACGTGTTGTAAATCCGGTGGCGTTAATTAAGACATTCTTAAATACACCCACATAGGCCCCGACACTATGCTAAATGTTTAAATTCAAATATTTGAGGATGCTGCACGGGTTGCTTCCCGATTTAGTCTTAGGATTGGGTCCATCGAATTCGACTTCTATGCTCGATTAGGCTTATGTGGTATATATGAAGGTAAACAAATGCCCCTCCCCGCCTCCCCTCTTGATGATGGCTGTGTTGAATAGTGATTTCAACCGGAGGGGATACTTCCATCAACATGTGATTCTAATTCCAAATCAAATTAACTCAAATTGAGTATCAATCTAAAAATTGCTTAAATGAAATTCAATCATTAAAAGGTTAAAGCAAAACTCAATCTATCTACCTTCCACAATTGTTTGTCGAGGGTGACAAATTAAGAAAACTCTAGCTCATAAAAGAGTGAATGTTAAATCAAGTGTTCTACTATATTCACTCTCAATCAATGTCTTTGATGGGGCGTGACGTGTCCTCTGCATGGCTTGGCATAGACTCCACAGATAATAGAGTTATGACCAGAGTCTTCTGATTGGGTGGTTTGGCTAGTAAGGCTCTATTATATTATGATCACAATCATAGCCTGTATGCTTCCCAATAGCTTTACCCTTTAAGTTTCGAATCATAGGGTATACTTGATAGGACAAAAAACTCTCTATCAGCTAAGATAGACTTAAGATTGTCTCCTTAAGCAAACATCACCCCAGATCTATAAGAATTTCTTGGACGGCGTAACCCATATGTTGCTGATAAGGATCCTTGGTCAAGTTGGGTCGACTACCTCTTCTAACTAAGTAGACTAGGGACCACGATAGCTAGGGATGACGAAACCATGGGATCAAGATCGAGCACATCATCATTCCCCCAACCATCCAATTTAAGCTAAAATGATGAATTTCATAATCTTAAATTCTAAAACTCCATATGCTGCTACTATACGTTACACATTAAGCGACCTAACGACTAGCCTTAATCGAAAGTTCTCTCACTTATTGAGAGGAGTAATTAACTATAGGGGCTTGCGCCTATAAGAAACCTAGAACTAAATCTAAAGTCCTCATCAAATGAGGACAGAATCTCTTGGTAGTGTCTTATCTACTATTCCATCTGCCTTTTAAAAATTACACCTACACTTAAAACATACTCTCTTCAATTCCTTTTGTCGAGAGATCAGTGGTGAATTTTTGGAGCCCACAGATTTTTAGTGACTCTGCTGGGGAATCGATTTATCTGTGCTTGGTCGGATTTAAAATTCCTTCTGTCCTATCTTAAGCTTGATGGACTTGATGAAGGACTATCCTAATTTGTTCATATTGACTTATTTAGAAGTGTATGTACACCATGAGTCCTGTGCTTGCTGCTTTGAAAGATTCATTGAAAGGTGAATCTGAGATGACTAGCCACTTATCTTGGTCATGTTGAGTTATCGACTAGAATGCTTTAATGGGAATAATTATTAAATTTCTTTAGTTCTATGAGCTTTGTATGAACTATGGAATTACTTCCCTTGTCTTGTGCTTTCACGTGACTTGATGAGGAGATTGGCTTTGATCTATACTTTGGGCTTGATCAGATCATTTGAGAATAAATTGAAATATGACCCTATGAGCAATATATAGATTGATTTAAGACAGCCCTGAATTAAGAGTTTCCTTAGATTATCTTGTTCTATCGATCAAGTAGAAAGATCTCTTGGATCTTAGTTGCTTGTAATCACTAAGGTGGATCTAGTTTGAGATTGAACAGCTATCATCATTGGACTAACGAGCAGGGGCTCTTTCATTTCGATATTTTCTTACAGCTTGTTGAGTGAGGAGAGCGTCAACAACTCGACCATATTTGGGCTTATTGAGTTTGACCTTTAAGACCTACTCAAGTCTTCGACTTAAGCTGTGATCGATTGTTGATTTTATCATCAGACTGGCGAATGAGGGCTCTTTCACTGTGGCATTTTCTTGTGGCTTGTTGAGTGAGGAGAGCGTCAGCAACTCAGCCATTTATGGGCTTGTTGAGTTCGACCTTTATAACCCATCTGTCCTAGACTTGAAGATGTATTTTATAACATCGTCACTTGATTTGTTGGTGTTCTAAAATTGATTCTGAATTTGATCTTTAGAATTTGTGAATCTTGAGAGAAGTTTTTCTTGATATTTAGCTCTATCTTTTCATGCGTAGAAAATAGATTCTTTTTATTCCTATAAGAACCTCCAACTTTATAATAACAAATATGGATATATTTAAGGATTTTGATGTAAAGCTTCGATGTCAACAATATATATACTGAAAGCCCCTATTTCATGAGATTCTAAAGCACTTTGAAAGAGATCTAAAATAATTTAAGAATATATACCAATATTTGAGTTGATATATTTTATCTTAAGAGGATTTTAACATGTAACAAAGATTTCATCAATGTGCAAAAATTTAAAAATGCTCCCATAGGAATTTTCATGGAAAAACTTTTCATCTTGAGTAAGTATAATTATTTAGGGATCTCTACATAAAAGCGATGTTGACTTAAATAGATATACTAAAAAAAATACCTCCCAGATGTTTGCTTTATTTTGAAAATGCATTCTTGTTTCTAAGAAAAAATTACACATGTAATGGACGATGAGGAATAATTGGTATTCTCGGCACCAGGACCAATTCTCCTTCTTGAAAAGTTTGAGGACACACTATATAATCGATTGCTTTGGATATCCTCACTCGGTAGACTTTTAAATTTTGCCGAGCATGGATCCTGATTTTGTTAAGCGCATTAACCTCTTTCATCCATAGACGGACATTCTCATCTTGAATGAGATTGTGTTGAATGACTACTCAGAGTGAAAGTAATTCAACTTCAAGTGAAAAGATTGCTTCAGCTTCGAATACTAGCGCATAAGAAGTAGATTTTGTAGAAGTATAATCCATATATCATTATAGTCCAGATATCATGTCACTGACTTTCTTCAAGGCAATTTCACTTTGAGGATTTAGGCTTCAAATTTGCGTACCTTTCGCCGGGACCTTTCGCCTGCAGATTCTTAGACTTGTGGTCCAAGTGTCACACCTCGATGCTCATCGTATGGGACTCGAATTGGTTGACATCTTGTCGGGGCTGTAGGAGGAGGTCTCCTTAGAAGAGTAACTTTTGCCTCCCTGAAGACAATTCTTTTATATTTTCTTTTCATTAGTCATTTTTTCTTAGCAACTTTGAGAACCTGATGCACTCTTACATATACAAGTTTCAAATTTCCTCACTGGAGAAGCTAGAATCTGACATTGTCAGGTCTAGAATGATAATTTGATTTGACAAGCAGAGATGTTCAGCTTTATCCATCTTAGGCTGTCAAACCTATTATGATGGGTTGAAACATTCACTTCTAATTTACAGCTGGTTGTACAATTTTTACTTGAACAATGACTGTTAAGCATGCAATTTAGCATTTCTTTTTTTCTCCGCTGTATCTAGGTTAGCTTGCTTCCAGATGAAGAAGCTTTTGTGCTTCCACTTCTTCTTGAAGGCTTTGGCCTTCATATTTATTTTCATATTTGTCGGGATATTTCAGTGACAGATTTCTGGACATGCGGTCTAGGTTTCACACCCTGATGCTCACCATTTAGGAATTGCTTAGGACGATCTTGAGCATTACCCGCTAAGAGTAGCCTTTTTATTAAAGCTTTCTCATTTTCTATGATAATCAGGCATTCATATTTTTTCTTCATAAGACCCTTCTCCTTTACAACTTTCAGCACCATGTGCACTCTAGAGAACAGAGTCTCGAGATGCCTCATTTGTGGGTTATAGCTTGGAGTCGTTGCTCCTAGAATGATTATTTGGTATCACCACTAGTACTATTTCTTTTTGCCCACTTGAGATTTTCAAACTTTTTGTGAGTGGGAACACTTGCTTTTGGCATTAAGTTTAGTCGCATGGCTAATAATTCAGGTAGCGACTGCTGAGCTTGCAGTTCAACATTTCTTCTCCTTCTTTGTCTTCTACTCAGTTTTCCTATAAAAGATGAGGCTTTAGCATCATGCCTTCTTAGTCGGCTTCAAGCGAGTGGTCGAATTTATAGGTATGACTGAAACTTTTTGCCTAGTGACTGTTATTTTCATAACTAGCACCTCAAAATGACCCAATCTTTCAAATACAAAGGTTCTCTTTCGAGGAACCTCGATGTGATATGAGCATTCTAGTTGTCCTCCTCCATGCACAAGTTGGTGTGTAAAATATGTAGGTGCTTTAGGTAAAAGATTATTTGCAGCAATAATGACTAAGAAATCTACACTACAAAATTGAATAGTAGTTCTAACTTCCCCAATATTGATAACAGCATTAGCTAAATGGATTTTGACTCCGTGACCTAGCTTCATGCTGAACTGTGTGCTCTAAAGATCCATTTAATATAGAGATCAAACAAATTAGTCATAAGGACATGATTAGCTTAGATTTAAATTTAATTTAATTGATAATTAATTTTATATTTCAATTTTTATCACGCTTCATTGCTATTATAGCTCAAATTTGACTAGCCAAAGATGGAAAGAGAATCCTATCCCCCCAATTGAGAAAAATAAATAAACCAATTCCTCCAACAAACTCAATCAAGCATGAAGCTAGGATTGGAGGAAATTGAGGTTTGCAAGGACATAAAAGAAAGAGATTTTCAACAAAATCCATTGAAGCAGCGAGTAGATGGTGTTAGAACTCTTATCCATACGATAAGTTGATTCTGACAAATCGGTTAAGCCCGTCATTTAGCATATCCTAAATAAGGCATCATACTAATGACAATCATATCAAAGCTCCATACAATCGGCTGAAATGATCCATGTTTTTTGTAGTCGACACAAATTAAACCCAAAGCACAAAGCACACAAATCAAGCCCAAAGCACAAATCAAATATGGTTTCTCATCAAGGCCATTGAAAGCACAAAAGTAATAGAGAGGGATGATGTCCACTATTACAACAAGATGATACATGAAGCTAGGATTGGAGGAAAGCGAGGTTTGCAAAGACATAAAAGAAAGAGATTTTTTAGCAAAAGCTAAGCAGTATATGGTGTAAGAACTCTAATCTATCCGATAAGTTGATTCGACAAATCGGTTAAACCCATTTAGCATGTCCTAAATAAGGCATCATACTAATGACAATCATATCAAAGCTCCATAAGCTATTGCAATCAAAGATGAAATGTTCCATGTTCTGTAGTTAGCACACAAATTAAACCCAAAGCACAAAGCACATAAATCAAGCCCAAAGCACAAATCAAAAATGGTTTTCTCATCAAGCCTACCAATGAAAAAAGCACAAAAGTAACAGAGGGATGCTGATGTCCACTAATACAATAAGATGATACATGACTGATGAAAAAAAGAGAGAGGAAGAAAAAAAGTACATCATGGGAGCCTAGACTATAGCTCCTGAAGCTGTGCTAAATAAACTGCTAAAGACTGATGCTCACTCTCAACCAACTGTAAAGCATCAATAGCTCTGGTCAAGGTAGCCTCAGCATCTACCATAGCCCGGTGATGCATCTGGTAACGGTGCTTCTCTTGCTCTATAGCTTGATCTCTGTTGTCCTGTTCAGGTTGCAACTCTCTGATCTTATCGAATCAGTCGGTCTAACTCAGAAGAACCATCTATTGAACTCTGATGGTTGTGTCATAGCTCGGCACTCTCCAAATTCATCGTGATAGGTCACCACCTCCTAAGAAGCGACTGCCAGCTCGCGGTAAAGTGTCGGACAATACTTAGAGATCTCATCTGGTGGATCAAAAACTCTACATCTATATAGAGAGTCTCCAGGTACCTGAGAATTTGCTCATCTAAGCTAGTATGAGCTAGAAGATGCAAAATGGTGTTCGCATATGATGTGAAGCTACTAGTGACTTTGGTGAATCCAAAGTAAGCTGAGAAACCACGTCCCTTAAAAGCACCAAGCCGCAATCCTGCATTCCCCTGTCATATGGATTTGTAGTACAGGGATATTGATGGTAGATCTCAGACTCATAACCTGCATTAGGCATTGCAAGGAACAAATGAAAGCGATCGGCATTAAGCGAGCAATTTAAAGAATTTACAATTAAAGAATAAAGAGAGGAAGAAAGTACCAGAACATGATGAATTTGACTAAACTAGTGTGACATAAGTGGCATAGTCCTCACTGACCTTCACTATCTGATTAGCGTCAGAGCTATATGTTGTCTTAGCAGAAGCCCCACTAGGAACGAGATCTCTCACCTCAGAAGTCTCCCCAGAATAGTGAGCAGAGTCAGGTTCAGTAGAGAAAAGTGGCTCCATAGAAAGAGTAGCAAAATCTAAAGTCATAGTATCAAAGGCCGGCTCATGTGAAAGTTCAAACTCAGTCCTCAATAATATATCTCCGGTCTTGCGACACATAGCACCTCATCAAAAATCATAAACTGTTGTGGAGGTGGACTCATAAAATAATCAACTGAAGCTCGCACAGGCTCTATAAGATGGCTACTCCTATGTCTGTGAGCTGGCAAAGAAATCTTAGTGTAGGTAGGAATAGAATTCCTAGCTTTAACTCTGCTATGAGGAAGGGTTTCCTTAGCTCTAACCCGCTCATCAACTTTTGTATCTATCACGAATCAAGTTAAAATATCATATGCATCAAATATATTTTAATGATGTAACAAAGAAGATGGTAGAAGTATTGAAAAGAAGAAAAATAGTAATTATACCTCACATTTGTTGTGTCTGGTGGTGTGGCGAGGCCTTTGACCCTGAGGAACTCCCAAAAATCTCACCCTACACTCATATATCCTGACACCATGCTCTAAGAAAGGACCAAAGAATAGTCGTACCCAGTGAGGTAGGTATAACTAATCCCTGTGTGACTTTGTGGAGGAGCTATCTGAAAGTGAGCACCAGTAGCAAGCCTTAGTAAATATAGCCAAACAGCTGAAGCAGTCAAGTAATGTGTCTCAAGGGAATCATCCTAATCTTCCTAATGTCTATTATACCAGGGATGAATAGCCTACCATCACAGTAGTCTGGAAGAAAATCAACTACAACTTCGGTTGGGCGGTAGCCCTTTATAACAACTATCCAAATCGATAACATAATCATCCTAGGCATATGAAAAGTACTCGGATACTCTCAATGTCAACGACCATAAAGCAATGAATATCATCATTCTCATTAAGATTGTCAATAAGATCAACCTCTATCAAGCTAGATGGTAAACCAAATATATCCAGCTGGTGAACTAACAAGAATCAATCTCTGACCAAATGAGGAGCAAAGAAGAACATGTCCATTCACTCCATCACCAAAGTAGATGATGCTTGGTATAACGGAAAATAATGCAAGATATCGCACGAAATAATGCAAGATACTCAAAACAAGCAAATGCACCATGTATGTGGAGGTGAACCCAAGCATACAAGTACTGGCATGACAGAGTCACATCTCATAACTCTAAAGAACCAGCCTCAGAAATCTCCCCCAATATCTTATAAATCCTAGTCAATACTGCGAGGGCTAAAGAAATCCGCTCACCTCGAGAAATCTTGCTGGCTCCTAGTAAAGCACCTGGACAAACTGATCTCTCTTTAATGGGAAGCAAAAAAATGTAGAGCCATGTCACTATAAATCTGGCTAAGAACAAATCCTCGCTCAATCTCTGTAGGGCTGGAGAAGTCGCTTCTGTTAATAAAATAGGCTCCATAGTCTCCTCAGATAAGTAACTGCCATCGGATACACCCAATAAAAATGGTTATGTAGTGCTACAGTCTCCTCAAATAGAGCATAATTCTGTAAGAAGCTCTAAATCCATGTGCTCAAATGTAGTGCAGCTCGTGATCGTCTAGAACATCATGATGTCCTGAAAGTCTAACGATAGTGGTTTAGAAGATCAATATAAATAGAAGGCATAGCTAGCTTACCTCATCGATCACAATCATTTGAAGGCTGCCTGTGAAATAACTCCTCATCAGGAGGAACACACTCCTCATAGCAGTAACCAAATATCAGGAGACCTGACACAACCTGTAAGTCCCAAAGGATAACTGTCAACTCATCTAGGCTGATCCAACAAGTATTACTACTAGCATCCCAAAACTCCGCTACTCCACGAGCCCAAGAAGAAGGCATACCTCCAAAATTAAATAAAGAAACATATATTGCCTCATAAATGCCAAGTCCGTAAAGTGTCTCTATAAGCCTGCAAGATGTATCTATCCCATGTGACGTATCTAGGTGGAAGACTAGGAATCTTTCCAATAGATGAATCTCGAAGCAAGTCTGATGAGCTCAACTACAACTGACGGTGGCTCAGAAGTCTAAACTACCTCATCTCTCAATCTTTCGAGCGGCTATAAAATAACATAATATCTAGAGTGACGAAGCTCTTGTCTATCAGAGGATTATAGTCTCCGTATTTTAGCTTAATGGTAGCCCCCCAATCTATGAGATCCTCAGAAGCAACAAAACCTAAAGTACAGTCAGGAAGAATGGAAAAGCGTGCAAAGCAACCCTGGTAAAAGTCACACCCCCTCAATATATCGGTGTGCTGCTCAATCATATCCCTGATATCATCACCTCCATGAGGATTGTGTCTGTCATCTCCCACCAAACAACCTCCTCGCTAGGCTTAGTAGATGACACATCATCAGATCTTCTCCAACTGAGCATTCTCCTGTCAAGAGATAAGAAAAATGACACATAAAAATTCAAATGATAGCATAATAAAGTGTCAAATAAAAACAGAGGGAGTTATACTAAGAAGTAATACAAAAAAGTGGAACAAAAAAGGGCAGAAAAACCAAAAGGTCAACCAGTTTTCAACAAACATGACTCGCTCCATGCACAAATCATATTTATTAGGGGGGGATTTTTTAACCTTCATATATACCACATAAGTCAAATCGAGCCTACAAGTCGAATTCGATGGACTTCAGAAGTGACAGTGCGCAAATCGGGGCTCAAAATACACTCGATGCCACCGAAAATAATTGAAATAACCTTTGATCGATGAACGGACTTCGCCGTCGTGCTCAGAATATTGAAATTGATCAGAATATAAATATTGCACAATCTAACGATCAACCAATCAAGCATTCGAGCTATCAATATGTCAACACGTATATCAAAGTTGAGAAGCTGCGATGATGTCTGAACGACCTTCGTTCATAAAATTGCTTATGTCGTTAGCTTTGAAATGTTAAAAACTACCAAATGAGACTATCGACGCTCAGTTTAGGTGAGTCTGTGCAAATGTCAAATGATCAGAAGTGACAGTACACAAATCAAGGTTGAAATACACAGTAAACATGAAGATAAACATTAAATCAAAGAGAAATAAATGGAGAATACTTAAAGGGAAACTTAAAAAAAAAGGAATGTAATAATGAAGTAAAATCCTTACTTTAAACGTAGGCAAATTTCCTTCCTTCCTTCAAAATCTTTAATGAAATACAAGACCCCCTCTTAGCCTTATTTATAGGAAAGGAAAACCATCTTTGTGGGACCTACTTATTAATTAAACTAACAATTAAGTACAATGATGGGTGCGACATATGTAAAACATATCACCACAACTTTGTTCCATGTTTTCTATCAAATCAAATGCAAGTGAAACTTAAGGAGATTAACACCAAACTCATAAGAGATTTACAATAAACATAAAGTTTAATTTTCAAATAAGCACGGAGCTTGATGTAGAGTTAAGGATGAATCTAGATTGGGTTTAATAGCTCTTATATGAATATGAATGTGCCTACGATGCTAGCGAATAAACATAAATATGACTAAAGTAGTAGACACTGAAGTTATTATAACTTATTCCAAGTGAATTAAAAGTGATTTAAATTGAAGATAGTCAAGCTTGGAAAATGATGATGAAGCTTGATAATTCATTTATATTATATAGCAAACTATAAGGGTTAATAGCTAATTTGTTAAGAAGAACTAATTGAATCTTGTGGATTATGTTCTATCATGTGTGAAAAATGATTGAAATAGGACAAGCCAAGTGCAAATATAACTTTGAATTCATGTTATACTTATGAGGAGGTTACATGAAGGTAGAAGATTAATTTTTAAATGATATAGAGCTTAATTCAAACCCTAAAGATTCATAAGGAACAAGTCTTCTTATATAATCCATATATTATAATGTTTAATTTAAAATAGATTTCTAAAGAAGGCTTCCATTGAACATAAAATTGGCACATATGAAATTTGTTGAGTACTATCTTCAAGTTGAGGTGAAAATCAAAAGAATTTCAAAAGAGATTTTCACTAAAAATGAGCAACCTGTTGGAAAGACTATAAGCCAAATGATATTTGAGAATTTGAAAATCTTGTAAGTAAGCCAATTGCGAGCAATATTTTAAATTAGTATCTAAATCAAAATGCCACCGGATTCACGAAACTTTGTGCAAGCGAACAAAAGTCATTAATTAATGCATTCTTAAATACACCCGCATGGGCCCCGATACTATGCTGAATATTTAGATTCAAGTGTCTGAGGATGCTCAATGGGTTGCTTCCCGGTTTAGTCTTAGGACTGGGTCCGAGTTAACAAAACCTAAAAATCTATTATAAAAATTTTAACTTAGTAAAATTTCTAAGAAGCTAATTCTGTCATGTGATAGTATGTCTGGTCCTCTTTTAAGAGCTAAATAGAGTTGATAGAATCTAAAGTTCTCAAATATATTCGGGTCAATCAATAAACCACCCTGATGATGGCTGTGCTGAATTATGATTTCAATCGAAGGGGATACTTCCATCAACATGTTATTCTAATTCCAAATCAAATTAACTCAAATTGAGTGTCAATCTAAAAACTGCATAAATGAAATTTAATCATTAAAAGCTTAAAGAAAAATTCAATCTATCCACCTTCCAGTACTATTTATCGGTGACAAATTAAAAAACTAGCTCACAAAGTGCCAATTAAATCAAGTGTTCTATTATATTCACTCTCAATCTCATGCGTAAGGATGTGGCACTGTCCTCTGCGTGGCAGGCTTGGCTCCATGAAGGAGTTCTGACCGAGTCCTTAATGGGTGGTTTGGCCAATAAGGCTATATTATGATCATGACGCACGGTATATGCCCCAATGGCTCTACCCTTTGAGTTGTAAATCATAGGGTATACTTGATTGGGTAAAAAGCTCACTATCAGCTAAGGTGGACTTAAACCTGTCTCATTAGACAAACACCACTCCAGGTCTACAAGAATTTTTTACGACCCCATGTGTTCTTGTAAGAATCCTTCGGGTTGGGTCATTACCTCCGACTAAGTAGGCGGGGACCACGATCAGGGATGATGAGACCATGGGATCTAGATGAGCATCAACATTCTCCCAACCATCCATAAAATTATGAATTTTATAAATTCTAAATTTAAAACTCCACATGTCTTCTTATCGATACACATTAAGTGATTTAATGACAAGCCATCGAAAGTTCTCTCTATTGAGGGGTAAGTAACTCTAGGGGATTGCGCCTATAGGAAACCTGGAACCAGATCTAAAGTCCTCACCAAATGAGGATGAAATCTCTGGGTAGTGTCTTATCTAATATTCCATCTGCCTTCTGAAAATTACACCGACACATCATAAATTATACTCTCTTCATTCAAAATTATCGATAGGTCAATGGCAAATTTTAGAGCCACATATTTGGCGACTAGTTGGGGAGGGGCATTTGTTGACCTTCATATATATCACATAGGTCGAATCGAGCCTACAAGTTGAATTCGACAGACTTCAAAAATGATAGTGCGCAAATTGGGGTAAAAAAGAATATAAATATTACACAATTTAACGATCAACCGATCAAGCAATTGAACTATCAGTGTCGACGCGCATATCAAAGTCAGGAAGGTGCGACGATGACTGAACAACCTTCATTCATGAAATTGATCATGCCGTAGCTTTGAAATGCTAAAAATTGCTAAATGAGGTTATACACGCCGGTTGAGTGCATTGCAAATGTCGAATGATCGAAAGTGATGGGGCCAAATGCATGCACTACGTCACTAAAATAGTTGAAATGACCTTCATGAGCGAACTTCCAAAACATTGAAATTAATTAATATAAATATTGCTCAATTTGATGATCAACTCAATCAAATTATCACACTCATATTAAGGTGAGGAGGTACCGACGTAAACCAAATGACCTCCGTTCATGAAATTGATTGCGTCATTCCTTTTGAAATGTTAGAATCTATCAAGTGAGACTATTCGCACTCAATTCAGATGAGTCTAGATAAATGTCAAGTGGTCGAAAGCGATGACGTGCATTTTGAATTGAAATTGACCTAATTTGATGCCGGCTAGAACCAAACGGTCTCCGATTGCAAAACGAATTTTGCCATTGTGTATATTAATAACCTTAAATTGATATATATTTTAATTATTTAATTGTGTCAACATAAAATTCACATTAAAGCCAATTAATTTAAAAACCTAAATCTAATCCTAGCCCTAAGTGACCCGAATAGGCCCTATTCCTCCTTTCGCTTTTAGCCCTCCCTCTTCACTACGCCTAGGCTTCCTCTTCATGATCATGAGAAAGCAGTTCATCGACCTTCCTTCATACTCCATGAACGGTAACCATCCTCCTCAACTGTTCCCCCTCTTTCCCTTCTTCTTCTTCTCAACAGCAAGGCAAAGATGTAAATGGCAAGGCTCCTCTCCCACTTTTACTTCTCCCCTTCAAACTGAACGGCAAGAGGCTCCTTGCCTTCTTCTTCTTCCCTTCAAACCGTACAACAACTCCACCTCCCACTTCTCTCGTAAGTAGCCTCGAAACAGGGGAGGGATCCATTCCCTCTCCTTCCTTTTCCTCCTTCTTCTTCTCTTCTTCATCTTCTCTTTTTTCCCTCTCAAAAGCCAAAATCGAAACCATTCTCCCCTCTATCTTCCCACCTTTTTCCCTCCTACCTTCCTTCTTCTTTCTTTTTCTTTCTTTCCTTTCTTCTTCTTCCTTCTCCATTTTATTTCTCCTCTCATTTCCACAAAATTGAAAATTTCATCTCAAATACCTCAATCCTTGTCCGAAAACCTTCCTCTCGGTTTCTCCACCATTCATCAAGCACAAGTCTTTGTCTATCAGAACAAATCGAACACTCTTTTCTCTCTATATTGCTTCACACCCCACTCAAACCCTGACTAAACACTCTTGTTAATCATTATGAATGTGTAATAGAAATGAGCTTTAATGTGAATATGGTGAATACATATATGCTTGTGTCTTACTTTTGGGTTCCAAGACCCCATTATATAGGAGGTGTGAAGATGGTTGTGGTGTGCAAGATACTACCTCTCATGCTCAATAGGATGTCGAAGCAAGCCAAAAAAATATTAGATGTCTCCCCTAATTAATCGCCAAAATTTATTGAAATTGGACTTAAATAAATTCAAACAAAATCGTCTAAACTAAAATTAAGAAAAAAAATACACGAGAAACATGAAGATAAACATTAAATCAAAGAGAAATAAATGGAGAATACTTAAAGGGAACTAAAAAAAGAAATATAATAATGAAGTAAAATACTTACTTTTTAAATTTCCTTTCTTCAAAATCTTTAAGGGCTATGAAGTGTTTTTTCAAATGATATGAAAGACAAGGCCCCTCTTATCCTTATTTATAGGAAAAGAAAGTCATCTTTGTTGGAGCCACTTATAATTAAACTAATAATTAAGTACAATGATGGTGTGATATGTAAAACATATCACGATAACATTGTTGCACATTTCTATTCAAATCAAATGCAAGTGAAACTTAAGGAGGTTAATACCAAGCTAATAAGAGATTTACAATAACTTAAGGTCTAGTTTTCAAATAAGCATGGAGCTTGATGTAGAGTTAAGGATGAATCCAGGTTGGGTTTAATAGCTCTTATATGAATATGGATGTGACTATGATATTATCCAATAAACATAAATATGACTAAAGCAGTAGACACTGAAGTTATTATAACTTATTCCAAGTGAATTAAAAGTGATTTAAATTGAACACAGTCGAGCTTGGAAAATGATGTTGAAGCTTGATAATTCATTTATATTCTATAGCAAACTATAAGGGTTAATAATTAATTAGTTAAGAAGAACTAATTGAATCTTGTGGCTTATGTTCTATCATATGTGAAAAATGATTGAAATAGAACAAGCCAATATATAACTTTGAATTCATGTTATACTTATGAGGAGGTTACATGAAGCTAGAAGGTTAATTTTCAAATGAAATAGAGCTCAATTCAAACCCTAAGTGAGATTCATAAGGAACAAGTCTTCTTATGTAATCCATATATTGGAATGTCTAATTTAAATAGATTTCTAAAGAAGGCTTCCATTGAACATAAATTGGCACATATGAAATGTGTCGAGTACTATCTTCAAGTTGAGGTGAAAATCAAATGAATCTCAAAAGAAATTTTCACTAAAAATGAGCAACCTGTTGGAAAGACTATAAGCTAAATCATATTTGAGAATTAGAAAATCCAATAAGTAAGATAATTATGAGCAACATTTTAAATTACAATCTAAAATGCCAATTCATGACACTTGTAATGAAGCACAAAAGGTGTTAATTAAGGCTTAAATTAAATACACCGCGGGCCGACATTATGTTGAATGTTTAGATTCAAGTGTCTGAGATGCTGTGCATGGGTTGCTTCCCTGTTTAGTCTTAAGATTAAGTCCGGGTTAACAAAACCTAAAAATTAATTATAAAAATTTAAACTTAGTAAAATATCTGAGAAGTTAATTCTGTCATGTGATAGTAGATCTGATTCTCTGTCAGAAGCTAAATAGAGTTGACATGATCTAAATTTATCAAATATATTCGAGTCAATCAATTAACTATCTCAATGATGGCTATGTTGAATGATAATTTCTACTGAAGGGGATACTTCCATCAAAATGTGATTCTAATTTTAAATCAAATTAACTCAAATTAAGTATCAATCTAAAAACTTTTTAAATGAAACTCTATTATTAAAAGCTTAAAGCAAAACTTAATCTATCCACCTTCCATAATTATTTTTTGGGGGTGACAAATTAAGAAAACTTTAGCTCACAAAGGAGTCAATGTTAAATCAAGTGTTTTGCTATATTTACTCTCAATCAATCTCTTGCTAGTAAGGATGTGGCCCGTGTCCTCTAACTGCATGGCTTGGCGATGAGCTCCGATGATGCGATTCTGACGGTTCTATCTCGGTGGTTTGGCCGGTAAATTATATTACGATCATGATCGTGGCAGTATGCTCCAATGGCTCGCCTTTGAGTTGTGAATCATAGGGTATACTTGATAGGAAAAAATCATCTATCGTAGGCATACTTAAGATTGTCTCCTTAGACAAATAATACCCCAAGTTTACAAGGATTTCTTGGACGACGTAACCCATGTGTTACTGATAAGGATCCTTTAGTCAGGTTAGGTTGACTACCTCCTCTGAGTAAGTAGACAAGGGACCACAATTGCTCGAGATGACGGAACCATGGGATCTAGATCGGGCATGTCATCATCCCCCCAACCATCCACTTTAAGCTAATGATGATGGATTTCATTAATATAAATTCTAAAACTTCACATATTATTACTATATGTTACACATTTAGTGATCTAATAACTAGCCTTAATCGAAAGTTCACTCTCACTCATTGAGAGGGGTAATTAATTATAGCTTGTGCCACATTGAGATATGAAACTTGCTATGAAACACGGAACCGGATATAAAGTCCTCACCAAATGAGGAATGAAATCTTTGGGTAGTGTCTTATATACTATTCATATGTTACGAAAATTACAAGACACATCATAAATCATACTCTCTTCATTCATATTGTCGAGAGGACGGTGGCAAATTTTTGGAGCCCAAGTGAAAAAATTTAGTTAAACTAACACGTATTTTTTTAGTAAAAAAAGTTATTATTTTATGATTTATTTTTATCATTTTAAGTGTTTATGATAGGAAATCTCTTATTGGAGAAAGAAAGAAATGCAAAAAAATACATAATTATGGTACAACACCACAACGTAACATTTACAACTCCTAGGTGGTAGAATCAGAAGAAAAATCTATGTAAAAATAAAGAAGATAACACTACGACATTTTATTTATAGCATTTAGGAGCCAAAATAAAAAATTTAAAGCCAAAAATAAGAGAGCATAGTGCCTAAGCACTATAGAACTAGCGTTGAGGTGTTACAACCCAGTCAAAGTAGTTTAAATAGTTCCAAAGAGTAGTTGGAGTGGTTTCAAAAGAGAACAAAGTGAAAAATACTATGGGGAGTTAATGATTATAATAGGAGGGTGTGTTAAAGAGCTTTTTGGAGGTGAGTTTAGTAAGAGTATGTGATAGTACAGTGACAACACTTAGAGAGTGACACTCTAAGTATTGTGTGTTGTGTGTGTGTGTGTGTGTGTGTGTGTGTAGAGTTTGAGAGTGAGATCAAAATCAGGAGATCAAGAAGAAAGATACACAACAAAAGGAGAGAATTTCTCTATGCACTCTTTCCTTTTACTCTTTTTATTTTCTTTGTATTTTTAATACTTTTTTATATGTATTGTGTTTGTGTTTTAATTTTTAAAATGTTGAACTAAGTGTGTGAACTTTGAATTTATGTGAACTTTTGGGTGTTTGTGCTGTATTAGGCTATATTTTGTAAATTAATATATGAAAATTATTCATACTTTTAATGAATATGGTATTTTGCTTTTCTCCATACTTCAGTTACTTATGATCTGGTCAATTACAAAGTTAAATTTAAGTGTGATCTAGATATATCAATGGAGTCTTCGAAGAACAATTGGAAAAACACAAACGAATATACTAAATAATCATTAATGTGCTAGATGGTCCAGAAGTGCTAAATCGTAATTAAACATATGATTATATTTAGGATTTATAATCATTTAAAGAGAATTATAAGTAATACAACTAATGAAAATTTACTTGGCATTAAGAAGAAAACTAAGTAAAGAAATTGATTTGGTTATACTTGTCTAGACAAAGAAGACAATATTTTTTTTTAGTTGACACTATAAGCATAAATTAATTTACTATTTAGTTTAATATAATACATAATTTAAAATTTCTTTAAATTGAGAGTACTACTTTTAAAATTAGAAATATCAATATTTTCTATAAATATATAAAACTATAACAATTAATTTTTTTAATATTTTGCAAAATAATAGATAGTTATTTTAATTAAATATTATATATATTTTTGGATAAAAATCAAGTTTTAAAGGATTAGTACTTAACTTAATATAAAATTAATATCAAATTTTACTCTAATTCTTATAAGAATGATATTCTATTCATTTTGTATTACTTGATGCAACACATGTACTTGCATGGGTAAAAGTACCAATCAAAGTCCTTGTATGAAATGTTAACTTAGAACTAAAATAAATTTCAATTTCAAAAATATAAAACCAACCATATAATAAGTTAAAGTGTCTAAGATTTTCATTAAGCACTTTTATTTATCGGGAATTTAAATGAACTATTTTTATTTGACCTATCCCATTTAATTTCCAAAATTTAGCATCCTTGATCTAAACTTTGAAATCTATGGAGACATTATCTAGCTACTTTATTTGAAAATTTTCTTAAGAGATCACATGTTCTAGGATATAATTAACTATGGGTAAGTTCCCCTATTAGAAACTTGTAACCAAGATATACTTACCAAGAAAATAAATTTTATCTTACTTCATCCATGTAATGTAGGAGAAAGATCTATATGACACATAAACCATCAACCTTAGAGTCCTTATTGAGTGATTGAATCCATCATTGGGTAGTATTCTTATCTTTCAAGGTTGTATTTTATTTCTTGATGTCATGTTTGATTACCTTAATAAGAATGCCCAAGATCTATATGGCGTCCTTGCATTTTAATCACCCCAATAATCATATAATGTAATCAATTTTTATAGTATTTACTCATCATTAATTGAGAATTTGATTTATTGGAAGGCTAATGTTTTTATATAATATATTGAACATGACTAATAGCCATAAGTATAGTACTACAAAAAGTCCTATGAGAGAGGAATTCAGTGAGAGAAAATACTCTTTACATTAAGTCAACTTTTTCTTTTAAACTTAACAATCCTCATATGTTTAATGTTTGATGTAGAGAGATTCTATTTGTTATTATTGAGAGGAAACAATCTTAAACCTCAAAAACGATCTTACAAAAGATTCATTTGCATATTTCCAATATTACATAGAATGGTGAAATAATGTAAATCATTAAGTTTCACAAGTAGTTCATTTGTATAATGGAACAACACTCATTAGTGAGTGCAATTATCTTTATTTCTTGTCTTATAAGAAAGCCTATTCTTCATGAACTTTATATTGTTAATCATCCGCTCCAAAGCATGTGCAAAAATGTTGATGTGTGTTGCTTATTAAAATTGTCCAAAAACTTGGAGAATTATTTATCCAACTTTACTTGGAAGCATTAAGGATATGACCAAAGTGATAAATAAAATTATGGATTGTTTGGACATAATTGAGATTTAAGTTTCTCCTACTCTTTAGCACCTCAATCTTTTATATTAGTTTGTTCAACTCTCAACTTCACCTTTCTCTTTAGCTCTTCCAATTTCTTTCTACTCTATAATGTCACAACATTAACATATTTTCTTTGATTAATCTTTATGTTTCATAGAAGAGACCTTGGTAATCAATGATAATTGATGCAATGTTTGATCAACTTAGAAATTAATATTTTTAATAATATTCTCCTATCTCCAAACAAATATTTCTTTTCTTTGAAGAGTGATGTTCATTCTATTCATGAGATATTTCTTTTCTTTGAAGAGTGATATTCATTCTATTCATGAATTAGTAGTGGGGAGTGTGAGTTAGTAATAGCACCCCATAATAAAATATCTTTGCCTTTTGCTTGTTTCTAATTTCCAAAAGGTTAATAAAAACCTAGATGTTATTGAAAAAAAAGTAGCTATTACACTATATTAAGATTATTGGGGCATTTATCTACATACCCCTTAAAATTGATTATTTACATATCAAACACCCTAAACTTCAAATTTACTTAACCACCACCTCAAATGTATTGAATATTCCATGGTGGCGTGTTGTCATCTATGGGACCCTACCTCCATTATATTTGTTATTTTACTCCATACAAAGCTTTGCATGAATAGCACCCTCCACTTGGATGAATAGCTCTATCTCTTTTCAAACAAACAATCCTCAAATACAAACAATCCCCTTCCTCCTACTATATATGAACAGTTCCATTTGGAGCCGCTCTAAGTGCATTCATCGCATGAGTAGTTCAATGATACAAGGAGAGCTATTATTATTTTTCCTTCCACTTTCCATGTAATGACGAGGCATCAAGGTTGCCTCCCAAGACAACTTGTGGAGCTGAAAAATCTTTTCATGTAAACTATCTTCTATGTTCATGAAATAATGAGAACATGGAGCAATTTCCTGCAACATACATCCATTGAATGAGTCTCTTCCACTATTCTTTTCATGTGAACAATCCCTAAATAGACATCAAGTTTTAAGATGTATTTTTCCTCTTATTTTGTGTAAGTCAACTGTGGATTGGTCATAAAACTCATCCACTATATTAACCCCTAAAATAAATAAATAAAAGTCATAAAACAATTTAGCAAAAATAAATAAAAATACAACATATTATTGACTCGCTTTATTATTTATCTTATAAGTAGGAAGCGCATATGAAAATAACAAATAAATGCAAAGTTATCATAAACTGGATGCATGATTTTGAAAGAAAGCTTATTTATAGAATTGTAGCAAATATTTTCAAAGTTATAGGTGTTCTATCTTAAGTATTTCCATGTAAAAATTCAAAAGAAAATTATAATGAAAGATGATGTATCACCTCTTACACTACTAACCTATCATACCATGAATAATATTAGTTTCTTTATAAAGGATAGCTTTAGAAATGTGTAGTTAGAGAAACAAATAAGCATTTAATTGCTATTAATGAAGTTTTAATTTTCAATTTATTAACTTTCATATGAAAGTGATTCTTCTATTTTGTTTAGATTATGGGATGGTGTTTTATTAACCTCTAGCTAAATATACATACATCTTTAATTATATTACATGACATAAGAGGTTTTATTTTTATAGACATTATTTTTTTTCATCATATATTTTAGTTTTGTATCATGTATTATGTTTCTTATCTCAAGATTCTCCTTGTCTATATAACCATTTTGTGAGCAGTTAGGAACATAGTAAGTGACGAAAATGAACATGAATCTTTGTTGACTTTCAAATTTAGAGGATGTAGGCTCAAGTCAAGAATCAAAACAGAAAAAAATATGATGGGGGTAAATAAAAAATCATTAAACTTTAAAAGGAACTAATTAGTTTTTTTCTTTTACTCAAAAGAGGAGTTGAAGGAATTTTCATGTGCTTAAAATGACTGAGTTTGAATTATACTATCATATTTATGGATACTTCCCTAAGAACTATAAGTTGATTGCAAGTGATATTGACATAAGGGAAATGTATAAATATTCTTGTGTTCATGTTTAGATTGTTGTTGTAATACAAGATGCCAATAAAGATGGTGTGTGTTCAGAATGGAGAGGTCAAGGGCAATCATTAGTTGTTGGAGTGCTCTAAAAGTTGCAATGAAATACTTTCAATCACTTCATGAGAAATGAAACTCTTTTAGTTTGTGCACATTTTGATAATTCAATTTGCTTCATGCAAGCTCTTTGAACTCAAGCCATCCTACACAATTTTGGAGTTAATATTAAAGCTAATAACAAAAATTTAGTCATAATGATATGCTCTTAAGAATCCAAACTTTTTAAGTGAAGAAGGTAGATGGGACACACTCATGCTTAGGTGTCATTAGATTAGGAAATAAACATGTCACATATTTTTGGATTGCTAATGAAATATAAGATATGGTGAAGAAACATCTAAGTATCCTTTGAAAAATGCAATCATATCTTATATTTGTATTAGTAAATTAAAACTATAAATTTTCTTAATAGCAATATGAGTTCTTACATTACATACACTTATGATAGTGTTGATTGTTCTTTCAAAAGTTTTATGTTGGCTTCAAGGTTAACATCAATATTTTTTGAGAGGTTATAAACATCTAATAGGTCTTAATGCTTGTTATCTAAAGTCGAAATATTTGCAAGTGTTATTGTTTGCAAATTTACTTGATGATAATAGTAGCCTCTATACATTAGCCTTTACTTTGGTAGAATTTGATTTAAGAAGAGCATGACAATATTCCTTAAAAAACTAGGATACTGTAGCTTTATATCTCACATGAAAAAGGTTTTGGCAAGGTAATCAAACATTTATTTCTCTGATGCATAACATAGAGTATGTTTATGACACTTTTGAATGAACTAAAAAAAATACTTTACCATGAGCATGTTGTGGTTAGTTGTCAATGCTTATATAAGACATAAGTATAATGACAAGATAACTAAAATATTTAATGTATGCCCATAAGTTTATTCATATAATCGTACTTACTTTCTTTTCCAAACAAGTGGTCTAAAAGTCAGTTCATGATAGAGATAAAGAATGATTACAACGCAAATATGGCTATATAATTTAATACTTTGGTTGTTAAGGTCTAAAGTAAGCCAATTATTGACTTACATGACATTATTAGAGAAACAATTATGAAACAAAGGGAAATCCAAAAGATGAACTCCATGAGTTGGTGTGGGAAGTTAGTGCCTTATGTTAAAGAGTATATCAAAGAAATAACTACAGAAAAAAAAATCAATTTATAATATCATAATTAACTATATTCATGGCTGAGGTTGAGGCTAGATATGAAAGGCATGAAGTTGACATTGAAATAAGATAATGTACAACAACATCAACAACAAGCCTTTATCCCACTATGTGAGGTCGACTACATGAATCCTTCTTCACCATTATGTCATATTAAGTATCGATTTTTCATTTAATTTTGATAAATTAAGATCATTTTTTATACATCATAACGAAGTCTTTTTAGGTCTACCTCTATCTTTCTTAACATAAGGAAAATATAATACTTCTACACTCTAATTGGGTCATCAAGCGATCACGCTCTATATGACTAAACCATCTAAGACAACAATCTTGTTCACCTGGAGCTACTCCAACCTTTTCACAACTATATTCATTTTGATTTTTTTTTCTAAGAGTAAAGCCACTCATCCACCTAAACAACCTCATCTCTACAACATTTAACTTAATTTTATGCTTCTCTTTTATTGGCCAACATTCTGCCATAAATCATTGCAGGTCTTACCATCATCTTATAAATTTTTTTCTTAAGTCTAAGCAATATGTTTCTATCACACAATCAGCCCGATGCATTCCTCCACTTTAATAATCTAACTTGAATTCTACTAATAATATCCCTATCTATTTCACCATCATTTTTAATAATAGACCTAAGATATCTAAAACGTTCACTCTTTTTAATGATTTGATCACCTAATGTCACAACCCCACCACTATATCTTCTACAACTAAAAATGCATTCCATATATTCAGTTTTAGATCTACCTAAATGAAAACCTCTTTAACCATCTAACTTGAATTCTACTAATAATATCCCTATCTATTTCACCATCATTTTTAATAATAGACCTAAGATATCTAAAACGTTCACTCTTTTTAATGATTTGATCACCCAATGTGACAACCCACCACTATATCTTCTACAACTAAAAATATATTCCATATATTCAATTTTAGATCTACCTAAACAAAGACCTTTAGACTCTAAGGTTGATCTTCATAATTCAAATTTCTCTTCATCTCACTCTCTAGTCTTATTAACAAGAAGAATGTCATTAACAAAAAGCATACACCAAGGTACATCTTCTTGTAAAGGTCTAGTGAGAACATCCGTAACTAAAGTAAAAAGATAAAGACTTAAAGCTGATCCTTGATGTAATCCAATTGAAATAGAAAATTATTTTGTCAATCTTCTTTGTGTTTGAACACAAGTAAAAACTCTAGCATACATATCCTTAATGACTTGGATATAACTAATATAAATCTTTTTTTTCTAAAACTCCCCAAAGCACTTCTCTTGGAACTTTATCATATAACTTCTCTAAATCAATAAATATCATATGCAGATCCTCCTTACTTTCTCTATATTTTCCATCGAACCTCTCAACAAATGTATATCATCCATAGTAAACTTACCCGGCATGAAACCAAATTGATTTTGAAAAATATTTGTATCACATCATAACCTATGTTCAATTACTTTCTCCCATAATTTTAATATATGACACATTAACGTAATTCTTCTATAATTTGCACACTCATATGCATCACCTTTATTCTTAAAAATAGGAATAAAAAACTCTTTCTCTACTCATCTTGCATCTTTTTAGTCTTTAAAATAATAGTAAAAAGAATAGTAAGCCAAGAGATTCCTTGATCTCTTAAGCTTTTTGACACTTCTATTGGAATATCATCAGGTTTTACTGCCTTTCCACACTTCAATTTCTTAAAGTCTCTAATTTCAATTTTACTAATATGATGATAAAAATAAGTATACCTATCTTATTTAAGGTACTAAGGTTACTAAAGCCAACTGTATTCTCATAACCTTCATTAAAAATTTTATCAAAATATCTCATTCATGTATGTTCAATATCATCATCTAAGAAAAGCACTTTATGATTTTCATTTTTAATGCACCTCTTGAATTAAATATTTACTTCTCTAATCTCTTTGCTTGACTAACTTATACATACATCTTTCACCTTCTTTGGTATAAATCACTATAAGCTAAATTCTTTGTATCACATACTACATTCTTAGCATCTCTACAGGCCACTTTATATCTTTCTCAATCGTTTGAGTTTTTACACCTAAACCAAGTTTTATAACAAAGGTTCTTATTTTTTAATCTTTCCTTATACATTTTGATTCTACCACTAACTGTTTTTACTAAAACAAGCTTTTCCTTTTGATTATCCAAGCACATTTTTTGCAACTTCCTTAATCTTACTTGCAACTATTTCTCACATAACATTAACTTCCTCATGAACATCCCAAATTTTAAGATCTTATAGCCTACTCTTAAAAATATTTTAAATAGTGTTCTTTAAGTACCTCCATATATTCCTACGATAATGTTTCAATTTAGTTTTCATCTTCCAATCCTTCATTTTAAAATCTTAAAAAAGAAATCGATGTTGGGTACCTAAAGTTTCACTCGGAATAACCTTACAATCAAAGCGACCTATTTTTTTTTATCAGAAAATAATCAATTTGTATTTCATTAGGTCCATTTTTATAAGTAATAATATGTTCATCTCTTTTCTTAAATAAAGTATTAAGAAGTATTAAATCATAAGCTAAACCAAAATAATAAGAGAATGTATTTGCATAAAATTGCAGATGATTGGACTACCATGCATTCATGTGGTTATATTCATTAGTATGATCGGGCATCATTATGGTACATCTATATTGATAATCACTACCACATAACAAGGTTAGTTGACGTAGAATTCAAATGTAATTTAATTTATGATTTATATACTCGTAATCATTTTGAAAATATTAAAATTGTCATAGATGTAGACTTATATATGAGATCAATGGCACATCATTGATAGCGAGGTGTAAATAGGTGTACCCAATACATCAAGACTAAGAGGAAAGCCAATAAAAGTGATTTTGCAAAGCTTTTTAGAGAAGACTAAAAAATCATCATAATTGTGGTCATTGTGAATTATGGGGCCACCATAGGGGCTCTTGTAAGACTGTCCTGAGCCAAGAATGTACTGCTACTTCTGGGCAAGCTATTAATTATTCAGAGTTTGCAACTATTGCACAAAGATGTGGACCAAAGTTACCAATCAGAAGAGAGGCAACTAATAAACTCCAAGAAGTGGATGAGCTAAACTTTTAAGTTTGAAGTAGATAAAATTTGATGTAAAAGCTGCCACTCAATTACATTTTGACTTTTTGGGTGACTCTGTTTTGCTGCTTCGTGATGAAAGATATATATGTACATCTTTTGTAACATTTCATTTTAGTGCTATCTGATATGAACCTTATTCTTTGATTTGGCTTGATCCGGCTTGGCTTGAGTTCTGGTAATGGGGGAAGAGTTATCGGGTGCCTTCTGATCCGTTGGATTCGCATCTTTTTACTCAGCCGTTGGATCTAATCACTTGGATTGAGTGCTTCTTGAATTGATCCTTGAACCGTAAAAAGCGGTTTTGATCCGCCCTTGATTTGATCTTTGATCAGCGGTTCTTGATTCTTACAAATTAGTGGAATAGATGTTGATTTCTGCCTTGATCCTTGGATCGGATCACTGTTGCTTATGCTTGGCTGCTTCTTGGCCGTGGGATTAATCATTTGAGAGAACCTAACCTTATACTTTGCTTTGTTTGTTTTGTTTATTTCGAGCCAGAGCGCTCGAGAGGAATTAGTGGTTGGGATGGAGAAAGGGAGTTTCTCAGATGGGCGGTGGTTTCCGGAGGAAAACCTAGAAGAAGATCGCAGGAGGAGGAAGAGCGAAGGAGATCAAGGAGATAAGTTCTTTCTGAAATTTCTTGCCTATCCCCTCTGTTTGGCTTCTGATCTATATTTATACTTTTCTGATGTTCTTCTTAGATAGCTATCTTCTACGACTCTTGTAACTAATTTCAGATCTGGTGTATTTTCTCTTTCTTCTTGGGAGCTTATTTTGTTTATTTCCTCTTTTCTTGATTTCTTGAATTTAAGTCTCGTTTTGGCGGTCATGCTATGGATATTTAATTTTAAGGTGGAAATAGTTCTGTTTTAGTTCAAGCAATCGTTGGTTTGAATGCTATTGTAACTACATTCTGTATTACATCGATCGTATTCGGTCTTTGGTTGTATTAAACCGTTATTTATATGGATGGTTGTAATATTATTGATCGAGGAAGTTCTCTTATCTTTCTTCCTTTACTCTCTATTGTAAAGGAACAATTGAAGTGAAGGTTATGATATTTTTTGGGATGCCAGTAAAGTCCTTTAGCCAATTTGGCCTTTTTCTTTCTCTTTTGCTTCTGATATTACCAGGGGAATAAAGATTCATATCATTACTCCCCTCCTCACACTGACCTTGCCCTCACCACCATTAAGATTCCCTTTTCGATTCTTCAATTTCGAAGCTCTGTTGATACTTTTCCTCCCACCGAAAGTAGCAATTTGATTGGTAGTATTCTTTGTGGCCATTTATTTGATATTGGGAAGCTTCTTGCCTCAATCTTATAATTGGCATTTCTTATTTGCACTATGTCTGATGGGATGTATGTAATGAACTGCTGGTTGAAGTTATACTCTATATTAGGGAATAGCTTATTGGTAATTCTGTGCTAGAGTAGGCTATGTATGGATGTGTTATCGAAAAACTTTATATAGGATATAGGTGGCTAATACTTATGTATACTTGATAGATAGGCTTTCTTAGCTTTGGGTTAAATGGTTGATACATGAAGCTTGATGCTAATATTTCTTCTTGTACCCATTTGTCGATTATCATGCAGTTGATGTGTCGGTCATCGCCATTAATGCAAAATAACTTGGACTTACAGATATGTCCTCTATTGTACTTCTCATCACAATTGAAGCATAAGCCTCTTTTTTTCGCCTTCTATTTGAGTTGCTGTTAAATTCTGAATTGATATTTGTTATGTTGACTGTGTTGAGTGGCATTTGTGGGAGGCTGCAGTAAGGTAGTTGGAGCACTTTGATATTGCTGTTTACTTACTGAGTGTGCTGATTTCTACTATTTCTATGCATTTCATCGACAATCATCTTCCATTTGGCTAATTGAAATGCACTGCTGGAAGAAGTAGGGCTCTTACTTCCTTTTACGGTTTAAGCCACGATTCAAAGCTTTGTAGCAATTCATGTGGAATGTCGAAATTTGGTTAGCTAGGTCTTCAAATTCATTATAAAAATGTTGCATGTGGTTTCTTCTTTTGAAGCTAGTTCTCCTCTTAAATCTCTGTAGGGAAGGGCCAAATCTTTGCATAATTTGTTCTTTGAACTACAATCTGTTGTTTACTTGCATCCATTGATACCAAAGCAGTCCATCCATGTATATTGAGGATATTAAAATTTCGATCCTCGAGGAGTTATATAAAAAAGCCTCGCTTTAAAGAGCCATCCTCTAGGGTCTTCTCCATTAACCATATCTATTTTAAGAGGTATTGACATGGGTGTGTTTGTATGTGGTCTGTTTGGAGAATAGGACTCTGAAGGGAATGCATCACATACATGAATTTGAGGTTGTTTTTCCAATCTGTTTTCTATGGCAGTCAATCTTTTTGATATTTCAGTCAATACCATAGTGACTGAGGTCATTTGCTCTTTTGTTTTCTTTAATCTGGTAACACATTCTTCAAGTATTTTGGATGTGTATTTTGTGTTGTCTGCCATTGTTGTAGGTGTGAATCAACAAGAGCACCAATGATATGAACCTAATTCCTTGATTTGGCTTGATCCGGCTTGGCTTGAGTTCTGTTCACTGTGAGTTGACTCAGTTCTGAGTATTGGAACCCGGCTGAGTTCTGATAATGGGGGAAGAGTTATCGGGTGCCTTCTGATCCGTTGGATTCGCGTCTTTTTACTCAGCCGTTGGATCTAATCACTTGGATTGAGTGCTTCTTGAATTGATCCTTGCAGAAAGCGGTTTCTCGACCGCCTGGATTTGATCTTTGATCAAGTGGTTCTTGATTCTTAGTCTGAATGTTGATTTCTACGGCTTGATCCTTGGATCGGATCAACTTGTTGTGTTTGCGCTTCTTGGCCGTGGGATTAATCGTTGGGAAAACCTAACCTTATACTTTGCTTTGTTTGTTTTGAGAGAGTGACGCCGAGAGGAATTAGGGTGCTGGGATCGGAGGAGAAACGGTTTCTCGAAAAGTGGTGGTTCCGAGGAAAACCTAGAAGAAGATCGCAGGAGGAAGAGACGAAGGAGGAGACTGAAGGAGATAAGTTCTTTCTGAAATTTCTTGACTATCCCCTCTGTTTGGCTTTTGATCTCTATTTATACTTTTCTGATGTTTTTCTTAGATAGCTATCTTCTATGACTCTTGTAACTAATCAGATTTATTTGTATTTTCTCTCTTCTTTGGGAGCTTATTTTGTTTATTTCCTCTTTTTCTTGATTTCTTGAATTTAAGTCTCTTCTTTTGGCGCTCATTATGGATATTTAATTTTGGAATGGAAATGTTGCTTTTAGTTCAAGCACGCTTGAATCTTGGTTGTAACTACATTCATAGTCTTCTTCTGCGATGTTTTCAGTCTTTGGTTGTATTAAACTTAAGTTATTTATTATGGATGGTTGTAATATTATCTTGAGGAAGTTCTCTTATCGCCTGCTTCTTCCTTTACTCTCTTTGGAACAACAATTGTAAGTGAAGGTTATGATATTTTTTGGGATGCCAGTAAAGTCCTTTAGCCAATTTGGCCTTTTTCTTTCTCTTTTGCTTCTGATATTATCAGGGGAATAAAGATTCATATCACTATCACTCAATAATAAACTCTCAGTTTTGCATTCAAACTTGAATATTTTTCATAGTAAGTAGTTTGAATTTGAATCAAGCTTTTTGGTAATTACAATTACCCTTTCTTTGTATGACTGCAACAGTTTAACCACATCAGGACAGCTACAAAACTACAACGCAATATATAACTGCATTTCTATACTTAACAACTCAGTAATTTGCTATTATGTGTAAACCGAGCTACTAGAAATGCAATACAAGTACTGCTGCAAGGATTGAAATGTCAACTGTTTCTCTGTGAAAGGTTACCTTGAGATTTCAAAATGGTCGTAGTTTCTTTTATAGCAGCCCTTATGCCAGCTTTAAAGTCCTTGTGTTGATCATTCTTTGAATCTTGAACACCTGTAGTTAACCTGTATTGATCTTTCTTTGAAGTTTGAAACCTGTGTTTTTTTTTACAGTTCTTTTGTTTTCTTAAGTTTTGTACTTCCTACTTTTTTGAGCTGAAAAGTAACACTGTGACTGAGACTAGATGATTCGAAAAATGTATAAAGTTGTAATTCTATTTGTGAATTTATATTCTCTAAAATATTTCAGTGCTGAAAAGTCAATTGGTTCTCTGTGAAATGTAACCTTGAGATTTCAAAAGCTCGAAGTTTCTCTTATAACAGCCCTTATGGGAGCTTTAAAGTCCTTGTATTGACCATTCTTTTTTATCTACCTGTAATTAACTTCTGCAATCTTCTATTCAGTTGGAAACAATGAGCTTTCTAATAATCTCAGTTTCATTAATTTCGTAAAACTGTTTGCTGATATTGGTGTTAGACTGCAGTAAACTATAATTTCTGTGTATATGCAGACTGGATTCTGCATTAAATTTCAATTTTCTGTTCGGTCTAGGCTGCATCGACTTTGTTTTTGAATTTTCACTTGTTGCACAGCTTTAGAGATCAGCATAAAATTTAAAATTTGAAGTGAAACAGTCAATGGAAGGTGTTTACATACTTCAAAAATTTATATATTTATATATAGCCGTTGCCTACCTAGAGGCTTTTGAAATGCCATCTCATGTTATTCAAATCATGCACGAAAGAGCCATTTATTTACATTTGGCTACAAATAAAACTCTGTGAATGGCAGAAGTTTTAACAATTATTCAGAAAAAAAAAAAAGTGCTCTCTAATATGAGTTAACTTTCTCTAACTGCCAAACGTTATTAGATTGATCGCTGACATGAAATGCTTAAATACAAGAGCTGTTGCAGGCGAAAACTGTGAATATAACATATATAAAATTGGTTGTATGATGGCTGTTTACTTGTATAAGCTATAAAATTTGGGTCATATGGAAGAATTCTGTGAATTTCACTTATATGTGGAGAATTATATGAATAAATAGCCAATTAGGCTTATATATTCATTTATTCCTGTTAAGTTTTGAAAAATTCATCTTCAACTATACTAATCAATAATATATATATATATATATATCATAAGAAATTCCATGTTCGAAGCAAATAAAAAAAAATTCAGAAAAATTTATTTGAACGACTGTAGAGTTTCATAGAAATAGAGTATAATCCTAAATGCACCTAGTGTGAGATGGGTGGAGGGTCTGATCTAGTCTTAAGGCCTAGGACCTGTTTGGGGCACTTGCAATGGTATGAAATTACAATGGCAAAGCTAATATAGAAGAAGCTGTTGTCTAAAAAGTTCCGATAGATATTATAATTTTTTTATTGTACAAAAGTTAGACTGCACTTTTTCAGGCAATTACTACACTCTATCACGTCAAGATGAAAAATACAGCTTTCTCATCATAGATTCTCTAAAATATGGCCAGAACATAGTTTCTCAAATAGTACCTGTTGGGTATTTTCGTACCGCATCACACCTTACCGCTGCCTAAAATGCTCCCTTAGTGTGAAACTTCAACTAAGATCAAGATGGTGAAGGTAGTACCTTTAGATTCCATAGGTGTCGTGAGATAAAAAGAAAAGTGAAGAGAGTGCAGTTGTCCTAAGTTTGCATTGTGCAGCGGAAAAGTAAGGAGATTCCTTTGGTTGATCTATGATTGTGGAAGGGGACATTCTACAAGAACGAGTTAGCAATGGCGATGCTCTACTGGCAAATTTAATGCATTTGATGGTTTTAAGTGGTAGTTGAGTAAAATTGGATGTTAGATATGTAGATAATTAAATTTTAGATGGAATGTAGGTAAATTACTCCATTATTTAATAAGAAATTTGGGTGATTTTTTCATCTTAAAAATAGAATATTGGGTTGATTTATCAAAATGTGCATTGGCTCTTGTTGGCTTCTCATTTATTTTGCTTGCATGAGCTCCTCCATAAAATTCACAACATAGAAGTGTGAATTGTGTTCTAATAAATAATAATATTATTTTAATTTGGCCATATAAATAGTTAGAGCTTATATTGGCCTTTATTATGAACTCTAGCCATTATCTTCTTCTCAAGTTCTATCATTTGGCCACTAATAGTTGCTTATGGTCATATCTTTTAATAGGTTATATGAATTATAATGTATTTACATAACAAACTACCACTTATCAATAAGCATTTTTGTTGCTCTAACCAAACTATTATAAAAAAGCTTGCACTTGTATTCATTTTGAAAGATTGTGATGTGGATATTTTTCTAAGAGATCCTAATATGCCAAGCATCATAGGTCATCATCCTATCTAGTTGAACAAAGTTTAAAATTTCAATTCACATCCATGTAGTCTTCATATGAAGTATTTAGAAACTTCAATGATATATCATCTCAAATTGTCATGGATTAATTTAATAAAAGAATTAATCCAATTTTTGGCTTGATCATGTTAGAGGAATAGAAAGTGGTAGAGGCAATTAGCATCATTAAATACATATTATGCTTGAAAGTTTTATAAATCATCAAAAAAAATTATTATGTAATAGTTTAGATCCTCATCCTTCAAATCCACAAATCAAAAGTCTTGAAACATCTATAATGTGGAATGCTTGATATCAAAAATATTGGCTTAAATTATAGGCTCGATAATAGCTTAAAGAATATAATTGAAAATGGTAATCCATAATCTCTTAGTGCCCAAGCACCTATGGTAAGGCACAAGTAGCCCCATCAAGTTTTGCAATTATATGTAAGGTAGGATGGATGGTCCTTCATTATTATTTTAAATTCCTTAGAAGAATTTTCTTACTCTTAGAATTTAAAAAGAGCAATGTTTTACCATTAGAACTAGTCATGCACTTTAGAAAACAATTGAAAAATAAATATGAAAGAAGATAAGTAAAATCAAAAATAAATTCAAATTAAAGATTAAATAAACATAGTAGCAATATTATTATTGAAAAAAAGTGATACCAAAAAATTATTTTGTGAAAATGAGACACACATGACTATGTGATCAAATAAGTGAAAAAGCGATGAGTAAAGATATAGGCAATCGTGAATTTAGATTACTAATATTAAAGTTGAATTAATTAAGAATTTATCTAAAGTTCAAGATACATTTGTTAATGAGCATTAGAAAAGATAACCAAACTAGGAGAATAAAAATTTCTAATTACTAAAATAAAAAACATAAGATTTGATCACAAAATTAATTAAAATAAAAAAATTTGGTATAACTAGAATATCCTAAATTAGTTAAGCTATAATGTTGGCCAATCAATTTATTCTAATTATACTTGCTATTGAGAACTCTCTCGAAACAAGTTATCTCAATAATGCTAGTTATATTAGTCATTTAACTAAGTGTGCCAACTATTTTATAGATTGTTTTATAATTTTATGATATCTTAGTTATTCATATATTGTAAATAATATTTTATAGTATTTAAATTTGCAATAGTATTACATACCTCAATATTTTTTAATATTAATGAATTGAAAATTTTAATTTGAAGTATGTTTTATGCATCTATATCTATGATGTATTTTATTAATGAAGGAAGGAAAAGAGAGACTTATTCTACTTCTTACTAATGGTATCTATCACATGAAAAATTTTTATGATGATCCTTGTGGTGAATACATATCTTTTAATCCAATTGATAATGAAAATTAAAAAAAAAAGTTATTTCTTAAGAATAAAAAACCACAAGATATTGATGAATGTGATTCTGGTATTTGAGATCACCAAATTAATCATAGGATGGTCATTTATCCTTTATAGATTAAGTTATTATAATTAAATTAAGAAACAAAAATTATTTTCATTAGAGACATCTTAAACATACAACTCAAGAAAAGATCAAAAATTGTATTACTCAAGTCCTTGACAAACCACTTGGTTAGGTTGATCAAGAAAAATACAAATCTTTAATTGGACTATGATGTCCATGTACTCTAAAGAAATTTTCTCTTCGTTTAAGTATATATAAGGCTTATTTTTGTCAAAACTCTATTTAAAATATTTTTGGAGCTTGAACTTTTAAGTATAGACTTTTAGTTAACATTTTTAGTTACTTAGTCTTTAACTCAAGTTAGGTTATTCAAGAAGTCAACTAGGGGGTTTTATAGTATATCAATGAATTCGAGAACTCTAGTAAAGTAAATCTTATTAACTTAAATAAATAGTTTTTTTTTTCAAATGAATGCACTAGTAGAATCTAGTCTTATTAAACTAAAGAAAATAATATTATTATATATTTTTTTAAGGTCTGCAACATATTATTTTCAATATACCTTACACATTATGGGTCCTTTATTAGCAAATTTTTTTTAATTTTTTAAATTTCAATTGATGTTAGGGTATGCTTAGTTTAAGGTGTTCTACTCTACCTACCTGAGTTAGTCAATCTTAGTTTAGAGCACTTACGCCTGATTAGGTTTAGTACCATTACTTAGTTCATTAGCTTAAGTTGAACTTAATACAAACACCTCTGACCCCTATGCTTTGTATGATGAACTAATTAGGGTTGGCCATTGCCATTATCTTCATATCAAATCATTTCTAGTTTTTTTTATCATTCTTAGGTTGATCATAATGTATTTATGAAACATAGGCTAACTTATTGTCAACCCTCATTTAACTATACACCCTTTAATAAACCTAAATTCTAATAAGGTATTTCCAAAATTTAAATACGTTAAGTCATTTTAGTTAATTCATTTTAGGTTTGACCAAAGTCATTCTTAGGTTAACTGCTTATATATTTTTATCCTTAATTTGACCTAATTGGCTAATTAGGGTTCCAAGTCAGTGATTATTAATTCTATTGGTTTAGGCATGTTCAATTCAAGCTTAATTATCTATTAAATCAAATTATTTATGTTTGCAATTCTATGTTTGACTAAAAGTCAAATTTAGCCTAATTAATCCCAACCTCTAGACTCAATTAGACATCTTGGACCATCAATTTCAATTTATTAGTTAATTCATATTTAATATGTATATATAATTTAACCTTAATCATTTTAATTTAAATTGTTTGTTTAACTAGCCTAAGTCAAGCTTGAACTCAACCTAACATATGGTGACTTATTTTATTCATTAGGAACTCAAACCTACAAATTGGTCAAATTAATTAAAGTCCGCATTAATTAAGTCTTGATTAAGTAGCTAGTTCAAATATAATTGATTGACCTTTGATTGAGCTAGTTTTATTAAATCATGTTGTTAATTTGACTTATATGGCTCATTTAATCAATTTGGCCACCTTAACCTAATGTATCTTCTTACTAAGTTTCGATGTCTTATAATAATTTAACTAATCCCAATTAACTAGTAGTTTGGTCTAATTAGCCCTTGTACTTAGGCTAGTCAAATTTAAACCTATTTAAACATAATGGACCTAAACCTAAATTCACCTCACATTGAGCTAATAGTATGCGATGGACTTAGTTTAACTAACCAAATTAATAGACCTAACCTTATAGCTCCAACCTTAGTTTTGTTAACCTAAATTAAGATTAGAAGCAAATGGCTCTCCTTTCCCTTAATAAAGTTAAATAACCTACATATCCCATTGTTAAGGCTCTAGAATAATTTTCCTATCTTAGTAAGTATAAACTCACACCACCTTAAAATTTCTTTCATTATCTTTCTCATCATCTCATTTTCTAGTGCTAATAATTTTTTTATCTATTTACCTTTGCAGTAGTTTTCTATCTCAACTTTGGCTAACTAGTTTATTCAAAACTTTGGTTAATGTCGTTGGTGCTAGCAATTTTTTTAGTACTTGAAGGAAAAATATAAACTTGCCTTCGATTATAGTTCATCTAATTTTTAAAGAAAACATAAGTAATTATTCTTATATTTTAGCTAGAAACTCTAAATGATTCTAGCAAAATACTTTGAGGATGCCTTACAAGGTTTTCATCTTTAAGTCATACTTCTTCTCCTTCACCTAATATATAATCTCCTTCTCCCTCTCCTATCAGCCTAAATTATTACTTTGGCCTCTATGGCCCTTTCCTTCTTAATTAGATCATACACACTCTTTGGGTTGACTGATCTCAAATTCTTAACTATGGTAGACTCATATCACCCATGAACTTCTTATACCTTCTAAGAATTGACCTCAGGCAAACATGAGGTCTCCTCCTCTCCTTATTTGGTATCTCATACTCAAAGAGATGCGGGGGGCGATGATGTTATGTGGCAAATGTCTTCCTCTCCCTCAATAGTGAAAGTTGGTGAAACCTACCACCTTAAATAGGGGAGAGGTCTCTCATAAGGACTCATCCTCAGCTACATGAGACTAGGTTTCATCTCCCAAAACTCCATTATTAGATGAATCTCCATTCAATAATGTAGCCTAATTAATCATGATTTAGGTCCAGTTATACAAACATGATTGAGGTGGGCATTAAGGATGTTGACTCAATATTTCTTTTATGAGAGGGAAGACTACACTTAACTCAAAAAGGGTTGGTCAAGTGTGGAAAAACTTTGCAGATCAATATTGCTAGGAAATTAGCGATAATGATGTATACCATGATGTAGTTATCTATCAGTTTGATTTAGAGATAAATCATATTATATAATCTTATGTTAGGTGATCTTAGATTGTGTGTTTCCCTAGCAACTAAAGAGGTGGTTATCAAACGTGCACATAATGTCATGTGAATGAGATTGATTGATATAATTAATCTAATGGAAGACTAAAATTAAGATTATATCAATCATGCACGAAAGAGCCATTTATTTACATTTGGCTACAAATAAAACTCTGTGAATGGCAGAAGTTTTAACAATTATTCAGAAAAAAAAAAAAAGTGCTCTCTAATATGAGTTAACTTTCTCTAACTGCCAAACGTTATTAGATTGATCGCTGACATGAAATGCTTAAATACAAGAGCTGTTGCAGGCGAAAACTGTGGATATAACAAATAAAAATTGGTTGTATGATTGTTGTTTACTTGTATAAGCCATAAAATTTGGGTCATATGGAAGAATTCTGTGAATTTCACTTATATGCGGAAAATTATATGAATAAATAGCCAATTAGGCTTATATATTCATTTATTCCTGTTAAGTTTTTGAAAAATTCATCTTCAACTATACTAATCAATAATATATATATATATATATATATATATATATATATATATATATCATAATACATTGAAAAATACATAAAAACAAAAATAAAAATAAGAAAGAAGCTGTCTTTCTTGAGCTTCTTCCTTATTGTAGCTTCCACAACCCAGTCACTCACACAATTAAGATCTGTACCGTTAGGAAGGAGATAAACCCACACAAGATATACTCCGTATACAAAAGAAAAGATTTAAACCATCAGCTCTTTCTTCAATTTAGTGATGTTTTACTTAGTTTTATGGGTAGCTAATAAAGGTGAAATAGAACTGTGTGCGCTAAAAAAAGTCGTTTAAACTGACGCAGCTGAAACAAAAATTTCTCCTTCAGTACCGGAGACAATTCCATGTTCGAAGCAAATAAAAAAAAATTCAGAAAAATTTATTTGAACGACTGTAGAGTTTCATAGAAATAGAGTATAATCCTAAATGCACCTAGTGTGAGATGGGTGGAGGGTCTGATCTAGTCTTAAGGCCTAGGACCTGTTTGGGGCACTTGCAATGGTATGAAATTACAATGGCAAAGCTAATATAGAAGAAGCTGTTGTCTAAAAAGCTCCGGTATATATTATAATTTTTTTATTGTACAAAAGTTAGATTGCACTTTTTCAGGCAATTACTGCAGTCTATTAAGTCAAGTTGAAAAATACAGCTTTCTCATCATAAATTCTCTAAAATATGGCCAGAACATAGTTTCTCAAATGGTACCTGTTGGGTATTTTCGTACCGCATCACACCTTACCGCTGCCTAAAATGCTCCCTTAGTGTGAAACTTCAACTAAGATCAAGATGGTGAAGGTAGTACCTTTAGATTCCATAGGTGTCGTGAGATAAAAAGAAAAGTGAAGAGAGTGCAGTTGTCCTAAGTTTGCATTGTGCAGCGGAAAAGTAAGGAGATTCCTTTGGTTGATCTATGATTGTGGAAGGGGGACATTCTACAAGAACTGAGTTAGCAATAGACAGATGGCGATGCTCTACTATGGCAAATTTAATGCATTTGATGGTTTTAAGTGGTAGTTGAGTAAAATTGGATGTTAGATATGTAGATAATTAAATTTTAGATGGAATGTAGGTAAATTACTCCATTATTTAATAAGAAATTTGGGTGATTTTTTCATCTTAAAAATAGAATATTGGGTTGATTTATCAAAATGTGCATTAGCTCTTGTTGGCTTGTCATTTATTTTGCTTGCATGAGCTCCTCCATAAAATTCACAACATAGAAGTGTGAATTGTGTTCTAATAAATAATATTATTATTTTAATTTGGCCATATAAATAATTAGAGCTTATATTTGGCCTTTATTATGAACTCTAGCCATTATCTTCTTCTGTCAAGTTCTATCATTTGGCCACTAATAGTTGCTTATGGTCATATCTTTTAATAGGTTATATGAATTATAATGTATTTACATAACAAACTACCACTTATCAATAAGCATTTTTGTTGCTCTAACCAAACCATTATAAAAAGCTTGCACTTGTATTCATTTTGAAAGATTGTGATGTGGATATTTTTCTAAGAGATCCTAATATGAGTGCCAAGCATCATAGGTCATCATCCTATCTAGTTGAACAAAGTTTAAAATTTCAATTCACATCCATGTAGTCTTCATATGCGAGAAGTATTTCGATAGAAACTTCAATGATATATCATCTCAAATTGTCATGGATTAATTTAATAAAAGAATTAATCCAATTTTTTGGCTTGATCATGTTAGAGGAATAGAAAGTGGTAGAGGCAATTAGCATCATTAAATACAGATTATGCTTGAAAGTTTTATAAATCATCAAAAAAATTATTATGTAATAGTTTAGATCCTCATCCTTCAAATCCACAAATCAAAAGTCTTGAAACATCTATAATGTGGAATGCTTTATATCAAAAATATTGGCTTAAATTATAGGCTCGATAATAGCTTAAAGAATATAATTGAAAATGATAATCCATAATCTCTTAGTGCCCAAGCACCTATGGTAAGGCCAGTAGCCCCATCAAGTTTTGCAATTATATGTAAGGTAGGATGGATGGTCCTTCATTATTCTTTTAAATTCCTTAGAAGAATTTTCTTACTCTTAGAATTAAAAAAGAGCAATGTTTTACCATTAGAACTAGTCATGCACTTTAGAAAACAATTGAAAAATAAATATGAAAGAAGATAAGTAAAATCAAAAATAAATTCAAATTAAAGATTAAATAAACATAGTATCAATATTATTATTGAAAAAGCCCAACAGTGATACCAAAAAATTATTTTGTGAAAATGAGACACACATGACTATGTGATCAAATAAGTGAAAAAGCGATGAGTAAAGATATAGGCAATCGTGAATTTAGATTACTAATATTAAAGTTGAATTAGTTAAGAATTTATCTAAAGTTCAAGATTCATTTGTTAATGAGCATTAGAAAAGATAACCAAACTAGGAGAATAACAATTTCTAATTACTAAAATAAAAAACATAAGATTTGATCACAAAATTAATTAAAATCAAAAAATTTGGTATCACTAGAATATCCTAAATTAGTTAAGCTATAATGTTGGCCAATCAATTTATTCTAATTATACTTGCTATTGAGAACTCTCTCGAAACAAGTTATCTCAATAATGCTAGTTATATTAGTCATTTAACTAAGTGCACCAACTATTTTATAGATTGTTTTATAATTTTATGATATCTTAGTTGTTCATATATTGTAAATAATATTTTATAGTATTTAAATATGCAATAGTATTACCTACCTCAATATTTTTTTTATTAATGAATTCAAAATTTTAATTTTAAGTATGTTTTATGCATCTATATCTATGATGTATTTTATTAATGAAGGAAGGAAAAGAGGGACTTATTCTACTTCTTACTAATGGTATCTATCACATGAAAAATGTTTATGATGATCCTTGTGGTGAATACATATCTTTTAATCCAATTGATAATGAAAATTAAAAAAAAAGTTATTTCTTAAGATTAAAAAATCACAAGATATTGATGAATGTGATTCTGGTATTTGAGATCACCAAATTAACCATAGGATGGTCATTTATCCTTTATAGATTAAGTTATTATAATTAAATTAAGAAATAAAAATTATTTTCATTAGAGACATATTAAACATACAACTCAAGAAAAGATCAAAAATTGTATTACTCAAGTCCTTGACAAACCACTTGGTTAGGTTGATCAAGAAAAATACAAATCTTTAATTGGACTATGATGTCCATGTCCTCTAAAGAAATTTTCTCTTCTTTTAAGTATATATAAGGCTTAATGTTATCAAAACTCTATTTAAAATATTTTTGGTGCTTGAACTTTTAAGTATATACTTTCAGTTAACATTTTTAGTTACTTAGTCTTTAACTCAAGTTAGGTTATTCAAGAAGTCAACTAGGGGTTTTATAGTATATCAATGAATTCGAGAACTCTAGTAAAGTAAATCTTATTAACTTAAATAAATAGTTTTTTTAAATGAATGCACTAGTAGAATCTAGTCTTATTAAACTAAATAAAATAATATTATTATATATTTTTTAAGGTATGCAACATATTTTTTCAATATACCTTACATATTATGGGTCCTTTATTAGCAAAAAAATTTTTTAATTTTTTAAATTTCATTTGATGTTAGGGTATGCTTTGTTTAAGGTGTTCTACTCTACCTAACCTGAAGTTAGTCAATCTTAGTTTAGAGCACTTAGGCCTAATTAGGTTTAGTACCATTACTTGGTTCATTAGCTTGAACTGAACAAACACCTCGACCCCTATGCTTTGTATGATGAACTAATTAGGGTTGGCCATTGCCATTATCTTCATATCAAATCATTTCTAGCTTTTTTATCATTCTTAGGTTGATCATAATGTATTTATGAAACATAGGCTAACTTATTGTTAACCCTCATTTAACTATACACCCTTTAATAAACCTAAATTCTAATAAGGTATTTCCAAATTTTAAATACGTTAAGTCATTTTAGTTAATTTTTTTTAGGTTTTATCCTTAATTTGACCTAATTGGCTAATTAGGGTTCCAAGTTAGTGATTATTAATTATATTGGTTTAGTCATGTTCAATTCAAGCTTAATTATCTATTAAATCAAATTATTTATGTTTGCAATTCTATGTTTGACTAAAAGTCAAATTTAGCCTAATTAATCCCAACCTCTAGACTCAATTAGACATCTTGGACCATCAATTTCAATTTATTAGTTAATTCATATTTAATAGGTATATATAATTTAACCTTAATCATTTTAATTTAAATTGTTTGATTAACTAGCCTAAGTCAAGCTTGAACTCAACCTAACATATGGTGACTTATTTTATTCATTAGGAACTCAAACCTACAAATTGGTCAAATTAATTAAAGCCACTACATTAATTAAGTCTTGATTAAGTAGCACTAGTCCAAATATAATTGATTGACCTTTGATTGAGCTAGTTTTATTAAATCATGTTGATTAATTTGACTTATATGGCTCATTTAATCAATTTGGCCACCTTAACCTAATGTATCTTCTTATTAAGTTCTAATGTCTTATAATAATTTAACTAATCCCAATTAACTAGTAGTTTGGTCCAATTAGCCCTTGTACTTAGGCTAGTCAAATTTAAACCTATTTAAACATAATGGACCTAAACCTGAATTCACCTCACATTGAGCTAATAGTATGCTATGGACTTATTTTAACTAACCAAATTAATAGACCTAACCTTATAGCTCCAACCTTAGTTTTGTTAACCTAAATTAAGGTTAGAAGCAAATGGCTCTCCTTTCCTTTAATTAAGTTAAATAACCTACATATCCCATTGTTAAGGCTCTAGAATAATTTTCCTATCTTAGTAAGTATAAACTCACTCCACCTTAAAATTTCTTTCATTATCTTTCTCATCATCTCATTTTCTAGTGCTAATCATTTTTTTATCTACTTACCTTTGCAGTAGTTTTCTATCTCAACTTTGGCTAACTAGTTTATTCAAAACTTTGGTTAATGTTGTTGGTGCTAGCAATTTTTTTAGTACTTGAAGGAAAAAATATAAACTTGCCTTCGATTATAGTTCATCTAATTTTTAAAGAAAACACAAGTAATTATTTTTATATTTTAGCTAGAAGCTCTAAATGATTCTAGCAAAATACTTTGAGGATGCCTTACAAGGTTTTCATCTTTAAGTCATACTTCTTCTCCTTCACCTAATATATAATCTCCTTCTCCATCTCCTATCAGCCTAATTTATTACTTTGGCCTTTATGGCCCTTTCCTTATTAATTAGATCATACACACTCTTTGGGTTGACTGATCTCAAATTCTTAACTATGGTAGACTCATATCACCCATGAACTTCCTATACCATCTAAGAATTGACCTCAGGCTAACATGAGGTTTCCTCCTCTCCTTAGATGGTATCTCATACTCAAAGAGATGCGGGGGGCGATGATGTTATGTGGCAAATGTCTTCCTCTCCCTCAATAGCGAAGGTTGGTAAAACCTACCACCTTAAATAGGGGAGAGGTCTCTCATAAGGACTCATCCTCAGCTACATGAGACTAGGCTTCATCTCCCAAAACTCCATTATTAGATGAATCTCCATTCAATAATGTAGCCTAATTAATCATGATTTAGGTCCAGCTATACAAACATGATTGAGGTAGGCATTAAGGATGTTGACTCAATATTTCTTTTATGAGAGGGAAGACTACACTTAACTCAAAAGGGTTGGTCAAGTGTGGAAAAACTTTTGCAGATCAATATTGCTAGGAAATTAGAGATAATGATGTATACCATGATGTAGTTATCTATCAGTTTGATTTAGAGATAAATCAAATTATATAATCTTATGTTAGGTGATCTTAGATTGTGTGTTTCCCTAGCAACTAAAGAGGTGGTTATCAAACGTGCACATAATGTAATGTGAATGAGATTGATTGATATAATTAATCTAATGGAAGACTAAAATTAAGATTATATCAATCAGACTTAAAGATCTAATGCAATTGCATGTATAAAGGTATTGTGACACATAAATGTTCTATCATTTTTTTTCTTGAATTAGCTATGCATTTATAGTTTGAAATGATACTTTAAATTGATTCATGTTCAAGATCGATGCTTAACTTATAGGCCCCACTTGTCGACTACCAATCAACATAAGTTGTTATGTCTTAAGAATTTCTTCTATATTGATCACTATTTAAATATTTAGTATTTTAAACTATCTTTAATTATTTAACTTAACTTTTAATTATCATTAATTACTATTATAGTTATTAAAATGACTATTTCATCATTAAATAAAAAAGTTTGTCGATTTTCAATTGTAATGCTGACTTAAAGAATTTATAATAATTTTTGATATTACTATGCCATTATCTTAACTATTTGATTTTCAGAATTTTTGTAATTATTAAGTATTTAAGTAAGTCAACAATTTCATCATGAAAATTAATTTCACTATTCAAATCAACATGAAAGAGCAAGAATTTTTATAGAAGTATTAAATCGTTAATTTCAACATTTAGTGAATTTATCATAATGTTTTTACTTTATTTTAATTTTTCATAATTTCTAATATTGCATAAATAACTTGGAAAATTTTGATAATATTTAATTTATTTTAAATTTTTTGAAAAAATTATAAAGTTTTTTAGGTTGTCATTTTAAATATTCTTTTGATTTTTTAAAATTTTCTTTAAATTTCTTACTTTTTGAAAATAATTATTTTACTTTAAAAAATAATAATTAATTTATTTTAATTTAAAGAATATAAATATTTTACAATGAACTTAGATAATCATTTTGGATATTTTCTAGATTTTACATGATTTTGGCAAATATATTTATTATTTTAATATTTTTGAATAGCAATTTTACCTAATGAAAATTACATAACTAACTTATTTTAATTTAGAAAAATATGAAAAAAAATTATAGTTTTGATTGGTTATTTAGATAGTCTCTTAATTTTTCAAAATTCTTAAGTAAATATTTTATTTTAATAATTTTATAATAGTGAAATAATAAATTAAAATTTAATAACTATTTGATTTTAATTTTGATTTTGATTTTAATTAGATTGAATTGTTTATAGGAGACACTTATGATTGTTCCACACCACATGTACAAATAATATAATATTTAGACATGTTTAGGTAGCTTAGTCATTTCAAATAGTAGTTAATTGATTTTTTTAAAAAATTATAATCAATCAAATTAAATCATATTTGGCTTTTTTCCCCTAGATTATATGTTTCAAATGGTTGATACCTTAAAAATTTCAAAGCATAATGCAAATTCGAAAATTCTGACCAAAAATCAAATGAAAATATCTAGAAATAAAACTTTAGATGTAAGGTTTATAATTCAACTTGATCTAGATTATTGGATCTAATTACCTCATATCAAGTAGTAACAACACCATCTTCTTCCCTTAGTTGGACTGTGTGTAGGATTATGGGCTAGGCTTGGGTTGATATGACCTGAGTCAAATTCTCCTCTTCTAGGGCTTCTCAAACAAATTTGTTCACTTGGAAGCATTGTAGGGAGTAGAGGAATTAATTTCATGGCTTATTAATCTACGTCATAGTCTAGAGTGTTTGGGTGACCACACCCAAGAATAGGGCAAGTGGGAGAGAAAGAATTCTCACCTTGGGGGGCTTGGCTTGATCTAAACTCAACTAAGAAAACCTTAAAGGACTACCATGAACTCGCCACTGAGTTCGATTGGGTTCCCTCCTTCTATATTGATGGGTGGACCAAAGTATGTTGATCTTCTTATCTTAGCTTAGACTTGGGATTGATTAGGTGGTAATGGAGATGAGAAAAGGATTCATTTTTATGGTGAAGCTCAAAGGAAGTTGTCTAACTCCTTAAATCGATTAATTGGAGCTCCTTCTATAAAGCTCAAGTAACCACGAGCTAAATAAATGTTAAGCCTAGTTTCTTGTAAATTGATAGTGAGTTGAAGCTTGGCACACATTAGCCTTCACGATTGGATTGACCCACATTAAGTGGTCAAATCAACTTGGTTTTAGCTGGATAATTATTTTGGACATCATTAAATATCATGTTGTTCAAGGGTTTAATTTATTATAAAGATTAAGTTAGTCTAATTGAACCCTAAGTGGCATGTGAGGATTAAAGGGTCATAGAAATTCTCAAGACATCTTGGTTTTAAGCCAATCAGTAATTTGGCCAAGCAAGTTATGAAAGTTATATGTGTCATCAAGAAAAATGATTTGATTCAATTTGGGCTAATTAACTTGATGTTTACAGTGTTGTTATCCCAATTTGACCAAATTGAGATGAGGAAGGTCAATTATGTTAATTTGGTGGAAATGAATTTATTAATAAACTCTAAAGTGATCATTTGGATATGCATGAGTTTCTTAGATGGTTTGAGGACCATTAGAGAGATTTGTTAAATTCAACTCAAAATATATCTCAATTTAACCTAGGTTTGACCAAAATTTTACTTAATGGCCCATGGTTAACTTAAGTTTACGATCATGAGTTTAATAGATCCACAATTTATGTAAAATACTTTAGAATTAAAATTGATGATCAAAATTCATAAGGTCAACACAAAAATGCTTCTACTTATGGATTTAGGTATGAGATGAAGGTAAATGGGTTCCTTTGACTCCACCATAGGTAAATCCCCAAAAATGATTTTGAGGTGGGGTAAGTTAAGCCTCAAAATATCATGATAAATTACATAAGCAACTAAAATCAATGAGATAAATTAATTTATTAAATTCTAACATCTCCAATCATTATTGAATGATTGAACTTAAATAATGGTGGTCTACCCTAGGGCTACATAGAGTCAAACCTAAGTTGTAGAAAAGATTTAGCAAAAGTCTTTCATAAATTGGATCCTCATAAGGCTCATTAGGGCTAACTTAATAGAATAATGAGGTTTGTTGTCTTAATTTCTTAGGGAGGTTTAGAGTTGGTCCCTAGTAATATTTTTTATCTTAATATAATAAGCATCGAATACATCATCAGGGCCTATTTAGTTTTATCTGTCTTTTTTTTACTTCATTACACGTAGTGTAGTCTTTGATATCAAATATGATGGAGGTGGGTGGCATTTTTATGTAATTAATTGCTATAGATTTTTATTCCTATTTTTAAGAAAGGATTTGAGAGTTTTAAGGAATGTTGAGAGGTTTTGTTGGGCATAATGACAAGGAATGCCAAAACTAGTCCATATTAGACTAATTTGGGATATTTTAAATGATTATTTTATGAAATAAATTTTTGTTGAGATAAATGAATAAAATTAATTTTGGATGTTTAAGTTAGAATTTTTATTTATAATTTGAAATAAATGATTAAGATTGGTGTAGTTTATATGAATGTTGTGGTTAGGAGAACAGACTAAGTCATTGTTTATAGAGTGGAGATGTTGATTGATGAAATGAAGGTAGGGCCTTATAAAAGAGAGTTGAAACTTAGAAGAAAGTTGAAAATGATTTTAAAGAGTTTGGAGAGATATAAAATGGCTTTCAATATTGAAAGCAAAAGGAAAAGGTGGTGTTGGATAACTAGCACTCGCACCAAGAACACAAAAAACTTTAGCTACCAAACTCTCAATCAAAAGAGTAAACTTAAATATTTTATAATTATCAAAATATGAACTTTTTATTCACTCCATGATTAATCATCTATCAATAAAAAAAATAAAATATTAAGGAAAAAAGTGGGTATCATTAATCAATTGTATTAAGTTATCTTATTATTTTAGCAAATCTACTTACTCCATATCCTATTATTTTATGTAAATCCAACTATTTTTCATGCCATACATAAATGTTTGAATTCAAAATTTAATCTTTCAAAATTTGAAATTTATAGAAAAAAATTTGAAATAAAATTTTAAAATGGAAATTGGTAAGCTAGTATGCTAAGCATCATTCTTTTTAAATTATTTTGGGCTTTACATTGAACTTACCAAGTGGTCTTTGTACTCTTTTTTATTCACTTTAATATTCTTCTAGGTGCCTTTAAGATATGGCCCATATAAATCCTTATAGTTTGATTCATCATATATGTATATCTCACAAACTTTATCTAGATTCTCCATCTTATATGACTAGCCTAGGTTATACTTGACTAATATGTGACAAGTTTAATAACATATGTATGAGCATGATATCAATCGATTTCTTAGTAATAGATTGATTAATATATATACTATATATACTTAAATAGAATTCAAAATATTTTAATGTAGACATCCTCTACTCTTTGAAAGCTATTTTTTAATTAGATTTAGATCATTCTTGGGTACTTATCCAAGTGACATAGATTACAATATCATCTTAAGCATAGTTTTTTGATCATTTTGATCATCATTAAAATATCATCCAACTAGTATACATGCATTATGCTTATAAATTTTTAATCATACTGTAACCATAAATTTAGTCCAATATTTTACTTAGAAAAATTAATTTTATATAAGCATTTTAGAGTGCAAATGAACCTTAACCCATCAAGACTACCACCTACCCCTCTTTCTTCACAGAGACCTCACATTTGTTTAATTATAGCCATATCCTAATTTAGTTATACTCTTTATAAATAAACATGCCTTCTTCAAAATAATCAAGTGTATAACATTTACTTAAACAATCTAATTTTTAAAATTTTGGTAATTAATCAACTTTTAATTAAATGATGTAGACTAATATACTAAATTTTTTTAATTAGATCAAAAAAATATTCCCAAATATTTAACTATTAATGAGAAATTATTTAATATTTTTATAAATAATAATAAATTTATGAAAATTATAAAATATCAAATAAATTTAAAATTTTATAAAATAAACATGGGTCTGCATTACATGTATGTTAACTTTAGCTAAATTAATCTAGTCATAAATAATTTTGTCAAGGCGGATAATTCTTAATTTAGAGTAGATTCTAAGTTCAACTGAGTAACTAAATTAGGATATATTATTGTCCTCATTTTGTGGGCATTCTTTGTATTGCTAAAAATTTTATGTCTTTCATTTTTTTAATCTACTACCTAGAAATTATTTATCTAAGAAGTTGTTTTATGGTTTGAGATTATGAGCCTCATATGAAATAATATAAGTTTTTTCTAATAAAGCATCTTATAATTAAGCTATATCAAATGCCTTCATAGTTAAGTAATTTTAAGTTCGATAACTTAAGACAAATAAATCCATGAAATTATTACTAGGTTGTTTCAATATTTTCTTAAATTCCTTACATTTACCTTGTGGAGATAGTAACTTTACTTTTGATAGTTCACTATCTACCTTGTGGACTAACTCCTCTTAAAGTATATACAATTTTACAATGATGATAATCTTTAAACCATAGTCTACTCCTTAATATTTGCTCAATCATAATTAAAACATGGGTGTACTTTATTTATCTAAAGCATATCTTGGAGTTAATCTTGAGTGTAATATCTTAAAGAATATATTCATATGGAACACTTTGACCTAGATTATGTTTTTGATTTTGACTTTAATAATATGACCTATTATGAGTATTTTGTACATGTTGAGATAAATTTGATTAGTTCTACTATATTTGAAATCTTCTCTTATTACCTCTTATGGAATCTCCTATATGATAACAATCTCATATCAACACCTTCTTCCTTATAACATTATTTTTAGTGTTCAAAATTGATTTAAAATGGAATCATGAAGTATTTAATTATTGATTTATTATTTAGTACACCATTTTGAGCCTCAAATACTAATATTTTAATAACTTTATTCAATCTAAGAATGAAGTAAAGGCTTCGAGTTTATTAAATTCCATAGTCCATGTGAAGGTATTTTGAGCCACCTTATTGACCTCACTTCTAATCAGGTTAACACACACACATTCACCTACTTAGTTCTTAGGATTCTTTTCTTATATAAGATTTCCTCACATATAACCTTAAGACACTCCTATTGACTAAGAGGACACCAAAACTTAAGCCAAAACCTAACCAATTAGGTTGAATCCTACATTAGGTTAATGGGCCCCACCTAATCTTTTATGGCCCAAATAAATCTATGCACTTCCAAACCATCAAATGAAACCTAGCACTAAACTTAATCCAATTGAACCAAAGCTTAGCCTAAATGGTCTCCAATTGGGTTAGTTGGGTTAATGTAGCCCATCTGGCCATTTAGGCCACATAGGCCCAAATTTAAACCAAATCAAAATTAGATCAAATTGATCAATCCTAAAACTCTCAAATCACCATACCTCGAAGACCAATTGTTTCCCAATTTGATTAATTGGCTCACATCATCAAACTTAACCTAATTGGGTCTTAATGGGTCAAATCAAAATTAAATCCAAAATAATTAAAATCGATCATTCTTAAAGTCTTAGAAATCTTAATCAAACTCATCTGACACCCAATTGGGGCTTAATTTAGTCAATACCCAAGTTGACCCAATTGAATAGAATCAAAATCAAATTAAACCAAGACTAAACCAAATTGAGCTAATGTAAAGTATTAGAATCATTACAAAAATTTAATTGAACACAAATCATTCCCTATTATGGTCTAATTTTTCTAATTGGATTACTTGACCCAAATTGACATAATTAAGTCACATTAAGCCAAACCCAAATTGAATCAAAACAATTATACCAATACATTTCAATTTGATAAATTAGAATAACCTAACAACCTCTTGGGCCCAACTTGTCCAATTAAGCTACTTAACCCAAGTTGATATAAATTGATCTAAATTGGTTACCATAAGCTAAACTCTACCAAAATAAATCCAAACTTAACCAAACTTAGGTGGAATCTTCTTTAAGTCTTCAAGAAAGGATCAGACCCATGAGAACCAGATTTTCAAATAAGGATAACATCCAAAAAAAAAAAAAACAAAACAAAGTCCACTTTCTACCTTTAGCTTGGGCAGCCATCCAAACACCATTTGAGCTTAGCCATAAGCCCAAAGCTATCTGACTTGACCCATTGACCCAAATAAAGACAAAACATACACATCTAAACTTTGGTTCACACCACATGAAGTATCCACTTCATGCCTTGATGCCATACTTGGTTAGTCTCTACGAGAGCTCCAAATGGCCAGTCAAAGCAATTTCAAGCTCGGGCCACTATACCACCACCTTCTTTATGGTTGAACTAAGCTAAGTCAATGATTCATATGGGGAGTCAAAGATAATTTAAATTAGAAGGGTTTTAAACACTAAAATTACTCACCATACTCACAATCATAGTCCCCAACTACTCTTAGGATCATAACTTACCCATAATCCAAGAACCCCAATTTTAAGCTATGAAAGATCAAAATCATGAACTTTTAACATTAGTGTTGGTGTTCTAGTGATCCATGGGGAGGCACACTATAAAATTTCACCCAAAGCTTCATCTCAATCCAATAAAGCTTCTTAAATCATTGGAAGCACTTGACAAAGCTTGATTGAGCTAAATTTCTCACAAAAGTTAGTAAACTAAAAAGGATCTTTTGGTGTTTGAAGAAGATGCGAGGAAGGTTAAGATCAAACTATAAAACCCAACTGCACTTTCACTCATAATTGTTTTCGATGCAATAAACTCAAGAGATTGTGCTATTTTAGCTTGGATCAAGAAGACATAGATTAATGGTGGTCATTCTCTAGTGAGATGTTGAAGACGATGTGCAAACCATTCGATCAATGTTATTTAGATGGTGAGATGTGATTAAACCCCTTATCATATCGTGGGCCTAATTTCGATAATTCAAATCATTGATCGAATGACTAGGAATGATCCTGAGGCTTGCTCTTTCATATTGGATAAGTGCAACCCAAATAAAAGACACATCCAAAAATTATAAATAACCCCTCTGTGAAAAGAGCAAACACGAATCTAAGGAGCCCAAAAGTCCTAATTTTTATTAGGTATTTCAGAGTATTTATAATTTTAATAAAAAGAATATTTTTAAAATTAATCCCAAAATAAAAGCTAAAATGTCTTGAAATTTTAAGGGAATTTTATTAAGGTCATTCCCTACATATACTAAAAATATCATGTTCTTTGGTTGGGTAAATAGTAAGTTATTCATTTTTGAACTCAGATGGCCAAAATCACTTAATAAACATTTTAAAAGTCATAGAAATCCTCTAAATTTTATTTTTAATGCCAAACTCACTTAATTAACATGAAAAACCTTATAAAAATAATTAAGTTCTTTGATTTTAGTTAAATCACAAATCACAAAATTTGGGTTAATGAAACCCTAATTAATCACTTTAATCAATAAATTTTTTGAAAATTCACCATAAATCATACACTCATATAAAAAATACAAATAAATACTATATGGTTGAGTAGAATCCAGAAAAAATAAATACCCCAATTTTTATTGTGAATTTTAGTACTAATTAAGCTTTTATTGGAAATCTTATTTCTAAAATTAATTCTTATATATTAACCCAAATAACTAAAATTTTCAAGAGATGTCTTTAGGAATATTCTCTAACTCCCATAAAAATTTTATGGGATTTCAATATTTAGTGTTAAGTCATCAAATTTTTAACCCCAGTTAACCGATCATCAAATTTTTAACCCACTTAACCATATAGGTGTATTTCTTTTCTTATTTTCATCCTTTATATTTTGTCACTTTGTATATAAATGAATCTCGCATTTATTTCCTCCTTATAGTGACGGGATATGTCAATAAAATTTTATATAATTTCAACTAGAAAGTTTTACTTTCTCTTAAAATTCTTATGCAATTTCATTATATCTTCATGGTAGAACAATGAAAGAGTCATAGTAGCATATGTTATATGCATTAAATAGTTTAAAGAGTGGCATGCAAATATAAAGATTCATACATACCACATAGTTAACCAAGCTTTGTAGTGATGGAAACATTCTTCTAAAATTTAGTTAAACATGTTCATATCATAGAAGTGTCATAGTCATATTATACACAAATAACTAAAAGAAATCAACCTTGCCTATAATATCATTGACTAACAAACCTATGATTAACATCGCTAAATAAGACAAACAACCATATAAATAACTATGCTTAGATAATCACCAAAAAAATTTAGGTTTCTTGGCACTTACATCCACCATAGAAAAACTTCATATAAGCATGATAAATGTAACTATACAAGAGAAATGGAGATGGAGTGAGGAATGTAGTGGCACCTAAAAGAACTTCTCTTTTTAAGAACTTTTTAAGTTGCAATGTGATAATGTTTTGAGAATGTTTCACTAAAGAAGAGGCACAAGTGCTAGGGAGGAGCGTCTTTTACATTGGGAATGTGAGACTAAAGTCCCTCTTCAATCCCCTTAGCTTGCTTTGCCTTCAAAAAGGGTAAATTTTGTGTTTTGGTTAAGTATAAGAATAACCATAACTTATTTACTCATAGGTTAGTGAGACTCATAAATTAGTTAATAAGTCTCTGCTATCTTAGCAATGGTCCATAAACCTACTTGAAAATTAGAATGTGCTTGGCTACTTCAATGATATGTGTTAACTGGTCATCAATGATCTACTAACTTTATGATGATCACTAACATATTAGAGGTAACCCAAGCATTATCTTTCTAAGTTGTACATGTTGAACTCATCTCACTTAAGTTATCATTAGGTTGAGTGGGACTTGTCCAAACAAAATTTTGGTTTAATTGTTTGACAACTAACCTTGGATAGACTTACTAATCTTAATGATTGAGGTTGCATGCAAAATGACACCGATGCATTCAAGGCATTTATAGGCCAATATCTTTCCTAAGGATATCAATATAGATTCCCCATTGTTACATTAGTCTGAGTTAGCCTTGATTATTTGAAAACAATTTAGTTGAATATGACTTTTTGCCAACAAAATTTTGTAATTATGACTAATAACTATAATTAAATTAAAATAACATCTCTTATTCAAGTGAGTGGCAAACAACTGTTAATTGTTATTATTCACTATTTCCAATTGGCTTTATAAAACTCTATTATTGACTCGATTATAAATTGAATGGGATGTAGTCATTTTTTGTGTTGTGATAGCAGTAATGAGACGTCTCATATATTAACTTTTATTTCAGTTGGATTTCTAGGTGAACAGTAATTCCATAGTAGATTCTCTTTTATAGGAATTCATGTTTCTTAATTATTTATCATCTCAAATATAAAATATAATGCCATGTGATGCTCTAAACTCAATTTTGGATGACTATGTTCTTGCTAGATTTTGTTGAAATAATACTTTTCATTGATCTATAAAATTAAAATAACACTTCAATTAGTTATTGCTCTATGAAAATCTCTAGTTTAGATACAAAATCAAAAATTGTGAATCAATTTAAAATAATTAATTTTTTGAGTGATTTTCAAACACATAAGTTTCTAACACTGCATGATAAGATGAAGAAAAAAACAAATAAGCTTGCCAAAATAATCAAAAGGGTTAATGAGAACTGTTTTTTATGTTGTTTCCTCGTGATCTTTTATTCACGTTCATGATTCCAACTTCTGGGATTTTTTCAACTTTCTTGTTCGAGTTTTTGGAAGCATTCTACCAATATCATGGCAATTGGCAAGCAGAGGTAGCCCTTCTATTTCTCCTCAAATTTGCTTCCTTTCCTCCTCCTTCCTCTCCATTTCCTCCTACAGGCCTGCACTTGCATTATAATTCTTGCAGAAAAGTGCGAACTTGCTTGCCGTCTCAGCCTGAATTCCTGTAAAACAATGGTGAAAGCTGGCAAATGGTTCAGGAACATCTTGACAGGGAAGAAAACCAAGACGTGATTGAGAAAATTGTATGGCTGCAACTTCCACCACCGCCGCCGCCACCACCCACAACCCAAAAGATGGGAGCTTTTAACCAGGAAATGGAGAAATACAATCCAAAAGACCAGCTCACCTTCTTCTATGTGCCGGCTCTCGAGCAGAGGCGGCATAGCATAGCGGCTTCAGCCACTGAGGCTGCAGTTTATCTTGCCAGAGCAGCTGGTAGAAAATCCAGATTTGCTCAATTGAGGAAATTGCTGCCATCAAGATACAGTCTTCATTCAGATCTCACTTGGTATGAAACTAATATCAATATGATTTCAAATCTATATTGATGATTTAATGTATTTTAAGTTCGTATTTAATTAAGAGTAAGTGATTGAAGTGAAGGAAATTTGAGCATGAAATTATTTGGCAGGCTAGAAAAGCTCTGCGGGCATTGAAGGCCCTGGTGAAATTGCAAAGTGGTGAGGGGTTTCCTGGTGAGGAAGCAAGCTGCGGCTACCATGCGAAGCATGCAAGCTCTGTTGACGGCACAAGCCAGAGCTCGTGCACAAAGAGCTCAAACAACTGAAGTTGTTCAGGCGATGCCATGGACGGAAAGGAAGAGGGAGACGATGAATGAATATAATTTACAACAGTTACATGTGAGTAGCAAGGTCTACTTCATTCATCAAAACAAATTTCAACTAAAATCACGGTTCCAATGCATATTTCTTTCAAAAAAAAAAAAAAATTCATTTTGCATGAGGAACAGTCCCTTCCAAAGAGGAAAGGATGGTATGATAATTAAGCAAAATACACTTCAGGCTTCAGATATTACTCAATGACATTCAAACCAAAAGGTTTCCTATTTAGAAGCAACTTTCACTTTTATTTTTATTTTTCTTAGTTTTGCTTCTATGACCCAATGTGTAGGATATGGAGAAGAATGTGGAAATAAACGGACAGTCAAAGGGCAGCTCAAAGAGCAGGAAGAGCAATCAATTTTCACACATTAATGAAACCAAAGAGCGCAGGAACTCAAGCAACCTGAAGCCCTCCTCAGGTCCTTCAGTCTTAACTGACATGAGCTCAGGACACGAAGCGCTCGCTTTGATGAGTATTCCACATTGAGCTCAGGAACAAGCGCCTCCTTCGATGAGTATTCCTCATTCACTGCAACAAAGTACAACTCTCAGCTCTCATCAGCAGCTTCCCACAAACCCGGAAGAACAAGCTATTCAGAAGAACTTGTAAGATTGGAGGAGCCTTTCCTGATTTCCCATGAATCACCCTTGTACCCAAACTACATGGCCAAGACTGAATCCTGGAGAGCTAAGGCAAGATCACAGAGTGCGCCGAGGCAAATGCCTGAATCAATTGAGCGAAAACTAACTGGTAAACAAAGAGGTTTCTCTGGCAGAGGAGCTGCAAGGAAGGATCAGCTTCAATGGTATAACGAGCTCGATAGAACGGCAACCAATACAGACTACTACAGATCCATAGGTACATGAAGTTTGTGAAATGTTTCCATGAAAATAGCTTCTGTAAATTTATACTGGAGATGTTTGATTGGAATGACGTAATTGATCGTTATGGTTAAGGCCATTGGGAACAGCCTGAACTGAAAGCATGACAATCAGAAAATTGTCTTTGAAATAAATGACTGCAGGGAAGTCTGCAGCTTCATTGCAGAAGGATTTCAACAATCCTTGTTCATTTTAAACATTTATTAATTGTAGCTTACGCTGTGAGTTTTAGTTCAAAAAAAGCAATAATTATTTTATTTTACTACAACATGACGATGATAGCTAGAACTGGAAGAAGGCAGATCTATAACACTGAAATCAATTTTTTAGCAGCTTGGTAGCGTTGAAACAAGAGCTGTTCTTGCACGGAACTCGATGAAAAAAAAAAAGCCAACTTTTTTTTTTATTTTATGCCTGGATACGGAAAAGTAGGGCACGTGATTAATAAAAAAATAAGCCGAGACTAAGCTGTTCATGCTTTTTTTTAAAAAGAATACAATATAAAAAAATTGAAATATATTCATATTATTTTAAAATTATTTGATTGAAAATTTTATAAATAAATAAATTTATTTTTTATTAAGTAAAATAAATATAATATAAAGATTCTTTTGTCTAACATAAAGATGACCTTTAATATATTTCTAAGCGGCGTTCAAACGTCCTAATATATCTTTATAGATCGATTTAAATTCAAATCACAAATTTTAAATATCAAAAGACATTTGTAATGTATTATAAATACATTATATTATCTTAGAAACTTTACTTTGCATCATGCCAAACATCAAAATAAAATCCTATATTTACTTTTAAATTTCAGGCAACCAAATAACCCTTAAGTTGATTACTAATAAAGGGCATGATAAACTACTAAACGAATTATATTCAAGTGGCCTCTATCCATCCTAGAAAGTAGAGCATACCACTTGAGTTAGAATTCGTTAATTCAAAGTAATTCTATCGCATATGAATAGAGGAATTTATATAAATATCACATAATTCTTATGTAATTATATATCTAACACTTAAATTTTAATTTTAGATATAAGACACCCCAATCTTTCATATCACATTAAAAATATCATCATCACTTTTTTTAAAAATAAAATATACCTTTTAAGCATAGAAAAGTGTTAAATAAATATCTAACTTTATGTTATATATTTAAATACATAAGAATTATGTGATATATCTATAAATAATAAATTAGGATCCATTTTGCCTAAGAGTTTGAATAAAAATGGATGATGCAATAGACTTTTTATTTCTTTGTATCTAATTGAGCCACCAAAGCAGTGATAATCCCAACTGTGAAAGAATTCATAAATTTCAATAGTTAATCAATTCTTTAACATATAAAATATTCTAAAGCCAAATTAAAAAGAGGAGATTTACATACATACCACTAATTTCTTACTTATTTGCATTTCTAATGATTTAATTTGTATATTTAGTATTATAACATCTTAATGATTAAATCACATTAAAATATCATTAATTTTAACCTATCAAAAGTAAAATGCATCTTTTTCATATATATTTTTGTTGTGATTAGATATTAAGGGTTATAAATACATACAAATTTTTTGGTATGCATGTAAATCATAATAAAATATTATTTAAAGATGCAATTTAATTTTATATACATAAAATGCACATATTTGGACAAATAAATCCATTATATTTTTATTTAGATGAATATACCTAAAAGCTTATTTTAGACAATATTATCATTTTTGAAAAAGAAGAGACACTCTATTATACTTATGTGAATATTTCAGCAAGAGTGCCATTTGAAATTTTCTCTCTAGGTATCTTCTCTAGGGTTTTTAAAGACTAATTGAATGAAGCTTTTACAAAAATAACTTTTGAATTGATCATCTCTATTTCAAAGACTTTAGCAAGCTCTTCAATGTGATCCCTTCCAATGCATGTTGGAAAGATTAGTGTTGCTTTTTTTTGTTATTTAAATTAGAATGTATTCAACTTTTTTGGTTATAATAGGAAGAAGATAAAGAACTTTAAGTTGAACATTTGGTAAGTTTCAAATAAATTTTGAATACATATGGGATTTAAACCTAGTTAAAACCTTATTTAAACATAAAAATTTGGGTTCAAAGAAAATTTGAACACCATATTCATTATTCTAACTTAATCTTATTTATAAATCATTGATTCGTCAGTGTCGCAATGAAAATATGATTTATTTCATTTTCTTATTTTACCATTGAAAATCTTTTGTGTTCAAAATTAGAATTTATATACCCAATGTCACATTCAAGAAAGATTTATGATACATATATAAGATGTACCCAATGTGTTTGAGCTTGACGGATGTATTGGAAATGATACCTTGACACAAAATAAGCAAATTGCTTACGCCTAAGAACCAAAGATTGTGTAGGTTGTAAAAGATGTGAATTCACTTGTCCAACGGATTTTTTGAGTGCCCGTATTTATTTATGGCATGAAATAACTCGCAGCATGGGTCTTTCCTATTGATATTTGACAAAAAAAACTCCACTTGAATCAGTTGATTCCTCTTTACTAACAAAAGTCCGTACTCGAGAAAAGAAAATATATTATTTATCTCTCAAGCATGGGGTTTTCTGGTCTAATTTTATCTTGTCTTTATCATGAGTTATTTTCCTTGGTTAACAATACTTCTTCTTTTGCCCATATTGGTTCTTCCATTAAATGCAAAGCTAGGTTCAAACTTATATGCTTATAATATAGATTTACACATGCTTTGAATAAGATTCGGTATATGGGGCTCACTCTTTATTCTAATTTCATTCAAACTAAGTTTAAATCTAGTATGTAACCATTAACTTTGAAATAAAGCATCAAATAATATTGAAATCTTATTATAACTTCACTTAAATCTTAGTTGAACAAGTATTTGTACATATGCTTTAGATTAAAGGTTCAAAATTAAATTCAAGGTTCAAATTTTTTTTTATCATTCATAAGATAACCAATAATGGTGTGCTAGATTTTTTTTTTAAATGTCTAAAAAATTACTTTAATATGCTTTAATATTTCTTATAAATATAATTGCTTTTAATTTTGTCATGATATTTATCATAATACAATAAATATTAACTCCATAATATGCCTCTTCAAATACAATACATAAAGTATTGGTAGTATCTTAGAAGTAAAAAAAAGTTTTTTGCCAAGCTATTTGGCTCTCTTAATCCAACAATAAAATATATTCACAAATAATTATTTCTAATTTAACAATTGTAAATACCATTAAATGAATTTGAGTTTTTACATCTAAAGCCACTAACATTAATAAAGCAACTCCATATTTTGTATTAGAGATTATTTTATTAATAATCAACACTAAATAACATGCACTTTTAAAGTTGTAACACAAAGAACAAAAAAAGCTATACATACTCTTTTTTTGTTTTGAAATGTCAAGCTCTAAATTAATTATTGTCTCTAAATTTTTATTATTTAATATGATTAATTATGATAAAAATCTCTTAAGTGATTCTATTACATAAGTGGTAATTTGCACACAATACCATCAAGCCATCTCATGAGATAAATCAATACCATAGTCCTTTTAAGCACATGATATCATATCATCTTTGGCTTTAAATTTAGGTTATATATTATAAACATTTCCTTAATTATATATTTAAATGATCTTATCAATGATCATTGACATTAACATCTACTGAGTTCATGTGTTTTGTTACCTACTTCTAAATCTAACTTGATTGTACCAACTTCTTAGCTCATCAATCCCATCAATATATTTGTAAAATTTTTTTAGTGTAATGTTATTTAATTTTCTTTTACTTATATTTTTTCACTAAAATGATTGTTACTCTTTGCAAATCACTTATGTGTGTGTGTGTGTGTGTGTGTGTGTGTGTGTGTACACAAACATACATACATCTTATTTTGAAATATTTTCTTGAAAAGTATCATTTTAAAGCATTTAGGTCATTTACATACATAATATATGAAATCTCTATAAAACTAAAACCTTATATTTCTTTTCAAATTCTAAGTCAAATATCAAAATTCATAATAAAATCTCAATCCATATTTTTCTATCTTAATTTTATCAAATTTTCAATTATTTGATCATGAAATGTAAAAATACATGGGCTTAAAAGTTAAAAAAGAAGAAGATACAAGTAGTAGTCCTATAAATATATAAATTTTAGGTACCATGTATGTAATTGATTCTATTTTCTTACATTTATTTTTCAAGTGCAAAATTTGAAAATATAATATATTTTTATTTTGATATATTAGTAAATGCCATATGAAATATTATCACCAAATTCAAGATCTAAATACTATTTATTGTAAGCATAAATGTATATGATTAAAAATACATAAAATGCCTCATACATTTTAAATTTCTTATGTTATAAAATATTAAGATTTGAAATTATTTAGATCCTGCAATTTTAATTTACTAAACCAATAACTATGTGAAGATTGCATATTATAATTTTGAATGATTAGTATATGTTGTCTAAAAAAGTACATAAATCATATTAAAAAAATAAGTTTGCAAGACAAAGCTTGAGCTTAGTATGGATTTAAGCCAAGATTTGACTAAACAATATAAAAATTATTATACATATTGTCTCACTTATTTTATTCTAGTTACACTTATCTTATTGAGTTCATATTATTACAAAGTAATAAACTATTTGTGCAATTTAATGTTTATATAACATATTTTTAATGTATAATTCTTAATTAAATAAAATTCTTAAAATGCTCTTTTCACTCCTCTTAAGGAGCCATTATCATCCCATAAGCAGCTCTCATCAAATTAATATTTTTGTTATACATTTTTTGGGGTATTTTTAATAGATTATATTTTCACTATTATTATAATCATCATTGTTCTTAACTTTACACCTTTCCCCTACTAATATGTTCTTCAAATTCCCAAATGGATATATAACTAAAAAACACAAGGAGAAAAAAAAATGTCCCATACACTAGATAAAGAAGATGAAGTAATATAAACTTTCACTAAACTTTAAGTTTTGATCTTTATCTAAAGCAGTTACATTATTTTGCTCCTCTCATATTATTTATGCAACTTTATAGATACTACTACATCTAATGAGAATCAAGTTTATTATATTAGTCAATTTCAGAATGAAATAATGAATCATCAATCTTTTTAGCATAGTTTTGAAATGCTTAGAAGTAATTCTTATCGTAGAAGAGGCAATTCTTATCGTATAAGTGTGATTGAGGTTCTATTGTTATTCTTATATTAAAATTATTTCATATCAACTCATTTTTACATGAGCTTCTATTATAATGATGGCACCATATATTTTTCAAATACCACTACCCAAAAAATTTCATCCCCAATCATTCACTTATATAAGTGGCCATCAATCCATGTGTAAAAATGCTCCAATTACTCTATAAGAGAACATTCCTTATAAATTTTTATGTTGTTATTTTGAACTTTAAGATGCTCAAGCATTAATGCTAAGTGGGAGATGAAACTTATATATATTTAATTACAATATTAGTGAAACTCAAGAACTTAGTGACTTTGAAATAGTTTAATGTATATACTTTAAGATTACTTATTACATAATAAAAATAAATGAACCTATAATTCAACAAGAGATATTAGTATTATAAGTGATAAATGATAAATATAGCAAAGTTATTAAAATAAATATTAATAGCATTTAATCATTCATTAAGAAGATAATAATGGAGTGAAGAAGGAGCAGCACCACACCCATTATTCTTGTATGCTTCATTATTGATTAAACGGTGAAAAGAGTGATAATTGCAAAACGGTTCTTTTCTTAAGCTCCTCTTCCTCTTTCTTTTCGTTATGAAGTTTTAAACTTCTCTTTGTGGGAAGCTCGGAAGATGAAGAAGGTTGTTGAACTTCCCAAATAAGTTCCATTGCATTGATGTTCTTGAATTCCCTTTATATCAAGTTCCCTAGGGTTGATGGTGGGTTCTTGGTCATAGGAAACTAAAACTTCTTAAGTCATATCACCATCATAAAAGTTATCTTTGGAATATTGTTATCACCATTATTGACTTTTTGAGAAGCCTTACGAATTTTAGATACATATAGTCTTTTAAGAACTCTCCAACTTTTATTGAAAGTAGAATCTTGATTATTATATGTTCAACATTCTTTAGATGTGATAAATTATATAAAAAAAATTCAAAAGAGGAGAGTCTACTAAATCACCTTCATGCATCATGCTTTAAGGTATTTATGAGCTGCTAACATGTAAGCGCATTGGAGATGTTGTACATAGATAGGATGCTTTCAAACATATTGAGTTGAACTAAGGGATTAAGTGTTCCCTTATGTATCTTAGTTATAGAGCCTTGAACTTTATAGGACAACCTCATCATGCATTTTGGGGATAAAAAGAGTTGGTTCTCTTTAGCTAAGGCAAAAAGGAGGAGATGTCATGGAGCTTATATGCATTGGTTCCCTTATGTGGAATGTACATGAGTAAGATATTAGGCATGAGCCATTGCTATGGAAGTGAAATTTAAATTAAATATTGAACTAATGATATTGACTAACCAACAAACCAACAAATATAAAATTAAAGCACTCTCTTTTAACCCAAAACTTTAACATTAATTTCATCTTTGACTCCCAAAGCCTTCTCACAACTTTTCTAATATTTTAACCTTATCACTTTATTGGAGATCCCAAGCTTAACTAAAATCAACCCAAATTTGAACCCTTCATATTTCTAAACGTCCACAAATCAATATATCCATTAAAAAAAATTTATCACCATAATATCCTACATAAAAATTAACCCTAACATCACCCAACTATTCCAATGTCCTCTCCACTTTTCTCATATCATGACAAGGATGAATACTCCAATATTCTACAAAACACCATCATTATTCCATTATTTTTCTTAATTATGAATATTACTTTGAGCTTGACATGATAATATTCAAGGCCTTGTATATGTGAAAATATATGTTACATCTTAATTGGATGGAGCAATGAGTCAAGATGTCATTAGAAAATAATTATTGCATAAAATGAGTGATAAAATTAGTTTAATTTAATAGTATTCCTCATGGTTTAAAATCATCATAAGAAATATTATAAACCAATCATCGAAATGATCATTTTTTAGAATAAAATTTTCTTGAAGATAACATAATGTGTAGCATCAAGCATTCCATTTGAGCCTTCAATTTTAGCTATAATATCCAAGGATTCTACTATCATTAGTAATATTATGTGTTGAAATCTCCAAAAAAATATGTGCCTAACCTACGGCAAATCCTCCATTATTCGCCAATTTGTAAATAAAACTTGACCTTAGTTTTGAAGTAGTTGATAGAATTTTAGATTGAAAAGTCTATCAACTTTGAAATAAACATCCTTATGATGATGATACTATGGAGAAACCAAGTGTAGAAAGAAGCTATATGAGAGATGGAAGTCAATATCCTTACTTATTTTATAGTGTATGTAATAATTTTTAGGATAAAATTTCTTTTAAAGATAACAAAATATAAGAGCCTTTTTTTTAAAAAAAAAAAAAAGAAATGTACCTCATAAATTTTTTTTGGAGTGAAGAAAGAAGTTAATATATTTAAATTTGATTAGTTTTGTGTTTAGAACAAAATGCATAAATTTTTTTAAAATTTTACATAAAATATAAAAAAAAAAATTCTTATGTAAATTCAAAGGATGTTGATAATGATTTTATTTTCGAGATTTGATTTTGTATCAATTTTGATTGAAATTGGTTTGAAACTCATTAGTATTTTTCTTCCAATTGATTTTGAGTTACACTAAAGTTTTGTTTGAAATGTAGGAGTTATACCAAAAATTCAAAAAATTTGAATGAAATTTTATAAAGTTTATGGCTAGTTGTAATAATTTTACTAAAATTCCTTCAAGAGGCCACATCAAACTTTATGCATTATAACTTAAATCTCGACTAAGTAATCATTTTTTATTCAAACTTATACTATAACTTTTATAAAATTTATAAAAAAAAGTTATTGAAGCTATAGAAAAATTTGAACTTTAAAATTGATGAATGTTATAACTACTATATTTAAAGAGTCTAAAATTGAATTGGAAATCAAGTATTAAGACCTTCGTGTTGATCCACTAATATTTCATGATAATAGTGATGGAAATTTAAGCCATCTAATTTATTTTAAATGATTGAAATATAATTTAAAAATAGTTTTTAAAAAATATTTTAAAATTTAAATTTATTTTGAACCTTCTAAAATTCATATAACATGCTACAATCATGCTTTAACTTATGTTTTAAAACTCGATGTTAGTCTTGGTCTCATCTTAAAATTTTTAATTTTGGTGATTTTAATATTTTCATTAGTTTCATGTTCTAATTTTGATTGCCTTACTTATTATAAAATATTAAAAATAATTTAAGTTATAAAAAAACGAATTATTTAATTTGACTTCAAACTATAGTGATAATGAAAATTTTGAGAACTTATTTAAAGAATTGTAGTAAAAAATAAAGATAATTTTTTTTTGGAATATTAGTTTTATAAAATATATACATTTTGGATGAAACTCTAAAATTTTACTTGAAACTTAATTACCATTGTTAGTTTCAATCAAACCTTCTCAAATATTTTAAAAAGGGGTATTTACATAGGTAGCACACAATTCTTATATATTTACATATTTAACACCTAAATTTTAACATTTATAAAAATAGTATCAAAATTTTAATATTATATCAAAAATAATATAATCATTAATTTTTTTTATAGTGAAATACATAATTTTAAGTATAGGAAAGGCATTAAATTTATAAATATAAAATTTTAGGTGTTAGATATGTAAATGTATAAGAATTATATGCTACCTATGTAAATCTTTCTTTAAAGAAATTTCACATCAATTTAAATTAAAATCGAATTCAAATCAATAAATTCAAATCGTTATCTAACATAAAAATTAAAAAGGGTATTTACATATGTAGCATAAATTATTTACATATTTATATATCTAATATCTAATTTTGATATTTATCTATATAATACTCAAATCATTAATATTATATTAAAATAATATTTTATTAATTTTAAAAATAAAATGTATTTTTTTAAGTATAGAAAAGGTGTTATATTTAAATTATTAAATTTTAGGTAATAGAAATATAAATATATAAAAAATTATATATTATGTATGTAAATTTTCTAAATTAAAATCATGACGTTCATAGGTACCTATGATGCACAAATATGGTCATAATACAACACGGACGTGTGACACTTTAATTTTTAAAAATATGAGACACGATATGCGTTGGACATGATATTATAATAATAATTAAAAATAATATGTATAAACTAAATAAATAACATATTTAAAATAATAAAAAATAAGTTATTTAATTAAAAATTTTAATATACATCAGAATTCTTGAAAAAAAAATTGCTCGTTTTTTTTTTGGAAAAATTTTGAGGGCCTAAGCCCAATTGTATTCCAAAATGAGTTTACAGAAGGACAAACATAATCCCTTATAGGACTGAAAAACCTATGAAAAAAAAACAAAACTAAAAAAACAGACCATGGAACATGTTCAGGACACAAACAGAAAAGAGAATTCATGCGGAAAAAGAAAAGAAAACAAGAGAAACATATGGACTCAGAGATACAAAATACATCAAAGATGATCAAAAACAATCACAACAGCATTAACATCTTGCAGGGCCATAGGGAAGGGGAGAGTCCTCTCACGGTTATCAAGCCGCCAGCCAGACGATCCCCAAATATCAAACCATCAGCAGAATCTGTTCACATTCAAGAAGGGGGACCATGGTTGCAGAATGATCATCCAGGTGAGGGAGACAGTATAAGAAGCTTAGTCGAATAGTTGTGCATGGAAAACCTCATCATCGTCCATAGCAAATAGAAAGAAGAAGAACGAAGAATACCCATGACCAACAAAATAAAGCAAAATATCGATGAGTGAAGTATATAGAAAAGCCATCCAGAAAATAACCGCACAGCTAGTAAGAAACACCAAAACAACAATTTTTAGAGAAGCAGCCGCGAGTAGAAATAGGAAAAAAGGTTATGGAGGATAGTAAGTCCTCCATTTTCGAATCAATTCCTGCACATAGCTTGGCCAAGTAGTTTTGAGTTTCCAACATAGCATTTTGGCTGAGACCCTTTCTCTTACCTGAGTTAACAAAGCTGAAAAGGGTTGGGAAATAGAAGAGTATATATGATTGTTTCTTTCTCTCCACAGAGTATAAACAAGAACTGCAATAATCAGATAGTGTAATCGATATAACATTTTATGCTCCCCTTCATTAATGAAGTTCAAAACCTGCGGAAGAGAAGATTGCAACAGAAGAAAGCTACCATGTGGTATAAGAGCTCTCACCAGTTTCATGGCCATCGGACATTCAAAAAATAAATGATTATGTGATTCAAAAATAGAATGACAAAAACAGCAGAGAAGTTGAGTGCCAAATCCTTTATTAGCTAACTTATCAGATATTTTAAGACCATTTTTGAATGTCATCCAATAGTAGAGGGCATAATTTATAGCATAGCCCTTAAACCATATTCCTTTAGTCCAATCCAATGATGGGTGGGATTCAAAGATTGCTTCTCTGAATTCTTTGGAAGAAGGTGAATTAGAGTTTAGCCAGCTTACCGAGTCATCCCCATCGTTTATAGGAGTTTCACATATCATTTGGGTACACCTGGGATAAGAAGCCACAAGAGCACTAGGAAGATTCCATTGTCCATTTTGTAAAATAGAGTGGACCTTCAGATTATCAGAGAGGTTCAAAGATTTCAGCCCATTAACACCCAACCAATTACAAAGTGATTGCCCATTACACCAAGGATCATAGTATAGAGAAAAAACATTACCTGCTCCAACTTTAAAAATCAGTTTATTCCTAAATTTTTCAGCAACCTTCATAATCGATTTCCAAAGTGGAGAGACTCTGAAAATGCTTGGTTTCCATAATGAGGTATATTTGGCTAAGCACCATCTAGCAAAGATAGTTTCTCCCTTACAGATTTTCCACATTAATTTAAGTTTGCTGATCATATTGATAGATGAAGCAGAAAGTAAACCTACACCACCTTTTTCTTTTGGTAGGGTAGTGCGTTCCCAAAGTGTGTAGCTTTTTACTCCCAGAATGATAGAAAAATTTGGTTGTAAAGCGGATTTTTTTAATATGCCATCGAATAGCCATAGAGAAACCAATATGATGATAGCTATTTATAATAGAAGATCTGATAAGTTGTAATCTTCCACCTAAGGAGAGGAATTTACTTTTCCAGCCAGCCATCCATGCATGGAGTCTATCAAAGAGAGGAGAAAAGTGAGCCATCTTAATTGCTCCTTTAATAAGAGGTAAACCCAAATATTTGAAGGGAAATGTTCCCAATTGAATACCCAAAACTGTATGTGTACTGTCTTCTTTCTTACTAGAGAGGCATAGGGATGATTTAGAGTAATTCACTTCAAGTCTCAAATAAGATTTAAGAGATTGAAGAGTGGACTTAAGGGAGTTAAATGTGGAAAAGTTAACATTTCCCATCACTAAGAGGTCATCAGCATACAATAAGTGGGAAGAGTGTTGTCCAGCAATAACAATAGGGTTATATAGCCCATTGTTAATTTCATTTTCTAACAGACAAGAGAAAGTATCCATGACAATAGTAAAAAGAAAAGGAGATAGTGTGCAACCTTGTCTGAGGCCATTTGAAGAAGAGAAATAACCCAAATATTCCCATTTAGCTATGAGAAGGGCACATCGAAATACATGCTTCCACCCAAGTTGTGAATCTCTTAGAAATCCTTTGTCAAGGAGTCTATGAATCAAGGCTTTTCTGTTGATTTTATCAAAAGCTTTTTTCAAGTCAATTTTAGCTAGAAAGTAGGAGCAATTAGAGATGGAGAACTCATTGCATATCTCAAAGGCCATAGCCAGATTATCAGTGATATCTCTTCCTTTTACAAAGGCTGATTGAGAATAGTTAATAATAGAAGGGAGGAATCTCTTCATTCGATTTGCAAGAATTTTGGCCACCACCTTATAGAATGTATTGCATAAGGAGATGGGACGATAGTCTTCTATTCTATTTGAATGTTTCACCTTTGGAATGAGTGTTAAAAGAGTGTGCTTGAAACAATTGGGCAGCCTAGAGTTCTTGAAAAAGAAGAGAACAACATTAACAAAAGATTTGCCAGTGATTTCTCAATAATTAGTGAAGAACTTGGAGTTAAAGCCATCAGGACCTGGAGATTTGTTTTCACTAATACTGTTTAAGGTAGCAATAATTTCTTGTTCAGAAATTTCAGCTTCTAGATCAGCACCATGAACCGAAGAAAGACAAGTCCCTACAGGAAAATTCTGCACTGGAAAAATAATAGAGTCATCACAATTAAAAAGATCCTCATAGTACTTACAAAAAATATCAGTGATTTCCTTATGATTAGAGAAAACACCCAAATCGGTTTGCAATTCTCTTATCAAATTAGAGCTTTTTCTTTCTTTGATAGAAAAGTAGAGGAATTTTAAATCATCATCTGAATGGATTAGCCAATGAGCATTTGCTCTCTGTTTGATCCATAGCATTTCTTTGATAATGAGCTCAGTATATCTGTTTTTGATCTCCTTAGCATCATGAAGCAGATGAATGTTATAAGGATCACTTTCCAATTTCCCAAGGACATCACTTTGTTCAGATTTCACTATTTTAATTTGCTGCTGTAAGGGAGATATATCCCTATATCTACCTTTCATCATAATTTTGACAAGTTTCAGCTTTTTAGAGAGGACATAAAATGGGTCTCCTTGAATGAAGTTACTGTGCCTCCATAATATCCTCCTTAAACCCAGGCTTTAAGGTCCAATAATTCCTGAAAAGGAAACGGTGATATGCCAAAGAAGGAGATTGAAGAAGAGTTACCAGAGGTGAGTGATCCGATGAACGAGGAGGAAGAACTTTATAAAAGGAAGATGGAAACATCTCAATCCAATTGGAATTACAAAAGACACGATCAATTTTTGAATATATGGGGTTTTCCAACTGCTGATTATACCAGGTGAAATGTAATCACTTGGGAGCTCTCCAACCACATTCATTAACAGTCTTTAAATTACATAGAAGAGTTTAGGAAATCAGTTACCCCTTTCTTATCCTTTGCTCAATGGACAATTAAAGTCACCCAAAATTATCCAAGGAAGATTGCTAGAACCGGATAAATCTTTTAGGGTAGACCAAGGAGGATCGCTAGAATCATTATCTATAAATACTTGTTAAGAGAAAACTATTAACCCAGGGCTGTAACTTCATGAATGAATTGCTTGGACTTACATAATAACTCAAAGTTCGGCTCTGCTGCCATTTAATCCATATTCACCAATTGTGCGGTCAAAATTGTTTACACTAGATTCGAGTGAATAAATTATAGTTAGAGAGATGATGATGCGTGATGGGAGTGGAATGAACTTTAGTCTCGAGTAGACAAAGAAGGTTGAGAGTCTTTGATAAGCTTTGACAGATATTCTTCCAACGCAAATAAACCCCTAACATTCCAACTACCAATAGAAATCATTCATTGGGAGGAGGGTGAGGTTTTACCCTTTTGTTACCTTTTGGGGGTGGTAAGATTGAGAAGAAGAAGAGCTATTTCCTCCTTCCATGGATGTCAGTATCTTTAATCCCTTTACTATTACCATGTGTAGTTTTGACCAGTAATCGCAACCGTAACAACACCAAGAGAGGAATCGATCAGAGGAATCAGTATTTATATTTTCTTCCATATCCTTGGAGGAAGAAAGATCATCATTACCAGATGGGTCCTCCTGTGGTGGAGTATGGATTGGGGGCTGATTCAAGTCGGCTATTGTGTTTGAAGTGGAGGGAAGACTATTAGAAGTATCCAAAGTATTATCAACAGAAGAGGAGATAATAATAGGAGAAGAAGAAATCACGTTTCTTATAGGGGAGTGGGTAAGGGGAGGATGGAGGGTAGTAGTCTCTTTAGTAATCTGAGAGGCCGTTCTTGTTGGAGCTTTGGAGGGTACTCGGCTTCTCACTGCGACCTCAGGAGGAAGAGATGCAGTCGGGTTAAGCGGGCAATTGCGCAAATCGTGAGAAAAAGTGTTACAGGTTGAACATATTGTTGGTTTCCAATCATAGACAATGCTTTGCAAAAAATTTTTCCCATTTAAATTGATCGGGATGGAGTCAGGAAGAGGGGAGGAGGTATTAATCTGGACACATATACGTGCGAACGTAATCCTGGATTTAGCCGTTGTAAGGTTATCCACCGCCAAAGGAATTCCTATTTTACTAGCAACCTTAGAAAATCCAGCCTCGTTCCAACAGCACAAAGGAAAATTAGGAAGTTTAATCCAAATCGGGATCTCAGTAATGGGTTCATTAGATGGCCGAAAATCTCAGGTCCACTTTTGGAAAACAAACGTCCGTTGAAACAGGTCCATGATTCCACACCATATCATAATCCTCTTGGCTTAAACTTGAGCAGAAAATAGTCACCTTCAGTAAGAAGATTAAGTTTGAAGATCCATTTCTTTTAATTGCTAGCAAAGATCCATAATATAGTCGCTACCATCAGTGGCGATTAGAGAGATGTCATTCTTGCTTTCCGACAGAGAGATCTTCCTCTGAGAAATCTACTTCCTTGGTATCAGTCGGAATATAGGATAAGGGGATGGATTGGTTTTTATCGGATTGCGCTAGGAGAAGATCTTTCCAAACAGAGTGAGACCCGACTGGGTTTGGTGAGATGTGAGCGGAGGTATGGGAGGAGGATGTAGGTAAAGGGGGAAAAGATCCATTTAGGGGTGGGCTGGCCAAACCAGTTGTCATGCCGATCTTTGCGAAGGAGACCTGACCTCCGGACGAGCCGGAGGTCAGAAGAGGTGCTAGGAAAAAGACTAATGCCCTGAAAAGGGGAGAGGGGAGGTTAAAGTGGAGGAAGAAGCAAGACGAGGAGGAGGAAGGGAGGCGCCGAGAGAACCCTAGCGACCATCAGAGGGCTGCTCACTCTTTCCCTCTCTCTTTCTTTTTCACTTTGTCTCTCTCTCTCGTTTATTATTTGGTTACTATGGATTATCTTTTAAAATAAAAAAAAAAAAAAAAATTGCTCGTTGGAAAAGATAAACTTTTTCGAAAATAAAGTAATGGACCGTACTTTTCATTCTCGTGGTCCGCGGGCTTCCTCAATGCATCAGAAGTCACATCTGTCACCGTCAACTAATCTGACAAAGTACCTTGGGCCCCTCCAGATTCGAACACGTGGCTAACTCGAAAAATATTAAACACTCGGAAAGTCACCCACGTTCAACCCAACGCGCGGAAAGTCGGAAATCAATTTCATCCATCCAATAATGGAGTGGCTGTTGTCTTGTTTCGGTAACAAACCAAAGCTTTGCCCTTCTGACGTCGAGGCGAGACAAGCCGAGACGAAACTACCCTCGCCGCCAGTTTTTACTCCACCGCTTATCTCGTCTTTATACCCCCTCACCGGTCAACTCTCCGCGGATCAGCTGCGGCTTCATCGTCGGTGACAGGCGTCTCTGGGTCTCAGCTCTCCATTTGCACTGTCACAGGATCTCCATTTTCTCTTCTTCTCTATCGTTCACCCGGTTCGGCTCCCATCTCTCTTCGATTCTTCTTCTATCCCGTTTAATTCAACCTCTAAAATCGATTGCAAATTGACTGCTGAAAAATTCGTAGAAGTTTCATTTCACACGAATGCTGCAATAGCATATGCATGGATATTGAACTAGTAACTTGATTGGAACATAAGATCTTCATTAGAAGATATAATGCCTTACGAGATGAAGTCATCCTGCTTTTGTTTCTATTGCTTTCTTCGTGTTTAAAAACTAGGTAATATCTAAGAAATCAATAAGGTTTATCCCTCGAAGGTTTTCGATTGGTTAAGTTCAATAAACAATACTATTTCATGGATGTGCAGGAATTTTGCTTTATTCATAAGAGTAGCATGGAGCAGCGGGCAATGGAAAGGAATACACGGCACAGTGGTGATAATTTATCTGCTACGAGATCTGATGGTGATCGCCAAAGTGTTGATTCCACCAATAATGAGCAGTTTGTTAAAAGTGCTTCAAGCCGTCGAGGCAGCTTCACCGGCTCATTTAGACCAGCTTACAGGAATTCTTTTCATGGCAACTCCACATCAGCTATCGCAGATGAATGGAGACAAGATTCCTTCGGTAGGATTAGTCATAGAGGTTCCAAACGGAGAGGTTCATATAGTCTTCCAAGATATTTGGGTGATAGGATTTTGGAGTCAATCAGTCTTTCAAGGGAACTAGCTGGTCAGATTCTTGGAGAGGTTGATTGTTCTGTTGTAGCACAAGTAGGAGATAGCGGGGATCGCTCCATCAGAGGTGGTCTGGAAGATGAAAATGAGCATGAGAACTTGGGAATTCCTAATGATAATGTCAATAACACTGAGAATGGACTCAAGCGTTTATCTAATGATGTGGAGATTGTATCAGATGGTTTTCTCTAGATCTTCTGGTGCGAACATGGGCTCACCTGCTTATCTCTTGGAGGATAGCTTTGCTCCCCTTCCTGCTGATCTGATGTTGCATTCTACTGAGAAGGATAAGATGCATGCATGCTACATCAGAAAAGGTGAGTCCCCTAAACAAATATTTTTTTTCTTGATTTTCAAGATTAATAAAAGCTTTTGAAGTTCACTAAGATTTTGAGCTTTAATACTCAAATATTTTTAAGACTTTCCACTTCAGTAAGAATTGTACTGCTTGGGATAAATTTATATTTATATAATAACTTAAAATGCAGTGAAAGGAAAGTAAACCCTCCAAAGCACTTAAATTCTGAATTACGTGGGATAATATTACAGTGTACTTGAACTTTATAGCAACTTATTAATGAAATAAATTGAAGTACAGCAATATGCTGATGGCAATATATCTGCAGGATAAACAGAATGGACTGCCTCCAAGGCTAGATTATATTTCATACTTGATCCACTTGGCCGTTTTTGGAATTCTTGGGGTAAATTTCTTACCTTTGTTTTTTTTTTCAAAGTACATTATTAGGAATGAATTTGACAATGCTTGGACTGGCTTCATTTATGTTGTTCTGAGCACACACTGCCATATATAATTTCTTTTTCAAATGCCATGATATTAACTATTGGTCAGGTAGCCTTCTTATGCATCTATAACACTTTTTTTTGTAATGAATATAAGAAAAGAAATGAAAGAGCAGGGGATGCATTGGGCAAGGTCACCTAAGAGAAGAGCTTCTATAATTTAATATATCCACCATACTTTATGTAACAAATCTAGTCAAAGAATCAACGTCTATTGGTAACAATTTTTTTATGTACTAGGGATCCAAAGAATGCCTTTCATTTGGAGTAAAACTACTAGGGATTGCAGGATCAATCAATAAGTATAACATTTGATTAGTTCTTGAATACAAATTATAATGCATTTGTGTCAATTACCTATCAATTAATTTTGCTAATGTCTATATGAATGAGCTGAAATTACTTGTTTATTCTGCATTAGTCTTTTTGGGACTGTTCGCACTCTTTTACATAAAGCTCTCTTGTCCTACATTCTCTAGATGAGGCACCACTCACTATTGTTTATTTAATTAACCGCATGCCATCCAAACCTATAAGTAACAAATCCCCTTATCAGCTTCAGTATTACAAACAGCTGACCCACAAGCACCAACATAATTTGGATGCTCCTATTTTCCCTGGCTTCAACAACATGCTGCTCACAGGCTTATTTCTTACTCCATCCAACGTACCTTGGGTATTCCACTAAATGTGTCTTCATCCATTCACGAGAAAAATCATTGTCTAGACATACTATATTTTATGAATTAACTTATTCCTACAATCTTCAACAACATTCTCTCACCATGATCACATTTTGTTCTCCTCAGTCTTCACTAACTCTCATCCTTTTGTCCACTCTCTTGCAGTACACACATATTTTCCCTTACCAAAATTTTGCAATCAATTTTTTGATTCTGTTCTCTTCTGCTAGGGGTGTAACTGAGTCAAGCCGTTTCATGAGGCAGCTTGAGCTCGGCTCGATAAATGACTTGTGAGCCGAACTCGATGACCTAACAAGCTAAGCTCAAGCTAGCCTGAACTCGACTCGTTAACTCATGAGCCAGTTCATTTAGTAAATGTTAATATAAAAATACTTAAAATTTTAATAATTTAAGTATACAATGGTTAAAGCATTTAAAAATTATATCTCGTTCTCTTATATCAAGTAATTTATTATTATTTTATTTTAATTTTATCATTTTTATCATAATAATTTTATCATTTTTATCATAATAATTATTTGAATCATAATTATTTTATGTCTTCCATACTAAATGAATCGCTTGAGCCGCTCAGAACTCATAAAATAAAGCTCGAGCTCAAACTTGATAAATTAATCAAGCTCAAGTCAAGGGTGGCTTGAGCTTGGCTCAATGCATTTACACCTATATTTTCTACACCCTTTATCTCATCTTTCATACCCTCTACTGCCTCTCCCAGTAACAACTTATGTTCTAACCGACCCGCCTCTGTCGTGGCATTCATCTCCACTAACCAACAGTCATTCAATGTTAACAAGATTTTGAACAAGTTCTTTGTAATCATACATTCTATAAAATAAAGCTCGAACTTCACTTATTCCATTTAGTTCATGCATTCCGATCCTTTGCTTTTCTAAAGCCATAAAGCATGCTTATTGGCGCCAAGTGGTGTCCCAATAATTTCTTGCTTTATTCCTGCAAGGGACATGGATGCTTGTCTATCATCCATCTAATCAACACTTCCACAATTATCACTAGATTTTTGGATCAAGCTTAATTCTAATTGGACCATAGATTGCTATAAAACCTTTTGTAGCTCAAGGTTACAAATATTAGCTTGGTATTGACTATTTTGATACCTTTAGTCCAATTAATAAGATGCCTACAATTCACATTTTTTTCTAGCCATTGCACTTTACCACAACTGAATCATTCTTCAACTTGATGTTTTCAATTTTTTTCTGCATGATCACCTAATCGAAACAATGTACAAGAAAGAACTTCCTGGATTTGTCTATCTTCAAGCCCCTAACTATATTTGTCTCGTAAAGAATGTCTTTTATGTCTCAGAGAGGCTTCACATCAATGATTTGCCACTCTTTTGGTTATTTATTGCAATATGATTTTGCCAGTTTTATCAATCTATATCGTCTTACATAACACTAAGACACTGTCAGATTGTATTTTCTTATTTAAGTCGATGAGATGTTGCTAATAGGGAATAATCCTACAATATGGTCTGCTCTCCTAAAAAATCTTCACAACCAGTTTAACATGAAAATCTCGGTCTCATATCCTTTTTTTTTTGTATTCAGGTTATCTACACATCTACTGATCATTTTCTCAGTCAAAATAAATATATCCATTAGCTTTTACAAAAAATTTGAAATGATCAATTACAGATCAGTTTTTAACCTCTTACCTTGCAAATTGCCTTCTAGTGAAGAAGGCAACATTGCCTTTGCAGATCCCTTCTACTATCAATTGACAGTTTTGCTTCAATATCTCACTATAACATGGTCATTTATTTGCTTTTGCTATTGACCTGCTCTATCAACATATGCACAACCCACTCAATGTCCATTTTAGTGCTTTCTTCATTATATAAAAGGAACATTATTTTTAGATTGCTCATTATACATGGTGACCTTACACTCCAATCCTATTCTATCTTTAATTAGGCTAGTCATTCTAATGACCACAAATCTACTATGTAGATTTTGCTCCTTTCTTGGACAGTAAAGAAGTACCATATGGTTGTTAACTCTTCCATAGAGGCTAGGAATTGAGCTCTCTCAACTACTGGTCAAGACATCATTTATGTGGCATAGTCATCTTTTTTGTGACTTCCATATAATCTTATGGAACTGTATGCATGGATAGATGGATATTATATTACAAAGAAATGAAATATAGATATTACATTACAATGAAATGAAATAGCTGTTTTCCCTTCTTAGTTTTTGTTCTTTCTTGCTGCTCTATGTTTTTCCTGTTCTACTATTCAAGGTTATCACTTATTTCATGTTTTTTCTAAACTTGCAGGTTTTAACAAGATATTTACTGGAGAGGCTGTTCGGTCCCGATCTTCTGGCCCTTACAGGGGATGATACACCCCTTTACCTTGATCTCCCTTCCAACATGGTACCTTCTTTTACTTCACTGTCATCAAATGCAATCGTGATATTTGGTTTAATACAGTCTAAGGTATGTTGTTTACAGTTAGGTTCTTTTCTTATGGGTTGGTTTGGCATCGTATTCAAGGCTGATTTACGTGATATATCTGAACATCTGGTGATCGGAATAACAACAGGTTACATGGGAAGTCATTAACCTTTAGTGGATGGAACCAGAAAAATGCTCAACTTGTCCTCCGAGGGTCACTGGGCATATGCAGTTGCTGGCATTATTTTAGGTATTCCAGAAAAAAATATATTTTGCATTTTTCTTCACTAGTAAGCTATATTTATGCTAAGGTTGACATAAAATGCTCTCCATATAAATTGGGCTGCGTTTCTGAGTACACAAACTTAATTCAACTAAGGTTTAATCTTCTTATTGATCCTATGATGTAGGACTAGGGATTGTGGAAATATGAAAATATCTTTTTTGACTGAAATATTAAATAAAAACAAGAGAAATAATTAATTTGCTTCAGCTTTGTTTGGCTTTAAATCAATTTCAATTACAGGCTTTGCATGAATCGGCTTGTTCGTTCTGTGGTTTGGGAAAACTAAATAATGCCGAATTAAACTTCATTATTTTATACATGATACATTTTGAGCCTTTCAATCAGAAAGTAGGGTTCGTCTTAACTTTGTGAAATCTTTTTTTTATTTTAGTTTATTGTAATCAAATCGAACCAAATCAAGTCATAGAATCAGACAAATCCAAAACAGGTTGCACCATGCAGATTCAAGTTGTAAACCGAAAATGAATCAATATGATCAATCTATGCTGCTTGGACTTGGGATTATGGCATCTCTCAAGGACACAATAGAGGATGAACTGGGTCTTATCCTAACTTTATTGTTGTTTAATCGCATCAGAATAATGAACTAGACAGGATTTTTATTTTTTTATTTTTGTCCTTACAAAAGAAGTTGATATAGAATAATATATACATGCATTTTTTCCTACAAAGTCCTAAAGAAGCCTTCAGCATTGACATTTTGAAATAGGGCCATCCATGGTTCCTAACCTGGAACAGAACCTTTAACCACACCTTTAAAATTTGTGTGATCTCCATTTATCTAATCAGGATAAACGTATCACATGCTTGGAAATAAAAACGACCATGCCTTTCAATTCCAGCTTTGTAGACAATGCTTTTACTTTTATGTCTAACTTTCTAGCAAACCATGCTTCTGCCATAAGCAGCTTGGGTATTATGGATCAAGGCAAAACTTGTAGTTTCTTTTCCACTGAAGATATATTAATTTATGCGCCTTATAATATTAATATCGAACAGTTTTTTCATAGTATTATACAATGTCACTTTGAATAGATTGTAATATTAAATAATCATTTCTGGATTTCGCATTATTTATTATCAATGATTGAAGTTTAGTGTGATGCAATGGAGAAGATGGATTCATATAGCCAACCCCACATAGTGGGATAAAGGCTTGTTGTTGTTATTGTTGATTGAAGTCTGACCTCATTTTTGTATCACTTTGTTCGTTTCGCAGGCATGTTAATTGTGAATGAGTGTATCAATATTGGGGTGGAAACTGGTGAGTGGCTTCGTAAATGCATCTTGGAATGGATTGAAAAATGTCCAGAGAAAACCAAAAGCAAGCTTAAGAATATGAGATTGGATAAATATAATTGGCATGTTATGGTTATGATATTCATGCTAGTAGTATGGGTATCATTATGGGGCTTGAGCGGTGCATTAACCAGAAAGAAGTTAGACAATCTCACCAGTGGTGCTTTTCTCTGGCTAGGCTGCCTGGTAGGGCCTGTTGGTGTTTGGGCTCGATGGTACCTTGCTAGGCTTAATGGCCAGGGCCTAGGTAAGAAGGGATCGCTCAAATGGCTCCCCATTGGGACGCTATCGGCAAATTTTCTTGCAGCATGCATTATGGCAGCTCTTTCAACAATCAGCAAGGCGGTATGATAATTTTATCCCTCCATAGCTCTCTTTTGTTCATTGGCTACTTATTTTCTTAACCTTGTTTCAAGTAAGATCGAAGAATATTTTAGAAAAAAACTTTTTTATGCAGCATATAAAGTTTTTTAAGTGTATTTGTTCTGATTTAAGTTTTACTTATTTTAGCAGTTTTGAAATCGTTTTAAATTTGGTTTGGCCTCAAAATCGACTTTCAAGCTCACTACTTTTTGTGGAAATTGATTTCAGCCCTGACCTGATTTCACCTCCAATATCATTTGAGTTGGCTCAAAATGAACATTTTTTTTATTGTGTTTATGCAGGTGAACACTAAAAGATGCACGATCATTGTGAATGGAGTCCAGTTTGGTTTTCTTGGTTGCTTGAGCACTGTGTCTACCTTTGTTGCGGAAGTCTATGCCATGAGACAAAGTGGGCACCCTGGAAGAGCTCTGGCCTATGCAATTCTGACTATTCTTCCTTCATTTGCTACAGGAATTCTCATATACTGTATACCAGTATGGGCAAAGCATTACAATTAGTCACCTGGCCTCCGGTATATAATCTACATACCACATAATTTTTATATATCTGCATATCTAATACCTAAGTTTTCATATTTACATAACACTCAGATTTTTATCGCATTAAAAATATCATTATTGTCATTTTTTCAAAAATGAATATATTTTTTCATGCATAGGTAAAGTATTAGAAATATAAATATCAAAATTTAAGTTTTAGATATATTAATATATAGGAATTATGTGGTATGTATGTAAATCTCTCTTTTTTATGGATGAAGCTGGTTATATTTACAAATTATTAGCTTTTTTTTTCATCAAATAATTGAGCTTGTAATAGCAAGAAGCTCCAATTGGCTTCAATGTTGATAGTTCTTCAACATGTAGGCAAATATTTTTGCCGGTTTGTATAGAGATATGACATTTTTTGTGACGCTTTAATGAAAAATACTAACTATTGAGTCTCTGAGTTCCCATGGTTTTTTGCTGTGTAAGGTCTGTGAAATGAGTAATGATGCTGTGGAGCTTATCTCTTTGCTTTATCAATTCTTTCTGCACTTATGTTTCATCCCATTTGCATAAGATCGTCCAACACCTTTGTTTTCCTTTGTTAAAATACTTATATTTACTATTATATAGTTTTTAAAAAAATTATATAGTTTCCTTGATCTGAATTTTTATTCTTGTTTTAAGGTTTTGATGGCCCTGCAAATTCAGTTCATTTTCTTTGTTTCTTCGGAAGATAAGCTGACTTATGAATTAACTCAAATTCATTTACTTGGTATTTGTTGATGGTTGGAGCTTGAGATCATTAAATTACACTCCTTGTGCAATCTCTATTACAATTTTTAGGAAACAGCTATGCTGCCCAAACTCATGGGAAATGGGAGGGCTGTAAAAGGGCTTAAATGGTCTTCTAAATTAAGTTGAACCTCAAGTACACTACATAGTTGGCTCTGAGCTTTTTTAGCCTTATTTAAAATATTTTAGTTATTGAAGGCTCATAATAATTAAGCTCAATATTGCTTTGTATAATAATTTAACTCTTCATTGAATATATAAAATATGTAAAATCATGTATATTGAAGTCATTTAAAAATATAATTTTATTAATAAATTAGGAGATTTGATATGAATCTTTTTCTGGATTAATGTTGATACAGTGAGGCTTGAGTGTATATCTCTGTTCTTTCTTCTATTCTGGTTTTGTTGAGTCCTTTTCCCTGGATTGGGTCCGGTCTGGCTAACTTTAAGCTTAGTGCAGCTGAGTTGACTCATTACTGACTCAACTTCGGGAGTTGTGGTGTTGGGAGGGTTTTTGCGGGTGTTAGCTGATCCGTTGGATCTAGCGTCTTTTAGTTCAGCCGTTGGATTGGAGCACTTGGATCGAGTCTTTCTTGTGCTTGAGCTTGAGCCGTCGGATTGCTTTGTATTCTTTCTGCTCTTGGATCTGCTCTTTGATCAAGCGGTTATGTTTTGTTTACAGGGATGAGTGGAATACACTGTTGCCTTCCCGTTTGATCCGAGATCTAATCTCAGCTGTTGGATGATATGGCGATCTTGATCGTTGGATCAAGATTTTGAATTAACCTAACCTTATTCCTTTCCTTTGTTTGTTTTCTGCCGAGCCGTCGACTTGCTCCAGAGAGAACGCAGGGGGAAGAGAGGAAAACCGAGGAAGATCGCCGGCGATTCCACCGGAGGACGGACCTTCCAGTGAGGATCAACCATGGAAATGCTTCGGGGAAGAAGAAGAGAGGGCTGGACACAGAGGAGGAGCTTTCTTGAGATAATTTTTCATCCCCTTGTTTGCTTTTCTCATCCCTATTTATAGTTTTCTTCTACTCTCTTTCTATCTTGGTCTGCTATCTCATTTGTAATTACTGTTACAATCAGTTGCTTGCTTTTTTGTCTCGATTTCGTTAGCTCTGTGGAGCTTGTTGGTTCTATTTGCCGTTATTTCTATGGCCTTGTATTTTATTGGCGGTTTAGTTCTTGATTCTTGATTCGCTCTTGTTGTAGTTTGTTTATCAAGTCCGCCTTTTGTTGACTTATCTTTGAATAGTTATCCCAAGGAACTTTCTTTAATGCCTTCTTGTTCGTAATTATTTCTTGTTGTAATAACTTGTTAATATTTATATCTTTATTCTCTGTTCTAAGGCTGTATGTTATTCTCTGTTGTTGGCTTGGGGATATGTGTTCATATCATTACTCCCCTCCCCCACCTTGACCTTGTCCTCAAGGTCAAAATCAAAAATTTTCATGTATTTCTTTCTCTGTCACCCAAGATATATCTGTTTCTAATAGTCCTTCCCACTGGATTAGTACTTCTTTGATCTGTAATGTGTTGATCTCCCTGTATTACTGTTCTGTGATCCAAACTGTAATAGTCTTGGCTGAATTCCTACCTTAGGAGCATCACTTGATAGGATTTCTCCCTGGACTTCTCTGTGATTTAAAACTTTTGACAAGCTTGATTACTATCATCTTCTGCACTGAGTTGGTAATTTCACTGGTTGTAGTGTAAAAGCTTGTCTTTTGTAGTAGTCTTGGATTGAAGCTCTCTTATTGTATCGCCATTTGTTTCATGTTGGTTTTGAGCTTCCTGATTTATGTGGGTCTGTCCAACCTATCTGAAAATGAATGCTCCTTTGTAAGTGGCTGGATTATGTGACACTGCTCTGTTTGTCCCTCTTATTTGAGGTTGTAAGGGATTTGTGCCAGCTGACTTAATATGGACTATCCTATTCTACATAATTGGATTATATCTGACATAAATTCTAAACTAAGTTAGTGGTTAGACTATTTATAATATGTATACTTATACAATCGTCATTTGCTTTAGCCCGATTGAAAGGTTGGTATTTTAAGCTTGTATTTAATGTCTCTTCTTGTCTCCACAATTTGTGGAATATCATCTTTAGTTGATAGTCTTGATCTTCATTATTGACCATCATGAAGGCACATAAGTTGGCTTGACATATATGCCCTTTGTGATACTTCTCATTACAATTGAAACATAATCCATTCGCCTTCTTTCATCTAATTGTGTTGGTGTTAGCCTCAATTGCTTGCTTTGTTCGTGTTGATTTGCATTTGGTGGATTAGGCGGTGGGTGTGTCTTTGTATGTGATGTTGCTTCTTCTTTGGAACTTGGTCGATCTTGTAGTTTTTGGCCATGTGAATGTCATCGATAGCCTATCCTCCATTAGCTTTGAAATGCTTCTGCAAGGAAGCAGTTGTAGGCTCTTATTTCTCTTCTAATTTTGGTTTAAGCCTCGATTCAAAGCGACTTTGTAGCAATTCCTGGGATGTCCGAGATTTGGTTAGCTAGGTCTTCAAACTCAAGATAAAACTATTACGTTGTTTCTTTGTTGAAGCTAGTTCTCCTCTTAAATTGTGTAGAGAGAAGGGCCAAATCTCGCATAACTTGTTCTTTAAATTCATTCCATGAGTTTAGTTTATTAAGATGCATATATTGATACTGCCTAAGTGCGTCCATCCATGAAACCGAGGCAATTAAGAACTTCGTTCTTGATAAATGATATTGAAAATACCGGTTGCTTTGAACCTTTAGGGTTGTCTCCATTAAATGCATATCTATTTTAAGAGGCATTGACATGTGTGTGTGTATGTGGTCTGTTTGGGGAATAGGATTCATAAAGGGATGCATCACATACCTGGCTTTGAGGTTGTTTTTCTAATCTGTTTTCTATTGCTGTCAATCTCTTTGATATTTCATTCAATGCCATAGTGATTGAGGTCATTTGCTGTTCATTGTTGTTCAATCAACACATTCATCTAGGGTTTTGGATACCTGCTTTCTCTCCATGTTTTTTCGATTGAGGATGTAGATGAATCAACAAGAGCACCAATGATATGAATCTTTTTTCGGATTAATGTTGATACGAGGCTTGAGTGTATATCTTCTTTCTTCTATTCGGTTTTGTTGAGTCCTTTTCCTGATTTGGTCGCTAACTTTAAGCTTAGTGCAGTTGACTCGATTCTGTGACTCGAACGAGTTGTGGTGTTGGGAGGGTTTTTTTTTTGCGGTGTTAGATCCGTTGGATTTAGCGTCTTTAGTTCAAATGGATTAGAGCACTTGGATCGAAGTCTTTCTTGTGCTTGAGCGAGCCGTCGGATTGCTTTGTATTCTTTCTGCTCTTGGATCTGCTCTTTGATCAAGCGGTTATGTTTTGTTTACAGGGATGAGTGGAATACACCTGTTGCCTTCCTCGTTTAATCCGGAGATCTAATCTGAACTGTTGGATGATATGGCATCTTGATCGTTGGATCAAGATTTTGAATTAACCTAACCTTATTCCTTTCCTTTGTTTGTTTTGTTCACTTGAGCCGTCGACTTGCTCGAAGAGAACGCAGGGGAAGAGAGGAAAGATCGCGATTCCACCGGAGACGGACCTTCCAAAGTGAGGATCAACCATGGAAATGCTTGGGGAAGAAGAGAGGCTGGACACGAGGAGGAGCTTTCTTAGATAATTTTTCATCCCCTTGTTTGCTTTTCTCATCCCTATAGTTTTCTTCGCTCTCTTTCTATCTTGGTCTCATATCTCATTTGTCGATTTACTTGCAAGCTTGTTGCTTTTTTTGGTCATTTGATTACGTATACGGTGGAGCTTGTAGTTGGTTCTATTTGCCGTTATTTCTGTTATGGCCTTGTATTTTATTGGCCGATTTCTGGAGTTCTTGATTCTTGATTCTGGCTCTGTTGTTGTAGTTTGTTTATCAAGTCCAGCTTTTGTTGACTTATCTTTGAATAGTTATCCTGAAGGAACTTTCTTTAATGCCTTACTGTTCTGGCTATAATTATTTCTTGTTGTAATAACTTGTTAATATTTATATCTTTATTCTCTGCTCTAAAGTCAGATGTTATTCTCTGTTGTTGGCTTGGGATATGTGTTCATATCATTACTCCCCTCCCCACCTTGACCTTGTCCTCAAGGTCAGGAAAATTTTCCTCAGATTTCTTTCTCACCCAAGATATATCTGTTTAATAGTCCTTCCCGATTAGTACTTCTTTGATCAGTAATGTGTTGATCTCCCGTATTACTTCGTGATCCAAAGCAATAGTCTTGGTGAATTCCTACCTTAGCATCACTTGATAGGATTTCTCCCCGACTTCTCGTGATTTAAAACTTTGACAAGCTTGATTACTATCCCATCTTCAACGTTGGTAATTTCACCGGTTGTAGTGTAAAAGCTTGTCTTTTGTAGTCTTGGATTGAAGCTCTCTTCTATTGTATCGGCCATTTGTTTCATGTTGGTTTTGAGCTTCCTGATTTATGTGGGTCTGTCCAACCTATCTGAAAATGAATGCTCCTTTGTAAGTGGTGGATTATGTGGCCTTTTCTTGTCCCTCTTATTTGAGGTTGTAAGGATTTGTGCCGGTGACTTAATATGGACTATCCTATTCTACATAATTGGATTATATCGACATAAATTCTAAACTAAGTTAGTGGTTAGACTATTTATAATATGTATACTATACAATCTCATTTGCTTTAGCCTGGATTGAAAGGTTGGTATTTTAAGCTTGTATTTAATGTCTCTTCTTGTCTCCAATTTCGTGGAATATCATGTCAGTTGATAGTCTTGGTCTTCATTGACCATCATGAAGGCATAAGTTGGCTTGACATATATGCCCTTGTGATACTTCTCATTACAATTGAAACATAATCCATTCTGCCTTCTTTCATCTAATTGTGTTGGTGTTAGCCTCTGAATTGCTAAGGGCTGTTTGTTGCTGTGTTGATTTGCATTTGGTGGATTAGGCAGTGTGGGTGTTTGCTGTATGTGATGTTGCTTTCTTCTGAACTTGGTGATCTTGTAGTGGCCATGTGAATGTCATCGATAGCCTATCCTCCATTAGCTTGGCCAATTGAAATGCTTCGTAAGGAAGCAGTTGTGGCTCTTATTTCTCTTCTAATTTCGGTTTAAGCCACGATTCAAAGCAGTAATTCCTGGGATGTCGATTTGGTTAGCTAGGTCTTCAAACTCGGATAAAAAGCTGTACCTGTTGTTTCTTTGTTGAAGCTTAGCTAGTTCTCCTCTTAAATCGTGTAGAGAAGGGCCAAATCTCATAACTTGTTCTTTAAATTCATGAGTTTAGGCTTATTAAGATGCATATATTGATATCACTAAGTGCGTCCATCCATGTAACCGAGGCAATTAAGAACTTTCTTATGATAAATTGTGATATTGAAAATACTGGTCTGCTTTGAACAGCTAGACTTTAGGGTTGTCTCCATTAAATCTGGGCATATCTATTTTAAGAGGCATTGACATGGGTGTGTGTGTATGTGGTCTGTTTGGGGAATAGGATTCATAAAGGGATGCATCACATACCTGGCTTTGAGGTTGTTTTTCTAATCTATTTTCTATTGCTGTCAATCTCTTTGATATTTCAGTCAATGCTATAGTGACTGAATTCATTTGGTCTTCATTTTTGTTCAGCCTGGTAACACATTCATCTAGGGTTTTGGATGTGTACCTTGTGCTTTCTGCCATGTTTTCTGATTGAGGATGTAGATGTGAGGGAATCAACAAGAGCACCAATGATATGAATCTTTTTCTAGATTAATGTTGATACAGTGAGGCTTGAGTGTATATCTCTGTTCTTTCTTCTATTCTGGTTCTGTTGAGTCCTTTTCCCTGGATTGGGTCTGGTCTGGCTAACTTTAAGCTTAGTGCAGCTGAGTTGACTCGATTACGTGGCGAACGAATGAGTGTGGTGTTGGGAGGGTTTTTTTGCGGGTGTTAGCTGATCCGTTGGATCTAGCGTCTTTTAGTTCAGCCGTTGGATTGGAGCACTTGGATCGAGTCTTTCTTGTGCTTGAGCTTGAGCCGTCGGATTGCTTTGTATTCTTTCTGCTCTTGGATCTGCTCTTTGATCAAGCGGTTATGTTTTGTTTACAGGGATGAGTGGAATACACCTGTTGCCTTCGCCGCTTGATCCGAGATCTAATCAACTGGATGATATGGCGTGGCATCTTGATCGTTGGATCAAGATTTTGAATTAACCTAACCTTATTCCTTTCCTTTGTTTGTTTTGCATTCGAGCCGTCGACTTGCTCCGAGAAACAGGGGAAGAGAGGAAAACCGAGGAAGATCGGCATTCCACGGAGGACGGACCTTCCAGTGAGGATCAACCATGGAAATGCTTCGGGGAAGAAGAAGAGAGGGCTGGACACAGAGGAGGAGCTTTCTTGAGATAATTTTTCATCCCCTTGTTTGCTTTTCTCATCCCTATTTATAGTTTTCTTGCTCTCTTTCTATCTTGGTCTCTATCTCATTTTATCCGATTTATACAATCCGTTAAGCGATTTGCTTTTTGGTTCGATTTCGCTCAGATATAGTGGAGCTTGTTGTTGGTTCTATTTGCGTTATTTTATGGCCTTGTATTTTATTGGCCGGTTTCGAGTTCTTGATTCTTGATTCGCTCATTGTTGTAGTTTGTTTATCAAGTCCATTTTGTTGACTTATCTTTGAATAGTTATCCCAAGGAACTTTCTTTAATGCCTTACTTGTCACATTATTTCTTGTTGTAATAACTTGTTAATATTTATATCTTTATTCTCTGTTCTAAGGCTGTATGTTATTCTCTGTTGTTGGCTTGGGGATATGTGTTCATATCAAGATTTATAGCCTTATCACGTAAACAGTCCTATTTACACTCTAACCACCTAAATCTAAACATTTACACATCAATCACCCAATTTCATTTAACCGCAGAATAGTCACTCTCCGTTATTTGGTGATGTCGCTCCTTTGTCGAACACTAACCTCATCCCGCTTCCATTTTATGGAGTGATCCCGCCTCCTCTTAGAATGACGTTGCTTCCCACACTTATTTCTCACCGATTCGAGGTGCCCTCCATCAAGCTTGCGAAATAATAGTCGTCTGATCTCTCGCTTGTTCCGTGGAGAACGAGAAAGTGTAAAAGAGATATGCTATTTAAGTTCTGAGAAATACCGTGAGGGGTAGAGATTGTTTGAATTGTTGAGTTCCCTGATTTAGGAAATTGAGAATGAAGCTATTGGCTTGTTTAGGGCTTTGATACAATCGAGAATGGAATGTATATTAGCCTTGGTCATTGCATTCTAATTATATGAATTGATATCGCATTTTTTAGTATTCGTTATCAATTTTTTTCATTTATTCTTGCTCTTGCTTGTTCGTGTAGTTAAATGATCAATGTTAGATGTGTTGGATTTGTTACTTAATAAGTTTAATTATTTTGTTTAGTACTCTACTTTACTCCTAATCTTACTTTTTTCATAGTTTGTTAATTTCATTTTTGGCCTTGTTTAGGTTTTAGGAACCAAGAAGTTGCGTAAGTATTACTAAGAAATGAGTTCGAGCTAATCATCCATAAGTGAAAATTCTTACAAGAATTTACAAATGTATTGTAGATGCAACTTACAGGGCATTATATATACGTGTAGAAGCGGTGTTAACATTGAAAGGAGATTCTATCGATGCCCATGAAATCGAATTGAAGGTGATTGTCATTTTTTCTAGTGGATGGATGAGAATGAACCAACAAATCTATGACATCATGCTCTTGCTATGTGATCACGACAAGATGGTTTGAGGCAACTTTGAAGCCATTATATTTTATTTCAAGATTCTCGTCGGAGTCGTCGTTGCAGTCATGTTGTATTTTAAGTATGCTTAGAGTTTAGGCAATCTAATTTTATTTGAAGATTCTAGTCGAAATCATCATTGTAGTCATGCCGTAATTTATGTAAGCCTACCTGGACTTTTGAAATTATTATGCACTTTGTAATGTGTATTTTTTGGCTTACAGCTTTTGTAATTGTTATCAGCAGCTATCATTAATGTACTATTTCTAATTAATTTGTTATTCCTTATAATATTCCTTAAATCTTGATAGGACCGGTTGTCTCATTATTCATGATCTTGTGCTATTTACCACTTATAATATAATGATATTGGCACCCTAAAACTCCTTTCTTCTTCAGTTTAAGACCTTAACATAGAATCCTCTACAACTGTTTGTCTGAGGGTGACAAATTAAGAAAACTTTTGCTCACAAAGAGCTAATATCAAATCAAATGCATAACTATTTTCACACTCAAATAATCTTTAGCCCATAAAGACGTGGGTCGTGTCCTCTGTCCGCATGATTTTGCTGCAAAATGACACCACATAAATGGTGGTTACTACGAGAGCCCTTTGACCGGGTGGTTCACGATGATATGACACCACTAAATTACGATCACGGCTGCAGCCTGTAGGTTCCCCAATGACTTTGTTCTTTGAGCTGTGAAATATAGAATGTATTTGGTTAGACAAAAAGTCATATGCTAGCTAAGGTTGACTTATATTTATCTTCTTAGACAAACTCCACCCCAGGTCTATAAGGACACCTTGGACGATGTAACCCATGTGTTATTGACAAGGATCCTTCAGTCAGGTTGGGTAGACTATCTCCTCTGGCTAAGTGGACCAGGGATCGCGACAGCCCGAGATGATAGAACCATGAAATCTAGATCGGGCACGTCATCGTTCCCCCCACCAAAAGTTTTAAATATAAATGATAAATTTTATAAATCCTAAACTCCACTCACTGCTATTGTATACTCATTATTTAATGATTCATCGACTAGCCTTAATCGAAAGTGCTCTCTCAGTATTGGGAGGGGTAATTAACTATAGGGGCTTGTGCCTATAGGAAACCTATAACCATATTTAAAAAAAAAGTTCTCACCAAATGAGGATGAAATCTCTAGGTAGTGTCTTATCTATTACTCATCTACTTTCTTAAATTTTTATCGACACTTAAAACAACTCTTTTCATCCAAAAGAGGTTGGTGGCAAATTTTTGGATCCCACAAATTTCTGGCAATTCCGCTAATGATATATTTCTCTTTCCATCTTTGGCTAATCAAATCTAAGTTATAATTATAGTAAAGTATATATAAAAAATAATGAAAATGAAATAACAAATGAAAATAAAATGGGAAATGATAAGTCAAAAGCAAAAACTTAAAAGCTTTCTAAATAAAGTCTTAAGTCATTTGAGATTTTATTTAGTGCTTGTGCTTAGTATGTTCTGTCTTATTGTACCCATATATTTTTTTTGGAAGAAAGGTGATAGTGTTTCTATTTTTAATTGCTAATCTTTACCTTTGAAACTCTCGAGAATGGCTCTACATAACACATCTATCCATTACTCTGAGATGGCCATCCGCTTGGCAACGCCATCAATCTTTGGAAATCGGGCTACCATCGAGTTTGGTAGCATTGATTTTCCAAATATCAATCAAGAGCAAGTTGCTTTGGCCTCAACCTCAAGTCCGTAGTCATCTGCGCCATGTGCGGCATCTATCCTTGTTACTCTGAGAATCCTAAACGCCATCATCGGTCTTTGGAAGTCGCTACCATCGAAGTTTGGTAGCATTGATTTTCCATTTATCAAGAGCAAGTTCTTGCCTCAACGCTGGCAGTGTAGTCATCCGCCATGCGCAATCTTTAAAAAGGCCCATTGAGGTCGTGACCCCTAATGCTGCTGGGGCACCTCAAAAGAAACTTTTTATCTTTGAGAGACTCAGTCACTCAGAGACGCTAATCATGAAGAGGATTCTTGGAGGTGTCTCCTTAGTCCTCGAACAACAATCCTACTACAACCTTACCAGATGATGTTGAATCTTCTTCAGAAGCAAGCTTAACTGGAGGCAAAGAATAAAAAGAAGTATGCTAATAGTTCTTTGCTGTCGGTCACCGCAACTAACTATGGAACCAACAATGAGTGTTCCTACCTACAACCTGTTTGACAACCTTAAGTGGGTAAAATGAAATAGCTCTATTGATAAAATCAAGCAGTCCTTCTAAACCCGACAGCATCAGGCTCCAACTCCTTTTGTGAGAAAACTTGAAACCATATTTGCAAGAGTGCATTGGGTTCTCCAAGTTGCTAAGGAGCGAGGATTGATGAAAAGAAAGTATCAGGGTCCTGTTATCAAGGATGCTAGGACTGCTCCTCCAAAAAGACCTCATCCCATAATTCTGGCAGGACGCCAACCAATCCATGTCCCACGCGGTGAGCATCGAGATGTGACACTTGGATCACGTGTCTAGGAATTCACCGTCGAAAGGTCCCAGTAGAAAGACAAGCAAATATGGAGGCCTAGGCCCCAAAAAGAAATTGTCTTAGAAAAAAGACACGGTGTGACATCTAGTGTGTATTCCCGGAGATTCGCCCCAACTCAAAGTTATTAGCGATGAGAGCCTAAAAAGAGGGCCCCAAATGATAAAATATCTGATGGTAGACACCTTGGAGAATCCTCTAGGGGATCCCATTTTCAATCAAATCCATCCCATCGAGAGGAGGTTAGCTTCAATCGAAGCCCTCTAATCGAAGAAGTCTCGATTCCACACTTAGAATTGGAAGTCCATTGTAGACGCTGATCAAAAATCAGTGTCCAAAGGGACGAAGCGGAAGAGGAAGAGGAGGATGCAACAACTATCAAAATAGTGTACATGGTATAACAAGTCGGCGAGCCATTTGGTGTGCGTCAATACCAACATAGGCGTCGTACAGTAGTACCTCCCCCTCAACCTAAAGAACAATAAAATGTTCAAATAGAGGAATCATCCTCTAATTCTTCAGATACAAAAAGAAGAAGAAGAAGAAGGAGAGAGGGAAGAAAATCTCATCTTCGCAGATACAACCACTTTGACAGAGGTGTAGAGACAAATCTAGCGCCAGATGAAAGCCAAGGATAAAAAAATTGCTCAGTTGAATATGAAAATGAGTGAAATGATGATGCAGATGACTGCGATGATGCAGTTGATACAAAAAAATATTATGACAGGCTCAACACCTATCCCTCCAAATAATCATCAGGCCTCTAGTAGTGCCCACGACAATCCTCCAATAAACCTGATCTCACATATTTCAAGAGTGCAAATATAGCCCAAAGTGAGGGTTGAAGTAAACGAGTAAGCTCGACAACCTGCTTCTCAGAATGTACAAAATTCATATGAAGCCGTGACAGCCTCTCAACTCAATATTATCTTGAATGAGAAGATCAAAGCTATTATACTGAGGAGGGTGAGCAAAGGTCATCCATATCCCGCGGAGTTTAATCAAATTCCATACCCAAAAGGATATTTAATACCGAAGTTTAATCTATTTGATAGAAATAGAAATCTCAAGCAGCATCTAGCCTAGTTCAAAGCATCCTGTGGTAGCATAAGGGATAATGATGCATTATTATTCCACCAGTTTGTCAGCAGTTTGACTTCCACTACTTTCGAATGGTATGCTGAGTTGCCAAATGACTTAGTCAAGACTTTTGTTGAACTTGAAACTATGTTCGTTAAAAGGTTTGCCAACGCAATCAAGAAGATAATTATTACTGATCTCGCCCTTGAGGAAAGAAAGAAATATGAATCAGTAATTAGATATATCACGCGCTGGAGAAACATGAGTATGAAATGTGAACAACAATTAGAAGAAGTGTATGCAATTCAATTACTTATGGACAACATCGATGATAAGATGACGCCTTATCTTTGCATGGCTTCAATTATCACATTTCAAGAGTTTCTTGATAGGGTGGCTAAATTTGAGAAATTAAATTTATCACATCTGATAGCCACCAAGATAAATCCAAAAGAGGAAAAGCTCTAGATCTAAAGAAAGGTGAAACACATTTCACCTCATTTAAGAAAGATATAGGTAAGAGATTAATTTATAATATAGACAGAGAAAGGCTACCTATTTACTAAGAAAGACCAAGACAATCATTCAATCCTGCTTCACAATTCAAGCTCATACTTAGAGGTAATGATGTGCCTCGAGGCCGCTTTAGTGAAGGCGAGCGACTAAAATAGATAAAAGGAGCGAATGACTCAATGGTCCCAACCCTCAAGGAAAAGTTGAATAAAGAGTATTCTTTTAAGAGAGAAAGTGTGGCTAAACTATTCAAGCATGCACTCAAAGCAGGTCTCCAACTACTAGATGTAAAAGACCTGATGAAGCTGAACAAGCAGATAATCCTAACTATTGCCCATACTATTGGGCGCTCAGCTATCCTATTGAAGATTGCTACATATTCAAAGATTGACTAGAGCAAAATTATAGAAATGGAGAATTCAGGCTATCAGACAGTATATTGATACGTCCAAAGAAAGAATCTACAAAGGTAATCACCTCATCTCCAGTGCTATCAAGCAAAGATAAAGGCAAGGAGAAGCTGGTCGATGATGAAGGATGACAAGTTGCAGTCTCTAAAAAGACTATAAAAATGTTGAAATGATTGGGACATGTTTCAGGTATTCAGTGGAAATCACCACTTGAGCCTGAGATGAAACAAAACCCAAGTTATGGAAAGGCTAGTTCATCTCATGAAAGACAACCTAGCCAAATAGCGCAAGGGAAGGCCAAAAAGTCTGCCAAGCGAAAGATTAAATTAAAGAAAAAGAAGAAGACTTTAGCATAAAAAGTTACCAATACCATAGATGGTTGCATATTAACACAAAGGATCATCAATAATATGGATGATTATATACCACCAGCAAGACGACCCATCACACTTGCTGATTTCATTACTAATCTTCAGATCAATGAAGAAGTAGGGGAAGAAGATGAAGAACTTCCTACTGAATCTTGCTTGATGGTACATGAAGCTGATAATAGCTTAGAAGAACTCTATTTCCCAAATGAAGATGAATCAGAACTCGCCAAGTCGATAAACATGAAGAATGTAAAATTGGGCAGTGATTCTAAATCTTCTAGCCCATCATTAGGTGGGACAGAAGCAGATGCTAAAGCAACCAAGTCATTTGAAGATTTAGATGCGAAGGAAGTAGCTCAAGTACAGTTGAAAAGTGGTCGAGTGCTACCATCTCAATAGAGGAAAGATCCAATAAATAAAGATAAAGGGAAAGAAATTAAAATCAATGAAAAAGTCATCCCTAAGGATTCAAACAAGAAGCCTTCACCAAATAAAGGGATTGACTACAACATTCTATCCCATCTAAGAAAAATTTGAGCACAGTTTAGTGTATACGAAGCACTTCTGGTGATAGAAGATCTCTGTAACATCTTAATCGACGCTCTCAAAGAGCCAGAGAAATTCGAAGCATATTTCACCAAGCGCTGTCTAACGGAGACCTTGCACATTCAAGATCTTCCAGCCATCACATTTTTAGAAGAAGATCTTATGCTTAGAACTATAAAGCGCAATCATCCTCTGTACATTACAACTAAAAATGATGAAGTTATGATACCACAGATCTTAATTAATCCCAGTTCCTTAGTGAATCTTATGAACCTGAAAACCCTCAGGTGGCTATCTCTAGATGTACAACATTTGGGACGAGATAAAGTCCTGGTTTAAGATTTCAATGAAAAGGGACAGAAAACTATTGAATCATTTATTCTCCCTCTTAAATTTAGAGACCTCAACATAGAAGCCAAATTTTATGTGATCGATGCAGATACTTCATTTAGAGCTCTTATGGGTCGACTATGGCTTCATGAGTATGACATTGTCCTGTCTACATTGCATCAATGTATGAAATATTTAAAGGATGGGGAAGAATGCAAAATTATGGGTGATATGCAATCTTTTGCGGTGCATGAAATGAAAATATGTCAAGATTTCAGTTATCAGTTACTTCCTTTCGAGGGAATCAAAGCTAACAAAATAACTAGCAAATACTACATCTACTTCAAAACCCATAAAAGGACAAGTTAAAAAGAATGAAATTAAAACGAATAAAGGAAAAGAGATTATTTTAAATATTCCAAAGGATATAAAGAACTAGTCTAAAATCAATAACACTATCTCTCATTTTGGCAGTGATACTGAAGAAGAAGAGGAATGCGTTCCTTTCAAATCCAAAGATCCACATAAATCTTTGAGTAAAACACTGATTGAGGAAGATTATTTTGATTCTGATTATGAGTTTGAATCTACTTTTGAAGGCAATGTGTAATGCACCTACTTTAAAATAATCATAAATCCATCAGTAGTAGAAACTACACTCGTAGTCACTCATGTTTCTCTTCAATATTTTAAAGAAATCACCTCTTGAGAAACTCACAAAGTCGAGGAACTTGTGACCTTCTATGTACCTCCTCTCCCTAGAAAACATGGGCTAAGAAGTCTATTATATAAATCTGAGGGATGTCAAGAAGTAGGTCCTGATTAGATAATGTAGTTATCTGAAGAGGAAGAAATTATACCCATAAGGATACCAAAATATTACTCTCCAAAGTTGCAAAACCTAATGCGCAAGAATGGAGACCATGCTGGAGCAAGTAAGCAAAGGACTAAGCTCTTTGAGATGATGTGGTACCCAAAAGGTTCTCAAACCATTAGTAGAAGAAATAAGCACACTACTAAAGGCTTTAGTTTCATCCAAGATAATGGTCCACAGGAATACACTTGTTACGCTATAACAGGAATAAAAGTTGAGAGTGCTAATGAAAATGAGAATGACATTTTCAACATCAGTCTTGCAAATAATGAAGAAGTAGAAGCCAGGACAACACCTGAAGAGCTTGAAGATGGTGGGCAGGCAGCTACTTTGGATGAACTTAAAGAAATTAATCTGGGAACGAGGATCCTCATAACGCTCATCGTACTTCACAAGATAAAGTGGAAGAGTTGAAAACCTTGCTCTGTGAATTCAAGGATTACTTTGCTTGGACATATGCTAAAATGCTAGGTTTATCCCCCGATGTAGCAGTTCACAAATTAGCTATTAAACTAGATGCAATACCAGTCAAGTAAGCCTCTAGGCGAATGAGATTGGAGGTTGAAAAATAGGTAGTTACAGAAACCAAGAAGCTCATTGAAGTTGATTTCATTCGAGAAGATAAATATGCTAACTGGATAGCTAATATCATCCTTGTAAAGAAAAATAATGATCAAATTCATATCTATATCGACTTCAGGGACATAAACAAAGCATGTCCAAAAGATGACTTTCCGCTCCTTTTATCAGAACTATTAGTGGATAATACTTCAAACCATGATATATTCTCATTTATAGACGGATCATCAGGATACAATCAAATTAATACCTCATTTAGGATGTCAATCGACATATACTGCTATACAGTCATGCCCTTTGGCTTGAAGAATGCTGGAGCTACATCCCAAAGGGCTATGACATGAATCTTTGATGAGTTGATTCATTAAAATGTAGAGTGCTACGTTGATGATCCCATTGTCAAGAGTATAGATCGCAAAGATCACCTTGGTGACTTAAGGATCGTCTTTGAAAGAATTAGAAAATATGACCTTAAAATGAATCCTCTCAAGTGTGCCTTTGGAGTCTCCCTGGGGAAGTTCCTTGGTATGCGAGGAAGCTTTGGAATGATTTTTAACCTTTGTCTCCCTTTGGAACGTCGTCTTATCCAATGTTCACCGTCGCCTCACTAGAAAATCTTCTATTTATGTTTTTGAGCTCAAAAATAGCTCAAAGAGGTGGGTGATGGATTCCTTTTTGCTTTGGGGAGCTCTTGGGTGCTGAATGGTGGTAGGAGGAAGAGGCATGAAGCCTCATTTCGCCCTCCTTTTATAGTGGCCAAAAATTCATTCTTTTTAAAATTTTTTAGCTCCAAAGTATTATCATCTTGCTTGGGATGGCTGGGATGGATGATGGATTGATTGAGGACTTTAGATTTTTGCTCCAAAGTCCTCTCTTGCTGCTATATGATCAGCTCCATTAAATGTAAATGTTGGGGAGGAGTTAAATGCATGTGATGAGGAGAATTAAATGAGGTTGGGTGGAATCTTATGTGGGGGAGGATCCATGAGGAATTCAATTAGGTTCGGTTGATTTTAGGTTGATCCCAAATGGGTTTGGGTCAGGTTTGATTAGCCCCTAATGGGTCATGGCTTGGTTTCAAGGGATTTGGCTCAATTTGAATCATATGGGTCATATTGGATCATATCAAGTTATGTTGGCCAATTGGTCAAATTGGGTCAAATCAAGGCTTAGGTTAGGTTTAAATGATAATTTGAAGATTTTGGTATGATTAATTTGATTTAATTTGGCTAAGAATTGATTTTGGCTCATTTAGAATCAAATGGGTCAAATGGTTCAAGTTGACCAATTTGACCAAAATTGGCCAAATTGGCTTGGGTTATGGGTTGATTCATGTTCAATTGACTAATTGAAGATGAATGTGGTCTTTGGTCTGAATCAATTTGAATTTTGGCTAAATTGACCCTTTAGGCCTATTTGGGCTTAATGGCTCAATTGGGCTCGATTGATCAAATTGGGTTTAATTATGGCTTTGATCATATTCAATAATCAATTTGAAATGAACTTGAGCTATTTGTTGCAATCAACTTAGGTTAGATCATGATTTGACCCAATTTGGTCCTTTAGGCCAATTTGGGTCAACTTGGATCAAATGACCAATTGGGCTTAGTTTGGCTCAATTGGTGGTCAAGTCATATTTAAATATTGATTTTGGGTTGATTCAAATCATTGGTTTCAATCAATTTAATGTAGGATGAGTTTTGGCTAGTTTTGGTTCATTTGCTGGGTTTGACTTGATCAAATGATCAAGTTGACTTGGTTTGACCCAATTGATTGTAATTGATCATCCTAGGGTGATCAACAATCATGGTGGAAGGTTTTGGTGAGCTTGAGTCAATCCAATTTGGGATGGATTGGAAGTTGGCTCAAATGGGTCCTTTAGGTCACTTTGAGTCAAGTGGACCTAAGTAGGTCAATTGATTTGGTTTTTGTTCGATTCGAGTTTAATTGAACTTATATATGAGCCCTGGATTGAAATATAAATTTAATGGCAATCAATTTGGAGTCCAATAGGTTTTGGCTCAATTGAAAGTTCTAAGTCAAAAGGGCTAAGTTAGGCTTCACTTGGGTTGACTTGAATTTGGTTTGATGATTGTAGGTTTTATTTATATTTGGATAAATGATTGAATGAATGATTGATTCATGAGAAAATCCATTAGTTTTGACTTGATTTGGATAGAATTTGGCTAAGTCCAAAGAATTGGCTTAAAGGGCTTAGATTGAGTTTGGATTTGATTTTTGATATAGTATTGGTCATTTGAATTTGGATTTCATTTATATTTATGAATATAAATGAAGGAATAATTGATTTATAAAGGGATCTATTGAGTTTGATTTGCTCTAAAGGAAGTTTTGGCTAAGCTTATTAATGTGGTTCATATGGCTTAGGAAGGGTCTTAGGATTTGAATTTGATTTTGGGTTTCAATCATTTGGAGTCAATTTTGAAATTGGATTTGGAATTTGAATTTGAATTTAATTGGTTTGAGATTTGAATATGGATTTGATTTGAGAAAGTGATCTAGATTGGGTTTAGGCTATGGGATAAGTAATTTTTTTAAGCCCTAAGGCATGACTTAATCTTGGGATTAACACTTCTAAGTCTCTAGGCTTAGGTTAAGTGTTGATCTAATCACTAGATGTGTTTTATGACTAAGAACTTCTTAGTGTCTATAAATTCCTAATTCTAAGAGGATGGGTTTGAGAGCTCACTCCAAAAGTCAGGTCAACAGTGATTAATTAACTTTCTCAAATCAAATTAAAAAAAAATTTATTTTAATAATTATTAAATGCATAACTGAGGCAATTAAGGTTTAAAATTTTGATTCTCCAAATTTAACCTAAGAAAATTATTGAGACATAGGGCATCCCATACATTCAACATGTCAAATCTCAAGTTAATTAACCAAGTGATTAGAGATTAATTAAGATAATTAATTAAAATTTTAAATCCTGAGAGGTGTTAGCTCACAACCACACTAGGCAGTTGTAAGTCCAAAAGAGTTAAGATCAGTTCACTCTCTCTAGTGAAAGTACACCAATATGTCCCACTTCTCCAACTAGATTTATGTCAAGCTCTTAGCTTATACAAGTGCATTTTAGATGTAGGTTTAAAGGTAATCAACCTCTTCTTTTCTACTAGTGTAAGTCCTCACCTCTTAGGCATTTTCATAATCTTGAATTGTTGGAATCTAAGTCCTAGCCTTCTAATAAAATTTTAACTCGAATAAACATAATTTTCTCTCTCAAAAATATAAAGCCTCACTATATAATAGACTAAAGCGCTCACCAAGCTTCCTAGTATCATAAATGCTTTTTTTACTTTTTCTACTTTAGAATCCATTAAGAACTCTTCCTATATTGATTCTTACCATTTGATTTTTTAATAATTACAAATCCTTTGATATCAAAAATTGAAAATCTTTGGAGAAAATAATTGACTACTTTAATTTAGAAAATTCTTGTGAGATCCCCATTTACTAAGATGTAATTAACTATGAGGGCTTGCCTCCATAGGGAACTAAATAATTTAGGCTAAAAATAACCCTGCTTTAATTCATTTATGTAAAGCAAGGGAAAGATCTTTGATATACATAGATCATCTGCCTTAAGAGTCATTATTAAATGCTTGAGTCCATTGTAGGGTGATGTTTCTACCTTTCAAGATAGTACATCATTTCTTGATATCGTACTCGATCATTTTAATAAGTACCCTATAAGATCTATGTGAAGTCCCTATGACTCCAAATACAAACACACAAAAATATCTATGAGTAGGTTCACATAATAAGGAAATGGCTTAGTTAAATGGTGGAGCTTACTAATTAGAATTTTATACTATCACTATAGAGTACAAGCAACAAACATCTTTCCAAGCTACTAATATAAGTTTAAACTATCATAGAGAATGAAATTAATTAATGTCACAAGTTCAAAAAAAAATTGCAAGTTTGATGACAATTCCACCAATTAAAATGCTTCTTTTGTTGAAGAAATGTTATGACTGAGTTTACTCTTTCCAAGCTTTGCTCTCATACCAAATTTGATAGAAGTGGGTGTCCCTTTTGGTGAGATTAAGAAAACTAAAAAGCCATGGATCTTTAGATTAATATCTAAACATTGTTTTGAATTTTTTTTTGGTGGTATAATTAATGGTTTACATTGGTATGATAGTGAGAATACTTAAATTGGTCCAACTTGAGCTTGTTTGGTATGATTTGAAATATCACTTTAAAGAATGAGCTTTGAGAAAGGTAAATGGATAAGGAAACATGTGAATATTTAGTTTATGATATGTATTTATGAATTGGAGTATTTGGTTGGGAATGATAGGGTTTAAGAGATTATTAAGTGTAAATACCATGACTAGGTCGATCGTGACCAGTGAAGTAGAGGTATTATTGGATGAAAGAAAGATTTAGGCTTATGAAGGAGAGTATAAAGCTTAGTAGTTGATTGAAAATGATGTTAAGAAGTTTGAAAAAGGTTAAAATAAGTTACATTAGATATTGGAGGCGAGGAAAGAAAGATGTTGGATAACTAGCGCTCTAAAGGTTTGGCCACCAAGCTCTTAAACAACAAAAATAACTAAAATATTTTGTAATTTATAAAAATATATCCTTTCGTTTTAACAAGGGAGCAATTTGTAGCTAATAAAATCATCCTCACATGTCAAAAGAAAAAAATTTCAAAATATTGAGGCAAAGATGGATGGCAATATTAATGTAAGGCATTAAGTTACCTTATTATTTTATGTCATCCAATCATTTCACATATTATTATTTTATATGACTACAACCACCTCACATGTAATTCTTTAAATTTAAAATTTAAAATTTAAAACTTGGATTTTTCAGAAAGAAATTAAAAATTACATGATTTAAGAAAATAAAATCATAAAATGGGCTTTATTGGGCTAGTGGGTTAAGCATCCTCCTTTCTTAAATTATTTTGGGATTTAACTTAAGATCTAGTAAATTGATCTTAACCTCTATTTTTTTTTACATGATATTGAGATTTAGCTTGAGATCTAATAAATAGATCTTGAGCTCTAATTTCTTAATCTATATGATGTTCAACATCACTTAGTATCTTATGATTATTTTTAACCTATTATGAATCTATTGGATGAAATAAATTTCACCATTAGCCACATTCCAAGAGAGGGAAACTAACCAGTAGACTTTCTCAATGCATAATAATTCCTATAGCTATAAATAACAAACTTTAAAGGTTACTACATGGTGGCAGAATGGGTATATTATATATCAAAAATACTATGATGTAATTTTTTACTTAACCTCATCTTTTGTACCTTATTTTGTGATAAATGAAAATGCAATTATAAAAAATTGATATTAAAAGTGCATTATTGAATAAGTTTATTGACCAAGATGTCTTGAAAAGAAACTTCTAGATTTGAGAGCCATGATTATTCTAATCATATTTAATTTAAAGAAAGTTATAAATAATTTAAAATAGGCTTCATATGCTTAATATGATAAGTTGAATAATTTTTTATAGACCATAGATTTAGAAAGGTAGATTAGATACCACCTTTGATAAAGGTGATAATTTGATAATTATACAAGTGTATGTAGATGATATGTTATTTGAAAGTGCTAATGAATCTTTGTACCATGAGTTCTCAACTTTGATGTCTAAGGAATTTGAAATGAGTATAATGGGGTTTAATTTTTTCTTTGGTCTTCAAGTGAAATAGAAAAAAATAACATCTTCATTTTTCAAACCAAGTATAAAAATGAATTATTTAAAAGTTTAGCATGAAGAGATAAAAATATAGTAAAACTCTATGAGCCCATTTACAAAATTGGATTTAGATGAATCAATAAAATCTATTGATTAAAAACTTACTCCTAATAAGCCTAATATTATATCTATTATATGATTATGTGCTTGCTTTTAAGCTAATTCTAAGGAATCTCATTTAATAGTAATCAAGTGTATCTTTTATTCTTTAATAGAAACATCAATATTTGGTTTGTAGAATCTCATTTAACAACAATCAAGTGTATATTTTATTATTTGATAGGAACATCTATATTGGGTTTGTAGTATCCTTAAATTTTTTTTATCATGTGATTTGGTTGCTTATTATAATGCTGATTTTATAGTTTGTAAAATATATAAGAAAAGCACATCAAGTACATGTCGATTTTTAGGATCATCACTTATGTCTTAGCCCTCTAAGAGATTCAATTTTATACCTCCACTAACAAAATTAAGTACATAATTATAGGCATTTGTGTAGCTCTGATCTTTTGTTTAAATCAATAATGAAAGACTTTTGGATTAAGTTAAATCATAGTCTCATTAAGTGTGATAACACAAGTGCTATTAGTTTAACTAAAAACCCAATTCAACACTGACAAAGCAAGCAAATAGAGATTAGACATAATTTTATTAGGGATCATACTTTTAAAGATGATGTCAATATTGAATTTATTAGAATTGAATTTATTAGAATTGAATTACAAATTACTAATATTTTTATTAAATATTTACATGAAGATTATTTTTGCACCTTAAGAGGCATGTCTAGCATACTATATCCAAATCGTTAAAATTATTTCTTTTCTTTCTCATTAGATTGTTCTTAATATATATATATATATATATATATATATATATATATTGAAAATGTAAGGTCATTTTGCTTCTTCATCTACTTCCATTACCAACATAGGTTTGTCATCATCAAAAAAGGGAGATATTTTTAGCCCCATGAGCCTATTGACACATAATTTTGGATTTTGATGATACAAAACTTATGTTTAGAGTTACTAATATTTCATTCTTAAGTATTTTGGAAAATCATCAAATTTAATAAGTCGCAATCAAGAGCAAAACATTAAAGGTTTTATCGATTTTAGTGGTCCTTAAGATGTATTTTACAAAAATTAGATACATGAAAATTTAATTGTCAAAACATAATAATTATTCAATGCATTAAGTTCATCATATCATTTTAAAATTTTTCAATGCATATATTGATTGGTTCATGAAAATTAAATTGAACAAATAGTTTGTGTTTAAAATACATTATGAAAAATTCTTTATACAAAATTATTAATCATTTATCTCATTATTAATGCAAAAAAAAATTGTTTAATTTATCTAAAGTTATTTGTTGCATTCATTCTTAAAATACTAATAGATACAATTATTGACTTAACCCAAATTAACTCAAATTTACCCAACCAAATGAAACTTTAATTAAAGGTTAATTTATAAAAAATTAATGCTTGACATTTTTTTTATTCTCATATTTTATTTCATTTTAATTGAGCTAATTGGAAATATATTAAAATAATTAATAAACATATGCATTTAACAAATTCTTACTTGCATCTCTTTCAATAATTAAATCAATTCCATTAGCCTTTCATTAATTCCATTTTTTTATTATTGAAATTCTATCCTAATTCCTTTTAATATGAATTCAAATCTTTTTTAATATTGTTTTGGTTGTTTGAAAACATTGGAGCAAAGAGAGTTTTTCTTTTAATTGGTTCAATAAAATGATGCAAACCTACAACCTCATGCAAATTTAATTTATATTTATTAGAAACTTACCAAATACTTTCCCAAGCCATGGATCTTTTCTAGATTTCTCTTAAAATAACTTTGAAACACAATAGTTCTAATTGTTTTTTGTCGATGCATCCTTATTTCTCTCCACAATCGAGCCATAGCTTGAGGGAAGAAGAAAATTTTAGCTTTCTGCTAAGTGTGCTCTTTCAAGCAAAAATCTTTAATGTCTCTCCAAGTAATCTTCACATAGAATTTGTTGCATGTATGGGAAATGACTCTTTCAAATGGTGAAACACACTTTTGAATTGAAAACTTTTTTTTTATTGAGTACGATCTATTCCCTACAATATTTTATTTTTTGTTATTTAATCAAAATGATTATTCTGTTTTATGCACTTAATTTCCAAGTGATCACATGCTAGTTTAAAATCTTAATCATTAAAATTCTTGTGATTTAGTGTTGGTGATATCAAAATAGTTTGGGCTTAAGTTAAAGTGATTGTGTTTCTTATTTTTTCTAATTGTTCTTCTCTTGTTAAATTTATTTACTCTTCACGCTCCATCAAAAAATTGAATAAATTATGTTACTTATGTAATTTATATTGTGACCATCTCATTTAGAATCAAAAAATATTTGAAGTGTTTTTTTTAATAAAACATTAGTATGAGCATTAATTTACTTTGTTCAAACATAGATATTTTCATGTGTGGGTTTCTTCATTACTATTCATACTTAAATCAAAGATCAATACTTCTTTTCAACACACTCCAATCATATTTGTACAAAGTTGCATTTGGTAGATTGTGAAATTTAACATGTACTAAGTGTATTTGAAGTTATTTTAACTAACCACTACATCTAGACAACTGATTTTTATTGAAATAAAATTATATTTTTGATAGAATAATTTTTATTTTTTATTTTTGGTAAATTTTTTGGCATCAATATAAATTTAATTTGTGTGTTGAAATTTAATTCCTAATAAGTGTATTTGAAATTATATCAATTAATCATTGCATTCTAACCCTTACTTTTTTTTTAATAATTGTATATCATATTAGAATTAAATTTATTTTGTTGGAATTAAATTTATTTTATTGAAATAATTTATTTGCAATTGAATGCATATAGTTTTAGTTGAAAGATTTATAATATTAAATTTTAATTTCAAGCTTTACACAAATTAAATTACATATTTAGAAAACATTTTTGGGTAAAGATATATCCATTGCAAAATTCATCTCTAAAAAACAAGCAAGGCATTTCATAAAAAAATTTATTGATTTATTTATTAAAATTCTTGAAAATTTTTGTTGATTGTAAGGTAATCAAATTATGTGTTGTAAATTATCAAATTATCTGGGTATTTGCTATAAGTTTAGATTTATTATTGTTAAAATCATAAAGAGATTATATATTTTTATTTAAATTTTATCATAGAGGTCATACTCACTCCTTTATTGGAGAGTATATTATTGTTTTTGGGGTTGTACTTATCTCATTATAGTAGAGTATGGCTTTGTAATTATTTGTTGGGATGGTAGAATCACAATCATAGTGGCTAAGCATTGATGCAGGCTATTTTAGAGTTTGGTTGAATTATATAAAAATTGCTTGCTTATTTTATCTTTTACTTTTCTTCATTTATGTGTGATTACTCGTGGTATTTATCATATCAACTTAAAAAAATTAAAATCACCTAATTCTCCTCTTGTGCCTTAATCACTTCATTATCATATATGAAAGTATAAGCAAGATAAATGATGGACATATAAATAAATTAGTTCATAAATATGAGTTATTTTATATGTTGTCTAATGAATCAATTGTTGAAATGCATACAAGATTTATGAAAATTATTAATACATTACATTTTTTTTGGAATAACATACATAATTCAAGACTTGGTTTAGATGATTTTAAAATGTCTTCCAAAATTATGCGATGGAAAGTAACTATAATTAGAGAAGCTAAAGATGATCTACTTATGCACTTGATCAGGATTAAGGTTTCTTCATAACACATCAGTTATAAATGATGGCTTACAAAAGAAAGAGAAAGGGAGATGTATTACTTCGTAGGTAGATGGGTTATGAATAAAACCACCTCAAGTTTTGGTGTTGATTGTGATGAAGTAACCTTGCTCTTAAGAAGACCTAGAAGGTCTTTTATAAAAAAAAAACCAACAATGCATAAAATCAAAAATTCATAAATTTTGTATTAAGAAGTCTTCTATAGGTGAATGAATTATGATCTACCATTATAAAAAGCCTACACATGTAAGAAGATGAGTATACATAAACTAATATATAAAACTAAAAAAAAGGAAAAGAAAATTTTTTAATGAAATAGAAAAAAAAAAAGGAATCACCATAGAAAAAAAGAAGAAGAAGGCACTATGGGAAAATCCAAAATCTAAAGAATCAAGTGCAAGCTCATCAGATGAGAAGGTGAATCAATCTATCATTAACCAAATGGAGAAGTCATCTTTTACTCTCTTATGGTATGTGACTAATTTTTTTATGAAGAGTTATATATATGATACCTTTAATGAATATAAAGACTTAGAAGAAAATATAAGTCACTTTTCACTTCAAAATATTAGTATGATGATCTGAAAAAACACAAGTTTTTAGTAGAATAATGTATGCTTGTAAGAAAATAAAAAAGAAAATATTTTGTTAAAACCTATAATGGATTTGTATTTGAAATCATAAGCTCATACTTCATTTTGTAGAATACATGGATATGATTCTTTTGCACATTCACCTCATACTCACACACATCAAACTCAAAAATTCAAACCTTATGCAAATTCCAAAGTATGGTATGAATTTTGTGACAAGAATGTGTTATGGAGTTATGGCACCCAAGATGGTGGCGGGAGAATTGAGTTTTTAAGATATTTAAAAATTAAAATTTAATTTTAAACCTTAGTAGAAAAATTAAATGTAAATGATTATATTTTAATTAATCACAACAACAAAAAGCAGTAATAAAGAAATGTAAAAGTGAACACAGAGATTTTTATGTGGTTCAACCAAACCCTGAAAATCGGCCTACATTCATGCCTACCAACCCAAGCTAGGAATTCAATAAATTAAAGTTAAGATTATAGCAAATCTCCCGTACTCTCCTTCACAGGCAAGTACAACCAACATCATACTTTCCTATGCGAGCAAATACAATCCCAACAAAAAATAAGAATAAAGAAGAAAAAAGATACAAAGATCTAACTCTCAATTTAAAAAAAAATTGCACTCACAGCCTAATTATACTTATATTAAGGAAAGTGAAATAAAAGAAAGAGAGCTCACTTATTTAATATTTAAATTTGAAGTCAATGTAACAACCTGATAGAACAATTTGATGCAAGTGTGTCTTTATGAGATTTGATTTAATATAAGGATATGAAAGCTTGAAATCAAAATAATTTAAATTGTTAATTTGAAATACAACACAATAAAGAATTGAATGATAAGCCACAACAAATGTTGTATGGAAACTTGAATTAAGTAATGAACTAATTAATGTAAAAAAATTAAATCACACAAGTTAACTTGAATTCTCTTTCACAATAGATAAGATATATGCAAGTGATAAAATGATTTGGAAATAAGAAAACTTGCTAATCACTTGTATACTATTTGAAGTAACGACAAAAGATGAATTTCACGTAAGGATATATGAAAATAGAGTGAAAAAGAAATATAAGCACAAATTTTATTCAAATAAAATCAATATTTTGGCCAACTCAAGAATAAGATGAAGAATGATGTTAAGCACAAATAAAACTTGAGTAGCCTACATTAAACTTTCGGCCAAGGTATGAATCAAGGTTATATAAAAATATTAAGCACAATACAAATCAAATGAACCTTATGTAGCTTCTGCCAAGGGAGTATTCACCAATCCTCCAATTCTTTCTTAAGAAAACTTCAAAGCAATTTCTTTGTAAGAAGGAAGAGGGAGGATGATGAAGAAATTAGCACTTGAATCAAAAAGCTCTCCAAGAGGATGATGTAGCAAAATTCGGCCAAGATAGGAGGATAGATTCGTGCAACCTTTTCCAATAAAACACAACTTCAATATATAGAAAATGGATGATGAAGTTCGGCCAAGCAAGCATTTATAGAATGGAAAATTAATTTGGCGACAACTTGAATTTTGAATTCAAAAGCACATGATGGAATTCTAATGGATCGGCCAAGACAAAGTAATGAATAATGAGGATCCTTAGCATATTATATATTAAGCTAAATTGGAAGGATATCAAGGTGGCTCATGGTTAAATCATGAGAGGGACTCCAAGCAAGGAAATTATTCAAATTTGAATGGAGACATTTCAAACATATGATGAGAGGTCCAATCAAGATTTCAAAGGATGATCTATAGAGAGAGAGAGAGAGAGAGAGAGAGAGAGAGAGAGAGAGAATTATGTAATTAATCATATCATTCAAATAAGATCTAATTCAAGCAATGGGATTTTCAGCCAAGGGTAGCAAAGAGATGGAAAATAGTTTTGGAAGGAATTTGAACTTTGAAGCAATCAATATAAGAATTTTTTTTTTAATTTGAACATGTATGATTCGCAAAATCAATAAGATGAATTAATGAGAATAGAAAATAAAATTTAATTTAGAATTTCAATCAATCAAGAGCCAATTTATTTTATTTGCTTAGAAAATAATTTCCCAAAACAAAAGTGGTCAAGCTCAATTCCAAGTAGGGATTCAATTTTAATTTAATGCATGATATAAAGAACATATGATGAATCAATTTAAGCAAGATTTAAGAGATAATAACATGGATTAATTTACATAAAATAAATGCAAAAAAATCAATATAATTTTTGGCCAATTATTAGTTTTCATTAATAGGATGATCTCAAATCAATGTATTTAATTAATTCAAATACAAGATGATTAATCAAAATATTTTTTAAGTAATAAACATTATTTAAAATAATGTAATTTTAATTTAATTAGGGCCGGCTAGGTACTTTCCAAAAATAGATTTAATAAAAGGAACAGATATTAAACTGAAGTAGATTTGAATTCAAATTTAAATTAACTTTAAATAATTTAATTAAACTTCAATTAGCTAAAATAAATCATGCTAGGGACGTTCTAAACATTCCATCAAAGATTAGAGTTAATTTTGCATGTATATGTCATGAATTTTGTAATTTAAATTCAAAACAATTCATATTCAAAAACTCAAATTAATGAATTTTTAAAATATGAAAATTGAGAGAATTATATAAGAAACATTTTAAATAACTCTCACATGATTTATTATCTAAAATTCAATAAAAAATTCGGCCAAAATACTATGTGGATGATAAGGATGATAGAAGAGAGAGATAGAATAATAGGAGAGAGAAAATATAATAATAGCATAATTCTAAAATAATTTAATTTTCATGCAATAAATATATCAATACAAATTATGATTAAGCATGGAAAAGATTTAATGAATTTTATAGTGAATTTATCTCGTTTAAGCACATATTAAATGAAACTTAACTTAGGCACTTAGTTCATATTATCCAAAATGAATAATTCAAGGAATAATTGCAAATATGAAATATAGAAAATATGAATAATTTTAAAATGAATTATTTTTAAATGAATGAATCATTTATTTTGTTTTATTGAGCTATTCATTCTCCTTAATATTGTGATTCCTAGAAAATTTTCACTCAGTTCAAGTCCAATAGCTTTAGCTTTCCGAATTGACTGAAGAATTTGAAGTTGGAGAATTTTCCTGCATACTTGAATTTAAACTAATTAGTGGGATTTAAATATATATTTGTTATCATCAAAATCAATTTCAAATGAGTTGAGGCTCATGAAGTCAACATAATGGTCACATTTTATCTAATTGTTATGCTTATAAATCTTAATTTCATACACATTTTACATTTATATATGTACTAAAAGGTGCAACACTGCACAACATAACTTCTTTATTTCTCATTCATAATGTGAAAAATATAATAGGATTTTAAAAGTTTACCTGTGTGTGTGTGTGTTTTTTTTTAGTAAGAATGCCTTCAAAGCAAAATTAATGAAGGCATATGGTATTTCGATAGTTGTGGTTCAAGATATATGATGGGAGATAAGGAAAAATTCATTATGCTAAAACCTAACAAATAAAGATTCATGGTTTATGAAGATAATAAAGATTATTAGTATTTGATCCATTTATAAAAACTATTTCTCTTTAGATAAGGTTTTTCTAGTAGATGATTAAATCATAACTTAATATCCATTAGTTAATTTTATGATATAGAATTTAATCTAACATTTTATGCATCATATTATATTACTAAACATAATAAAAATATTTTAAATTTGGATTAAATAACTAGAAACACACACACCAGAAGAACTTTAAAATGTAGACCAAAAAGTTTTTGTAACTGAGTATTTTAATAATTTATATTCATTAAGCATTAATCTACTCAATTCCTACAAAACCATTCTATATGGGTATTTTAAAAATATATATATGTTTAATTCCATTTTCAACATAATTATTATTAAATAATTTATTTTAAATTTCTCCAATATGTTCTATTTGAATTATGTTAATCAAATAGCCTTACTCTTATTGAATATTTTTGAAAATGTTTTACAATTTTTAAAAGCATTATATTTACTTCTAAAAATAAACTCTAAGTACATATTAAAAAATTATTAATAATCATAAATCCATAACCATATAAACTAGTAGTGCTAATAAGATCGAACAAATCTATGTACAATAATTTTAGTAGTCTTGAAGTATAAATAACATTCTTACATCTAAGAGATTGTCTAACGTGTTTAGTATAAACATATGCATGTCAAATATAATTAGAATGAAAATAAACTTTATATCTAAATCAAGTTTTATAATTTTTATTAACTGTTTGTATATTGATATAACAAAATCTCCTATACCATAACCAAACAACATTATTTAAAATAAAATCTTGTATATATGTCCAACTAATAAAATATTTTTAACTCAAAACTCAAACCAAACAAACTTCTAAAATTCTCCATATTATTTCATATTAAAATGATATTTTTATCTTCCGAGCAAGTATATCATTTTATATCTCTTATTCAGATACAATAAAATAAAGACCTTCCTTATTCTAGTCTTCAAATTCACTATAAATTTTTTTTTTTCATATTGATCACTAAGATAAGTTTGATTTCAAAATTTGTGGGTTATTTCCCTTCAAATTAAATTTTCCATAGTTTGGTTTCTATTTGTGCATAGAATTTTAAGTTGATCCAAAGAAATATACTTATAGAGAATACTTTAATAAAATAATTATGCAAGGGACTTTACAAAATAGTACATCCATAGTAATCCATGAGACATTCTTTAACTTTTTGTTCTAGTAGAAAATAAAGCTCATTTTCTTTATTTGTTATTGAATTCAAGTATATTGTAGTAAGGAGCTACATTTCTCAAATGTTATATTTTAAGCAACACCTTGATTTTAAATTCTTAATGGGTATTATACCCATAATGTGTGATAGCATGAGTGTCATGTGTATAAGAATCTCATATAGCATTATTGGACAAAATATATAGATATAAGTTATCATTTTACATGTGATCATGTGTCTAAGGTGATGTGGAAACACAATTTTATTGGCACGGAGAATCAATTGATGAGCATCATTATAAAACTAATAATTCATGATAACTTTAGTATATTATAGGACAATGCTGTGAATCATTGAAATTGATTGTGAACTCATTTTTTCATAAATAGTTTTAGATGTATTATTGTATTTTGTATTTTTTTTTTAACATTTTGTTCATAATTCACTTGTGCTTATTTTATTTTGTGCTGATTATTTTATTTATTATCTTTTTCATAATTGATTTTAATGTTTGAGTTGTTTACAATGTTTGAAAAATCATTTAAAGCAATATACAAAAATGCTATATATTTTGATGATCAGCAATCAAAATATGGAATTAGAGCATAAGCATTATATAATCACATTATATGAATCACTTTGTAATATATGATTCTATTTGTACTATCCAAATGGTCAAAATTATTCTTATAAATAACATTAAATTAACTATATTTAACCAAGTTAAATTGTGTTATGCGATCGATGGCATATCATATAACTGGTCTAAGTTAAATTAGCCATGTTAAGAGCCATTGGGATGATCACATAAATGCACTAATTATATCATATAATAGATATTGAGTAGTACGATTTTATATTACACATTTTGCCTATCAAAGGCACTTGCATCTCAAATCACCTCTCACCCTTTCTCCATCTCCTTAATTTACTAGTGCATGCATGAGACAACTTTACAATCATGTCTATTGAGTGATTGCAAAGCCTAAGTGATTCATCAAAGCCAAAGAATAAATCCTTACTTTTTTAATAAAGGAGAATAAAGTGGTGTATGAGATGTATTAGAAATTTTTAGTCTTGGATTCAAAATTAGTACTCAAAGAACGTCTCTTTTATTCCATTTATAATCTCTTTGTTTGTTCTACCCTTTAATTCCATTTCTCTCTTACTTATTCATATCACTTTAAGTTATGATTTGAATTGTTGCCAACTTGATCATAAATGTCAAACACACCACTATGATATTTACGTTGTTTAGTTGGTAGGTCAAGAAAACTAATCAAGGTCTACATAACTACCTTCATATGTATAATACTAGTGTAAACCACCATTGCTTTCACCATTTCCGCAAATTATAATTGGTCTAGTGTAAACTAAGTTCCTTATGTAATCCACCTCCAAATTCAAAGTTAATATACTCGTATAAATTGCCTATGTTATCCAACAAGTGATTTAGTATAATCTCATTCTTGAAGCTGATAATCATATCAACATAACACCACGCAAACACCTTCTAATGTGTGAAATTGATATTCTGAGATAATAAAATTCTCATCTCTATTTACAACATTAAGGTGAACCATTAATTGAACATGTTCTTTGTCAATTTAATATCCTATATTTTTTATATCAACTATAATATCATTTATCCAACACTATCCAAACACATCCTACCTCTATTTATCAGCCATTAATTCCATGTTTTCTTTAGTAACAAAACCTAGTTGTCTAAGTTGAAGATAATTTTACCTTCAGGTTGTCTAGATTGACCATATTACATAAAAGAATATGTTATGGTATATTCATCAACAATAGCATGATGAGAATAAAATCTAGTTTCATGTTAGTTAATTTAGATATGTGATTACTAATGTCATTCTGTAAAACCCAATTAGGGCTTCACGAAAGATTGAGTGATAATGAAATTTTTTTCTGCACTTATATATTTCTTCTTCTTTATACGTCAAAAAGAGGAGAAGAATGTGAATGTATAGTTGTGATGGTGTTGTTATTTGTATTTTAGTAGATTCTCTTTATTTCGCTTTAGAATATTGTATATGTTTCTTCATGTTGTTTGTGTACTTATTTCCTTATAATTTCATGCAAAACAAATTCAAATAAAAAAACATAAAATTGTATGCCTCTTTACTTCTATGTTAGCTTAATATTTATTTGTTAATTAAATTTGGGATATATTAAAAAGTATAAACTTAAGGAAAGCCTAGTAACCTCAAGAGTTATGTACACAATTCAAGTATGTTGGCCATCATCTAAAAGGGGGAAATAAATAATTGTTAGCCCCATATGTCATAGTATTTTGATGGTAGAAAATATAACTTAGTAGACATATGTTTTTATTGATTTATTTTTGTGTAGGTTTTTTAGTATTAGTGTTATAGGTAAATATAAAAGGGAATTCATAATATTAGATACATTTCAAGGAAGACATACAAGACTCAAGATTATCCATGGTTTTAAGTTAGCAAAGAATGTGAGTGAACAAAGCAAGTGTAAAATTTTGTACTTTAAAGATGATTATTTTATTTTTATAAGTTTTTAATATATGTGTTCAAATTTAAAGATTAGAAGATATTACACATAAGCTAAAATTAAAATTTTATTAAAAAAAACACTAATAAAAATTGATCAAACATAATCATGCTATATAATAAAGATCATAGTATATGACATGTCGTAATCTAGATTTCAAGATATGATAATTTTATATTTATTATAGATTTTCAAAAAAATATTAATTGCACTATACAATGAGAATAATATTGTATGCTTAGTATTAATCCAAAATTCTACCTCTTTAGTTTTATAAATTAAGTTAATTTAAATTTTAAACTAATCATACTAGATGATAAGTATTATATTGAATAGTAGGTTTGTCAAAATAATTTAATTAAGAAACTAAAATTATGATGAGATATAATTTTGGTTGAACTAATCATATTATATGAAATAGATAGAATTATGTGATATTTTAGTAATTTTTTCTTACTTAAAATTAAGTCTTTTTTTAAACAACTTAACATAAATACTTTTTTTTATTCTAAAATATTAGAGATAAAAAAAATTAGACAGAGACATGGGAAAGATGTTTTAGGGAGAAACCTTTTTTACCTTCAATTTTAAAAAAACTAAATGAGATATCTCTATAAGATTATGTACTTCAAACTATTTTTTTTCTTTTTATAATACCATATATTCTTTGAAGTTGTATTTGTTGATAGTAAAAAAAATTATATTTTGCATTTATAAGAAACCATTGGGGTGTGCAAACCCTGTTTTGATGGATTGGTTCTGAAATATGTTAAACCAAACTGTTTTAATACTAGAATCTAAAAAAATTGATCAAAACCAAAATTGTTTTTGAATTTTTGTTCGAGTGAGGAAAAACTAAAAAAGTAAAGATGTAAATTACTATAGTAATTCTTTATCAATGAATTGCGCCACATTATCAAATCATGTCATGCAAAATCGAGTAATTCTTTAGCAAATAATTCCAACAAGAGACAAACCTATCATTGAAATGTTTCCTTTGAGATGTAATTTCCAAAAAAATATGAAAAAAATGATTTATTAGTTATTTTTGAATTAATCTGTTTAATCAAATTAAGATAATACATAACTAAATAGGAAACTAAGATAGCTAAATATTACCAATTCTAAAACTGAAATCCAAAAAAAAAAATGTAAAACTAAACTGAATTAGAAAATTCAGTTTTGTTCAGTTCAATTAATTTTATCCAAAAATGCACACCCCTAGGACCATTATGGCCTTTAAGAGCTTGCAATTATGGTTATATAGTGGGCTAGAGTATTAGCTCTATACTTGGAGAGAAAGAAAGATGTAGAACTTCTCCAATACCTATTAAGGAAAGGGGCTTACCCACCTAGCGATGGATAAAGGAGAGAGTAGAGGACTCAAGGGTATGGACATAGGCTGGTGTGCCAAACCACAAGAAAAATTGATTTGCACTTATTTTCTTTCTTTCTTTTTCTTTATTGTATCACTACTTTTACTTTTCATGCTCTTACAGTTATATGACATGATAGAAATTAGAATAATGGTTTATCTCTTACATGGTGAAATGCTTAGAATGATATACTTATTTTGTTTATGATCTTACAAGAAAATAGTGATAAGAACATATGTAATTACTTGTAAAATTGTTTGTTGTTTACACTACTATTTTAGAAATATTTTGCTATAATAATATCTCTCATTTTTTATTGAAAAATAAAAGGGTAAAAAATATTTGTTTTGTTTATTTTTCCTATATTTAAATTTTAAAATATTCCAAGCTTTCAAATTTATTTCAGGTTGAAAATCACATACCAATTCACCCCTCCCCATTTTGGGTGTGCCTTACACTTCATATTTTCTAAAGAATCCTCTTCACTTTGTTGAAAGCTAGAGAGGTGGGAAGAATCATTAATGATTATTTAGTACAAGATTAATTGTTTGATAAATAGTCTAATATGCTTAATAGAGATGTCAAGGTCTGATAAGTGAAAAGTTTAGTTAAATTAGCATGTATTTTAAGTAAATACTTTATTATTTTATGATTTAATTTCATAACTTAATTGTCTATGATAGAAAATCTGTTATTGAAATAAATGCAAAAAAATTCAGAAATTGCAGAAGAAAAAAATGTGTAGAAATTGAGAAGATAGTGTTGTAGTGCCGAGCTACTAGACTCAATGCCTCGACACTACATTACAACGTCGAGGTGCCAAAATTATAAATTTGAAGCCAAAAATTAGATAGCACAATGCCTAGTATAGAACCAGATTGAGAGGTGCTAAACCCAACTAGAGTAGTTTAATGATAGTTGTGATAGTTTTGAGTAGTTTTTGAGGTGGTTATGGCAAGAGCATCAAGGAACTAGACTAGGACTATGTCTAAGCTATATATAGAGGACATTTCCAAGGCAAAAGGGATCTTTTTCCAGACTTTTTCATTCTTTCTTATTTTTCTTGCCAATAGGGTATGTGAGATTGTAGTGACAACACTTGGAGAGTGACACTCCAAGTGTTGTGTCATATGTGTGTGTGTGTGGAGTGTGTGAAGGAGGTCACAATCAGAAGATCAAGGAGAAGGATACAAAAAGAGAGAATTTATCGGTCACTCTTTTCTTTTTCTTCTTTCCTTTTCTTGTATTTTCTAGTATTTCCTACATATATTTGTATTGTGTTGAGTTTTATTTTCTAAAATATTGAACTAAGTATGTTAACTCTGAATTTATATGAAATTTTGAGATGTTTGTATTGTATTAAACATTATTTGTGGATTAATATAAATATATATATATATATTTGTGCTTTGAATGAAAATGTGTTTTGCTTCTTTCCATGCTTCATTAACTTGTAATATGGCCGATTACAATGTTAAAAATCAATGTGATCTAGAGATATCAACGGAATCCTAGAAGAACAAGTATGAAAATAACCATTAAATATATAATTATTTTTAGGATTTGCAATCAATTAAAGAGAAATATAAGAAAAAAATCAATTAAAACTTGTTTGGCACTAGGCAAAAAACTAGGTAAAGGGATTAGTTTGATTATACTTTTCTAAAGGTAGAGAGTATAGCAATTTTGCTCCTGGTTGACATTACATGTTTTAAATTAATCCACCATATAGTTTAATCTAATACATAGTATAAAAGATTCCATAAATTCAAAGCACTTATTTTAAAATTAAGAAAACATCTAGATATTTTCTAGAAAAATATAAAAATTTGTCATTTATTATCTTGCAAAATAGTAGATTGTGATTTTAATTAAGCACTTGAATTTTGTTGGATAAAACTAAATTTTAAAATATTAGTACTTAATAAAATTAATATCTGGTTTTGCTTAAATCCTAACGATACTCTAATCATTCTATATTACTTGATTTGACACATGCACTTACATAAAAAGGTAAAACCACCAATCAAGGCTATACTGGAAAAAATGTACAATTATGTATAGGATTGACTCTTTAGTGTTATCAAAAAGAATCTAAAAAAGGAGTGCCTCAGAGGCCCTTTAAATGTGTATGATGGTTTTATAGTTATGGTAATCCACATCTTTGTAAAATCTAAAATGACCCATCATAGAAGTCTATAATTAATAGATTGAACATAATCAAAATGTGGTATCATATAATAGCATTGGTGAAAAGAGAATGCTTTAGAATTTTTGAGAAGAACTTGATTAGAGTGCTCTCCCCCTAATGAGGAACTCTTCTTGAACCAAACATTAGCCATGGTTGTAGTAAGTCATACCATTGAAATGAGATGTAAGTAATTTGTTATGACAACTATTATGTTATGATCTTAAGGTGCTAAGTGAGTTGAAGTGTAATGGAGTTCTTTATTTTAAATAGAAAGGGTAGAATGACATCTTGTATGAATGGTCACCTTTTGATTTTTCTTGACTTGGCCAACTCTAACTTATACTTGACCTTAAAGGATGTGACACTAACAAATTTATGTTGCAATGGTGCTTTCCAGCATTTTTCATGCAGGAGATGAAATATTTGAGTTTGAAATTCCTTGATCCTATGAATAACATCATTCATGGATGCACTATAGAGCATTCGCCAACCCTATTAAACCTGCCAAACAAGAGAAGAGTATAAGCCTAACATCCTTCATAATCTCATTTAATGACTAACTTTTAGAGTAATGGGATTTTGTTCTAAAAGCTCCATTATTACAATTATTACACTTGTATGCCATTCATCAGGTGTTCAGAGAGTGCACAATAAAATAGTGAGATTATTTTCCATACGTAATACTAAATTATCACAATAATAGAATATTTCTTAAGGTAAAGGATGAGTTTATCATCTTAGTATTACACGAAATTACAACACACATATAAAGAAGTAGATTGTAGCTCACAAGAGGCATTAGATCTTTTATGAGAAAAATCTTAAAAATAAAAATCATGATGCGATTCAATTAAAATTATTTCACTAGATAAATTATTAATAATAATGATTTGTCATTCCATGTCACCAAAAAAAGGTGGGATTATAAGATAAAGCAATAGTAGTGAAGTTGATAACTAAGATGACAAGCATTAGATCCAATTGGCATTAGGCAATGATAGATAGTGGACTTCAATAACGATCAATGGTAGGCATTAGTAATGTTAAGTGATGGTCATCAATGATGAATGTGGAGGATGGGCATTAGTATTGGACAATGATAAGAAACATCGAGAGTTGATAGCACATGTATCAAACCTGGACATTGTTGGAAAACTTTGGCAATGATCATTGAAAGGCATTGGTTGTTGGAAAATAAAGTCTCAAAACTCTCCTGTCCGGGATCCTTCTTGAATGTCTTAAAGTATGTTATATTTTCTAAATTTTTTTGTAGCAAATATTTGGTTATTTGACCATACACTCTCTGAGATTATCACAGTTGATCCTCACTAAATATGTAATATTTTTTTGCATATTATAGTGCCTTAATGATATTTATATTAAATAATTTAGAATTATTTATTTTTTTCATCAAAATGCTCATTGTAATTATAAGCATACAAAATTTGAAGGTTGTTTCAAACTCTCTTTTAGCCTCGTGAAGTTTTTAACTATACATATATGTGCTTGTTCAAATATTTTTTTCCTATAACAAGCATTGCTATGTATAGTCCCTTGGCATTCATAATAGCAACAACTTTTAAACCATTTAGACAAGCCATCAAGGAATAAATAGAATAACAAATATGGAGATCTCTACAAGGAACAAATTTAGAGTATTTATTAATCTAAAGAAGAGATGATCAATGCTAACTTAAATCCTCCCAAGTAGCGGTTGCACAAAGTTAGCTTTTGTTAAAAAAAAAAAATTGGATTGAAGAAGAGTGAAAGGAATGAATGAAATGAAATCCAATTTAAGTAGCTGATCATGAATTAGCCAAAATTGATTTTATTCTTGAACTCCTTTTTTCTTATTTTCTTGCGCTCAAATTCCTAGCTTTCAAATAGAGTCCAAGGGCTTGTTTGTTTTTACTTTTTTTACTTTTTATTTACTTAATTTGGTGTGCAGCTGCTGTGATGTGAAGGCAGCAGCTAAACGGCATTTCGAAGTAGTTTTTACCTGTTTTTCATCTAAAGCAGTGGTGTGAACCAACTTTCTGATAGTTATTTTGAAAAGTTGTGTAAAATGTGTAGCATGCAAAATGTCAATTTTACACCTGATGTTCTATTTCTGAGTAGTGAAATTTATAAGAACCCCAATTTATGAGAGGACTTTGTGCATCTTAACTAAACTTTAACATGAAAATATTTTTATAATAAAATTTGATCATATATTATAAAGATTAAAACATTAATAAGCACAAGCATCCACTTTCCGCAAAAGAAAAGATGTGCAACAATAAATAATCTTAATTTAAAAAATCAATTAAGATCATTTAAGAAATCAACCCACCATCCTTAGCTCAATTGACATGGGCAAGCATAGCTGCCCGCATTCGATTCCTTATCGAGAGCATACCCACGGGCAAAAAGTGAGCTTAACGATGGGTAAAAATTACAACTAAATTGATTATTCATACTGAAGAATATTCAAAACGAAATGATGGTGAGACACCCGTCATCAAAAAATATTTTTTAAGAAATCAATACTTTTTTCAAGTTTCTCATCAGATCATGAATACGACAGTACAACCACTGGAGTCCTGAAAGTAAAAAAATAAAGCTGAACCGAAAGAAAGGAAGGTATTATTACGATGGTTTTAGAAGGAAGTATCCTCTGGCTGCCAAATACAAGATGATGCTAAGCTCTATCTACTAAACCTCATGAAACAGACATCACTCTGTCAAACCAGAACTCAACACCAACCTTGCTAGCTTGCAGGACCCACAAGCACGCCCTGAGCAGACCCTTCCTTCCGGCCGCCGTCATCTTTGGTCTCATTGTCCGATCTTCTCATCTTTATCTTGTGCTTCAACTCAAACTCGATAACTTCCTTTTTCTTCTTCTCCAAAGCTTCGTTAAGCCGTGCAATCACCTCCTGCAAGCCCTCCTTATTGCGTTGGACTGCAGGTAGAACCTCCTTTACAGTCCTTTCAACCAACACCCCACCAATCATGCGAAAGCAACGCCTAGAGGGGTCCAGTGGCTGTATTGCTGATCACAAGGGAATGCTCGCTGGCCTCCATTTCCAGCTCAGTTATCTTTGAGTATAACTGGTTTATCTCAGAGCGCATTGTCGCGTATATATTGGCAATTGCTTGTTCGTTCATTGGTTCTCTGTTGTCACTACTGGTTTTGCTTGCCATCTTCCGGACAATAAAAAACAAAATTGCCTCAGCTATTGACCTTCCAACAAAATGTATTCATGTATGAGCCATGTGCTCTGGGTACATTTTATAATTACATGTTAAAATTAAACAAAAAAAATTTAAATGCATAGATGAATATTGCATTCATGTATTCTCTCTCTCTCTCTCTCTCTCTCTCTCTCTCTATATATATATATATATAGAGAGAGAGAGAGAGAGAGAGAGATAGATTGATATGGTTTCCAATAACATCAATATCCTCTAATATCCTGATATTCAGGCATACTTCTATAGCTTGAATGCATAGATGAACGCAGATATATTTAAAGCATGTGGGTGCCTATGCAATCAAATCAGACATAAAAAAGAACATCTTTTGAACTTTACAAGTTTGACAAGGATTGAATATTATATATCAGAAGTCTTCTATTTTTGTCAGTGCATGCACTCAAATATGCAACTAAATTTAAATGAAAACATACATGAGCATCAATAAATATGATTAAGAATTCACACATATTCAAATTTGCATTTCACAGATCCATAATTTAGACAACTATTTAATCCTTTAGATAAAAAAAATGAAATTCCACAAAATCCAAATAGAAGCATCAAAATGAACAACATTTATTCAGAACTCACAATGCAGTCAAAAAACATATAAATAAACCAAGGACGGGATGTATGCTGTCAGAAAAGGAAACAAATAAGTTAAACCAACAAAGTGTGAACTACAAGTTAGCAATAGGAAGTCGAGTAAGACGGGAAGGAATGCAAAGGAGCCCAAAGATGGGAGAGAAGCTACAGATTGAGGAGATCAAGGACACTGCAGAAGGTAGATCAGACTAAAGAAAAAGAGAATTGGTGAAAGCTTAAGGGATGAAGGTGGAAATCTCGCAGCAAACAACCTAATTAAGTCAAGCGTATACTTCTTTTAGAGAAATTCATGACTAATCACCTATGAACCTAAGTGTTATGCTTTGATTATTCTGGTTAAAGTAAGTTTGTGTCTTTTTGAAATACTAAACGTTTTGAGATGCTAAAACTCAGTTTCAAAAGACACTATTCAAACATCAAAATTAAAATTCAAGCCTCAAAGAAAACGCACTAAAAAAGCTCTCCCAAACGAAGCCTAAGTTTCCCACCTTATAAGTTATCTTTGGTATCTACCATCCATAGTGGACATGATAATATTTTCAATAGTAGTTTAGGGTAAAAGTTAGGATAACTGGCTAGAAATTATGTTAATGACATGATGAATACGAATTTTAAGGATGTAGAAAAGAATCGAAGATAATGGTTGACAATTCATGATATAAAATCAAATTAGATGAATTAAAGGTTAGATTAATGACATAATTTTTATGATTTGCAACTTATGGCATTTCTCTTACTACACTGCATGACTTCATATAATCCAATTTTTCTAGTAGTTAATTTACTGAGGATTAATTTAATAAAATTTTATAAGATTTAGATGAGGTATTACCCAATCATCTAATTTAAATTTCACATATCTCAAATTCACATCTTCAATAGACTTAGAGTTGCCATCATTAAAAGTATGTTTTTTGCAAATACTTTCATGCAAATCATGCAAATAACCAATAAAAAAAACTGTCATTTAAACCTTGATAATGCTGAAAAATTAATGTACTTCCTAATAATGGCTAATAAAACACTAACTAATTCCTAAAGGAGATCAGAAAAAACTTATAATTGATTTTTACTAACATTCTAAAATAGTATCTAAGAAATAATAAATAAATAGCAAAATTTTAATGCATTTAAGTGTATTGACAACCTCTGTTAAAAAAATAACCCAAATCACTTAAAATATTAGTTGCAATGAATTAGGCAAACAATAGGTTAGACCAAATAGAACAAGTTTAAAATTTCTAAGTTTCCTTTATGGCAATCATTATTAATAAATCATTTAAAGTATTGAAGCAATTAACTCCCCATAAACCTCTTATTATAAGTTTTTTTATCATGAAACTAATAACCAAAAATTAAATGAATATCAATTTATCAATTCGTCAAAGGGATAATTTTTGATAATTCATTAAAATTTGCATTATCAAATTGCCCGAATGATTTATTAACAATAGCCATGAATTGTTCAGGTTACATTCAAAGATATGCAATTCATATTAAAATTTTAGATTCATATATGATACCATATTCAATTTTTATTCTAGACTCATTTGAACTTTTGTTCAAGTATAGGTTTAAATTCATGAACACCTAATATTGGTGCAAATTTAGTTTCAATAATATCAAATGTAGATTCATATAGTAACCATAAAACTATTAGAAGTATATTCATGGAATATAATTTCCTCAATAAGATCAACTTTGACCATGCATGATTTTTTGTGTTAGTAAATTTAACAAACTTTAGATGTGATAATAATACCTTTTTACAAATATTAATCATAAATGATGCAATCTTAACCGTAGGAAAATTATAATAATTCTAAATCTAAATCTCCATATAAAATATCTTGTAGCAGTTTGGATGAACTATAGCTTAATCCATCTTTAATTTCTTTCTAAAGGACCTATTCGGTTGGGCCTAAACTATGTTAAGATAAGCTAAGCTAGATTATGTTAGGCATATGCATTAAATAAGTTTAGACCATTTGGTTAAGATAAGGTAACATAGCTGGGATAAGTTGAGAGAATTATTTAACTGCATTTTGTCTTAAGTTCAATTCCATTACTCATCATGTCGCTCCAATAATTACATAAATATGAATTGATTTGCTATCAAGAGAACATAACTATGATTATAAAATTAATTATGATTAACTTAATGAACTTTCTTTCCACTTTCATTTAATTTACTTATTTATAAAAAAAAGCATAATTATAAAAAAAGCACTTGAAAAGCTAAAGCTTACTTATTCCAAAAACACAAAGATCATAAAAGATACATTTAATTATGATTATAAATTTAATAATAAATATATTTATTTTAACTAACTTTAATTTTACTAAATCATCATAAGAGATGCTTACACTTCCCATCCATGATTTTATCTTTTGGTATGCATAAACCATTTTTTTAATTGGTATTCATAAACCTTAAGCTAAGATAAGCTAGGCTTAAAATATCAGCTTAATGGACATCATAATTAGTTGTTTGGTTGATATTTCAAAGCTTAAGAAACTTAAATCCCAACTAAACGGGCCTTAAATTCTTTAATAAAATAGATTATAATAATAATATATTAATATAAAGGTAAAATAGTAGTTGACTATAAGACTTCTAAATCTTAAATAATACCCAAATACACTGTATTCACCTTGTTTAAAGTTCTTAAAAGGATCGTATAGCTGGTTTCATATACACATTAAATGATAACTATTTTTAAGTGAAAGTTTTGTATCAATTCATATAGAATTAGTAGTACACTCTACCAATAACGACACATATACTATTAATTTTATTTTAGCAAATTCAACTATTTGAAAATTGAACATATTGGAACTTTCAAAAAAAAAAAATCTTCAATGTTATATATTAAATTTAAAGTTTCTCTAAAAGTATTTCTCTCATCAATTGTATAGAGGCAATTCTGAACCTCATAGCAGCTAAAGCTCAATTTGTCTATAATTATAGCTTAACCAATAATAATTAAATTATCCCTTATGTTATGTTGTGAATGGCCTAGTTATATCATATGAATAGACATTAAAATACAACCTTGGGCTGATGTAATATCTAATACAATACATCATAGGGTGTCATGTTTTCAAATGAATATCTACAATGTGATGCACAACATGTGCACATGTTCATGTTCAAAGTTCACAAACCCTTAATTTAGATAAAATTCTGTTCCTTTAGATGAAACTTGAAATTATGCAAAAATTGCTCAAACAATAATTTAATAACAGCCTATTGGATATAGATACTTAATAGCATGAAAATCACATGTTTGATTGGAACTCACACATCAATTGCAAAAAAACATTTTGTACCATATTTAACAATAACCAATCAAAATACAAAGCAAGCACTATAATTAAAGAATAAGTAGGAAAGAAATTATCAAATAATAAATCCCTGCATCACACCAAAATAAAGAAATAAATTCACCCTGAAAATATATAATCTCCAATTGCATCAGGTTATAAAGAATTATATGTAACCAACATCCAATGAAATTACAAAATATAAAATAAAACTAGAATATCTAATAAAATATTGCTGTACACTTTAGATACCCTATTTAAAATCCTAAACTTTCCCCTTAAAATCAACAACTCTATTTGAATTGATAGAACCATTAAGATTGCCTCACAATCACAACTCAAGTATCACAAGAAATGAAAGTCTCATTACAAATGACTCCATAAAGGACCACAAACAAAACTTGCAAGATGGTAGTGTACAGGCTGCAATACCAAAACTACAGATAGAAGTGCATAAGACTCGTCATCAGAAGAACTCACCTATAGCAAAGAAGTTGACAATTGAGCAAACAAATAAAAAATTAAAGATTGAATTGGGTGGTTGGAAAAAGAAATAAAGAACTCGAACTAAAAAACCAAGAGCTATAAGTTGGCAAAAAAATCAAAAAATAAAAACATGAAAGAGTGAGAAGGGAGGTGGGGGATGGAATTGTAGGGACAAAGGAGCTTGACAATGTCAGAGACAAGAACATGAAGAAAACAAGAGATAGAAGTGAAACAATAAATGTTAAAGAGGTAAAGGCAAAATTATCACATTACCCCCTTCTCTCCCTCTCATCTTCATGAGAAGAACTATTTACATATTTCTATTTACAGTGAGGATAGCCATTTATATATTTCTATAAAGATATGAAAATGAAAACAATAAGGAATTTAATATTTCTAATTGTCTCTTTTCTCTTATGATTTTCAACATTTTGCTTAACCATTCTATTCCCTTCCTAATCTTTCTTCTTTTCTCTCTCACGAACATTAAGACAAATGGAGGTTTATCTCATCAAGATGAAGATTTTAAGATTTCTTGTCAATGTTTTATGATTTCTCATCACAAAACAGGCAAATCATTTTAAGTTTTCAACTTTTCCCTCTAATTCTTGTTGTGTAAAGTTTAACAGTATAAGATACTTTTATTAACAAAAAAAGTATAACAGTAGAAGATACTTTTCCTCTAATTCTTGTTTTTCAACTTTTCCCTCTAATTTCCTCCCTCGTTTAATATGATCATAAATTTATTCACATAAAAAAAGTTTAGTGCATTTTCTTTATAAATAACCAAATAGCACTAATGCATTCAAATACACTAATTTTGCTTTACTCTGCATACACTGATCCAAACAGAAAAAATAGTTCCCTACATTTATTTTATAGCCAACCAAATAACCTCAAAACATTTAAAATTCACTACATTACATTTCTTTTTCAAGCAACCAAATATCCCCTTAATGTGATAGAATATGATATTGTTGATCCATGGTTTATTTCTAGAGGTTATGATTTACAAAAAATGAGACCCATATTGGTAAAGTTCATAACTACTGTAGCATGATTCATCTTCATTGTTAAACATCCATACTTCAATAAATATCCTACAACCTTGAATGATAGTCATCAAAAGGTTTCAATGCATACAATTAAGATGATTACAAATTTGCATTAACTTTATTGTTGGGAAGTCAATCAATAAGCTATATGTGCATTACAACACATCTTGATTTTGAATAAGCTAAAGCAAAAGATCATTTCAGTGCTCTGTGTTTTATATTTATCTGTTAGGATCAACTTTCATTTAAAAGCTAAGACACCATTCAAAAGCAATTCCTGATTTCAAAAAAAACAAAAAACAAAAGCTGGCTTGAGTCATCCATATAAAAATATGTTCATGCACAATAATATTCCATCATTATTTACTCAATATGGAAAGTTTTGAGAAGATCAATAGAATGTATTTCAATGGTAAATTTCTTTAATATGATATGTTTGGAAAGCAGAAATTTTGGAATGAATTAGAGGGATTAATATAAAAGATACCTCATGAAGAAAATGTAGGCATCCACTGACAAGAGAAAACAGCAAGAAAGAAAGAAAAGATTTGGGCTATAGATAATCCCAAAGCATTTTCAGCAAGCATGAATACCATAAAATCCATAGATAATAGGAAATAAAAAATGAGATTTGGGCCATACATCATCCCAAATCTCCAAAGAAAACTCTTAGCATCATTTCAACCAAAGAAAGGAAACATCCACTTCATTTTATCACAAGAAATGAAATTCTACATATATAAAAATAAGCATGAAACAATCTAGAATTTCCGATTGCAAAGAAGGAAGAATGAAAAGGGTTCCGGCTAGGGCTCACGAAGGACGGACGGAAGAAAGGAAGAACCGTGCGTGGAGTAGAGCCGAGAGCAGCCAGAGAGCAAGAGAGTTCCCCTTTGCAAGGGAGAGTCGTGCGAGGAGGAGCGTTTCAGCCGACAGAGTAACAGGAGACTTCGGCCGAGAGCTTCAGGAACAAGAAGGAGCTTTGCGTGAGAGGGAGGATCGTGCGTCCAATAAACAGGAACGAGAGAGGAAGCCGATCACGGAAGGGAGTCGCACGAGAGCTTCAGCCGAGAGAGGGGAGTATGTTGTGCCCTATAGATTCGATCGGAACCGATAGATTTAGAGGTTAGGTAACGGATTAATAGGATTAAGAAGATTAAGCAGCTGTTGATTAATCTAATTATAAATTAATATTATTTTGTATTAAATTTTATGGATTTAATTTTATGTAATAAACTCTTGCAATTTAGGTCCATAACGAATTGCGCTGATCAGTGACGGATCGTCGGACAATGCGGCGACTAAGTGAAGTTAGGTTTAAATTAATGCACGTCGATTCGAATTAAATGCTCGGCATAATTTTCCAGATCGCGCCGTTGATAGTTCGAGCTTACAACGGCGAATTCACAACGAGTCGTTCGGACGCCGGGCTTCGATATCGCTAATTTCATTAAAATTTGAATTATTTGATTGATCATTAATTGATTGATATTTTCTATTGAATTAATTTTGATGTTTTCGAATTATTCAAGTCGAATTTCAAATCAAATTAATTAATTATCGCGATTAGGATTTAACCTCTATGTCATTTACTGATTTTAAATGACATATAAATAGAAAATAACACCCAACAAACATGTGCATGGAGCGACCGTGTTTTGACGACACTGGATCTCAAGAGATTTGCTTGGATGTCACGCTTATGTTATAATTTCTACAACTCTTGATAATACTGTATCGTTGTCCTTTGATAGAAGTGAGTATAACTCTCAGGTTGGACAAGTATTTGCATTTCATCGGTTCAGCTACAATAGCTCGTTGAATCGATTTGTTCATTAGTGTGCTGATTGAGAAAGATGATTTGACTTGTCATCATCAACTTGTCAAGAGAATTTAACGCCTTCGTCCTTTTGTATTTTGGACTTGTTGAAGACTTCCTCGAGAGTTTGAAATTTATATTTTCTCTCTCGCTTTTGTCTTAGATAAGTTGATGATTTGTTACTAAGATGAGAACATCTTCCTCCCGTTTGTGCTTTGGACTTGTTGAAGATTCATCTCAAACTTGAAATTTGTATTTTCCGTCTTTTCTTGTGCCTTAACCGGACTTGATGGAGTTGATGAGATAGAATGTCTTCACCTTTGTTTTGACTGGACTTGAAGATTTTATCTCAAATTTGGGATTTGTATTTTCCTCCCGGCTTTGTGCCTTGGACTTGATGGAGTTGATGAGATAGAAATGTCTTGGCCCCTGCTTTGTGCTTTGGACTTGTTGAAGATTTCATCTCGAGGATTATATCTTGTGCCTCCTTTATCCCTTCATGGGATGGATTTGATGGGAGAAAGTCACGAATCATCTCGAGATTTGTCAGCGATAAATTACCTTCCGCCTAGCTTTCTCGCTTTTGGCTTGTAGAAGGATAAATGCGGACGACCTAGCTCTCAGAGCTTGTGTTGGATCAATGGCAAAGAGTTATCAGTCCTGTGCTTTGCACATAACGGATATCTTGATGACAAAAACTTCCTTAGTTCAGCTTTTATTTTGAACGAACATTGGGATAGCTTCTTCGGCCCTCCGCTTGATGACTATCGAAGAAGAATTTCCTGGTCTTTGCTCGCTTTGATAGACTTACAAGGAGTTGAGATTTCATATTGTATTTGATTCCAAACTCCAAGTGCCTTCTAGTAATTTTTTTGTTGTGGAATTTTGAGAAATGACCACCAATAGATAATCTCCTGGGTCACTTGAACTCACCAAGTTGGAGAGATTTGGGGATTTGGATGCTCTTGTCTTGAACCAATGAAGTAGGATGACCCCTTACTACTTTGTGGCGTGTTGAGTAAGCAGATCCGTCGGCTCTACCATATTTTGGCATGTTGAACCGACCTTATACACCCACTTGAGTGGACTTGAGTAATTGATGAAGGATTTTATCCTCAGATGGGGATCTCTTACTACGTGGCGTGTTGAGTAAGCGACACAACTTCTACCGTATTCGGTTGAACCGACTTATACACCAACTCGAGCCTAGATTTGAAGTGGGATGATAAATGTATATCCAACTTGGTTTGTTGCGACTTTAAAGTTTTCTTCTTTGGTCAAAAGACTTTTAAATTTGAGCATTTGAACACATAATTTTGAGTATGCATGGGGATCTCACACTGTGCACGATGTCAACCCAAATAGAAAGAAAGGCCCCCTATCTTACCAGGAATGCCCGATACTTTAATATAAAACTTAAAAAAAAATGCCCCCTATCTAACAGAGGGATTTTTATTTTATTTAGAAATGCATCTTATGTTACAAGAGAATTTCCAATGAAAATTTTCATGTGTGTTTGACAATAAAGATTTTCAAATGCAGGATTTGTCCAATCACACTTTCATGTGTAATATTTTTTAAATATGACGTTGATTGGCTTGGTCTTTCACCTTTGAAGTCCGATGATAGGCTCCTCGATATACCTTTTCAATAACAAAATGTCATTCCCAATTAGGTTCAAATTTACTGCCAATCCTGCGATGAGGGATGATTGGTCTTCTCAACACCAGGACCAATTCTCCTTCCTGAAAAGCTCGAGGACGTACTGTATGATCGAATGCTCTGGACATTTTGCCCGATAGACTTCTAGATTTTGCTAAGCTTGGAGCCTGACCTCGTCAAGCGCATCAAGCTCTTCCATCATAGACGAGCATTCTCATCTTGGGTGAGATTTTATGAATGGCTACGAGAAGGTGAATTTCGAGTGATAAAATTGCTTCAAACACTAGTGCATGGGAGACTTTGTAGGAGTTTTATAAGTGGTACGAAGCCCATAACGCTTCCACAAGCTTGGTATGCCTCCCTTTTATTTCTTGTGAGAATTTTTTAAGCAATTTGATTAGTGTTTTATTAAATGCCTCAGCCAAGCCATTTACTCTCGGATTATAAATTGATGAATATCGCCAATCAATCTTATGTCGGTCAGCAAATTTATAAACTTTAGTACTTTTGAAGGATGAACCGTTATTCAAATGATTCCGGTACACCAAATCTATAATATGGGTAAAGAAGTTAGTCACTTGTCAACAGAACTTTAAATGCGCTTCACCCACTTGGAGAAATAATCAATGGTAGCTAAGATGAAGCGGTGACTTACTGATGATGGTGGATCAATTGATCCAATTACATATATCCCCCAGCATTCAAACGGCCAAGATGCTATCGTTGGATGCAACGGATTTGGAGGCTGATGAATTATGTTACCATGGACCTGGCATTCATGGCATCTCTTGGCATGATTGATACAATCTTTTATCATATACGGCCAATAGTATCCAATTCTTTTAATTTTGAAAGTCATTTTAGGACATGATTGGTGTGCACCACAAAGTCCTTGATGGATTTCAACAATTACTGCTTCTTCTATTCCCAAACATCGCAACCACATTCGTCAAGGATCTACGATCGAGTATTGCCAACATAAGCATATAATAAGCCTTTTCTCAAGTTGTGCGATATCGACTTATTACAATTTGCCTTCCTTGAAGTAGTAAGAAGAGTCGTCTCCAGCCTTCTCCTCTTCTACTATAAGAATTTCATCAGTTTTGCTTAAATTGGAGGCTTTCTTCTTGAATGGCTTTATCTTGACTTTGAGTAATGTGAGTGTAAGGAGCAACATGAGTCGCACCGCAAATTTATGACCCCTCTTCCGAGGGATTTTAAATTATCTCTAGGACTCGACGAGTGCAAACACTAATTAGTATGAATAGTCATCCATACCATTTCTTTAGCTAATTTAGCTAAACAATCTGCTTTGCTATTCTTAGCTCTGGAGACTCGAGTCATAATGACATTCAGAATTTGCTTCATAAGCTCGAGAACTTCTTTGTGATAGTAATTCAAGCTTGTTGATTTTGTAAAGGCCCAACACTTGATTAATGAATGTTGAGAATCTCCATAAATTTGTAAAGTGACTCATGGAAATGGCTTCCTCTAAACCGCCACCAACGCTTCATTCTCGCTTCGTTGTTGGTTCGTTGAGTTAATTTATAAGAATGTCTCGATGCCACCTCGTGTGATCAAGATGAGATCAATACCGAGCCTTTGGGAGATTTGAGGGTTGAGTGTATCTAATGGATGAAGCTCCATCAAAATACAATTCCCACATTTGTTGCTTTTCTTTTCATATATGTGCATGATTTGCTCATCGAAGATCATCGTTAAGCAATAGTAGGATGGATGAGCAAGAAAATCTGCCGAATTTGCCCCTTCACCGCTCGGAAAATATGTAATATCAAATTGTAGGAAGAGCCCATCGTGCGACTAACGCGTTGGTCTTGTCATCAAGAACTTCAATGGATCAATCCTTGAGATAAGGGTAATTTTATGAGATAGCATGTCATGACGTAGCTTTTGAACAGCAAAAATTAACGCCAAACAATGCTTCTCAATTGGGGAATAACACACTTCCGCTCCTATTAGTCTTCGACTAATATAATACAAAGCATTTTCCTTTCCTTCCTCATTATGTTGCACCAACAAAGCACCTAGAGATTCTTCTGTGTATATATGAGAGGCTTTCCGGGATTAAAGAATGGGTGGATTCAATATATCTTTTGATCGTCGCTTCGACATTCTTCGTCCCACTTAAAAAGGAGTATCTTTCTTCATTAATTTTGCAAAGGGTCAACATCACGTGATTTGATATAAATCTTCTAATGAATGCGAGATGTCCTGTATGGAGTTAAGTTGACGAAGACTCCTTGGAGGAGGCATTGACAATTGCTTTGATTTTGTTGGATCGATTTCAATCCTCCACTGCACAACATATCCAAGGAACTTTCCAAGAAACTCCAAAAGTGCACTTAAGAGGATTCATCTTGAGATCATATTTTCTGATTCTTTCAAAGACGATCCTTAAATCATCGAGATGATCTTTGCGATCTATACTCTTGACAACGAGATCATCAACATAGCACTCTACTTTTGATGAATCAATTCGAAAGATTCGTGTCATAGCTTTGGTATGTAGCTCCAAAGATTCTTCAAGCCGAAGGGCATGACTAGCAATATATATGCCAATTGGCATCCTGAATGAGGTATGCTTCTCATCTTCAGGAGCCATCTTGATTTGATTGTAACCTGATGATCCATCCATAAATGAGAACATGTCGTGATTTGAAGTGTTATCCACTAACAGTTCTGATACGGGAAGTGGAAAGTCATCCTTTGGACATGCTTTGTTTAAATCCAAGTCGACATATAATCTAATTCATTCTTCTTTTTCACGGGGACAATATTAGTTATCCAATCAGTATATTTTTCTTCTCGAATAAAACTAGCTTTAATGAGCTTCTTGATTTCTGCAATTACTTGCTCTTCAACCTCCAATCTCATTCGTCTAGAGGCTTGCTCCGGTGATATCCGCTTAATTGTGAACCGCTATATCGGGGATAAGCGGCATTTCAGCATATGTCAGCAAAAGCAATCAATTCATAGCAAAGTTTTAATTCTTCCACTTTATCTTCGTGAAATAGGCACTAATGAACGAGAAGGATCCTCCTTCCCCAAATTAATTTCTTTAAGTTCATCCATAGAATTTGCCCACCATCTTCAAGCTCTTGGTGCCGGTCCGCTTCTACTTCTTCATTATTTGAGACTAACATTAAGAATGACATTCTCATCTTCATCATCACTCAACTATTCTGTACAAGCAATGTGTATATTCTTGTGGACCATTGTCTTGGATGAAACCAAGGCCTTTAGTAGTGTGTTTATTTCTTTTACCAATGGTTTGAGAACCTTTTGGGTACCACATCATTTCAAAGAGCTTAGTCCTTTGCTTTACGCCCACTGGACCCCATGTTTGCACATTAAGTTTTGCATCTTTAGAGAGTAATATTTTGACATCCTTGTGGGCATAGCTTCTTCTTCTTCAGATAGTTGCATTACCAATCAGATCCTCTTCGACACCCCTGATTTATAAAATAGCTTCTCGCCCGTGCTTTCCGGGAGAGGAGGTACATAGAAGGTCACGCCTCGACTTTGTGAGTTTCTCGAGGGTGATTTCTTTAAAATGTTGGGAGGAACAAGAGTGACTACAGTATAGTCCACGCCGATGGATCTATGATTGTTTTAAAGTAGGTGCATACATTACCTTCAAAAGCGATTCAAACTCATAATCGAGTCAAACCGATTTTCTCTCAAGGCTTTTTCAAGAGTCACCTTTGGATTTAGAAGGAACACATCTTCTTCTTCTTCAGATCACCGTGATGAGATGTTATTGATTTTGGACTTATATCCCTAGGAATATTTGGAACAACCTCTTTTCCTTTATTCATTTTATCTTCTCCTTCTTCTTAACTTGTTCTTTTATGGGTTTTAAAGTAGATGCGATTTGCTAGTTGTTTTGTTAGCTTTGATTCTGGAAGGAAATAACGGCATCTTGATAAATCTTCATTTCATACAAAAGGTTGCATGTCACCACAATTTGTCATTCTTCTCTATTCTTTGTATATTTCATACATTGATGCAATGTAGATGGGACAATACCATACTTATGAAGCCATGGTCGACCTGAACGAATGAAGTATCCGCATCGATCACATGAAATTTAGCTTCGCAGAGGTCTCCAAATTTAAGAGGAAGGATGAACGAATGATAGTTTTCTTCCCTTCTCATTGAAACCTTGAACCATGACTTTATCTCGTCACTGATATTGTACATCTAGAGATAGCCATCTAAGAGTTCTCAAGTTCATAAGATTCACGGGAACCGGATCAATTAAGATCACATTATAATTTCATCACTTTACCGTAACATACGAGAGATTGTGCTCGCAGCAGCATTAGATCATCTTCTAAAATATGACGATTGGAGGCTCTTGAACATGCAAGGTCTCCGCGGCCAACAAATATGCTTGAACTTTCCGCTCTTTGAGAGCTTCAATTAAGGTGTTACGAGATCTTGACATTAGAAGTGCTTAGATACACTAAGCTATGCTGAATTTTCCTTAGATGGGATAGAATATTGTAGTGATCCCTTTTGATGAAGGCTTCTTATTTGAATCCTTAGGGATAACTTTTTCATTGATTTCAATTTCTTTTCCTTTATCTTTATTCATTGGCTCTTTCCTCTATGGGATGGTAGCACTCGACCACTTCTCAATATTGAGCTACTTCATTTGCATTTGAATCTTCGGATGACTCGCTTTCAAAGATTCGCGCCTGCCTAATGATACAAGATTCGAATTACGCCCAACTTTACATTTTTATATTTGTTGATATGGTGAGCTCCGATTCATCTTCATTTGGAAACAGAGTTCCTCTAAGCTGCTATCAAATTCATGCATCATCAAGCAAGACTCAGTAGGAAGTTCTTCAGCTTCTTCCCCTGCTTTTTCATTGATTTGAAGATTTGTAATGAATTCGCAAGTGATAGTCTTCTTGATTGTATAATCTTCCATATTATTGATGATCTTGTGTTACGCTGCAACCATCAATAGTAGTAGTAATATTGTGCTACCGCTTCTTCTTTTATTTAATTTATTTTTGTTTGGCGTGTTTCTTTCTCTGATTTGGCTAGTCTTTGAGATGAACTAGCCTTCCCATAACTTAGGTTTTGTCTCAACTCACGCGCTCAAGTGGTGATTTCCACCGAATACTGGAACGCCTTCCAATTGTTTTAACATTTTACGCCTTTTTAGAGATCTGCCATCCTTCATCATCGACCGCCTTCTTTGCCTTTATCATTGCTTGATACGGAGATGAGGTGATTACTTTGGTGGATTCTTTCTTCTGACGCACAATACATTGTCCGATAATGTGAATTCATTTTCTATATTTCTCTAGCCAATCTTTGAATATGTAGCAATCTTCAACAGGATGGCGAGCACGATGATATTGGAGATTATCTTCAGCCTCTTCGTGTATTTTACACTCGGTAGTTGGAGACCTACTTTGAGTGCATGTTTAAACAATTTGGCCACACTTTCCTCTTAAAAGAATACTCTTTGTTCGCCTTTTCTTTTAGTTGGGTCATTGCTCCTTTTGTTTGCTTTCGTCACCTTCACAAGCGGCACCGGGTACATCATTACCTCCAAGTATGAGCTTTGTGGAGCGGATTGAATGACCTTGGTTTTTCTTGACAGTAGCCTTTCTTTGTCTACGTTATAACCGCACTGTATCCTTCTTGTAGGTGAAATGTGTTTCACCTTTCTGATCTAGAGCTTTTGCTCTTTAGATTTATCTTGGTGGCTATCAGAGCGTGATAAATTTAATTTCTCAAATTTAGCCACCCTATCAAGTAGCTCTTGAAATGTGGTAATTGAAGCCATGCAAAGATAAGGCGCCATCTTATCATCGATGTTGCCCATCAATTGGATCATGCTCTTCTCTTCTAATTGTTGTTCACATACTCAAATTTCGCCAACGCGTAATATATCGTCACCGATTCATCTTTCTTCCTCTTCTCAAGATCGAATAGTTATCTTGATCATGGCAACCTTTTAACGAACATATTTCGCAAAAGTCTTGATTGAGTCATTTGATAATTCCCGTTATCGAAGTAAGCAATAATACGGAATAATAATGTATTATTACCATTGGCTTTGGAGATGGAATTACTCATTTGCTGGATATACCATTTTTTTACTCATTTGCCGCTCGCGATACCAGCCTGATTTTCCTCATTCAAGATAATTTCTGCTGAGAGCCATGATATAGTTTGTATATCGAGAAGGGTTGTGTATTTTATTTATTTAATCTTTTATTTGCTCTTGGACCCTGAAGCATGTGAGATCAAATTTATTGGAGGATTGGTTGCATCTGGAGGCTTGATGATTATTTGGGGATGTGTTGGACTGCGATATTCCTTGCATTAATCGCATCATCGCAGCCATCTCAGATCATCATTTCGCTCATTTTCATATTCAACCGAGGCGATTTCTTTATCGGCTTTCATCTCGCCGAATTTGTCTCGCCGCCAAAGTGGTAGTATCGACGAAGGTGGGATTTTCTTCCCTTTCTTCTTCCTCTTCTTATTGTTCCTCTCTTGAAGACTCAGAGGATGCTTCCTCTATTTAAACATTTTATTTGTTCTTTGAGAAGAGGTACTATCAGACACGTATGTTGGTATCATGCACCGATGGCTCACCGACTTGTTGTACCATATACACTTTCAGCCATTGCTCTTCCTCTTCTTCTTCATCCCTTGGATATGAATTTAGATCGACGTAAATGGACTCATTCCAAATGTGGAATTGAAATGTTCGCCAGAGGGCTTCAGAAGTTAACCTCCTCTTGATGGGATGGAGTTGATTGATCTGGATCCCCGGAGGATTCTCCAAGGTGTCTACCGATATTTTATCATGGGGCCCTCTTTAGGCTCCCATCGTGATAAATTTGAGTTGGGCGATCTGGAATTCACACCGATGTCACGCCATGCTTTGTTCTAAAGCAATTTCTTTTTTGAGGCCCAGCCTCCATATTCGCTACCTTTCCACCGGACCTTCGTGGATTCTGGACACTGGTCCAAGTGTCACACCGATGCTCACCGTGTGGGACATGGATGCCCCGACATTTGAGTTGTAGGATGAGGTCTCCTTGAGAGCCCCAACATCCGAGCAAGACCTTGGTATTTTCATCCTCCTCTCTCCTTGGCAACTTGAGAACCATGCACTGCGATATAATTGGGCTTCCTCGCAGAGGAGCCGAACCTGTGGGGTCCGTAAGACTATTAATCAACCAAGAGAGTCGTTCCATTTTACCCATTTAAGGTTGTCAAACCGATGGTTGGAACACTCACCGCTGGTTCCGAGTTGCAGTCGACGCATAAATGTTGACGTAGCTCAAGATTTCTTTCTTCTCCTCAAGCTTGCTTCCAGATGAAGAAGCTTCAAAGATCATCTCCGAGAATGGTTCACCGGATTGCATTATTCTGAGGGACTAAAGAGACCCCAAGACAACCCTCTTCAAGATTGTGTCAGGGCCAAGCCTCTCAAAGACCGATGATTTCTTTTGACCCAAATAACATGTAACTTCAAAGCCTTTTGAGAGATTGTCGCACATGGCGCGTGTGAGTTTGTACTTCGAAGTCGAGGCTCAACTTGCTCATTCAAGATGGTCGGAAATCCACGCTAAACCGGATGGTAGGCTTCCAAAGATTGATGACGTGCCAAACGGATGTTGGCACAGCCGAGAGTACACAAACAGATTGAGTGCCATGGAGATGTTTAAAGGTAAAAATTAGCAATTAAAAATAGTTACAATCTCACCTTAAAGATAAGACAAGATATAAAACATGCACTAAATAAAATCTCAAATGACTTAAGACTTTATGTAAAGCTAAGTTGTCAAGTTTAACTTATCATTTCTCATTTCATTTTCATTTCATTTTTTTTATATATACTCCACTACGATTATAACTTAGATTTGACTAGCCAAATATGAAAAGAGAAATATTTTCCCAGCGGAGTCGCCAGAAATCTGTGGGATCCGAAAATTCACCACCTCTTTCTAAAAAGGAAAGAGTGAAAGAGTTGTTTAAGTGTCGGGTGATAATTTCGTAAGGATGAATAGTAGATACACTACCAGATTTCGCTTCTCATTTGGTGAGAACTTTTATATCTGGTTCCGTGTTTCTAAAGCAAGCTATAGTTAATTACCCTCCCAATACCGAGAGAGCACTTTCGACAAGGCTAGTCAATGAATCGTTAAAGAACGAGTATATAATCAGGAGTGGAGCTTTAGAACTTATGAAATTTATTATTTTAACTTAAAACTTTTGGGGGGAACGATGACGCCGATCTAGATCCCATGGTCCATCCCCGTCCGTGGCCCCTCGTCCGCAATGAGGAGAGTAATCAACCCGACCAAGGATCCTTGTCAAGAACATTACGCATGTCGCCCAAGGTGTCCTTGTAGACTGGGTGGAGTTTGTCTAAGGGACAAATATAAGTCAACCTTAGCTAACATAGGCTTTTGCCCAACCAAATACATTCTACATTTCACCAAAGAGCAAAGCCGGGGAACATAATGGCCACGACAGAATTTAGTGCCATATCCAACCAACCACGGCCGAGGGCGTGTCAGAACCGCCATTTATGTGGTGCCATATCGCAAAAAACCGCAGAGGACACGCCAATGCCCCAACTTTTAGGAATATTTGAGTGAAGCATGTATTTAATTTGACATTGGCTCTGAGCAAAATTTTCTTAATTTGTCACCCAAGACAAACAATCATGGAGGGTGGATTGATTTTATTTTTTTAGTTTTAATTTAAATAATTAATTTCATTTTTTATTTTTATTTATATTTTATTATTTTCTTTGAATTTTGATCATTTTATGATTGATTTTAGATTTGAATATATGATCATTTATCATTGAAATTTTAATTATAATTACCCTTCTCGATCCTAGGTTAATATCAATGATAGACCTTGTCTACTGTTTTCTCGAGGATCGGATGGATCATTATCTCAAGAAGTATAATCCTTCAAAACCTTGTCCACTCTACAACATGTAGGATCGGGGACTTTTCTTCCGAGGATTTGAATTTTAGAAGCTATGTCATTGTTCATATCTTGTATATTTAATGTAATTAACTAGATATTATTAATTTAAAATTCTTATAATATCAAATTTTTAGATTTTGTTAACTTAACACCAAGACCAAACCGGTTATGAAGATATATTCTTTATATTTGACTTAGTAATTACTCCAACATGCATACGGATATCTCTGTTTGAAAATTGCATGGACATTAAGATGTCTAATGTTGAAGTTTCGATGTCAAATTTTGATTTTTGAGTTTTGTTAACCCGGACCCAGTCCGAAGACCAAATCGAGATGTGTAGCATATGTCCTTTTATTTTATATCTAACTTGCACATGTCCCTATTGTTTGGACATTTCAACATACATAATGAAGTATGTTCTTTTAAAATGTATGGACATTAAAATGTCTAGTTGAAAAGTATGTGTCAATTTGCAAGTTTAAGTTTTGATATGATATTTTTGGGTTTTGTTAACGACCTCAAGACCAAAGGGAAGTATATACATCATTTTGTATTTGACTTGATTGTAATGCAAGCATGAGTTTTAATACGATTTTAGGTTTTGTTAACTGACCGGTCAAAGACCAAACCGATATGTAGCATCGTTCTTTGAAATATGATATGCATATTAGGCCAAAACCTCCTTTTAAGTCACAAATCGCAAGGGTATAGGTGAAATAAATTATTTTGAGGCCCATTTGATCAAATGTAAAATAATGGGCCTAGAATAAATGTAGGCACTTGATTTGGGATAAGATCCCTTTCTTTATATGGTAAATCAGCAAACATAAAGGGGCTAAAATAAATCATTTTTAAAGGCCCATATGATCAAATACCCATAGCCCATGTTTCTCTTGATAAGGGGGAGGAGAAGATAAGATATGAGATGTCATATGCTATTTAAAAGGGACAAGTGGATTAATTAAAATTCACCTCCTTCACATGCAAGCTCATGGGAAGTGGGGGGACAAATACTCATTAAATTTATTAAGGAGGAATGGCAAAGAATTTATGTCCTCTTTCAAAGGAAGTGATAAAGATGCACAAGAGCATGCCACATGTCCATGCATGTGCATGCAATATAACAAATGGCATTAAACTAGATGATCTTCTTGCATGCAACTTATGATGAGGCACACATGTGTCGATGTCATAAGAATAGATGGCAAAAGGAGAGGGCTAAGGAAGCCTATAAATAAGAGGATTTCCTTTCACAAAATACCTACATTTCTTACTCTCCTTTTCTCCCTTACTACAAGTTTATGTTCTTTCAATCTTGCATAAAGGGTTAAGTTGTGCCATAGACTTGTGAGTTTCTTTCTAACTCAACAACTTTTTTTGATATCTTCTTGATATATGTCATGCCATATGGTAGATTTAACTTATTCCATATATGTGTTTGCAAGTCTTCACCATGTCTCATGTATGTATGCAAATCATGGTGGGAATGACAAGTTAAGTAGGGAGGTATTTATGTTTGAACATATAATGTGTATTTCACATGTCAAGCTAAATAGAATTCTAAGAGTATTAAACCATGCATGTCATAATGATCAAACATGAAAAATGCATGATATAGAAATTCAACACATAAGCATTTATATTAACCACTTTATGTCATGCTTGCGACAAATATGATAGCTTTCATTATATAGAGATTCAAGCATAAGTATTCATATATGACATAAATAAGCATTTTAAGCCAATATATTAACTTAAACATTTCATCATTTCTTTTCTATCTCCCTTTCTTTTTTTAAAGAAAATTTCTGACCTCCGTCATCCCTCATGGGGGCTACTTAGAGACTAGGCCTTCCCACCACGCCAAGAAAGGCATGCATGACAGGTGTCGTGAGACACCTCGGTCGAAAATTTATTTGCCCACCACGCCAAGAAAGGCGTGCATGGGGTTAGCTTAATATAGCAGCAATTTTCCTGTTAATATTGCAAGAGTGTAAAGATGAATTTTACCTGAATCCTTATCTCTGTGCTTATCAAAATTTACACCTCGTCTCCCATGGGTTGCCATGAGCGAACGCCAAAGAAATGCATGGGTGGTGTCGTGAGACGCATTTGATAGCATAGCATTTCTCATTAGCAAATATCACATGCAAGTTTCATTTCATATAAGTTTTATTTGCCACACTTTGATCACATGTTAGACATGTAAAGGGGTGCAAGCATCAATCTTTCCAATAGAAATGAAAGCATAAGAAAGAAAGGATTTTGAATATTGCATGATTGATTGTCACATACTAGAAAGATTCATTCATTAAACTAAGCATGAATAATTATATGCATATACCTTCCACAAACACTTAGGAAATTTTACACATTTTGTTTACCAAAATTTTTTCGACCTCTGGCCATCCCCATATAGGGGCGGAGACTAGGCCTTCCCACACCAAGAAAGGCATGGTAGTGTCGTGAGACACCTCCAAAATTTTATGCCCATGAAAAGCGTGCATGGGTTGATAGCATCGCAGTTTCCTACCATGTTGGAAACATGAGTAGGTACTTATAGTAATAAATTTAAAGCTTGCATTTGCATGATAAACAAATTGCTTGCATGTATATTTAATTAAGAGCATAATAATCAAAATTTACAATAGCCTCCCGGCTCTCCCCCCACATGTGGGGATTGTCATGAGAGATTGGGCCTGCCCACCATGCCAAGAAAGGCATTGGGTGGATAATGAGACATCACCATGATAACATAGCATTTCCTTGTTGGAGAACATGGTAGGAACTTATAATAATAAATTTAAAGCTGCATTTGCATATAAACTAAAAAAAAGTCAGCATGTATATATTTGATTAGACATAATCAAAATTTACAACAGCCTCCCGGCTCTCCCCCCACATGTGGGGGTTACCATGAGAGATTGGGCCAGCCCACCATGCCAAGAAAGGCATGCATGGGTGGATGTCGTGAGACATCACGGCTGAAATTTTGATAGCATAGCATTTTTCTACCATGTTGGAGAACATGATAGATACTTATAGTAATAAATTTAAAGCTTGCATTTGCATATAAACCAAAAGAAAGCTGTCTGCATATATATTTGATTAGGAGCATAATAATCAAAATTTACAATGTTCCCCTCTCTCACATGTGGGGTTGCCATGAGACTCACGCCCACCATGCATGTATAGGTGGATATAGAGACACCTCATAAATTTTGATAGCATAGCATTTCCCTACCATGTTGGAGAACATGGTAGGTACTTATAGTAATAAATTTAAAGCTGCATATGAAAGAGACATGATATATATAATTCCCTTCATAGGAAACCAATTGAAACAAAGTAGAAGCATGAAATTCATAGGAGAACAGCAAATAGTATGATATTTAAGCCATACATCCTTCCTTATCAGATTTTCAAACTTCCGGTTCAAATAAAGGAAATTTTCAGCAAGCATCACATCTTTAGATAACAAACTAATTGATTTCCCCTTCCATAAAATAAATTTCAGCATGCTTTATGCCTCTAAACAACAAGCTAATAGTTTTCCCCTTTCATAAAATACTTTCAGCATGTATCATATACATTAAAACAAATCGATTCAATTTCTCTAGTAAAAATATTTTCAGCATGCATTATCCCTTTAGAAAAGCCAATCAATGGATTTCCCCTTAGGTAAAATAATTTCAGCAAGCATTGCATCATTCCCATACTAAATAAAAGAATTTCAGCATGTATCATAGCGAGAGGAAGCTAATTGAAGCCAATTGAGACATGTAACCCTTAGAAGAACAACAAGTAGTATGACATTTAGGCTACACATCTAAACTTGTCATATCCCCATACTTATCTTAACTCCATCTCTCCTTGATTTCAGATTTTTATGCAAGAGGGCAAATGAAACTCATAGGAAATAGCAAGTAAATACCCATACCCCTTACAAAAAAATTTGATTCAACCTCCCTTAGGTAAAATCCAATTTTAGCAAGCACCTAAAGAAAATGTAGGCATCCACGGACAAGAAAAAACAACAAGAAAGAAAAAAAAGATTTGGGCCATAGATTATCCCAAAGCATTTTCAGCAAGCATGAATACCATAAAATCCATAGATAATAGGAAATAAAAAAAAATGAGATTTGGGTCATACATCATCCCAAATCTCCAAAGAAAATTCTTAGCATCATTTCAACCAAAGAACGGAAATATCTACTTCATTTTATCACAAGAAATGAAATTCTACATATATAAAAATAAGCTTGGGGTTGAAAGGAAACAACCTAGAATTTCCGATTGCAAAGAAGGAAGAATGAAAAGGGTTCATAGGGCTCCTAAGGATGGACGAAGAAAGGAAGAACTATCATGGAGTAAAGAGCGAGAAGAGAGTTCCCTTGCAAGGAGAGTCGTGAGGAGGAGCGTTCAAAACAGAGAAGAGAGACTTTAGAGCTTTGAACAAGAAGGAGCTTTGTGAGAGGGAGGATAGTCCCAACAAAGAACGAGAGAGGAAGCCGATCAAGGGAGTCCGAGGAAATGAGCGGCCGAATGAGAGAGGAGTATGTTGTGCCAGAGTGATGAACCGGAATCTTCGAGAGAGAAGGCGAGGCGAAAAATGAGAGAGGGATCGAGAGAGGGGGAGATGCCGAATGAGAGTCAACGAGGGGATAACCCTCGTTTCGGCCTTTAGAGCCGACCGCCTCTTCTGATTGGCTGAACGAGCGGCGGGTTAGGTAGGGGATTAATAGGATTAAGAAGATTAAGCAGCTGTTGATTAATCTATATACAAATTAATATTATTTTACATTAAATTTTATGGATTTATTTTATGCAATAAACCCTAGTAATATGGGTGTCAATTTTAGGTGTTTGTTGTCAATGAACGTGCGATCAATTTCATGATCGGAGGCTGGACGCTCGGCGATCGAAGTGAAGTTAGGTCTAATTATGCGGCCACATTCAATTGGCGATGTTCACACCCCAATCGATGGGAAGGCGTCGTTTGATAGGTTTGACGTTTTGAATAACGGCATCAATTTCGAGGTCGTTCGGACATCGTCGAGGCTTCCTGACTTTGATATGCGTGTAATTTCATTAAAATTTGATTTTAATTATTTGATTGATTATTAATTGATTCGATATTTTCTATTTAATTAATTTTGATGTTTTCGATGCATTACGAAGTCGAATTTCCAAATCAAATCGAATTTAATTAATTTCGATCGTGATTATGGCATTTAACCTCTATGTCATTTACTTGATTTTAAAGGACACATAGTTGTAGGTCAACACTCTCCAAAGAACATCTCTTGGAACTTTATCATAGGCTTTCTCTAAATCAACAAATATCATATGTAGATTCTCCTTACTTTCTCTATACTTCTCCATCAAACCTCTCAATAAATATATAACATCTATAGTAGATCTACCTGGCATGAAACCAAACTGATTTTGAGAAATTTTTGTAACATATCGTAACATACACTCAATTACTCTCTCCCATAATTTTAATGTATGACACACATACTTAATTCCTTTATAATTTGCATAGTCTTGTGCATCACCTTTATTCTTAAATATAGGAACCAACAAACTTTCTTCACTCATCTGACATCTTTTTAGTCTTTAAAATAACATTGAAATGATTTGTAAGCTAAGAAATTCCTTGATCTCCTAAACATTTCCACACTTATAATAGAATATTTTCAAGTCCTACTATTTTTTCATACTTCATTTTCTTTAAAGCTACTCCAACTTCAAATTTACTAATACGATGATAAAAATAAATTTTTTTATTTTTGTTTAGGGCATTAAGATTGTTAGAGTCAATCGTATTTTCAGACCTTTCATTGAAAAGTTTGTCAAAATAAATCATCCATCTATTTTTAATATCCTTTTCTAAGAAAAACACTTTATGATTTTCATCTTTAAAACGCTTCACTTGAATTAGATTTTTTACTTCTCTTATTTTTTTGCTCGATTAACTTATACATACATTTTTCATCTTCGTTAGTATCCATTCTGTTGTATGAATTATTAAAAATTAAATTTTTTGCATCATATATTACTTTCTTAGAATCTTTACGGGAACTTTATATTTTTTTCAATTCTTTGAGTTTTTACTTCTAAACCAATTTTTATAATAATTTTTTTTATTTTTTTTATCTTTTCTTACATTTTGGTTCCATCACCAACTATTTTTTTTTATTAAAAAAAGCTTTCTCTTTTGATTATCCAAGCTCATTTTTTATAGCTTGTTTAATTTCACTTATTTTTTTCACATAATATTAGCTTTCTTATAAACATCTCAAATTTTAAGATCTTGTAGTTTGCTTATAAAAATATTTTTATTAGTATTCTTTAAGTGCCCTCATATAATCTTAGGATAATAATTTAATTTAATGGGTACTTAAACATTCTCTCGGAATGACCTTACAATTTTTAAAATCTAAATGATCTATTTTTCTTATCAGAAAATAATTAATCTGTGTTTTACTAGATCCATTTTTATTAGTAATAATATGCTCATTTCTTTTTTTTAAATAAAATATTAGCAACTATAAAATCATAGGCTAAAGCAAAATCTAATATAGTCTTACCTTCTTTATTAACCACTCTAAATCCATAGCACTATGAATATTTTTAAAATCTTCTATCACTCTACCTATATGTCTATTTAAATTTCCTTCAATAAATATCTTTTCTTCAAGAGATATCTTTTGTATTAATCCTTCTAAGTCATTCTAACATTTTTCTTTTGAGCCTACATCCAAACCTACTTGAGGAGCATAAACACTTATAACATTGATAATCTTAATACCAATAATAATCTTTAAAGTTATAATTTTATCTGTAATTATATTAATTTTTATAATATTATTTTTTAAACTTTTATCTATAATTACACCTACACCATTTTTATTTTGACTTTTACTTGAATATCAAAGTTTAAAATCTAAACTATCAATCTCCTTGGCCTTCTCCCTAACCCATTTAGTTTTTTGAATACATAAAATATTTATCTTACTGTGATCTATAATATCTATTAATTTCATTAATTTACCTAGAAGAGTATCTATATTCCATGTTATTAACCTAATTTTAGTTTCATGGATTAACTTTGCCCGCATTTGTCCATAATGTGGGAACCCTTACTTATTTAACACTGCACCCGGTCATCGATGCAACAGTCTTAGCACAATTTTCACTGTATTTAGGCTATACAGTGTGTCGCTTCTAAGGGACGCTCTAGCATTAACACAATATTTTAAAAGATTCATATCATGATTATTTCGATAAGTTTTACGTTAGCTATCAATTGCTTATCGCAACCCTTCACTTTTCACATCCGGGACTTGGGACTTGACAAAAGTAATGTTTGTTGATGTGGATCAAGTATAATAACAAGGATCATTTACAAATTACTTGTCAAACTTATTTGTCTTAAACAAAGACATTAGCGAAAGCAAACAAATCTTTATCCCTTGATGCTTTATTTATAACTTTCTTGATGGCTACAAGCCCTGGCAAGAACAAATTTGAGGTTGGATGCATGTTTTGGACATTATTTTTGTTGCAGTATAAAAATTTCCAAGATTCTCTTTATCTTAGAAAATCTTTCCCAATCATCATTATCTAGATTTCAATTCAATCTTTTGCCTCTGTAAAAACAATCATACAACACATACTTATAATGGAAAACACACTATACAACAATGGGTTTTGACATTAGAAGAAAGACCTATAGATGCAGATACCTTAGTAGCTTTGTACATTCATTAAATATTTTTAGTAGTTCAGTGACCTTTTGATATATGTTACACCTCTCCAACAACTAATGTAATACTGTCCATATACTTAATCCTTGTGAAATGAGGTTCAACACATGAGCATATCATATTACAACAACAACAACAACAATAACAACAACAACAAGCCTTAATCCCACTAGGTGGGGTCGGCTACATGAATCCTTTGTCTCCATTGTGTCCTATTATGTGTCAAATTCTCATTTAAATCAAGTATACTAAGATCATTTTTATACATCTTAACCAAGTCTTTTTTAGGTCTACCTCTACCTTTCTTAACATAAAGCAAATCTAATGCATCTACTCTCCTAATCGTCATCTGGACTAGACGCTTTATGTGGCCAAACCATCTAAGGAGACTCTCTCTAATCTTATCTACCACAAGAGCTACTCCAACTTTTTCCCCAATATACTCATTTTGCATTCTATCTCTAAAAGTAAAGCCACTCATCCACCTAAGCATCTTCATCTCAGTAACACTTAACTTAGTCTTATGCTTCTCTTATTACCAACATTCTACACCATAAGTCACGTGTCTTACCACTATCTTATAAAATTTTCCCTTAAGTTTAAGTGGAACTTTTCTATCACATAATAGGCCAGACAAAATTATGATGTCCATTAAGCTGATATTTTTAAGCCTAGCTTATCTTAGCTTAAGGTTTATGAATACCAATTAAAAAAATGGTTTATGCATACCAAAAGATAAAATCATGGATGGTAAGTGTAAGCATCTCTTATGATGATTTAGTAAAATTAAAGTTAGTTAAAATAAATATATTTATTATTAAATTTATAATCATAATTAAATGTATCTTTTATGATCTTTGTATTTTTAGAATAAGTAAGCTTTAGCTTTTCAAGTTCTTTTTTTTTATAATTATGCTTTTTTTATAAATAAGTAAATTAAATGAAAGTGGAAAGAAAGTTCATTAAGTTAATCATAATTAATTTTATAATCATAGTTATGTTCTCTTGATAGCAAATCAATTCATATTTATGTAATTATTGGAGCACATGATGAGTAATGGAATTGAACCAAGACAAAATGCGCTTAAATAATTCTCTCAACTTATCCACTATGTTACCTTATCTTAACCAAATGGTCTAAACTTATTTAATGCATATGCCTAACATAATCTAGCTTAGCTTATCTTAACATAGTTTAGGCCCAACCGAGTAGGTCCTTTAGAAAGAAATTAAAGATGGATTATGCTATAGTTCATCTAAACTACTACAAGATATTTTATATGGAGATTTAGATTTAGAATTATTATAATTTTCCTACGGTTAAGATTGCATCATTTATGATTAATATTTGTAAAAAAGGTATTATTATCACATCTAAAGTTTGTTAAATTTACTAACACAAAAGAGTCAATCCTATACATAATTGTACATTTTTTCCAGTATTGCCTTGATCGGTGGTTTTTACCTTTATACGTAAGTGCATGTGTCAAATCAAGTAATATAGAATGATTAGAGTATCGTTCTGATGAGGATTTAAGAAAAACTATATATTAATTTTTATTAAGTACTAATATTTTAAAATTTAGTTTTTATCCAACAAAATTCAAGTGCTTAGTTAAAATCACAATCTACTATTTTGCAAGATAATAAAATGACAAATTTTTATATTTTTCTAGAAAATATATAGATGTTTTCTTAATTTTAAAATAAGTGCTTTGAATTTATGGAATATTTTATACTATGTATTAGATTAAACTATATGGTGGATTAATTTAAAACATGTAATGTCAACCGTGAGCAAAATTATACTCTCTACCTTTAGAAAAGTATAACCAAACTAATCCCTTTACCTAGTTTTCTGCCTAGTGCCAAGCAAATTTTAATTGTTTTTTTTTTCTTATATTTCTCTTTAATTGATTGCAAATCCTAAAAATAATTATATATTAAATGGCTATTTTCATACTTGTTCTTCTAGGATTCCGTTGATATCTCTAGATCACATTGATTTTTAACATTGTAATCAACCATATTACAAGTTAATGAAGCATGGAAAGAAGCAAAACACATTTTCATTCAAAGCACAAATAAATATTTTTATATTAATCCACAAATAATGTTTAATACAATACAAACATCTCAAAAGTTCACATAAATTAACAGTTAACATACTTAGTTCAATATTTTAGAAAATAAAACTCAAACACAATACAAATATATGTGTAGGAAATACTAGAAATACAAGAAAAAGGAAAGAAGAAAAAGAAAGAGTGCACCGATAAATTCTCTCTCTTTTTTGTGCATCCTTCTCCTTGATCTTCTGATTGTGACCTCCTTCACACACTCCACACACACACATATACACACAACACTTGGAGTGTCACTCCAAGTGTTGTCACTAATCTCACATACCCTATTGGAAAGAAAAATAAGAAAGAAAGAAAAAGTCTGGAAAAAATCCCTTTTGCCTTGGAAATGTCCTCTATATATAGCTTAGACATAGTCCTAGTCTAGTTCCTTGATGCTCTTGCCATAACCACCTCAAAAACTACTCAAAACTATCACTGAACTATCATTAAACTACTCTAGTTGGGTTGTAGCACCTCAATGCTGGTTCTATAGCTTAGGAATTGTGCCATCTAATTTTTGGCTTCAAATTTCTAATTTTGGCACCTCGGCATTGTAATGTAGTGTCGAGGCATCAGAAAGTAGCTCGGCACTACACACTATCTTCTCTCAATTTCTACACATTTTTCTTCTGCAATTTCTGAATTTTTTTGCATTTATTTCAATAACATATTTTCTATCATAGATAATTAAATTATGAAATTAAATCATAAAATAATAAATTCTTTACTTAAAAATACATGCTAATTTAACTAAACTTTTCACTTATCAGGCCTTGACATTTCTATTAAGCATATTAGACTATTTATCAAACAATTAATCTTATACTAAATAATCATTAATGATTCTTCCCACCTCTCTAGCTTTCAACAAAGTGAAGAGGATTCTTCTAGAAAATATGAAGTGTAAGGCACACCCAAAATGGGGGAGGGGTGAATTGATATGTGATTTTCAACCATGAAATAAATTTGAAAGCTTGAAATATTTTTAAAATTTAAATATATAGGAAAAATAAACATAAAACAAATTTTTTTACCCTTTTATTTTTCAATAAAAAATGAGAGATATTATTATAGCAAAATATTTCTAAAATAGTAGTGTAAACAACAAACAATTTTACAAGTAATTACATATTAGTTCTTATCACTATTTGCTTGTAAGATCATAAACAAAATAAGTATATCATTCTAAGCATTTCACCATGTAAGAGATAAACCATTATTCTAATTTCTATCATGTCATATAACAGTAAGAGCATGAAAAGTAAAAGTAGTGATACAATAAAGAAAAAACAAAAGAAAGAAAAAGAAGTGCAAATCAATTTTTCTTGTGTTTTGGCACACCAGCCTATGTCGATACCCTTGAGTCCTCTACTCTCTCTTTTATCCATCGCTAGGTGGGTAAGCCCCTTTCCTTAATATGTATTGGAGAAGTTCTACATCTTTCTTTCTCTCCAAGTATAGAGCTAACACTCTAGCCCACTATATAACCATAATTGCAAGCTCTTAAAGGCCATAATGGTCCCAGGGGTGTGCATTTTTTGGATAAAATTAAAAATTGAACTGATCAAAACTGAATTTTCTAATTCAGTTTAGTTTTACATTTTTTTTGGATTTCAGTTTTAGAATTGGTAATATTTAGCTATCTCAGTTTCCTATTTAGTTATGTATTATCTTAATTTGATTAAACAGATTAATTCAAAAATAACTAATAAATCATTTTTTTTATATATTTTTTTTTTGGAAATTGCATCTCAAAGGAAACATTTCAATGATAGGTTTGTCTCTTGTTGGAATCATTTGCTAAAGAATTACTCAATTTTGCATGAAATGATTTGATAAAGTAGCGCAATTCATTGATAAAGAATTACTATAGTAATTTACATCTTTATTTTTTTAGTTTTTCCTCACTCAAACAAAAATTCAAAAACAATTTTGGTTTGGATCAATTTTTTTAGATTCTAGTATTAAAACAGTTTGGTTTAACATATTTCAGAACCAATCCATCAAAACAGACTGGTTTCACACCCCTACATGGTTTCTTATAAATGCAAAATATAATTTTTTTTACTATCAACAAATACAACTTCAAAGAATATATGGTATTATAAAAAGAAAAAAATAGTTTGAAGAACATAATCTTATGGAGATATCTCTTTTAGTTTTTTTAAAATTGAAGGTAAAAAAGGTTTCTCCCTAAAACATCTTTCCCAAGTCTCTGTCTAATTTTTTCTTATCTCTAATATTTTAGAATAAAAAAAAGTATTTATGTTAAGTTGTTTAAAAAAAGACTTAATTTTAAGTAAAAAAATTACTAAAAGATCACATAATTCTATCTATTTCATATAATATGATTAGTTCAACCAAAATTATATCTCATCGGCCCTTAATTTCGTTTCTTAATTAAATTATTTTGACAAACCTACTATACAATATAATACTTATCATCTAGTATGATTAGTTTAAAATTTAAATTAGCTTAATTTATAAAACTAAAGAGGTAGAATTTTGGATTAATACTAAGCATACAATATTATTCTCATTGTATAATGCAATTAATATTTTTTTTGAAAATCTATAATAATTATAAAATTATCATATCTTGAAATCTAGATTACGACATATCATATAATATGATCTTTATTATATAGCATGATTATGTTTAATCAATTTTTATTAGTGTGTTTTTTTAATAAAATTTTAATTTTAGCTTATGTGTACTATCTTCTAATCTCTAAATTTGAACACATATATTAAAAACTTATAAAAATAAAATAATCATCTTTAAAGTACAAATACGACTTTATAAATCCATTTTTATTTAATCTAGCCAATAAGATTATCTTTGATTTACAAAATTTTACACTTGCTTTGTTCACTCACATTCTTTGCTAACTTAAAGCCATGGATAATCTTGAGTCTTGTATGTCTTCCTTGAAATGTATCTAATATTATGAATTCCCTTTTATATTTACCTATAACACTAATACTAAAAAACCTACACAAAAATAAATCAATAAAAATATATGTCTACTAAGTTATATTTTCTACCATCAAAATACTATGATGGCCAACATACTTGAATTGTGTACATAACTCTTGAGGTTACTAGGCTTTCCTTAAGTTTATACTTTTTAATATATCCCAAATTTAATTAACAAATAAAGATTAAGCTAACATAGAGTAAAGAGGCATACAATTTTATGTTTTTTTATTTGAATTTGTTTTGTATGAAATTATAAGGAAATAAGTACACAAACAACATGAAGAAACATACACAATATTCTAAAGCGAAATAAAGAGAATCTACTAAAATACAAATAACTAGGTTAAATATAGTTAATTTAATGTTATTTATAAGAATAATTTTGACCATTCAGATAGTACAAATGGAATCATTTATTACAAAGTGATTCATATAATGTGATTATATAATGCTTATTCTCTAATTCAATATCTTGAATGTTGACCATCAAAATATATAGCATTTTTGTATATTGCTTCAAATAATTTTTCAAACATTGTAAACAACTCAAACATTAAATTCAATTATGAAAAGATAATAAATAAAATAATCAGCACAAAATAAAATAAGCCCAAGTGAATTATGAACAAAATGTTAAAAAAAATACAAAATACAATAATACATCTAAAACTATTTATGACAAAATGAGTTCACAATCAATTTTAATGATTCACAACATTGTCCTATAATATACTAAAGTTATCATGAATTATTAGTTTTATAATGATGCTCATCAATTGATTCTCTGTGCCAATAAAACTATGTTTCCACATCACCTTAGACACATGATCACATGTAAAATGATAACTTATATCTATATATTTTGTCCAATAATGCTATATGAGATTCTTATACACATGACACTCATGCTATCACACATTATGGGTATAATACCCATTAAGAATTTAAAATCAAGGTGTTGCTTAAAATATAACATTTGAGAAATGTAGCTCCTTACTACAATATACTTGAATTCAATAGCAAATAAAGAAAATGAGCTTTATTTTCTACTAGAACAAAAAAGTTAAAGAATGTCTCATGGATTACTATGTCCCTTGATGTACTATTTTTATTCACCTTGCATTTTGTAAAGTTTGCATACAAAATGCATAATATAGATGTCATAGTTAAATATTAAAGTATTCTCTTGATAAGTATTAAATGTGAGTCCTTTGGATCAACTTAAAATCCTATGCACAAATAGAAACAAAACTATGGAAAATTTAATTTGAAGGGAAATAACCCACAAATTTTGAAATCAAACTTTACCTTAGTGATCAATATGATATTGAGAATAATATATATCTTTAAAAAAATTATTTTATAGTGGATTTGAAGACTATAATAAGGAAGGTCTTTATTTTATCGTATCTGAATAAGAGATATAAAATGATACACTTGCTCGGGAGATAAAAATATCATTTTAATATGAAATAATATGGAGAATTTTAGAAGTTTGTTTGGTTTGAGTTTTGAGTTAAAAATATTTTATTAGTTGGACATATATACAAGATTTTATCTTAAATAATGTTGTTTGGTTATGGTATAGTAGATTTTGTTATATCAATATACAAACAGTTAATAAAAATTATAAAACTTGATTCAGATATAAAGTTTAATTTCATTCTAATTATATTTGACATGCATATGTTTATACTTAATATGACACTGAAAATTCCTCTAGTCGAAGCACGAATCTTGATGCAGAAAGCAAGCTAATCAGAAATCAAGACTAACCGATCAAGGCTTTATTATCAATCAACTCTAAACATGGAGTGTTTATAGTCAAATCGGGCCTTGACGCGAATCTAACAAGTCAAGATATCATAATTTCGACATCATTTGAGCATTCAAATACACAAAATACATCATATGATCAAGGGGATCATCATGAGCCGTCCGATGGAGAGGAGTGGTTCAGATTTTGCATGTATTTAGCAGACGCCACTTTCCAAAATACCTCATTCCTCATATGAGGCGGCGGAAGGAGGAGGAGGCCAAGCAAGAGAGAGAGAGAGCTCTAAAGATCCTCCAAGCACAATCGCCACCACTGACGGTTGTCAACCACCCGCCGCCGCACGCCACCACCGATCTTGCCATCGACATCGCCGCTACCATCATCATCACCACTATCGCCGATATCATCATCAACATTGTGCCAACATCGCCGCCAACATCACATCAACATTGTCGTTACTAGAATCGTTATCCCTTTCATATATACCTCAGTAATCCCGATATCGGAAGTCTTGTACTCAAACAGATACATAGTGGAAGCTTTTACGCGAGCCCCGGGTTTTCCCTCTTTTTGAGGTTTTCCACGTAAAATTTTAGAGTTTTATTGTTCACTCTTAAATACCTGTGTATCCGAATTTTCCAACTAAGGTAAAATTTTACTCTACGAATGGTTTTTTTTAGCATAACAATACTAAACACGTTGGACATTCTCTTAGATGTAAGAATGTTATTTATACTTCAAGACTACTAAAATTATTGTACATAGATTTGTTCGATCTGTTTAGCACTACTATTTTATATGGTTATGGATTTATGATTATTAATAATTTTTTAAGATATACTTAGATTTTATTTTTAGAAATAAATATAATGCTTTTAAAAATTGTAAAACATTTTCAAAAATATTCAATAAGAGTAAGGCTATTTGATTAACATAATTCAAATAGATCATATTGGAGAAATTTAAAATAAATTATTTAATGATAATTATGTTAAAAATGGAATTAAACATATCTATTTTTTAGAAATACCCCTATAGAATGGTTTTGTAGGAATTGAGTAGATTAATGCTTAATGAATATAAATTATTAAAATACTCAGTTACAAAAACTTTTTGGTTTGCATTTTAAAGTTCATCTGGTGTGTGTTTCTAGTTATTTAATCCAAATTTAAAATATTTTTATTATTTTTAGTAATATAATATGATGCATAAAATGTTAGATTAAATTCTATATCATAAAATTAGCTAATGGATATTAAGTTATGATTTAATCATCTACTAGAAAAACCTTATATAAAGAGAAATAATTTTCATAAATGGATCCAATACTAATGGTCTTTATTATCTTCATATACCATGAATCTTTATTTATTAGGTTTTAGCATAATGAATTTTTCTTTATCTCCCATCATATATCTTGAACCACAACTATCGAAATACTATATGCCTTCATTAATTTTGCTTTGAAGGCATTCTTACTAAAAAAAAAACACACACACACACAGGTAAACTTTTAAAATTCTAATATATTTTCCACATAATGAATGAGAAATAAAGAAGTTATGTTGTGCAATGTTGCACCTTTTGGTACATATATAAATGTAAAATGTATATGAAATTAAGATTTATAAGCATAACAATTTTATGTTGACTTCATGAGCCTCAACTCATTTGAGATTGATTTTGATGATAACAAACATATATTTAAATCCCACTAATTAGTTTAAATTCAAGTGTGCAGGAAAATTCTCCAACTTCAAATTCTTCAGTCAATTCGGAAAGCTAAAGCTATTGGACTTGAACTGGGAGAAAATTTTCTAGGAATCACAATATTAAGGAGAATGAATAGCTCAATAAAACAAAATAAATGATTCATTCATTTCAAAATAATTCATTTTAAAATTATTCATATTTTCTATATTTCATATTTGCAATTATTCTTTGAATTATCCATTTTAGATAATATGAACTAAGTGCATGAGTTAAGTTTCATTTAATATGTGCTTAAACGAGATAAATTCACTATAAAATTCATTAAATCTTTTCCACGCTTAATCATAATTTGTATTGATATATTTATTGCATGAAAATTAAATTATTTTAGAATTATGCTATTATTAAATTTTCTCTCTCCTATTATTCTATCTCACTCTTCTATCATCCTTAGCATCCTCATATTATTTTGGCCGAATTTTTCATTGAGAATTCAAATCTATTTTAAATAATAAATCATGTGAGAATTATTTAAAATGTTTCTTATATAATTCTCTCAATTTTCATAATTTAAAAATTCATTAATTTGAGTTTTTGAATATGAATTGTTTTGAATTTAAATTACGAAATTCATGACATATACATGCAAAATTAACTCTAATCTTTGATGGAATGTTTAGAACGTCTCTAGTATGATTTATTTTAGCTAATTGAAGTTTAATTAAATTATTTAAAGTTAATTTAAATCTGAATTCAAATCTACTTCAATTTAATATTCGTTCCTTTTATTAAATCTATTTTTGGAAAGTACCTGGCCAGCCCCAATTAAATTAAAATTATATTATTTTAAATAATGTTTATTACTTAAAAATATTTTGATTAATCGTCTTTTGTTTGAATTAATTAAATACATTGATTTGAGATCATCCTATTAATGGAAACTAATAATTGGCCAAAAATTATATTGTTTTTTTTGCATTTATTTTATGTAAATTAATCCATGTTATTATCTCTTAAATCTTGCTTAAATTGATTCATCATATGTTCTTTATATCACGGATTAAATTAAAATTGAATCCCTACTTGGAATAGAGCTTGACTGACCACTTTGTTTTGGGGAAATTATTTTCTAAGCAAATAAAATAAATTGGCTCTTGATTGATTGAAATTCTTAATTAAATTTTATTTTATATTCTCATTAATTCATCTTATTGATTTGGCAATCATACATGTTCAAATTTTAAAAAAAGTTTAATCTTATATTGAATGCTTCAAAGTTCAAATTCCTTCCAAAAATATTTTCCATCTCTTTGCTACCCTTGGCTGAAAATCCCATTGCTTGAATTAGATCTTATTTGAATGATATGATTAATTACATAATTCTCTCTCTCTCTCTCTCTCTCTCCCTATAGATCATCCTTGGCTGAAATCTTGATTGGACCTCTCATCAAATGTTTGAAATGTCTCCATTCAAATTTTGAATAATTTCCTTGCTTGGAGTCCCTCTCATGCTTTAACCATGAGCCACCTTGATATCCTTCCAATTTAGCTTAATGTCTAATATGCTAAGGATCCTCATTATTCATTACTTTGTCTTGGTCGATCCATTAGAATTCCATCATGTGCTTTTGAATTCAAAATTCAAGTTGTCGCCAAATTAATTTTCCATTCTATAAATGCTTGCTGAACTTCATCATCCATTTTCTATATATTGAAGTTGTGTTTTATTGGAAAAGGTTCCACGAATCTATCCTCTTATCTTGGCCCAATTTTGCTACATCATCCTCTTGGAGAGCTTTTTGATTCAAGTGCTAATTTCTTCATCATCCTCCCTCTTCCTTCTTACAAAGAGATTGCTTTGAAGTTTGCTTAAGAAAGAATTGGAGGATTGGGGAATACTCCCTTGGCAGAAGCTACATAAGGTTCATTTGATTTGTCTTGTGCTTAATACTTTTATATAACCTTGATTCATACCTTGGCCGAAAGTTTTTTGTAGGCTACTCAAGTTTTATTTGTGCTTAACATCATACTTCATCTTATTCTTGAGTTGGCCAAAATATTGATTTTATTTGAATTAAAATTTGTGCTTATAGTTCTCTTTTTCTCACTCTATTTTCATATATCCTTACGTGAAATTCATCTTTTGTCGTTACTTCAAATAGTATACAAGTGATTAGCAAGTTTTCTTATTTCCAAATCATTTTATCACTTGCATATATCTTATCTATTGTGAAAGAGAATTCAAGTTAACTTGTGTGATTTAATTTTTTACATTAATTAGTTCATTACTTAATTCAAGTTTCCATACAACATTTGTTGTGTCTTATCATTCAATTCTTTATTGTGTTGTATTTCAAATTAACAATTTAAATTATTTTGATTTCAGGCTTTCATATCCTTATATTAAATCAAATCTCATAAAGACATACTAGCATCAAATTGTTCTATCTAGTTGTTACATTGACTTCAACTTTAAATATTAAATAAGTGAGCTCTCTTTCTTTTATTTCACTTTCCTTAATATAAGTATAATTGGGCTGTGAGTGCAATTTTTTTTTAAATTGAGAGTTAGATCTTTGTATCTTTTTTCTTCTTTATTCTTATTTTTTGTTGGGATTGTATTTGCTCGCATAGGAAAGTACGATGTTGGGTTGTACTTGCCCGTGAAGGAGAGTATGGGAGATTTGCTATAATCTTAACTTTAATTTATTGGATTCCTAGCTTGGGTTGGTAGGCGTGAATGTAGACCAATTTTTAGGGTTTGGTTGAACCACATAAAAATCTCTGTGTTCACTTTTACATTTCTTTATTGTTGTGATTAATTAAAATATAATCATTTACATTTAATTTTTCTACTAAGATTTAAAATTAAATTTTAATTTGAAAATATCTTAAAAACTCAATTCACTCCCCACCATCTTGGGTGCCATAACTCCATAACACATTTTTGTCACAAAAATCAGACCATACTTTGGTATTTGCATAAGGTTTGAATTTTTGAGTTTGATGTGTTTGAGTATGAGGTGAATGTGCAAAAGAATCATATCCATGTATTCTACAAAATGAAGTATGAGCTTATGATTTCAAATAAAGATCCACTATAGGTTTTAACAAACTATTTTCTTTTTTATTTTCTTACAAGCATACATTATTCTACTAAAGATTTGTGTTTTTCCAGTCATATTTTGAAGTGAAAAGTGGCTTATATTTTCTTCTAAGTCTTTATATTCATTAAAGGTATCATATATATAACTCTTCATACAAAAATTAGTCACATACCATAAGAGAGTAAAAGATGACTTCTCCATTTGAAAAATGATAGATTGATTCACCTTCTCATCTGATGAGCTTGCACTTGATTCTTTAGATTCTTGATTTTCCCATAGTGCCTTCTTCTTCTTTTTTCTATGGTGATTCTTTTTTTCTATTTCATTTTAAAATTTTCTTTTCCTTTATTTTTAGTTTTATATATTAGTTTATGTATACTCATCTTCTTACATGTGTAGGCTTTTTATAATGGTAGATCATAATTCATTCACCTATAGAAGACTTCTTAATACAAAATTTATGAATTTTTGATTTTATGCATTGTTGGTTTCTTTTATAAAAGGCCTTTTAGGTCTTACTTCATCACAATCAACATCAAAACTTGAGGTGGTTTTATTCATAACCCATCTACCTACGAAGTAATACATCTCCCTTTCTCTTTCTTTTGTAAGCCATCATTTATAACTGATGTGTTATGAAGAAACCTTAATCGATCAAGTGCATAAGTAGATCATCTTTAGCCTCTAATTATAGTTACTTTCCATCGCATAATTTTGGAAGACATTTTAAAATCATCTAAACCAAGTCTTGAATTATGTATGTTATTCCAAAAAAAAAACGTGATGTATTAATAATTTTCATAAATCTTGTATGCATTTCAACAATTGATTCATTAGGCAACATATAAAATAACTCATATTTATGAACTAATTTATTTATATGTTCGTCATTTATCTTGCTTATACTTTCATATATGATAATGAAGTGATTAAGGCACAAAAGAGGGAGGAGGGAATTAGGTGATTTTAATTTTTTAAGTTGATATGATAAATACCACAGAGTAATCACACATAAATGAAGAAAAGTAAAAAGATAAAATAGGCAAGCAATTTTTATATGATTCAACCAAACTCTAAAATGGCCTGCATCAATGCTTAGCCACTATGATTATGATTCTACCATCCCAACAAATAATTACAAAGCCATACTCTACTATAATGAGATAAGTACAACCCCAAAAATAATAATATACTCTCCAATAAAGGAATGAGTATGACCCCTATGATAAAATTTTAATAAAAAAATATAATCTCTTTATGATTTTAACAATAATAAATCTAAACTTATAGCAAATACCTAGATAATTTGATAATTTACAACACATAATTTGATTACCTTACAATCAACAAAAATTTTCAGGAATTTTAATAAATAAATCAATAAATTTTTTTATGAAATGCCATGCTTGTTTTTTAGAGATGAATTTTGCAATGGATATATCTTTACCCAAAAATGTTTTCTGAACATGTAATAAAATTTGTGTAAAGCTTGAAATTAAAATTTAATATTATAAATCTTTCCACCAAAACTATATGCATTCAATTGCAAATAAATTATTTCAATAAAATAAATTTAATTCCAACAAAATAAATTTAATTCTAGCAAGATATAAAATTATTAAAAAAAATTAAGGGTTAGAATGCAATGATTAATTGATATAATTTCAAACACACTTATTAGGAATTAAATTTCAACACACAAATTAAATTTATATTGATGCCAAAAAATTTACCAAAAATAAAAAATAAAAATTATTCTATCAAAAATATAATTTTATTTCAATATAATCTTGTTCATGGTTAGTTAAAATAACTTCAAATACACTTAGTACATGTTAAATTTCACAATCTACCAAATGCAACTTTGTAAATATGATTGGAGTGTCTTGAAAAGAAGTATTGATCTTTGATTTAAGTATGAATAGTAATGATGAAACCCACACAAGAAAATATCTATGTTTGAACAAAGTAAATTAATGCTCATACTAATGTTTTATTAAAAAACACTTCAAATATTTTTGATTCTAAATGAGATGGTCACAATATAAATTACATAAGTAACATAATTTATTCAATTTTTTGATGGAGCGTGAAGAGTAAATAAATTTAACAAGAGAAGAACAATTAGAAAAAATAAGAAACACAATCACTTTAACTTAAGCCCAAACTATTTTGATATCACCAACACTAAATCACAAGATATTTAATTATTAAGATTATAAACTAGCATGTGATCACTTGGAATTAAGTGCATAAAACAGAATAATCATTTTGATTAAATCACAAAAATAAGATCTTGTAGGGAATAGATCGTACTCAATCAAAATTTTTTTTAATTCAAAAGTGTGTCTCACCATTTGAAAGAGTCATTTCCCATACATGCAACAAATTCTATGTGAAGATTACTTGGAGAGACATTAAAGATTTTTTCTTGAAAGAGCACACTTGGCAGAAAGCTAAAATTTTTTTCTTCCCTCAAGCTATGGCTCGATTTTGGAGAGAAATAAGGATGCATCGACAAAAAAACAATTAGAACTATTGTGTTTGAAAGTTATTTTAAGAGAAATCTAGAAAGGATCCATGGCTTGGGAAAGTATTTGGTAAGTTTCTAATAAATATAAATTAAATTTGCATGAGTTGTAGGTTGCATCATTTAATTGAACCAATTAAAAGAAAAACTCTTTGCTCCAAAGTTTTCAAACAACCAAAACAATATTAAAAATGATTTGAATTCATATTAAAAGGAATTAGGATAGAATTTCAATAATAAAAAAATGGAATTAATGAAAGGCTAATGGAATTGATTTAATTATTGAAAGAGATGTAAGTAAGAATTTGTTAAATGCATATGTTTATTAATTATTTTAATATATAGACAATCAGCTCAATTAAAATGAAATAAAATATGCGAATAAAAAAATGTCAAGCATTAATTTTTTATAAATTAACCTTTAATTAAAGTTTCATTTGGTTGGGTAAATTTGAGTTAATTTGGGTTAAGTCAATAATTGTATCTATTAGTATTTTAAGAATGAATGCAACAAATAACTTTAGATAAATTAAACAATTTTTTGCATTAATAATGAGATTAATGATTAATAATTTGGTATAAAGAATTTTTCATAATGTATTTTAAACACAAACTATTTGTTCAATTTAATTTTCATGAACCAATCAATATATGCATTGATTTTGAAAAATTAAAATTAAAATTTGATTTTTGACAAGATGATATCATGATGAACTTAATGCATTGAATAATTATTATGTTTTGACAATTAAATTTGTTGTGAAGTCATGTATCTAATTTTTGTAAAATACATCTTAAGGACCACTAAAATCGATAAAACCTTTAATGTTTTGCTCTTGATTGCCCTGACTTATTAAATTTGATGATTTTCCAAAAATACTTAAGAATGAAATATTAGTAACTCTAAACATAAGTTTTGTATCATCAAAATCCAAAATTATGTGTCAATAGGCTCATGGGGCTAAAAATATCTCCCTTTTTGATGATGACAAACCTATGTTGGTAATGGAAGTAGATGAAGAAGCAAAATGACCTTACATTTTAATATATATATATATATATATATATATATATATATATATATATATATATATATATTAAGAACAATCTAATGAGAAAGAAAAGAAATAATTATAACGATTTGGATATAGTATGCTAGACATGCCTCAAAAGGTGCAAAAATAATCTTCATGTAGAGATTTAATAAAAATATTAGTAATTTGTAATTCAATTCTAATAAATTCAACATTGACATCATCTTTAAAAGTATGATCCCTAATAAAATTGTGTCTAATCTCTATTTACTTGCTTTGTCAGTGTTGAATTGGGTTTTTAGTTAAACTAATAGCACTTGTGTTATCACAGTTAACGAGACTATGATTTAGCTTAATCCAAAAGTCTTTCATTATTGATTTAAACAAAAGATTAGAGCTATACAAATGCCTATAATTATGTACTTAATTTTGTTAGTGGAGGTAAAAAATTGAATCTCTTAGAGGGTAAGTGATGATCCTAAAAATTGACATGTACTTGATGTGCTTTTCTTATATATTTTACAAACTATAAAATCAGCATTATAATAAGCAACCAAATCACATGATAAAAAAATTTAAGGATACTACAAACCCAATATAGATGTTCCTATCAAATAATAAAATATATACTTGATTGTTGTTAAATGAGATTCTACAAACCTAATATTGATGTTTCTATTAAAGAATAAAAGGTACACTTGACTACTATTAAATGAGATTCCTTAGAATTAGCTTAAAGTCAAGAACATAATCATATAACAGATATAATATTAGGCTTATTAGAAGTAAGTTTTTAATCAATAGATTTTATTGATTCATCTAAATCCAATTTTGTAGATGGGCTCATGGAGTTTTACTATACTTTTATCTCTTCATGCTAAACTTTTAAATAATTCATTTTTATACTTGGTTTGAAAAATGAAGATGTTATTTTTTTCTATTTCACTTGAAGACCAAAGAAAAAATTAAACCCTCCCATTATACTCATTTCAAATTCCTTAGACATCAAAGTTGAGAACTCATGGTACAAAGATTCATTAGCACTTTCAAATAACATATCATCTACATACACTTGTATAATTATCAAATTATCACCTTTATCAAAGGTGGTATCTAATCTACCTTTCTAAATCTATGGTCTATAAAAAATTATTCAACTTATCATATCAAGCATATGAAGCCTATTATAAATTATTTAGAACTTTCTTTAAATTAAATATGATTAGAATAATCATGGCTCTCAAATCTAGAGGTTGCTTTACAAGACATCTTGGTCAATAAACTTATTCAATAATGCACTTTTAATATCAATTTTTTATAATTGCATTTTCATTTATCACAAAATACGGTACAAAAGATGAGGTTAAGTAAAAAATTACATCATAGTATTTTTGATATATAATTTAACCATTCTGCCACCATGTAGTAACCTTTAAAGTTTGTTATTTATAGCTATAGGAATTGTTATGCATTGAGAAAGTCTATTGGTTAGTTTCCCTCTCTTAGAATGTGGCTAATGGTGAAATTTATTTCATCCAATAGATTCATAATAGGTTAAAAATAATCATAAGATACTAAGTGATGTTGAACATCATATAGATTAAAATTAGAGCTCAAGATCTATTTATTAGATCTCAAGCTAAACTCAATATCATGTAAAAAAAATAGAGGTTAAGATCAATTTACTAGATCTTAAGTTAAATCCCAAAATAATTTAAGAAAGGAGGATGCTTAACCCACTAGCCCAATAAAGCCCATTTTATGATTTTATTTTCTTAAATCATGTAATTTTAATTTCTTTTAAAATCCTAGTTTTAAATTTTGAATTTAAAATTTAAAGAATAACATGTGAGGTGGTTGTATTCATATAAAATAATAATATGTGAAATGATTGGATGACATAAAATAATAAGGTAACTTAATGCCTTACATTAATATTGCCATCCATCTTTGCCTCAATATTTTGAATTTTTTTTTCTTTTGACATGTGAGGATGATTTTATTAGCTACAAATTACTCCCTTATTAAAAAGAAAGGAGATATTTTTAGAAATTACAAAATATTTTAGTTATTTTTGTTGTTTGAGAGCTTGGTGGCCAAACCTTTAGAGCGCTAGTTATCCAACATCTTTCTTTCCTCGCCTCCAATACCTAATGTAACCTTTTTCAAACTTCTTAACATCATTTTCAATCAACTACTAAGCTTATACTCTCCTTCATAAGCCTAAATCTTTCTTTCATCCAATAATACCTCTACTTCACTTGGTCACGATCGACCTAGTCATGGTATTTACACTTAATAATCTCTTAAACCCTATCATTCCCAACCAAATACTCCAAATAATAAATACATATCATAAACTAAATATTCACATGTTTCTGTATCCATTTACCTTTCTCAAAGCTCATTCTTTGAAGTGATATTTCAAATCATGCCAAAAAAGCTCATGTTGGACCAATTTAAGTATTCTCACTATCATACCAATGTAAACCATCCATTATACCACCAAAAAAAAAAAAAAAAATCAAAACAACCTTTAGATATTAATCTAAAGATACATGGATTTTTAGTTTTCTTAATCTCACCAAAAGGGACACCCACTTCTATCAAATTTGGTATAAGAGCAAAGCTTGCAAAGAGTAAACTCGATCATTACATTTCTTCAACAAAAGAAGCATTTTAATTGGTGGAATTGTCATCAAACTTGCAAATTTTTTTTGAACTTGTGACATTAATTAATTTCATTCTCTATGATAGTTTAAACTTATATTAGTAGCTTGAAAAGATGTTTGTTGCTTGTACTCTATAGTGATAGTATAAAACTCTAATTAGTAAGCTCCACCATTTAACTAAGCCATTTCCTTATTGTGTGAACCTATTCATAGATATTTTTGTGTGCTTGTATTTGGAGTCATAGGGACTTCACATAGATCTTATAGGATACTTATTAAAATGATCGATGCATCAAGAAATGATGTACTATCTTGAAAGGTAGAAACATCACCCTACAATGGACTCGAGCATTTAATAATGGCTCTTAAGGCAGATGATCTACGTATATCAAAGATCTTTCCCTTGCTTTACATAAATGAATTAAAGTAGGGTTATTTTTAACCTAAGTTAATTAGTTCTCTATGGAGGCAGGCCCTCATAGTTAATTACATCTTAGTAAATGGGGATCTCACAAGAATTTTCTAAATTAAAGTAGTAAATTATTTTTACAAAGATTTTAAATTTTTGATATCAAAGGATTTGTAATTATTAAAAAATCAAATGGTAAGACTCAACATAGGAAGAGTTCTTAATGGATTCTAAAGTAGAAAAAGTAAAAAAGCATTTATGATACTAGGAAGCTTGGTGGCTTTTTACATTATATAGTGAGGCTTTATATTTTTGAGAGAGAAAATTATGTTTATTTGAGTTAAAACTTTTATTAGAAGGCTAGGACTTTGATTCCAACAATTCAAGATTATGAAAATGCCTAAGAGGTGAGGACTTACACTAGTAGAAAAGAAGAGGCTGATTACCTTTAAACCTACATCTAAAATGCACTTGTATAAGCTAAGAGCTTGACCTAAATCTAGTTGGAGAAGTGGGACATATTGGTTTACTTCCACTAGAGAGAGTGACATGATCTTAACTCTTTTGGACTTACAACTGCCTAGTGTGGTTGCCAGCTAATACCTCTTATGATTTAAAATTTTAATTAATTATCTTAATTAATGTCTAATCACTTGGTTAATTAACTTGAGATTTAACATGTTGAATGTATGGGATGCCCTCTCTCTCTCGATAATTTTCTTAGGTTAAATTTGGAGAATCAAAATTTTAAACCTTAATTGCCTCATTTATGTATTTAATAATTATTAAAATAAATTTTTTTGAATTTGATTTGAGAAAGTTAATTAATCACTCTTGACTTGACTTTTGGAGTGAGCTCTCAAACCCATCCTCTTAGAATTAGGAATTTATAGACACTAAGAACTTCTTAGTCATAAAACACATCTAGTGATTAGGTGAACACTTAACTTAAGCCTAGAGACTTAGAAGTGTTAATCCTAAGATTAGGCTATGCCTTAGGGCTTAAAAAAATTACTTATCCCATAGCCTAAACCCAATCTAGATACACTTTCTCAAATCAAACCCATATTCAAATCTCAAACCAAATCTTAAATTAAAATTCAAATTCCAAATCTAATTTTAAATTTGACTCCAAATGATTGAAACCCAAAATCAAATTCAAATCCTAAGACCCTTCCTAAGCCATATGAACCACATTAATAAGCTTAGCCAAAACTTCCTTTAGATCAAATCAAACTCAATAGCTCTCTTTATAAATCAATTATTCCTTCATTTATATTCATAAATATAAATGAAATTCAAATTCAAATGACCAATACTATATCAAAAATCAAATCCAAACTCAATCTAAGCCCTTTAAGCCAATTTTTTGAACTTAGCCAAATTCTATCTAAATCAAGTCAAAACTAATGGATTTTCTCACGAATCAATCATTCATTCAATCATTTATCCAAATATAAATAAAACTTATAATCATCAAACCAAATTTAGGTCAACCCAAGTCAAGCCTAACTTAGCCCTTTTGACTTAAGACTTTCAATTGAGCCAAAACCTATTAGACTCCAAATTGATTGCCATTAAATTTATATTTCAATCTAGGGCTCATATATAAGTTCAACTAAACTCGAATCAAACAAAAACCAAACCAATTGACCTACTTAGGTCCACTTGACCAAAAGTGACCTAAAAGACCCATTTGAGGTAACTTCCAATCCATCCCAAATTGGATTGAACCAAGCTCACCAAAACCTTCCACCATGATTTTTGATCACCCTAGAATGATCAATTACAATCAATTGGGTCAAACCAAGTCAACTTAATCATTTGATCAAGTCAAACCTTAGCCCAAATGAACCAAAACTAGCCAAAACTCATCCTACATTAAATTGATTGAAACTAATGATTTGAATCAACCCAAAATCAATATTTAAATATGACTTGACCACCAATTGAGCCAAACCAAGCCCAATTGGTCATTTGATCCAAGTTGACCCAAATTGGCCTAAAAGACCAAATTGGGTCAAATCATGATCTAACCTAAGTTGATTGCAACCAATAGCTCAAGTTCATTTCAAATTGATTATTGAACATGATCAAAGCCATAATTAAACCCAATTTGATCAATCGAGCCCAATTGAGCCATTAAGCCCAAATAGGCCTAAAGGGTCAATTTAGCCAAAATTCAAATTAAATTCAAATTGATTCAGACCAAAGACCACATTCATTTTCAATTAGTCAATTGATCATGAATCAACCCATAGCCCAAGCTAATTTGGCCAATTTTGGTCAAATTGGTCAACATGACCCATTTGACCCATTTGATTCTAAATGAGACAAAATCAATTCTAAGCCAAATTAAATCAAATTAATCATACCAAAACTCTTCAAATTATCATTTGAACCTAACATAATCCTTAGTTTGACCCAATTTGACCAATTGGTCAACCTAACTCGATATGACCCAATATGACCCATATGATTAAAATTGAGCCAAATCCCTTGAAACCAAGCCTTGACCCATTGGGGGCTGATCAAACCTGACCCAAACCCATTTGAGATCAGCCCAAAATCAACCGAACATAATTAAATTCCTCATGGATCCTCCCCCACATAGGATTCCACCCAACCTCATTTAATTCTCCTAATCACATGCATTTAACTCCTCCCCAACATTTGCATTCAATGGAGCTGATCATATAAGATCAAGAGAGGACTTTGGAGCAAAAATCCAAAGTCCTCAATCAATCCATCATCCATCCCAACCATCCCAAGCAAGATGATAATACTTTGGGGCCAAAAAATTTAAAAAAGTATGAATTTTTGGCCACTAAGGAGGGGAGAGGCTTGCCTCTTCCTCCTACCACCATTCAAACCCAAGAGCTCCCCAAAGCAATCCATCACCCACCTCTTTGAGCTATTTTTGAGCTCAAAAACATAAATAAAAGCTTTTTTGGTGAGGCGACGGTGAACATTGGAGAAGACGATGTTCCAAAGGGAGGCAAAGGTTAAAAATCATTCCAAAGCTTTCTCGTATATCTAGGAGTTTGCTCAGATCTTCACCGCCACCAGAAACCATCCTCGGAGAGATAAATTTTGCCAAACTTTAGTAGGCATTAGTATTTCTTGCTTTTTGTGTTTTTTTTTTTTTTGTGATTTTAGGATTTCCCTTAAATAAACCCAACATTTTTTATTTTATTTAATCCCAATACAAAGTAGAATTTTTTTGAATAAAATTGATGCAAAAATGAGCTCAATCGAACCTCATTTCACATTTTTTTGATATTTTTTTCATCGATTTCGCTTGTTGGTGAGCAACAGCCGTCCGATCCCACGTTTAGTGGATCAGATGGCTCAGATTGCATTGGATTCCGCATTCTTCTAACCATCAAAACACAAGATCCGCTCTCTGATCCAGCGGATCGGATCTGGACCATCCGATCCATGATTGGATGGTCTGGATCAAACCACACATTATTTTTCTAGATCTCGCATTTTCTTGCTCAGTGACCCACGCATCAATTGCATCTTTGCGTGCCATGTGGCATCGCACAATGACACGCATGGACCTTGCCTCATCAAAGCCAGCGTGAGGTTAAGCGGGAAAATGCTTATTTTTTATTTTTAAAATTATTTAAGTGTCCTAAAACTTTAAAAATTTTAAAAAAAATAAAATACTTAGCAAAAAATTACAAATAAGGACTCGTTGGATTCATCTTTTCTAGAGAAATCCAAAGAACCAAAAATTTCCAAATTCCACAAAATGGTTTGAGCTTAATTTAGGTTTTAGTGAAAATAAGGTTTCATTAATCACTCTAAAAATATGAGTCATATTGAATTGAGATTTCAGATTAAGTTAAAACACACCTATCATAAAAATATCAACTGAAAAGGACTTACAGATTAGGAGAAATTAAATTTTGAAGTTTAGATTGTCCATTTTAATAAAATAAATCAAATAAAAATCTAGAGATTTACAAAAATCTTCAAAATGGCTTAAATCACTTCAATTAACATTTAGGACTCTTAAGAAAATAATGTGATTTTTGGAATCCTAATAAACCCTAAACAAACACTTAAGATTAAAGTTTAATCAATTAATGAATTAATTAAAATATAATCTAAAAATAATTTAAATACTAAATCAAAATAAGAAATGATGTAATATCCAAATGATTGGCAATCAAACCTTAAGTTAGAAAAGTATCATGTATCCCTAAATGAAATTAAATTTAAACATAACTGAACTTAATTGAGTTAATGAAATTCAATTAAATGATTAGATTTTTAAATTAAACTCATAGTTAAATAAATCAATGAAACTTTAATGTAAAATCAAACTAATCTTGTTAAACCAACACCAAGTATTGAATCTTAATTATATGAAACTACTTAACAAATTAAAATAAATTAAATATTAATTAATCATTAAATAAACTAAAATTCAAATTGATTAACAAACCAATTCAACAATATCATTTGATATTAATCAAATTAAACCAAATAAAGTTAAAGTAAACTTTATTAACGTATGATTTAATTCACAATCATTTGGAATAAGATAATTAATTAACCATTAAATATTTCAACCTAATAACTAAATCAAACATGTTAATGAAATCAAAATAATATAATAAATGAATCAAATCAAATAAAACTCTAATCATAAATAATCAAACTTAATTGAAATAAAATAAGCAGTTAATTCACTTAATGATAATGATGGTAGTAATAATAATCCTTTAATCAAATCAAACTTAAGTAACATACTTAACTAAATCAAATCACTCTCATGTGAGAAATTAAGTCATTAATCTATAATTAAACAAACCTTTAATTAATCTAATGATCTAAAAAATTTAATCACTTAATTAATCAAATATCTAATTAATGCAAACTTAATGAATTAATCCATCATCTTCATTAATTAATCAAATTAATTTAAATAAATTACAATAAGCTAAATTAAATTAAGATTAAAACCCTAATTAAATTTGAATTAATCACATCTTTTAATTAAATTCAAATTAATCATATTAAACCTAAGCTTAATCAAACATAAATGCAATTAAATACTAATCAAAACTTAAATTAAAACTATCATTGGTCATTAATTAATCATTAATCAAATAAATCTTTATTTAATTTAATAATTAACTTAAACACACTTACTAATTAAACTAATTACCCCTAAATATAATTGAATAAACACCTAATTAATTCAAATTAATTGAATTAATCCATCATCTTAATAATTAACTTTTATAAATCAGATTATTTAAATCAACACTTAATAATCTACTAATTTGATCACATCTTTAAACTAGTTAAGTCAATCAAATTAATCATATTAAACTTAAACTTAATCAAACATAAATGCAATTAAATACCAATCAATTCTTAATTTAGACTTAAATAATTAAGCCATTAATTACATAATTAACCTAAATAAATATGAAATCAAATTAAAAAAAATTAAACAAATCTTTATTTAATTTAATAATTGATCACTCCTCTTAAAAAAGCTAATTAAGTTAATTAACTTAATCATATTAAATTTAAGCTTAATTAAACATAAATTTGAACATAATCAAAACGTAACTAAATTCCAATCAAATCCTAAATAAGTCATTAATTACACCATCAACCTAAATAAATATGAAACCAAATTGAAATTAAATAAATCTTTATTTAATTTAATAATGAACTTAAACACACATCTTAATTAATCTAATAATCACATTGAACCTAAAACCAAAAGACTAATAAAATTAATAAAATTAAAATAAATAGAGACTCATCAATTTAATATATAATTCAAATCTCATTCAACTATTTAAATAAAATAAACTAATTAACTATCCAATGCATGAAATCAAAATACATACCAAATTTTGATAAACATGACAAATGAATGAAATTAAAAGTAAAAGCCTAATTACAAAGAATCAAACTCAATTAAAATCAAAATAAAATCTCAATTAATCTAATATGATCAAACTGCAAATAAATGAACCATAATCAAATCAAATAAATATAAAGTTAAGTCACATAACCATAATCAAAGAAAAGAATTAGATATTAATTTTAAAAGATATTGAATTATCAAGATTTAATTAAACCCAAAACATCTAATCTAAAATTAATCAATCAAAAAATACATGAATTTAAATAAACTTAAACTTCATTAGAGATCAAGGATATTGAATTATCAAGATTTAATTAAATTAAGACATCTAATCTAAAATTAATTAATCAAAAACACATGAATTTAAACGAACTTAAACTTTATTAGAGATCAAGGATATTGAATTATCAAGATTTAATTAAATTAAAATATCTAATCTAAGATTAATTAATCAAAAACACATGAATTTAAACAAACTTAAACTTCATTAGATATTAAGGATATTGAATTATCAAGATGTAATTAAACCAAAACATCTAATCCAAAATCAATTAGTGAAATACTTAAACAAACTTAAATTCTAATCTCTAAATCAAATCAAATGAATTACACAAATTTAAATGGGCTAATTAAGATACTTAAGGACCTTAGTTAGATTCTTTAGGAGTTAGGATGTAGAATAGGGTGAGTTCTGTCTACAAATATAATTCATTCTACTCTTCATTCTTGAAAACCTAAACATCATTTTAACTAAATAAAAGTGAAATAAAAATGAAGAATAAATCATTTAAATTGAAATCACCCAAAGATAAAATTTAAACAAATTCAAACTTCAAATTGAAACTTAAACTAAAGAAGCCCAGTAAAGTCTTTCCATAGAAGCCTTAAGCACATACATTAGAATACTAAGTCACCACTTATAGTGCTAAGTTAGGGCGTTGTATGTATGTTGTTGTGTTTTGTTTTGTGATGTAATATTTTAGGCGGATGTTAGGGTGTATGTTTCATAGGCGGATGTTAGGCATTAGCTAATCATATTTTATGCATGAGGTTATGCTTAAGGGGTCGCTGTAATAAAAATATAAATGCTTTTGCTCTGGGGTTAGCCTAAGCATGACCCATGTTAGACAGTGTTGGTTACCCATGTATGGGGTGTTAAGTCCAAATTATTCATATAATTTGGGTTGTAGTGTGTTTATAACATTTATTTATAGGTAGATTTACTTTTTCTATTTTTAATGTAATTATGTATTAAGAATTAGGATTAGTGTTATGGGAGATTAGGATGAGCAATGGCTATAAGGCTTAGTCCCTGGGGTGCCCTGTGATACTTTTGGAGCAAATCAAATCAAAAGAAAGAGAAGGAAGAAATGAAGAAAAGAAGACCCCAATAACATGTATTATATTTTTTGTAATCCGGGTTGTATAAGGGTAGAGCTCGGCTACCCATATTTTTCTCTTTTGGTGTGGAACGACGGCCTTTTATTCTTTTTTTATAGTCTATAAAATTGTTTGATGTTGTGTTTAGATTCACATTAGAACATCATTCTTTTCATAGTTTCTTTATGATTGATGTTGAATGGCACGGATGCTCTCTTAGGATGAAATTAATTTTTTTACCCCAATTAACAATCATAACTAAAATTTTAAACAACTCATAACCTCACATAAAAGCTTAAAATTAAATCAAGATAATAAAATTTTTAGCAACCCTAGTTGGATGAATGAATGTATAAATATATGCATGTCATATTATTCCACTCTTGTTAAGAGGGGCTTCCATCTTTGAGAATGAAGGCTTAAAGCCTTTGATGGAAGAATACCCATTTCTCTCTTGATTTGACCCATAATCAAGTTCTCATGCATTTAGGCATACAAAATCCCATAGCCTGTGTCAAAATAAAGAGTTCAGAAGAATAAAAAAAATTTAATAAAATTTGCATTAGATTAAGTCATGGACTTATACCACTCATGCTCTAGTCTCTTAGGAAGTGAGTTTAAAGAATTAGTCTCCTTTCTAAATAAATAGCTAGCCATCTTGCATAAGACTTTCTACATGGATTTAAAGTGTAGGAGTTAGCTTCCACTCCATGCGATAATAGTTCAGTGGTGGTTTATTCTCTCTTTATGGAGGTAAACCATATACCCATTTTCCTTAGATTTAGGTCTTGCTTTGGCCCTCAAAGCTCCTAGATTTAGGATCGAGGTATTTGTTTCTTGGCTATAAGCATAAATCCTCACCTCTTAGGCATTTAATCTTATATTGTGGGATTATAAGTCCTAGTATTCTAATAAAATGTCAACTCAAATAATTAACTCTCTTCAATTTCAAAAATATAAAGCCCAACCAAATAGGTGGAATGCTCACTAGGCTTCTAGTATCATGAGCATTTCCTACTCTCCTTTATCTTCCAAAATAAGTCTTCTCCTTGATCTATCCCATTTGATTTTCTAAAATAGCCAATCCTTTGATAGTCTTAACCTTGAAATCTTTGGAGACCCTAATTATCTACTTTTCGAGTATTCTTAAGAATTCATTCCTTAGGATGTAATTAACTATGGGGTTTTCATAGGGAACTTAATGAACGGCTTAAAATAAACCTTACTTTACTTTTCATGTAAAGTAGGGAAAGATCTGGTATATTCAGACCCATCATGCCTTAGGTCCTTATTAGGTGATTAGGTCCATTATAGGGTGGTGATTTCTATCTTTCAAGATAGTACATCATTCCTTAATGTCAGATCACTTTAAGTACCCCTAAGATCTACATGGTGTCCCACATCTCAAAAATAAATACCATAGATTTTTCTGGTGACTCCACTGGGGAGTGTTCCTCTCTCCATCTTTAGTAGATAATTATTGTCTCCAAGCATCGATAGTGGACTTATATTTTATATAGGCTCGAGACTATCATTCTTTCCATTAAGCTTATTTCATCCTTAAGCAAAGCTCTCCAACATCCTTTTTGGTTTTAGGACCTCACTCATGTAGGTCTTAAAATCCCTATTGGGTTCCCCAATAGGAAAATTAAAATTAATCAAACAAAGGAGATGACCAAAATTAAGAACCTCTTCACCATCTTGATGGTGAGGCAAGGTTCATCCCATGAAAAATAAGAAAATAAAACCCTTATACAAAATAACATGTCTTTCCAAAAGCACTTTTTTTTTTCAAAATCCATATAATAAGAGATCTTTACACAAAAATTTATAAGAAATTCTCAAAAAGGCATAAAACAAATATAACCAAATCTCATTTAATAAATCTTATGACTGTTACATGAGGTTCTTTTTAAAATCAAAATCAACCATTTTAATGTCTTTTTCAAAAGCACATTTTCTTTGGAAATAGCTATCCCCATCCAACACACTCAAATTTGTTGGATGGAGATTCTATTTTTGAATAAAATCATGATATAAAATTGAAACTCCACTTAACATACTTCACATGTGCTAGAGTTGAAGTTTTCCTCACACAAAAGAGAAGTCAAGACATATTTGAACCCCACCCCAGAGAAGGTAAAATTAATTGATAGAACTCCTTTTTGCCAATGTTTTGGACTTCAAGACACATTTGGAGCTCATTTGACATGTCCAAGTAGGTCAAATGAGAACCCACTTTTGAAAATCATAAGAATAAATTGAACTCCATTTAACATACCTAAGTTTTTTAAATAAGTTCTTTTCTTTCAAAAAATTATAAACACATTTGACTTTGACTTAACATACCAAATTTGTTAAGTGAGAGTTTCATTTTCAAAATTATAAACACATTTGACTTTCATTTAACATACCAAATTTGTTAAGTGAGAGTTTCATCATAAACACATTTGACTTTCATAACATACCAAATTTGTTAAGTGAGAGTTTCATTTTCAAAATCATAAACACATTTGACTTTCACTTAACATACCAAATTTGTTAAGTGAGAGTTTCATTTTCAAAATCATAAACACATTTGACTTTCTTAACATACCAAATTTGTTAAGTGAGAGTTTCATTTTCAAAATCATAAACACATTTGACTTTCATTAACATACCAAATTTGTTAAGTGAGACTCTTTTCAACATACATTTGATTCCTTTCTAACATACCAAATTTGTTAAATAAGGATCAATTTTTCATAATCACACATTTGACTTTCACTTAACATACAAATTTGTTAAGTGAGAGTCTCATTCTCAAAAGAAAAAAAACATAACTCAAACATTTGGGGCTTTCATAACATTAAATTTGTTAAGTGGAACTCCCAAAGAAAATCATCTCATCACATTTAACTTTCACTTAACATACCAAATTTGTTAAGTGAAAGTCTATCATCAAAACAAATCAAACATGTGGCCTCTACTTAACATACCAAATTTGTTAAGTAAATTTTTCAAATCAAAATATGAGACAATCAAATCTTCACAAGAAAATATTTCAAATACACAATCACAACCTCTTCTTAGCATACCCAAATTTGTTAAGTAGAGGTCTTTCAAACTATCAATATTTTTAAACAAGATGCACAAAACACAAATATCTCCAAGAAAATCTCCCCTCAAATTTTAGAACCCCACCCAACCTACCTAAATCAATTGAGTATGGGTTCTAAATCAAAATCAAATGGCAAAGACTCTCCTCAATATCCAAAATCTCTCCAAAATTTTAATGAACCCCACTCAACATCCTTAAGATCATTCAGTGTGAGTTCAAATTCCAAATCAAATTTTGAAATCAATGTTTAAAGGTGAATATCAAGGTAAGTGTTTGACTCAGCTATATTTCAACAATGCAGATTTTAGTGTAGTTAGTTCTTCCAGCCCTCAGTTAGTACATCATCCATGGCTCCCAACAAGTTCATCCTTCCCACTGGTCTAAACTTAGCCCTTAAATTTAGTCTCTTCTTGGTTCCACTGGGACATCTTGCTTTGGCCATGGTTTTGAGGGGGTGAGGATTTCTTGCGAGGGGACAGCCCTCACCATAGTTAGCAAGGAGGATGTGGCGGGCGGACATCACTTATCGATTGATATGCCATCGATTGAGTTTCCTCCACTAAGAGAGGAAGGCCACTATTGTTCTATCCGTGGTATGTTTTCTTTGTGGTTGTTTAGCTCGGGGTGGTTACTCTAAGCTCACAGCAGGGCTACTACCCCCCTCCTTGGACACCCCAAAGGGGAAGGCTCTTGGTTTTGAGATAGTCTCCATTGAGGTGGGGTCTAGCTCTCACTCTGCCATACCTACACATGCAGTCTTGCAAAGAATCTCAAGGTTAGCGACATCACAAGAGGCGAGAGAGAGAGATGGATGGCTTCCCATGTGGGCGAGGAGGGATCTCCACCTGAGACCTCTCCATTTGAGTGGTGGTAGGTTCCACCCCTCTCAGCCTTAGATGGGACTAGGAGGATTGCACTACCTCCACCACATATTTTCCGACTAGGAGCAGAAGCCTTACGTTGGGCTGGGGCGGTCTTATGAGTTGGTGAGCTCTGGATGCTCGAGTCCAGTATAATTTTTTTTGATAGAGGCATCATCCAGGAGAGTGAAGTAAGATCTAAGGGAGAGAGAGCCTTGGAGGGGGCATACTTAGGAGGTAGGATATGAGGTTTGCGGTCAGACCTCACGATGGATTTTTTGATCATTACCCTACTAGGGATGATCAGTCAGATAGCATTGTCCTTACCGGTGCTACTCATCATAGGAAAGTAGGCTAGTTGAGGCGGTCGGTCTACCCTCCATATCACTCCACTCACCCTGCCATCCACTCATGACATCTCATTCCAACCAAGATCGAAGCCCCATCCGGGAAGAAAGCACCATTGGTGATCACTATGAGGATCCCACTCCATCTACTCCTCATTGAGGTGAGGTCGAGCTCTCGACCTCCACCTTTCTGAGAGAAGAAGAAGGAATCAAGGCTGCGTGGTTGAGTCACCACTAGTCACATAGTTATAGTTCAACACCCACAGTCTCCACTTGGCGGTCGAGTGAAGGGTAGGGGATATAGATATGTAGTGGTAGTAGATCCTCCGCGGTTAGTGTTTAGCTAGTGGTTATCAACATACCTGGTGAGCAGTCCTCCTTGAGAAGATATGCGATAAGCAATGCGATGTATTATTTGTGAGCCCTCATTAGCAATGAGTGTTTGTCCCTGCACGATTAGACCCCTCTTTAGATGAGATCCTCGCTTAGTACTTCATAGAGAAGAAGGAACTCCTCGGGGGTGATCGCTCCGACAAAGATGATGTTAGGGTCAATTTTGATCCAGATGAGGATGATCTCTTGAAGGAGTCAGTGGAAGTCCATATGGTCGACACTAGGGGTTCCCTCCATAAGGATCAACATAGAAAGAGGTTAATTTATAGAAAGAAAACTCATTCTACACTTAGAAATACCTCCAGGCATATAGCATCTCAAGTAGACGGGATAGTGGTAAATAAATATCTCCATGCAAAATCTCCATATAAAAATATAAGCAGCAAAAGATTATTGGCACAAAATTGGCTCATCTTCCAAAGGAAGACCTGAGGAATTTGATAATCCAATATCCCAAAGGTTTTGTGTCAACATCCTTCAAGATCTTTGATGATAGTAGAAACCCTTAACAACATATATCGCACTTTAGGCATTTTAAATCTATGCGGTATGCACTTCTCTTCTTCTTATTGTTGATCAGATTGCATTTGATTGGTATCTGACTAAGCGGTTCGGAAACTTTGATGGAGCACCTCTTCATCAAGAGGTTTGTTGGAGCGACAAAGGATAGCGTGGGTGACCTCATTGTGGCACAACAAATATGAGTCCTTGTTGATTATATTCTTAGGTGCAAACAGTATGTAAACCACAACTATCAAACAACATGCTATAGAAATTCTTCTCAAGAATATTCAATGGCGTTCTTTCATGTTCAAGGGATTTACTATTAAACCTTTGAAATTAATCAACAAGGCTAGCCCTGGGAAATAAGCGTTACCTTTTCAAGACCAATTGTTCAAGTCAAAACAAAAGCATTTAAGAAGAAGCCGGGGGGTAGTAGTGTAGAAAAGGGGCGACCCAGGTTGAGAGACCTCATGCAGCATAGCCTCCATTGCCACCTCTCACCACCACCTCGGATACAGACCACGCACTTCTCTACCATCCATATGCTCACATACTCATATCCATTGTCAGGTAGCTATTACCCACCTACTCTTGCCGATATATTGAATAATACATATTTGTTCAAGAGGGAGGTAGTTAGGAAGATCTTTAAGAATCTCTTAAAGAAACTGACTTTTAGTTACTAAGCCCGAGGGAAGATGTGGGCAAGAGTAATGATCCTAACTATTACCCCTACCACCGCATGGCTAGTCATATTTTGGAGGATTGTGTCACCTTTAAGGATGTGCTTGAGCACAGCTTCAAGTCACGAGCTATTATTATCCTCAAAGAATACTTGTTAGAATAATCCTCTAGTTCCATCAGAGTAATTCTTGGGGATACTTACGATCCTCTTAAGATAAAAGAAGGTTGAGATATTGCCTTATCCTGAACCTCTAAAAAAGTGGTCTCTAAGATCAAGAAGCTTTATTTACAAGTGCACAACTCAAACCTCAACACTAAGGAAGGTTTGCAAGTTACCAAAGACAACTTGAAGAGGTGTCGACAGAGTGATAACCTACTTACTTGCGGGATAGCATAGTAGCACGCACCATAGTCAGTTTAGCATCCATTCTTACTACTTCTCCCTCCACTTCTCTTCCGTAGAGTGTTGTATCAGAGACAAGGGCATTACCCTTACCCGCTTTATTAGATTTCTATCATGTACCTCCATTTAAGAAGAAATCAATGAAAGCTTTCACTTACATCTTGTCCGATACTCTAGATTTTATTCCTCTCAAAACTCTCAAGTCTACAAAATAATAATGATAACTCTAGTTTTGATCATTCTCTTTTGATTTAGAAATGGATTTTCCATTTTGAATCATTGGGTTCACCATTGAGATTGATTTGGAGTCATCGACTCGATGATCCCATAGGAGAAGGCAGGTAAACGATGAGAAGGTAGAACTTTCCATCATCTCAAAGTCATTGAAATCAACCTTAGTGGAAAGTTCTACCTCAGGGTGGCACCTCAGATAAGGGTAAGAAAATCATTGGTTCTAAAATAGCCTCCACAAGATGCTCCACCCATGGATATGCTTGTGGAGGATCAATGATTGACTACAACATCTTAGAAAGTTCCACTAAGTTAAGCATATGATGCCCTTATCTTATCCAAAGAGATGAGGAATCTCTAATCAAGGCTCTTCTTGATCCAGATATGCTTAGCCAGTTGACCATCTTGAGGAGGGCTTGATTCAGAGGACACTAGGAGTTACATTTGATGATGAAGACTTGCTTAGGAATGACCAAGCAACCCCTCTTTACATTAGTGGATATTGGAAGATACAGGATATCCAGTTCTTGTTGACGGGGTACATCGTGAATATTATGAGTCTAAAACCCTACTTGTTGACATCTCCAAACTTTCAAAGAGAGGATGATGTTGAGAGGATTCAATGAACAAGGGAGAGGGCTTTAGGCTCTATAGTGTTGCCATTAGATAGATGATTGGAAGACAAGTTTCATATTATAGACTCGGATACATCTTTCAATGCTTTTTTGGGAGACCATGGATACATGAGAACATGGTTCCATCCTCTCTACATGCATGAAGTTCATGAGGGGTGGGATTGAATACTGTCAAGGAGATCTTAAGCATTCAGTTCATGGTGAGGTTATGAGGATGTGGCTACTATCTCCTCAAAATCAATAAGTCTATTCTTGTGAACTTGGTGAAAGTTCAAAAGATAAAATAAGGAAAAAAAAGAAAAGAAAAAAGAAAAGAAAAAAAGAAAAGGAAGCGAAATAGACTTGGAGGAGAAAGTAGAGCGACATTAGATTCCATGAGTTCATCATTCACATATGGGTAGGATGACTCGACCTCCACCCAGGCGGAGGAAGAGGTCAGAGACATGCCTAGGGATGGAAGACCTCCTTATTGGCCAAAGAGTTATGTGTCCCACTACACCTATCATATAGACTTAGAATCTAGTTGGAGGATGAGTCATATGATTAGTATGCTAGCTAGCACTTCAGGATCCCCATGCAAGTGACAGTTGAGCGGATGATGAAGGAGGGCTCTAAGCAAAGCATAAGTGTATCAGTCTATATGTGAAAAGTGAGGCATCGGTTGGGAACTTTAGCTCTAACCCACTTTCAAAAGTTGAGGGTTTGGTAGTTAAGGAAGCCCCTAAGTCTTCCACAAATGTAAAGGTGAAGTTCTTTCTTGGAGCATCATCCTCAAGAAGGTTGATGTAGAACTTGAGGATGATTCATACAAAATTTAATAGAATTACCTTTTGATTGGTACTCATCTTGTGTTCTTAATTTAGCAAAGAAAGGATTAATTCACATGTTGGTCTAAAGGTTGATTACTTTGAAAGGTTATGGGACAACAAATCATCATTCATAATCAAGATAGGATTGATACATGGGTCCGGTTGATGATGATTCTTGCTTAGTCATCACCAATCATTTGGAATCGATAGGTTCTTTTCAAATCATGCTAACTCATATGAGGAGGTGTCTTAGAAACTTTAGATGATCCAAATGACTTTGAAGTCAGGATGCACGAGTTTGAAGAGGAGATCAGTCAACTATCGATGAGCTCAAAGAAATCAACAGAGGCGCGAAGAAGATCCATGCCCATACATCAATTCTCTATTGAATGAAAAAAAAATGATTTAGTGAATTATTGGAGTTTAAGGATTGCTTTGCATGGAGTTATGAAGAGATGCTCTATCTCTAGCAATCCATAAACTAGCAATAGAACTAATGCTAACATCAAAACAGCTCTAGATGCATGCTTAGACATTGATAATAGGTCACTTGAAATCAAGATAATCGATGGGCTTTATTAGGAAGAAAATATATTTTGGTTTAGTGTCATCCCTTAAGAAAAGAATGGCCAAATTTGCATGCATATTTTAGGGATCTAAATAAGGCATGTCTAAGGATGAATTTCCACTTCCTATACCGAATTAATGGTGGACATGCCTCATCTCATGCGGTATTCTCTTTTATGGATGGGTCATCTACTACAACCAAATTAAGATGGCCCCAGAGGATGAAAAGAAACAACGCCTTTGAACCCGATCAATCTATTTATTATAAGGTCATGCCTTTTAGCCTTAAAATATGGACATACCCTACCGGACCATGACTTGAATCTTTGAACTCATTCATCATCAAGTTGAATGCTATGATGATCTCGTATCAAAGCAAAGAAAAGGAAGACCATCTCTTTGACTTGAGTAGTTTTGAATGGTTAAGATAATACAACCTCAAAATGAACCCCAAGTGTGCATTGGGTAGCTTTGAAAAATTCCTTGGGTTTGTTGTCCACCATTAATTGATCGAGAAAAGATCAAAGCGATATTAGAAATGCCACCCCTAAAAGCCTAACACAACTTCGGGTCATTCAAGGGTGGTTATATCTAAGATGCTTCATTTCCAACTTATCGGGAAGATGCCACCATTCGGCACTTATTAAGGATGCCAAGTTCAATGGGATGATAAGTTTTTTAAGACATCAAGCAATATCGATGACCGTTCTAGCAACCCTATCACGGGAAATCTCATATATCTCTTGCATTAGATGACTCCCTTGGCTTTGTTGGCTCAAACCAAGAAAGGAGAATGCTCTATTATCTCGGTCATTTCTAATCCCTCGAGGCAAACTATCCACTATTGAAAAAAGCCACTAGCTTTAATCTTTGCATCCCAAAAATACTACATGCTTTCTCATAAGGTGAACTTGATCTCTAGAGTCAATCCACTATAATATCTCATCATGACATGCCTTATCGGATGGTTGGCACATTGGTCCATGATTTTATCTTAGTTTTACATATCATTCATACCCCTTCGTGCCATAAAAGGACAAGCACTTGTGAATTTCTTAGCATCCACTCTTGATTCTCCGATGATGATCTCCCCGATGAACAAATCATGAACTTAGGGGGTGCTGCTCACCTTGGGAGATGTACTTTTGATGGTGCGGCCTCTCAAAGAGGAGAAGAACCATAATTTACTATCCTAAGGCGGGGAATAGTTCTCCTAACTATGGATCGCATGAGAGATTCTCTTATCATCTATCACATCCATGTAACAATGAAGCAAATATGAGGCTCTGATTGTCGGTATGGAGTTAGTCATTACACTATGCATCCAGGTATCAACATCTTTGGGGATTCTCAGTTAGTCATCAAACCAAATCATTGGGTCTTACAAGGTTCTAAAGCTAAGCTCCATCATTACCACATTATACCATGGGTTTATTGGCCCAAATCCAGAGGTTACCATCTACAAGATTCCTCGAGGAGAGATAGTAGCGATGCATTGGCCAAAGCTTGCCAAAGTTGGCATGTCGGAAGATGAGTCCATTCCAATAGGGTCCAAAATAGACAAGTCTTATCCCTTATTGATGCTGAACTCATTGAGGAGATTCTCTCTTTAAGGGAGGTTCCATTGCCACAAAAGGAGTCGATGGGAGGCAACCATTCATAGATTATTTAAATATAGCAAACTACCTCAAGAGAAATCACTAGCACCAAGTTAAGCAGAGCCCTTTCCTATGCTCTTGTATGGCACCTTGTACCGCAATCTTCGATCATATGTGGTTATGCCGACAAACATGAAGCCCATATGATCATGAGGTACACTCGTTTATGTGAGCACCCGTCAAGATGAAAGCCAAGATCAAGAGACTAGATACCCTTCGATGATCATATGGCATGGACGTAGGAGATGCCACCAATGTAGTAGGGTGTGGTCCTACATCAACCACCCAACATTCTACATCCTACATTCATTTGGCCATTGGGTATACATAGTCCGATCGATCCTCCTTCTTCCAAAGGGTCATATTCATTCTAGCGCCACCGACTACTTTTCCAAGTGGGAGGCAATCCCACTTAGAGAGGTCACACCAACATGTGCTAATTTTTTAGAACCATATCATATAGGTTTGGGGTGCCTGATGAATTATATCGAATGGTACTACATTCAAGAGCACTAAAATCAATATTTGCTGAGACATAAACATAGATTGGAGATATTCTACCATCTACTACCAAGGGCAAATGGGAGCGTAAGCCTTCAACAAAACTCTCATTCAAATAAAAGAAGACACTAGATGACAACAAAACGATGATGGCATGAATAGTTGGTTAAGCTTTGCGTACCACACAATAACTCCAACTCAATCCACCCCTTTTCTCCTTAGTGTATAAAGTCATTCTACCATTAAGTCCAACTCCCATCACTAAGGATAGTGGGGGTAGTAAAATCACAATGGAGAATGCCAAGTTGGAAGAGCTGGTTTGGAGGAGAGATGGGCATGCGTAACCTGAGTTACAAAGCCAAGATGATTCAAGCTCATAACAAGTTGGTCCATCCTAGAGCTTTTCAAGTAGAGAGCTTATTTTAGTTCTAAGGAGACCCTCTCTGAAAGATGGGAGGCAAGTTTGAACCCACTTGGGAAGGCCCTTATGCCATAGAGAAGGCCTACCAAGGAGGATCTTATCAACTCATAAATTAAGGAGAGCCTGATGCTTCCAATCAATGGGCTCTACTTAAAGAAATACTATCCATAAATCTTGTTTGAAAATAATTATCAATAAAACTTTTTCATATCAAATTCCATTTCTTCGTGTTAGAAATATCTTTTGCTTGTGAATCCACCATGTATAGGTAGTATAAGAGAACCCAAGAGGCATCCTATCCCTCCACAATACAAACACAAATTACACATAATTCTCGTGCTAAGAGAACCCAAGAGGCATCCTATTTCACTTAACTAAGTTAGTAAGAGAACACAACATCCTTTCTTGGTGGAGTCAAATTACCCCCACACCATTTCATCCATTTTTTCACATGTTTAGGTAGGTGTAAGAGAACCCAAGTGGCATCCTATTCCCTTTCACAACACAAATAAACATATCTTTTATCTTGAGCTATTTTGATGTGGGAGCAAGCCCTTGTGGCACTCACTCATTAGCTTCAGTCTCCGACATGCTACCTTGCTAGTGTGTCACCCCAAGTGGTCACTTGTCTAGATGTGAGTCCCCTGCGCTTTCTTCCCGACTTGACCATTGCAAACCAACATGAGTTTTGTGGTAGGCCTACCGCATGCCATAAGCTACCTATGTTGACTTTATTTAAGAGGATGTAAACCTGCTTTCTTCTTGACTAACTACATTGACTAGGTCGAGTATAAGTCCCCCAGCTCCTTTCTTCCTAACTACTTTAAGCTTGGCCTGTACAGACACAGTCCTAGGTGAGGCCCCCATCGAAATGAGACTATCCCAACCATTAATTCCACTTTAGAGAGATGTAAGCCTACACACCTTCTTTCTAGATTGATTGATTATCGCTATGCAATGTGACCCACCTTGGATACACCACTTTAGTGTGAGTCCCATGCTTTCTTTGAGTTACCATCAATACCCATGTGCTTTTATGTGGTTGGATAAAGCCCCTAGTCCTCCTCTAAGATCATCCCAACCCCAATGACCTAGGATCAATCCCTCTCAAATGTCCCAAGAGGCGACATTCTCCTTGGTCTAAGTAAGTCTAAGAGCTCGTGGTCCCTTGCAAACCAATGGTCCATAAACTTAAAATAAACAAATATATATTTGCTTGGATTAGGAATTCAAGGCCCCTCTCAAGCAAGCATCCTATCTTTAAGTGTCGCAAAACTCTATAGAATTTCGACTATTTTGAGTTGAGATAAGTCCCGTGTCGACACTCTTAAGTCATCCTAGGTCTTCACTTGTTGTGTACCAATGAGTTACCTGGTCATCTTTGCTTTGAAAGATATAAGTCTATTACGCATTCTTTCCAAAGATGATCATCAAAACTAACCGCAGCCCAATTTGTTGCATTTATCATCACCAAGTGGTTCCTTGTTAGAAGATGAGTCCCCTTCTTTCTAACTTGACCATTGCAAACCAAAGGCACCCTTAGGTTGGTTAGTTCTACCTACTACCGGTAGACTATCCCTTTGATTTGTAAATCTAAGATATGTTTAGGCTGATATTAGCTCCTTCTTAGTAGATCCATCACACACTGATAGGGTCCATCTAAAATTAAATTAATTTTGACTATTCTTGAGTCGATATGAGTCCACAGCGACATTTACTCAAATAGTCGCCTTAGGTAGGGATTGATTTATTATGCCATCGACAGATCACCCCAATGGCTGATCCCTACTTTGGAAGATGTAAGTCTGTTATGCTTTCTTTCTAATACAACCATTGCACACCGAAAGGCAACCCATGGGCCAGATAGTCCTATCTTGTGGCTAGACTACCCTTTGGATTTGTAAATAGGTCAAGGTCGACATAGCTCCTTCTAGTGGGTCCATCGCATCCAACAAGGTCCACACATAACATACCAAATTAAATTAAATCAATCAAATCAATATAAATCAAATTAATCATCGTGACTACTCTGAGTTGAGGTAAGATCCCCAATGCGCCACTCAGCCTTAGGTAGGGTTCGATGTGTTGTCCATCCAATAGATCACCCCAAACTTTTTTTCCTACTTTGGAAGATGTAAGTGCTATGCTTTCTTCCTAGATAGTCATTACACATCAAAACTAGCCTGGATAGTCCTACCTTATGGTAGACTACCCCTTTGGACTTATAAATCTAAGACAGCCAAGGCCCCCTCTTCTTAGTGTAGTCCGCACACCACAGATCCATAACAAAATAAATTCAAAACCAACCTCCTGGTCAAATTAAACATATACAAACCAAATTTCTCCCAAAGGAGGCAAAATCAAATTAGCCTCCCTAGTGGAGCTTAGATCTAAATCAAACAAATTTAACCGAGTGTACATCCCCTATATGCCTCAATTAGAACCCTTCTCCGGGAGCCATAACAAATTAAACCAACCTCCTAGTGGAGTCTAATCAAACAAATCAAAGAAATCCAATCAAATTCTTATCCCTAATGATAGCCTAAACCTCCTTCCCTAGTGGAAGGTTCACATACCCAATCCCTAACTCATCTAGAAAGCACATCCCTAAAATATGCTCCACATCAATTAAAATAAAATAAATTAAAATCAATTGATCTTGATTATCATTATATTTTATCCCCATAATACACACCAAACTAATCATACTCATAATCAAACTCAAATCTTATCCTCAATGGATAACTTGAACCTTTCCCAAGTGGAAGGTTCATGTACTCAATCCCCAATGGATTCTAGTCCTCTTATGCCCCAGCATAAAGAGAGCATTCACTAAGATCATGATTCTATCTACCTTTTTTCAGGTATAGATCACTTTGTTTGTTGCAATCTTGGATGTTGTTGATCTTTTGGTCAACTATGCGGTGCCTTGTCGCCACCACACCTATTGGGGTCCTTTTGTTGACCTCACTTTTGGAGTGAGTTTCCCTCATCCTCTTAGACTTAGAATCTTCTAGACACTAAGAACTCTTAGTCATAAGACACTTCTAGTGATTAGGTGAACACTTAACCTAAGCCTAGAGACTTAGAAGTTAATCTTAAGATTAGTATGCCTGTGGCTTAAAAAAATTACTTATCCCATAGCCTAAACCCAATCTAAATACACTTTCTCAAATCAAACCCATATTCAAATCTCAAACCAAATCTCAAATTCAAATTCAAATTCCAAATCTAATTTTAAAATTGACTCCAAATGATTGAAACCCAAAATCAATCCTAAGACCCTTCCTAAGCTATATGAAGTCAAAACTTCCTTTAGATCAAATCAAACACAATTGATCTCTTTATAAATCAATTATTCCTTCATTTATATTTACAAATATAAATGAAATCCAAATTTAAATGACCAATAATATATCGAAAATCAAATCCAAACTCAATCTAAGCCCTTTAAGATAATTCTTTGGACTTAGCCAAATTATATCCAAATCAAGTCAAAACCAATGGATTTTCTCACGAATCAATCATTCATTCAATCAATTATCCAAATATAAATAAAACCTACAATAATCAAACCAAATTGAAGTCAACCCAGGTCAATCCTAACTTAGCCCTTTTGACTTAAAACTTTCAATTGAGCCAAAACCTATTGGACTCCAAATTGATTGCCATTAAATTTATAGTTCAATCCAGGGCTCATATATAAGTTCAACTAAACTCGAATCAAATAAAAACCAAACCAATTGACCTACTTAGGTCCACTTGACCCAAAGTGACCTAAAGGACCCATTTGAGCCATCCAATCCATCCCAAATTGGATTGAACCAAGCTCACCAAAACCTTCCACCATGATTGTTGATCACCTAGATGACCAATCAATTGGGTCAAACCAAGTCAACTTAATCATTTGATCAAGTCAACCCTTAGCCCAAATGAACCAAAACTAGCCAAAACTCATCACATTAAATTGATTGAAACCAATGATTTGAATCAACCCAAAATCAATATTTAAATATGACTTGACCACCAATTGAGCCAAACCAAGCCCAATTCATTTGATCCAAGTTGACCCAAATTGGCCTAAAGGACCAAATTGGGTCAAATCATGATCTAACTCAAATTGATTGCAACCAATGGCTCAAGTTCATTCCAAATTGATTATTGAACATGACCAAAGCCATAATTAAACCCAATTTGATCAATCGAGCCCAATTGAGCTATTAAGCCCAAATAGGCCTAAAGAGTCAATTTAGCCAAAATTTAAATTAAATTCAAATTGATTCAAACCAAAGATCACATTCATCTTCAATTAGTCAATTGAACATGAATCAACCCATAACCCAAGCTTAATAATTTTAATCAAATTGGTCAACTTGACCCCATTTGATTCTAAATGAGCCAATCTAAGACAAATTAAATTTAATCATACCAAAACTCTTCAAATTATCATTTGAACCTAACATAATTTTGACCCAATTTGACCAATTGGTCAACCTAACTCGATATGACCCAATATGACCCATATGATTCAAATTGAGCCAAATCCCTTGAAACCAATCATGAAAAGTCCAAAATCAGCCGAGCCTAATTAAATTACTCATGGATCCTCTCCCACATAGGATTCCACCCAACCTCATTTAATTCTTCTCATCACATGCATTTTACTCCTCCCCAACATTTGTATTCAATGGAGCTGATCATATGACAGCAAGAGAGGACTTTGGAGCAAAAATCCAAAGTACTCAATTAATCCATCATCCATCCCAACCACCCCCAAGCAAGATGATAATACTTTGGAGCCAAAAAAATTCAAAAAAGAATTAATTTTTGGCCACTATAAAAGGAGGGGGAAATGAGGCTTCATGCTTCTTCCTCCTACCACCATTCAGCCCCAAGAGCTCCCCAAAGATAAAAGGAACCCATCCCCCACCACTTTGAGCCATTTTTAAGCTAAAAAACACAAATAGAAGCTTTTCTGGCGAGACGACGATGAACATTGGAAAAGATGACATTCCAAAGGGAGGCAAAGGTTAAAAATCATTCCAAATCTTCCTAACATACCTAAGAGTTTGCTCGGATCTTCACCACCACCGAAAACTATCCTCGGTGAGATAAATTTTGCCAAACTTTAGCCGACCCTAGGATTTCTTGCTTTTTGTGATAATTTTCTTGCGATTTTAGGAATTTCCCTCAAATAAACCCAACATTTTTTATTTTATTTAATCCTAATACAAATTTTTTCAAAATTGATGCAAAATGAGCTAATCGATCTCATTTTGCATTTTTTTGTATTTTCTTCATTTTTTCTATAAACCATTGATCCCATGTTCTGGATCGGGCTCGATCGTTGGACCCACATCTTTCTAACCCCCAAAACACAAGATCCACTCTTGATCCGCGATCGATCTAAATCATCACGACTGATCGAACCGCACGCCATTTTCCGATCGTTTTCTACTCACGTGTTGCATCGCCACATGACCAACCACGTGCGCCGTGATATGTGGTGTCATGTGCCAATGCATTGCAATATACGCACACGCACGTGTTGCCCCGTCAAGGCCCATGTGGCACTGACTGGGTTAAGTGGGAAAATGCCTATTTTCTTATTTTAAAAATTATTCAATGTCCTAAAACTTTGAAAATTTATAAAAAAAATAAAATACTTAGCAAAAAATTACAAATAAGAGCTCATTAGATTTGTCTTTCTGAGAAAAATCTAAAGAATAAAAAATTTTCAAATTCCACTAAATGGTTTGAGCTTAATTTAGGTTTTAGTGAAAATAAGATTTTATTAATTACTCTAAAAATATAAGTTAGATTGAGTTGAAATTTTTAGGGATTGAAATTAAAGTTAAAACACACCTACCATAAAAATCTAAAGTGAAAGGGATTTCTCGATTGGGAGAAATTAAATTTTGAAGTTCAGATTATCTATTTTAATAAAATAAATCAAATAAAAATCCAGAGATTTAAAAAATCCTCAAAATGGCTTAACTCACTTTAGTCAATATCTAGGACTCTTAAGAAAATAATGTGATTTTCTAAATCCTAATAAACCCCAAACTAACACTTAAGATTAAAGTTTAATCAAGAATTAAAATTAAAATAATTTAAATATCAATTCAAAATAAGAAATGATGTAATACCCAAATGATTAAATCAAACCTTAAAAAGTATCATGTATTCTAAATGGAATTTAAACATAGAACCTAATTGATTAAATTAATTAAATGATTAGATTTTTAAATTAAACTCATAATTAAATAAATCAATGAAGCTATAATGTAAAATCAAACTAATCTTATTAAACCAACACCAACTATTGAATCTTAATTATATGAAACTACTTAATAAATTAAAACAAATTAAATATTAATTAATTGTTAAATAAACTAAAAATCAAATTGATTAACAAACCAATTCAACATAATCATTTGATATTAATCAAATTAACCAAATAAAGTTAAAGTAAACTTTAACATATGATTTAAATCACATCCATTTGGAATAAGATAATTAACCAAAATATTTAAACCTAATAACTAAATCAAACATGTTAATGAAATCAAACACATAATAAATGAATCAAATCAAATAAAACTCTAATAATAAATAATCAAATTTAATTGAAATAAAAAATAAACAATTAATTCACTAATGATGATGATAACAATAATCCTTTAATCAAATCAAACATAAGTAAAACACTTAACTAAATCAAATCACTCACATGTGTGAAATTAAGTCATTAATATCTAATTAAACAAATCTTTAATTAATCTAATGATCTAAACTTTAATTACCCTTAATCAAACTTAATTAATCAAACATCTAATTACAAACTTAATGAATTAATCCATCTTAATGAATCAAATTAATTTAAATAAATTACATTAAAGCTAACTCTAATTAAGCTTAAATCAAACCCACTAAAATTTAATATAATCACACCCCTCAAGTAAACTAATTAAATTAATCAAATTAATCATATTAAACCTAAGAATCAAACATAAAATGCAATTAAATACTAATCAAAACCTAAATTAAATATAAATCATTAAGCCATTAATCAATCATTAAGAATTAAATAAATCTTTATTTAATTTAATAAACTTAAACACACTTATTAAAACCAATTACCCTGCTAATAAATTGAATAAACACCAAATTAATGCAAACTTAAATTAATCCATCATCATAATAAATCAAATTAACTTTATAAATCAGATTAAAATTATTCAAATCAAATACTTAATTAATTACTAATTTGATCACACATCTTAAGTAAACTAATTAAGCCAATCAAATTAATCATATTAAACTTATACTTAATCAAACATAAATGCAATTAAATACTAATCAATTCCTAATTTAAACTTAAATCATTAAGCCATTAATTACATAATAAACCTAAACAAATATTAAATCAAATTAAAAAAATTAAATAAATCTTTATTTAAGTTAATAATTGATCACACCTCTAAAATAAGCTAATTAAGTTAATCAAATTAATCATATAAATTTAAGCATAATTAAACACAAATTTGAACATAATCAAAATGTAATTAAATGAATCAAATCCTAAATAAGTCATTAATTACATCATCAACCTAAATAAATATGAAACCAAATTGAAAATTCAACAAATTTATTTAATTTAATTATAAACTTAAAATTACACTTAAAAAATAATCACATTGAACCTAAGCAAACCCATAGACTAATAAAGATAACAAAATTAAATTAAATCAAATTAAATTAAATTAAGAAAGACTCTCATCAATTTAATATGTAATCAAATCAAATCTCATTCAATCTATTTAAATAAGATAAACTAATTAACTTCCAATGCATGAAGTCAAAATACAAATCAAACTTCGATAAACATGACAAATGGATGAGATTAAAAATAAAATCCTAATTACAAAGAATCAAACTAAAGTAAAATCAAAATAAAATCTCAATTAATCTAATATGATCAAACTATAAATAAATGAACCAAAAAATCAAATCAAATAAACATATTAAGTCATAACCATAATCAAAGAAAAGAATTAGATATTAATAAAGGATATTGAATTATCAAGATTCAATTAAATCCAAAATATCAATCTAAAATTAATCAATCAAAACACTTGAATTTAAACAAACTTAAACTTCATTAGAGATCAAGGATATTGAATTATCTAGATTTAATTAAATTAAAACATCTAATATAAAATTAATTAATCAAAAACACATAAATTTAAACAAACTTAAACTTCATTAGAGATCAAGGATATTGAATTATCAAGATTTAATTAATTAAAACATCTAATCTAAAATTAATTAATAAAAACACATGAATTTAAACAAACTTAAACTTCATTAGAGATGATATTGAATTATCAAGATGTAATTAAACCCATCTAATCCAAAATCAATCAATCAAATACTTAAACAAACTCAAATTCTAAACTCTAAATCAAATTAAAATGAATTACACAAATTCAAATGGGCTTAAGATACTTAAGTTAAATTCTTTAGAGTTAGGATGTAGAATAGGAGTTCTCATCTACAAATGGAATTCATTCTACTCTTCATTCTTGAAAACCTAAACATCATTTTAACCAAATAAAAGTGAAATAAAAATAAAGAATAAATCATTTAATTTAAAATCACCCAAAGATAAAATTTAAATAAATTCAAACTCTAAATTGGAAATTAAACTAAAGAATCCCAGTAAATTCTTGCCATACAAGCCTTAAACACACACACATTAAAATACTAAGTCACCACTTCTAGTGCTAAGTTAGAGTGTTGTATGTATGATATGTTTGTTTTGATGTAATATTTTAGACTGATGTTAGGTATATGTTGTAGACTGGATGGTAGATTATTAATCATAGTCTAGGGGTTATGCTTAAGTGAATAAAAAAATATAAATGCTTTGTCATGTGTTGCTTAACCCCTAAGCATAACCCATGTTAGACAGGGCTTGGTTACCCATGTATGGGTGCTAAGTCTAAATTATTCATATAACTACTTGGGTTGTATGGTGTGTTTAGCTAACATTGTTTTGCAGGTGTAGCTAGATTTACTTTTCCTATTTTTAATGTAATTTTGCATTAGGAATTAAGATTAGTGTTATGGGGGATTAGGATGAGCAGTGGCCAAAAGGCTTAGTCCCTGGGTTACCCTATGATGCCTTTGGAGTAAATCAAATCAAAAGAAAGAAAAGGAAGAAATAAAGAAAAGAAGACCCCCATACCATGTATTATTTTTGTAATTCGGGTTGTATAAAGGAATAGCTTCCCATCTTTTTTTTCTCTTTTGGGGTGTACTGGAACCAACGACCGGCCTTTTATTCTTTATGATTCTATAAAATTATTGATGTTGTGTTTAGAGCATTAGAATAACATGCTTTTCATAGTTTCTTATGATTGATGTTTGAATGTGTGGCCTAGATGAGGGGCTCTTAGGATGAAATTAATTTTTCTACCCCAATTAAAACTCATAACTAAAATTTTAAAATAACTCATAATCTCACATAAAAGCCTAGGAATTAAATCAAGATAATAAAATTTTTAGCAACTTCTTAGTTGGATGAATGAATGTATAATATCTTGCATGTCATATTCTTTCACTCTTGTTAAGAGGGAGCTTCCATGTGAGAATGAAGGCTTAACTTGTGAGAGCCTTTGATGGAAGAACACCCTCTCTCTTGATTTGGCCCATAATCAAGTTCTCATGCATTTAGGCATACAAAATCCCATAGCCTGTGTCAAAACAAAGAGTTCAAAAGAATCCAAAAAAATTTAATAAAATTTGCATTAGGTTAAGTCCTAAATTCATACCACTCATGCTCTAGTCTCTTAGGGAGTTAGTTTAAAGACTCAGTCTCCTTTCTAAATAAACAATAGCCTAGCCATCTTGCAAAGCATAAGACTTGCCTACATGGATTTAAAGCGTAGGAGGAATTAGCTTGCTACCACTCTAGGCAGTAATAAGTCTAGCAGTCAGGTGATTTATTCTCTCTTGTGGAGGTAAATCATATACCCATTTTTGCCTTAGACTTAGGTCGTGCTTTGGCCCTCGCCAAAGCTCCCTAGATTTAGGATCTAAGGTAGCTATTTCCTTCGAGCTACAAGCATAAATCCTCACATCTTAGGCATTTCCATAATCTTATGATGTGAGATTATAAGTCTTAGTATTATAATAAAATCTCAACTCAAACAAGTATGATGAGCATTTCCTACTCATCTCCTTTGGCTTCCAAAGTAAGTATCTCCTTTTGATCTATCTCATTTGATTTTCCAACATACCTAATCCTTTGATAGTATTAACCTTGAAATCTTTGGAGACCCTAATTGTCTACTTTAATCGAGAGTATTCTTAAGGAATTTCTATTTCTTAGGATGTAATTAACTATGGGGGCTTGCCTCCATAGGGAACTTAATGAACCTAGCTTAAAATAAACCCTACTTTACTTTTTCATGTAAAGTAGGGGAAAGATCTCTGGTATATTTGAAGACCCACCATGCTTTAGAAGTCCTTATTAGGTGATTAGGTCCATTATAGGGTGGTGATTTCTATCTTTTAAGATAGTACATCATTCCTTAATGTCCTACTTGATCACTTCAATAAGTATACCTTAAGATCTAAGTGGTGTTTCACATCTCAAAAATCAACACCAAAATCACTAAGATAGTAAAAGTGATCAGAAGTAATAATTAGGACCCCCTCATTCTAATTATTTTCCAAAATTCTTCTTAATGGCCATAATTGATTAATTAATTAAATGATTAAAATGAAATTCATAAATATGAAATAATCAATTCAATTAATCAAGATGCCTAATTGAATCCTCCTTATGTGCTTAGTTAATACACGGATCTTTAATGAAATCATGATTCTCCATGGTTGTGGAGAATTATGAAATTAATTAGCTTAATTTTCCTAAGTTAATTAATTACTAAACATGGGCCTAATTGCATTAGAATTCTTAGGACATTGCAAATTTTATTTTCTAAGCATATCAGCATGATTCTTGGGCTCTTGCTTGATAATTAATCAAATAAAGGGATTTCCTTTTGGGAGGGTAATTAGATGGATTATTATTGGGCCAAACTTAATTAATTCATAAAAGCTACTTAAATTCTCTTTAAATCACTTCTTCTCTTTAGAATTAAATAACTCAAAACCATAGAATTAAAATCCTAAAAAGACTTTAATTAAGCTTAAGGCATATTTGTTTAACATGATTGTCCTTAGGTTTTATGAAGCCGAATATGTCATTTGATACTGTATAATTATTTTGCTTCAATTATCATAAATTTGCATGCCATATGTTCATACACTTATATTTTAAATTTAAAAATAATATATTGCATTCAATTACATGATGTGAAAATATATAAATATATAGAGTGGCTATTATGACTAATAAATCTCAAATTATTTTCTCTCTTTAATCAAGAATCATATGTTAATTGCTAATTAAATAATTTAAATCTAAGCTTTATATTTGTAAATTTCAATTATAAATGATAAAATAAAGTAAGGTTTTCTTATCTTTCATGCTTAAAAGGATAACAACTTGTGACTTTTCATGATCTCATCTTTATATTTATATATGTGTATGTGTGTATTTGGGCTAATAAGTATATAGTCCAGACATCCAGGGAACATGAGGCTTTAAGTAGCCTCAAAAGTTCCTAGAAAACCCCACTTCCCTAGTTAACAAAGGCATGTACTTGTGTAACTTTTTATACATTTATACATGTCTATAAATATGAAGTGAAACTCCTTCTATTATATAATTCATGCATATTCATACTTCAAGTGTGTTCAATATATATATATATATATATATATATATATATATATATATAATAAAATAATAAAGCAAAAAATTAGTGATGTATATTGATAATGAAGCTAAGATAACAAAGCATTGCTCATTTAATCATGATTTAGCTTCATTAATCTTAAGATATCTTTCATGTTTAAATAAGTTTATTAAGTCAAATCCAAACATAAGTCTAATTAAAAGTCATGAAGGTTTCATTAAAAGGCTTAAAATTCATAAAAATTCAATCTCTATGATCAATCTAAGGTTGAGATTTAATAGAATCAACTCTCTTTCTACTTTTTATATTATTAAATTATAATTAAGGAAAAACAACAAAAAAATAGAATTTGATATCTTATCCAAACTTTAAACAACCTAAAGAATAAGCACCCTTAATAAGGGATTTAAACATTTGATCATTAGAAATTACTAACTCTAAAGTCCAGTTAAGGCATACCACACTTGGCCTTAGCACACACATTAGAATACTAAGCCACTGATCTTAGTACTAGGTTAGGCCAATGATTATGGTGGTATGATGTTTTACTTTATGATGTAATATTTTAGATTGGATGTTAAGATTATTTAAAATGTAGTTAGATGATATTAGATTAATGATGTTTTAGGAGAATGTGCTTAAGGGACCGCTGTAATAATAAAAATGTAAATGCTTCTGCAAGTATTGTTAAGTCCCTAAGCATGATCCATTAAAACAAGTGAACTTGGTTACCCAAGGACAAAGTGCTAAGTCTAAATGTATGAAATATAACTTTTTGGTTTGTATGTTTGTTAAGCTGACTACTATTTTATTAGTGTACTTAGATTTTCATTTATATAAAATATAAATTTTATAATAGGAATAGGATTAGTGCTATGGGGTTTAGGTTGAGTAGTGCTTAGAAAGCATAGACCACCGAGATCCTATGAAGTCTAGAGTGTTTAAATACAAGAAGTGAGGATGAAGAAGAATTGAAGACCCTCATAGCTTTTCCTTTTATTATAATTTAAATTATAATCAGGGTTATATAAGGGTAGAGCTCGGCTAATCAATTTTTTTTCTTTTATGGGGTGTACGGTGGTACCCAACCTCTTATTCTCTTGAAAAATCGATTATTTGATTATTTTGTTTACTTTGATTGTGCAATGGAAATAATATGCTTTTAATATGTTTCTTAAAGTGTGATTATTTCATGTGTGGCCTGGATATGATAAACTCTTTAGGAAAAATTAATTTGTCTACCCCAATTTAATAAATTCAATTAAAAGTTAATCAACTCATAACCTCACCATAAGGCCTAGGTTGTTAATCAAGAAAATAAAAAATTTAACAACCTCTTAGCTGTATAGTTATATGTTACAATACCATGCATGCATATTATTTCATTCTTGCAAATAGGGGATCTCTACTCTTGCACGATATGGGATAGGTTTGATCTATGAGGGCAGTCCTTTATAGTGGAGAACACCCATTATATATGATTTAGATCATAATGTACTTTCATCATACATTTAGACATAAACCCTCCCAAGTCTAAGTCTAAATGATGAGTTAAAAATGAATAAAAATATGTAAATTTTATTGCATTAGTTTTGGTCATAACTTGCACACAAATCATGATTTAGTCTCTTAGGGAGTGAGTTTAGGACTTTAGATTCCTTCATAAGTAATAACAACTTGCCTATCTTACATTTACATATAACTGGCCCACATGGTTTTAAAATTATAGGAGGTGTTAGTTGGTAGCCACTCGGCTAAGTCTGAAGAGTCGGATCCTACTCTCAAGTGGAAGTGAACCAATATATCCTATTCACCCAGGTAGAATTAGGTTGAGCTCTTAGCTAGTGCTAGAGTAACCTAGATATAGGTTCTGAGGCTTTTTATTTCTCTTTTGCTATGGGTATAAGTCCTCACCTCTTAGGTATTTCTATAATCTTATGTTGTTGGAATCTGAGTCTTAATATTCTAATAAAATTTTTACTCAAATAAATAATTTTTTCTCTTTCAAAAATGTAAAGCTTTACTATAGGGTAGATTGAAGTACTCACTTGGCTTCCTAATATCATATGTGCTTCCTACTTATTCTCTGGAATCTGCTAAGAACTCTTCTTATTTGAGTTCTTCTCGATTGCTTTCCAAAATGAACAATTCTTTGATTATTTACCTTTAAAATCTTTGGAGATATTTGGTGACTACTTTAATTGAGAGTGTTATGTTGACCTACAACTATGTGCCACATTAAATTAAATAAATAAGGTGGATTTTAAAATCCCTTAAATCGCGATCCGAACCGATCAAATTCGTTTTAATTGACGATGACCGCAATTCGAAAACATTAAAATGAATTAATCGTAAAATTTTTGAATCAATTAAGGATCGACGGATAATTAAAATCAAATTATCATGAAATTGTGCGATATCGGTCGGAAGCCCGACGATGCCTAAACGACCTCCGTCAAAACAAATCGCCGCCGCCGAAATATCAAAACCTATCAAACGACACCTTCGTCAATCGGCAAAGTGCACGAACATCGGTCAATGCGACGCCGCATAATTTAGACCTAATTTCATCCCGACCGCCGACATTTCAACAACCTCGAATCACGAATTGATCGCGCTGCTCGCAAAGAAAACAACTTAAATTGACACCCATATTGTTGGGTTTAGTGCATAAATTAATATCATATAAAATAATATTAAATTATAATTAAAGGGACTAATGGCCGCTTAAGTACTTAATCCCGCCAATCCCTACCTAAGTTGCCTAATGATTTCCGGCAGTAAGGAGTGATTTTGCTGGCCAATATGAGTTGACCTCATTCGACATCCTCTTCGTTTCTGCCTTCTCTGACTCTCCTCATCTTGACGCTTTCTGCCGCTGATGACGGCTCCTCAGACGGCTCCTCTTCTTGCTTGTTTTGCCTTCTCTTCTTCTACTAAACTTTGTTGCTCTGCATGATCGGTTTCTAGGCACGGCTCCTCCTCGACGAAAGAACTTCTATTCTCGTTTTTCGCTTCTTCTCTCACGATTCTTCCTTCCTCTCCTCCTCATTGAGGAACCGAAGGACCACAGCCTTAAATTTAAACCCTAACCACTAAACCCCTTTTCCTCCTTTCCTCTTAGCATTCAAACCTCCGTGTTGTTTCTCTAACCCTAAGCTTGTTTTATGCATTTGAGCTTCTTTGAAGTTAGGGTTTTGCTAATATGCTATATCTTATGCTTGGGATCATGCTAAGAGTTTCCTTTAGGGATTTGGGATGATGTATGGCCCAAATCTCATTTTATTTCCTATTATCTACTGATTTTATGTTTATCTTGCTGAAAATGCTTTGGGATAATGTATGCCCAACCATTTTTCTTGTCGCTTTCCTATAGATTTCATTTGTTCATCTTGCTCAAAATTGATTTCTTACTGAGAAATGGTACATATTATGCCTCTTGCATGATTGAGTTGAAATCTAAAATTAAAAAAAGGAGTTTTCAAATTATTGTGTGGGCTTTAAATCCTAGGCCTAATATCATGATGTTTGCTATGTTCTATGGATGTCTATGCATTTATCTTTTGAAATCAAGTGGAAGTTGTATTGTTTCATTAGTTAGTAGCAGTTGTTTGCTACTGCATATGGGAAATTGCTGAAATTGGTTTTAGCTAAGAGGAAATTTGATCATTTTGTCTAAAGGCATGATGTAATACTTGCTGAAAAATTCTGCAACATTTCTCTTGCTGAAATTTTCTTTACCTAAAGGAAAATGAATTAATTTAATGTATGTGCATGCTAAAAAATTTCTTTTCTGGGAATCAATCATTTTGTCTGGCATAAGCATGCTGAAAATATTTCTATCTAAGGGGAAAATTGTTAGTTTTGTGCCTAAAGGCCATGCTTTTGAAAAATTTCTTTTCTCTAAGGGGAATCACCATTTTGTTATTTAATGGCCAAGATGTTTGCTGAAAATATTCTCCCTGGGGAATCGATCATTTTGTTATTTGTATAAGGCTTGCTAAACTTTCTTATCTAAGGAGAAATTACTTGCTATTTGAATGTTTCAAATGCAAAATTCGTGAAATAGTGATGAAAATGACGCTTATACAGATGCTATGTCTTGTTTAAATATGTATACAAATATATACATATGCAAACGCTTTCTAAATACGCTTATAATGCTCATTATTCCAATGTAAAACTGGATAGTACTGCTCACCAACGTATGAAATATTGCCATATAAGTACCCGCTCACATTGTTCCAACGCGCTGGAAACCAGGATAAGACTGCTCACATCGCTCCAACGCGCGGGAAATATGCTATAAGTACCCGCTCACATCGTCTAACGCCAGAGTATTTTAAATCAAATTGCCTAAATTTTAGGCCCATTACTTACTTATGGTTATATGGGCTTCAAATCAATTATTTTCAGCCTTATGTTTGCTGATTTTGTTACATAAAGAGGTGATCTTGGGCTCAAAACAAATGCCTTAATCCACTTTAGCCTATTTACATGATCATATGGGCTTCAAATCAATTATTTTTACCTTTATGTTTGCTGATTTTGTTACATAAAGAGGTGAGCTCAAAACAAATACCTTAATCCACTTTAAATATTGCCACATAGGGTCATATGCTTCAAATCAATATTTTTAGCCCTTATGTTTCTTGATTTTATTACATAGTGATCTTACAAAATCCACTTTAAGCTATTGCTTACATACATTATATAGGCTTCAAATGATTTATTTCACTATATCCTTGCTCATTTGCGATTTAAAAGGTCATTTGTTAAATGAACTATTTAGCATATTCTCAACCAAATGCTTATATCATCTTACCTCTTGATGACACTTGCTTGAATAAAAAATGCTCAAATTCCATGAGAGCATGTTACATCATCCGGTTTGGTCTTGGACGGGTCGTTAACAAAACTCAAAAATTGTATATTTCAACGACATTTATATGTCCATACATATTTTAAAAGAAGATACTCATGTATGTTGAATGTTCAAACATTAGGGACATGTGTAAGTAAGATAAATACAAAGAAGCAGTCTACACTTCCGGTTTGGTCTTGGGGGTTAAAGTTAACAAAACTCAAAATCAAAATTAACATATAAACTCAACTTAGACATCTTGTCCATACAATTCAAAGAACAGATATCCGTGTATGCATGTTGAAGTAAATACTAAGTCAATTAAAAGAGCAGTGTTATAATCCGGTTTGGTCTTGGAGAAGTTAACAAACCTAAAAAAAATCTTGATATAAATCTTAAAGTTAATTTCATCAAAATAAATCTATCATATATTCGTATAATCTGATAATTAACAATCTTGAAATAATTAATCTAGATCCGATCCTGAAGAATAATTCATACTTCCGGTTTGGTCTTACGGTGTTAACAAAACCTAAAATTTGATATTATAAAATTTCAAATAATAATATCTCGAGAAGAATTGTCATATATACAAGATATGAATCAGACATAGCTTCTAAAATTCAAATCTCAGAAGAAAAGTCCCAAACCCGATCCTCTATTTCAAACTAGAGTGGACAAGGTTTTGAAGGATTATACTTCTTGAGACAATGAATTAGACCGTCTCTGTGAAAACCGCAGTAGACAAGGTCTATCAATTGATATTAACCCTAGGATCGAGAAGGGTAATTATAATTAAAATTTCAAATGATCATATATTCAAATCAAAATTAATTGTAAAATGATCAAAATTCAAAGAAAATAACAAAAATATAAATAAAAAAAATATGAAATGAATTATTTAAATTAAAACTAAAAAAATAAATAAAATAAATTCACCCCTCCGCAATTGTTTGTCTTCGGGTGACAAATTAAGAAAAATTTTGCTCACAAAGAGCCAATGTCAAATTAAATACATAACTACCCTCACACTCAAATATTCTAAAACGTGGGGCGTGGCGTGTCCTCTGTCCGCGTGGTTTTCTGATATGGCACCACATAAATGGCGGTTCTGAGCCCTCGGCCGGGTGGTTCGGATAACCACTAAATTACGGTCCGGCTGTATATGTTCCCCAACGGCTTTTTCTTTGCATGAAATGTAGAATGTATTTGGTTGGGCAAAAGCCCTATGTTAGCTAAGGTTGACTTATATTTGTCCCTTCAAACTCCACCCAGTCTACAAGGACACCTTGGGCGTAACCCATGTGTTGCGACAAGGATCCTTGGTCGTTGGGTCGACCTCTCCTCGACTAAGCGGACCGGGGATCGCGTCGGGATGATGGAACCATGGGATCTTGATGCGTCATCGTTCCCCACAAAAAAGTTTTAAGTTAAAATAATAAATTTCATAAGTTCTAAACTCCACTCCGATTATATACTCGTTCTTTAACGATTCATTGTAGCCTTAATCGAAAGTGCTCTCTTATTGGGAGGGTAATTAACTATAGGGGCTTGCTTTAGAAAGAAACCAGATATAAAAAGTTCTCACCAAATGAGAATGAAATCTCAGGTAGTGTCTTATCTACTATTCATGCCTTCTAAAATTATCCACTTAAAAAACTCTTTCCTTTTTTAGAAAGATGTCGGTGTGATTTTCGGATCCCATTCTGGCGACTGTGGGGAGGTTTCTCTTTCCATCTTTGGCTAGTCAAATCTAAGTTATAATTGCAGTGGAGTATAAAAAAAATGAAATGAAAATGAAATGGGAAATGATAAGTTAAACTTGACAACTTAAAAGGCTTGCTACTTAAAGTCTTAAGTCAGTTGAGATTTTATTTAGTGCATTTGCTTAGTATGTTTTGTCTTATCGTACCCATATTTTTGGAAGTAAGGTGATAATGCGGTTATTTTTAAATTGCTAATTTTTACACACTCAGGCATACTTTACATTTCGTTGGCGACATCAACGCCATCAATTTGGAGCTACATCAGTTTGGTAGCGTGGATTTCCGACCATCTTTGGAGCAAGTTGCTAGGCCTCGACTTGTGAAGTAAACTCGTCCGCCATGTTAAAAATCTAGGCCGTTGAAGTTTATGACCCTATTGCTGTACTTCAAAAGAAATCATCGGTCTTTGAGAGGCTGCCCCTTGGAGACACCAATCATGAAGAGGGTTATTCTTGGGACGGTCTCTTTGTCCCTCGAATAATCAATCACCAACAACCATTCGGGGAGGCATGATCAAGCTTCTTCATCTGGAGCAAGCTTAGCGGGCAAAGAAGAAAGAAATCTTGGCATGCTCAACACTTCTGCCGTGCGACCAGCGCACAATATGGAACCGGTGAGTGTTCCACCCATGTCGGTTTGATAACCTTAAGTGGGTTAAAGCGCTCTACTGGTCACTCAAGCGATCCTTCGGACCCCACAACATCAGTTCCGCTCCTCCAGGAAAACTATATCTCGCAGTGCATCGGGTTCTCAAGTAGCCAAGGAGAAAGGCGATGAAAAGAAAACACCAAGGTCCTGTAAGGATGCTGCTCCTCCAAGGAGACCTCATCCATCAAACAGGGGCGCCGACAATCATGTCCCACGGTGAACATCGAGGTGTGACACTTGGACCGTGTCAGAATCCACCAAGGTCCGGTGGAAGGTAAGAAGATCACGGAGGCTAGGCCTCAAAAAAGAAATTCCTCTAGAGCAAAGGCATGGCGTGACATCTGGTGTGAATTCCCAGAGATCTGCCCCAACTCAAATTTATCAGTGATGGGAGCCTAAAAAGAGGGCCCCAATGATAAAGGATATGACGGTAGACACCTTGGAGAATCCTCCGGGGATCCGCCATCAATTAACTCATCCCATCAAGAGGAGGTTAACTTCGAAGCCCTCTAACGAAGAAATTTTGATTCCACACTTGGAATCGGAAGTTCATTGGAGGCATCGATCGTGTCCAAGAGGGGCGAAGAAGAAGAGGAGGCAACGACTGTTGAAGTAGTGTATATGGTGCAACAGGTCGGTGAGCCATCGGTGTGCAATATCAACTAGGTCATAATACCTCCCCTCAACAAGAACAACAAAATGTTCAAATAGAGGAAGCATCCTCCGAGTCTTGAGAGGAAGCAACAAGAAGAGGAAGAAAGGAAGAAAATCCCACCTTCACGATACTACCACTTTGGCGGTAGAGAATTCGCGATGAAAGCCAAAGATAAAAATCAGTTGAATGTGAAAATGAGCGAAATGATCTGAGATGATGCGATGATCACGATCAGAAATATGCGGCAGTCCAACACTGTCCCCAAATAATCATCAAGCCTCCGAATGCCAATGACAACCCTCCAATAAATTTGATCTCACATGCTTCAAGGGTCCAAATTGAGCACGGCGAGGATTGAAAATAAATGAGTCGCTCGACAACTTCTCGAATATACAAACTATATACGGCGTGATGCTCTCAACTTGATATTATCTTGAATGAGAAGATCAAAGCTGTTATAGCTGCGGGGCAGGCAGAAAAATTGGTGAGCAAAGGTCGCCCATATCCTGCGGAGTATGATCAAATTCCATACCCAAAGGGATATTCAATGCCAAAGTTTAATCTCTTTGACGGAAATGGTAATCCCAAGCAGCATCTAGCCCAATTCAAAGCATCCTGCGGTAACACAGGGGGTAATGATGCATTATTATTCCGTCAATTCGTCAGTAGTCTAACTTCGACTGCTTTCGAATGGTATGCTGAGTATCAAATGACTCAATCAAGACTTTTGCCGAACTTGAAAACATGTTCGTTAAAAGGTTATAGCGATCAAAAGACAACAATTGATCTGCCCGAGAAGAGGAAGAAAGACAAGTCGATTAGATATATTACGTTGGCGAAAATGAGTATGAAATGTGAACAATTAGAAGAAGAGCATGCAATTCAATTCTTGATGGGCAACATCGATGATAAGATGGCCTTATCTTTGCATGGCTTCAATTACCACATTTCAAGAGCTGATAGGTGGTAAATTTGAGAAATTAAATTTATCCGTTGATGGCGACAAGATAAATTCAAAAGAGCAAAAGCTCTGACCAAAGAAAGGTGAAACACATTTCACCTCATACAAAAGGATCTGGTGGCGGTTTAGTCTATAAGTAGACAAAGAAAGCTACACTATCAAGAAAAACCAAGCGGTCATTCAATCACGCTCCACAACCCAAGCTCATACTTGGAGGTAATGATGTACAGGTGCCGGTGAAGGTGGCGACCAAAACAAACAAAAGGAGCGAATGACTCAATTATAAAAGAAAAGGCGAACAAAGAGTATTCTTTTAAGAGGAAAGTGTGTAAAATTGTTTAAGCATGCACTCAAAGCAGGTCTCCAGTTACTAGAGTGTAAAAGGCCCGAAGAGGCTAGACAAGCTGATAATCCTAATTATTGTCCATATCATCGGGTGCTCGGCCATCCTGTTGAAGATTGTTACATATTCAAAGATTAGAAGCGAAAATATAAACGGTGAATTCACATTATCGGACGGTGTATTGGTGCGTCAGAAGAAAGAATCCACCAAAGTAATCACCTCATCTCGACTATCAAGCAATGATAAAGCAAAAGAAGGCGGTGATGATGATGAAGGATGGCAGTCACTCTCTAAAAGACGTAAAATGTTGAAGCAATTGGAAGGCGTTCGTGGAAATCACCACTTGAGCCCGTGCCAGAGTTGAGACAAAACCTAAGTTATGGGAAGGCTAGTTCATCTCGAAGACTAGCCAAATACCTAATGGAAGGCTAAGAAACATGCCAAACAAAAAAATAAATTAAATAAAAGAAGAAGGCGATAGCAAAATGTTACTACTATTATGGATGGTATAGCGTAACACAAAGATCATCAATAATATGGAAGATTACATACAATCAAAAGGCGACCTATCACTTGCGAATTCATTTCAAATCTTCGATCAATGAAAGCGGGGAAGAAGCGAAGAACTTCCTACAGTCTTGCTTGATGCATGAAGTTGAGAGGAACTCTTTCCCATGAAAGATGAACGCTCACCATATCAACAAATATAAAAATGTAAAGTGGTGATTCAATCTTCTATCATTAGGCGGGGGCGATGTTGAAGCAAGCGAGTCATCGAAGATTCGATGCAAATGAAGTAGCTCAAATGCAGGTTGAAGTGGTCTACCATCCCAACAGAGGAAAGAGCCAATGAATAAAGATAAAGGAAAAGAAATTGAAGTCAATGAAAAAGTTATCCCTAAGGATTCAAATAAGAAGCCTTCATGATACAATATTCTATCCCATCTAAGGAAAATTCGGCGACTTAGTGTATCTGAAGCACTTAATGTCGAAGATCTCGTAACACTTAATTGAAGCTCTCAAAGAGCCGGGAAAATTTGAAGCATATTTTCTTTGACGCGTCTAACGAGACCTTGCATGTTCAAGAGCCTCCAACCGTCACATTTTCAGAAGATGATCTAATGCTCGGGACTGCAGAGCACAATTGCCCTCTGTATGTTACAGCTGAAAGTGATGAAATTATAATACCGCGGATCTTAATTGATCCCGGTTCCTCTGAATCTTATGAACTTGAGAACTCTTAGATGGCTATCTCTAGATGTACAACATCAGGGACGAGATAAAGTCATGGTTCAAGGTTTCAATGAGAAGGGACAGAAAACTATCGGGTCATTCGTCCTTCCTCTTAAATTTGGAGACCTCACGAAGCTAAATTTCATGTGATCGATGCAGATACTTCATTGAGCCCCTTCGTGACCATGGCTTCATAAGTATGGCATTGTCCATCTACATTGCATCAATGTATGAAATATACAAAGGATGGAGAAGAATGCCAAATTGTGGGTGACATGCAACCTTTTGCGGTGCATGAAATGAATATTTATCAAGATGCCAGTTATTTCCTTCTGAGGGAATCAAAGCTAACAAAACAACAAATCGCATCTACTTCAAAACCCATAAAAGAACAAGTTAAGAAGAAGGAGAAGATAAAATGAATAAAGGAAAAGAGGTTGTTCCAAATATTCCTAGGATATAAAGAACAGTCCAAAATCAATAACACGTCCCTCATCTAGGCGATCGAAGAAGAAGATCCTTCTAAATCCAAAGGTCCATGACTCTTCGATAAAACCGTCGAGGAAGAACATTTTGACTCGATTATGAGTTTGAATCGCTTTTGAAGGTAAGGTGCAATGCACTACTTTAAAACAATCATAGATCCATCGGCGTGAGAGACTACACTAGTCACTCTATTCCTCCCGACATTTTAAAGAAATCACCCTCGAGAAACTCACAAAGTCGAGGTGACCTTCTATGTACCTCCTCTCCTTGGAAAACACGGGCCAGGAAGCCTGTTTTATAAATCCGAGGGGTATCAAGAAGAAGATCCTGATTGGGTAATGCAGCTATCTGAAGAAGAAGAAGCTATGCCCACAAGGATACCAAAATATTACTCTCCAAAGATGCAAAATTTGATGAACATGGGGTCCAGTGGAGCAGTAAGCAAGGACTAAGCTCTTTGAAATGATGTGGTACCCAAGGTTCTCAAACCATTGGTAAGAGAAATAAACACACTACTAAAGGCCTTGGTTTTATCCAAGACGGTCCACCTGAGGATATACATTCGCTATACAGAATAGAAATGAGAGTGATGATGAAGATGAGAATGTCATTCTTATGTTAGTCTCACAAATAATGAAGAAGTAGAAGCCGGCAAGAGCTTGAAGATGGTGGGGAGGCATACTATGGATGAACTTAAAGAAATTAATTTGGGAACGAGGAGGATCCTCGCAATGTTCATCGGTCTACTACGAAGATAAAGTGGAAGAATTAAAATCTTGCTCTGTGAATTGGGGCTTTGCTTGGACATATGCTGAAATGCCTTATCCCCGATATAGCGGTTCACAAACTAGCAATTAAGCGAGCACACCGGTCAGCAAGCCTCTGGCGAATGAGATTGGAGGTTGAAGAAACGGGTAATTGCGAGAAACCAAGAAGCTCATTGAATGGTTTTATTCGAGAAGAAAAATACTGCGGATAGCTAATATTGTCCCGTGAAAAGAAGAATGGTCGATTCGTATCAGTATCGACTTGATTTAAACAAAGCATGTCCAAAGGATGACTTTTCCCGTATCGAGCTAGTGGATAACACTTCAAACCACGACATGTTCTCATTTATGGACGGATCGTCGTTACAATCAAATCAAGATGGCTCAAGATGAGAAGCATACCTCATTCAGGGGCCTTGGCATATATTATACAGTCATGCCCTTGACTTGAAGAATCTTTGGAGCTACATACCAAGAGCTATGACGAATCTTGATGAGTTGATTCATCAAAAGTAGAGTGCTATGTTGATGATCGTTGTCAAGAGTATAGATCGCGATCATCTCGATGATTTAAGGATCGTCTTTGAAAGAATCGAGAAAATATGATCTCAAGATGAATCCTCTTAAGTGCTTTGGAGTTTCTTGGGAAAGTTCCTTGGATATGTTGTGCGTGGAGGATTGAAATCGATCCCAACAAAATCAAAGCGATTGTCAATGCCTCCTCAAGGAGTCTTCGTCAACTTTTGCTCCATACAAGGACATCTCGCATTCATTAGAAGATTTATATCAAATCTATCGAGGAGATGTTGCAAAAATTAATGAAGAAAGATACTCCTTTCAAGTGGGACGAAGAATGTCAAGAGGCCTTCGACAGTATCAGAAATATCTGTTGAACCCACCCATTCTTGCAGCTCCAATCCCAGGAAAGCCTCTCATATTGTACAGCAGCACTAGAAGAATCTCTAGGTGCTTTTGTTGATAATGAGGAAGGAAAGGAGAATGCTCTATACATTAGTGAAGACTAATAGAGAGCGGCGTTATTCTCAATTGAGAAGCATTGTTTGGCGTTAATTTTTTCTGCCCAAAAGCTACGTCATTACATGTTATCTCATAAAATTATCTCAAGGATCGATCCGTTGAAGTTCTTGATGACAAGACCAAGCGTTGCGGTCCCGATGGGTGTTATACGCTTTCTGATTTGATATTACATATGTTCCCGAGCGGTGAAGGGGAATTCGCGATTTTCTTCGCTCATCCCATCCCGGATTCATTGCTTAATGATGATCTTCACGATGAGCAAATCATGCACATATATGAAAAAAAAAGCAACAAATGTGGGAATTGTATTTTGATGGAGCTTTCCATTAGATACACTCCCTCAAATCTTCCAAAGGCTCAAGTGGTATCGGTCTCATCTTGATCACACACGAGGTGGCATCGAGACATTCTTATAAATTAACTCAACCACAACAAAGCGAGAATATGAAGCGTTGGTGGCGGGTTTAGAGGAAGCCATTTCCATGGGAGTCCGAATGCAAATTTATGGCGATTCTCAACTCGTCATTAATCAAGTGTTGGGCCTTTACAAAATCAAGCTTGAATTGGCCTACTATCACAAACAAGTTCTCGAGCTTATGAAGCAAATTCCAAATGTCATTATGACTCGAGTCTCAGAGCTATGCTAGCGGTTAGCTAAATTAGCTAAAGAAATGGCGAGTATGGATGATGACATACACTTCGTGTAATTAGAGTCCTAGCCAATAAGTTTAAGATCCCCGGAAGAGGGGTCATCAAACATAAATCAACAGTGCGACTCATGTTGCTCACCTTACACTCCCACAAATTACTTCTCAAAGTCAACAAGACAAGCTTCAAACCATTCGGATGAAAGACGAGGAAGCTAAAACCACACAATGAAATCCTTATAGTAGAAGAGAAGGAAGAGGAGCGACCTTTCGACTACTTCAAGGAAGGCAAATTGCCAAGTAATAAGTCGATACTTGAGAAAAGGCTTCGACTATATGCTTATGTTGGCAATACTCTGTATCGTAGATCCTTCACGAATGTGCTGCGATGTTTGGGAATAGAAGAAGCCAACAAAGTAATTGTTGAAATCCATCAAGGACTTTGTGGTGCACACCAATCAGGTCCTAAAATGGCTTTCAAAATTAAAAGAATTGGATACTATTGGCCGTCTATGGTAAAAGATTGTATCAATCATGCCAAGAGATGCCATGAATGCAGTCCACGGTAACATAATTCGACCTCCAAATCCGTTGCATCCAACGATAGCATCTTGGCCGTTTGAGTCCTGGGGGACGGATGTAATTGGACCAATTGATCCATCATCATCGGTACCGCTTCATCTTAGCGACCACATTTCTCCAAGTGGGTAGGCGCACCATTTAAAAGTTACGGTGAACAAGTGACTTCTTTACCCACAATATTGTTTATAGATTTGGTGTACCAGCGAATCATTTCGATAATAATTACCTTCAAAAGCTAAAGTTTATAAATTCTTGTCGACATAAGATTGATTGGCGATATTCATCAATTTATAATCCGAGCAAATGGCTTGGTGAGGCATTTAATAAAACACTAGTCAAATTGCTTAGAAAAATTCTCACAAGAAATAAAGGGAGTGGCATACCAAACTTGTGGAAGCGTTATGGGCTTACCACTTACAAAACTCTACAAAGTCTACCCCATGCAGTGTTTGGGGTGAGCGATTTTGCCAGTTGAACTACCTTCGCTCAGTAGCCATTCAACAAAATCTTACCCAAGATGAGAATGCTCATCTACGGATGGAAGAGCTTGATCGGCAGTGGGCTCCAAGCTTCACAAAATCTAGAAGTATCGGTGAGGATGTCCGGAGCCGATCATCTGATGCGCTCGAGCTTTTCGGGAAGGAGAGTGGTCACAGTGAGAAGACCAATCATCCCTCATCGGATTGGCGGTAAATTTGAACCTAATTGGGAAGGACCTTTTGTTATTGAAAAGGTATATCGAGGAGAGCGTGTATCGTGGACTTCAAGGTGAAAGGCCAATGCCAATCAACGGTCGGCATTTAAAGACACATGAAAGTGTGATTGGACAAATCTGCATTTGAAAATCTTTATTGTCGAACACTTATGAAAATTTTCATTGGAAATTCTCTTGTAACAAGAATGCATTTCCAAAATAAAATAAAATCCCCCTTGACAGGGGCATTTTTTAAAAATAGTAAAGTATCGAGCGTTCACAAGACAGGGGCCTTTCTTTCTCTTTGGGTTGACATGCGTACAGTCCGAGATCCCCATGCATACTCAAAATTATGTATTCAAATTCTCAAATTTAAAAGTCTTCGAAAGAAGAAAATTTTCAAGTGCAACTTCAACAAACCAAGTTGGATATACATTTATCATCCCACTTCAAATCTAAAGGCTCGAGTTGGTGTATAAGGTGACTCAACACGCCAAAATCGGCCGAGTCGGCATTGTGCTTACTCCCGCCACAAAGGCGTAGTAAGAGATCCCCATCTCGTTAGCAGAGGATAAAATCCTTCATCAATTGCTCAAGTCCACGACTCAAGTAGGTGTATAAGGTCGACTCAACACAAAATCGGTAAGTGCGATCTGCTTACTAAACATGCCACAAAGGTCGTAATAAAGGATCCTCCTACTTCGTTAGTTCAAAGACAAGAGCATCCAAATCCGCAAATCTCTCCAACTTGGTGAGTTCAAGTGACACGGGAAATTATCCCATTGGTCGTAGGTCATCTTTCAAAATTCTACAACAAACAAAGATATCCTTACTGAAGGCAGCCGAAGTTTGGAATCAAATACAAACACAAAATCTCAACTCCTTCAATAAGTCTATCAAATCAGAAAGCAAAGAGAAAGGAAATTCTTCTTAGAAGTCCAATCAAAAGCGAGGGCAAGAAGCTATCCCAATGTTAGGTACAAGAAATAAATGCGAACTAAGGGAGTTTTGTCATCAAGATGTTCATTACATGTGCAAAAGCATCGATGACTCTTTGCCATTGATCCAACACAAGCTCTGAGTGGGTGCATTTATCCTTCTACAAGCCCACAAAGCGGCTAGGGAAGGTAATTTACTATCGCCGACAAATCTCGGATAATTGAGATTTCTCCATCAAATCCGTCAGGCATGAAGCCGGGGAGGCACAAGATATCATCTCGAGATGAAATCTTCAACAAGTCTCAAAACACAAAGCAGGTGAAGACATTTTCTATCTCATCAACTCCATCAAGTCCGTCAAGGCATAAAGCCAGGACAGGAGGAAAATGCAAATCCCAAAGTTCGAGGTGAAGTCTTCAACAAGTCCGTCAAAGCACAGGACTGAAGATATTCTCATCTCACCAACTCCATCAAGTCCGCCAAGGCACAAAGCTAGGACAGGAGGAAAATACAAATCCAAATTTTGAGATGAAATCTTTAACAAGTTTGTAAGAAAGGGAGATATTCTTATCTCACTAAGTCCACCAAAAGCATAAAACCAATGGATTTTCATCTTTTCAAGATCATTAAGTAAAGAGAAGATCATGGTAACATGATTGTGGTCTAAACTTTATTCATGAAAATTGCACAAGTACAAAACCTTTCTCCGTCGGTTGTAAATCCTCTACAGCCATTCTGCTTCCTGCCGCGGTCAAATGCCCTCAGTTTATTCGTCGAGTTCGTTGCTCATCTTTCCTTGCCGTCATCTTGCAACACCAGCCAGCTCCCTCCGAAAATTTGGTGGCGGCTTTCAATTTGGGCCCCAATGTAGACTCACCAGACCCCTTAAAGCAGAGCTCTTTTTTAATTCATCAGAGCAAAGTCGCTTCGCGAAGTCTAACGCGCTCTCTCGGCAAAAAACTCTTTATGAACTATGCCAGGTTTTCATTCTGGGACTAGAATCCTCCCGACATAAAGCCTCCCAATAGCGCAATTCGTCTTCACCCAACCCAAAGTGAGCAGAAGTTCAGCATTATGTTGGCGTCTCTTGAAAGCGGTCGAATAATTGGTGAGCGGTCCAACCGAGATCACTCACGTAAAGAAGTCACATTCTCTTCATAAATCGCTCATTGCGTGGATCCGCATGTGATGCGTGCCTCCAATGAATTTCTGAAGAGTAATCGGCCCCTTCAAGCTCTAGAAAATAGAGGAAGATGAGGAAAGGTAGTGACATGTTAAAAAAAAAAAAAAGAGGAGTTATCGTGTCATACCCGAATTAAAAGCCCCAACTTGAGGGTATACTCCTTCAAACGATGGCTGGCCAGTTGGCGTTATGACACCTACTACCGTTTCATCATGAGTAGGTATGGCAGAAGCCTCACCGTAATCTTGGTCTCTCATCCCCGATGTTTCACCGGAATAGAAGCTAGGAAAGAAACCCATATAAGGAGCTAGATCCACGAAAGGAGCATTAGTGGTTGGAGCAAGGGAACATGTTTCAGGAAGATCAACTCCAAAATCCCCAAAGGAAACCGGCTCCATGCAGACATTCTTGGCCCTAGATTTGCTTCTTGGGAGTTAAGAGGCGTGGAATGGGGCTATCGGTTGAAGCTCTTGGAGGATCTTCATGACGAGAGCGTCTTTGTCGATGAGATGAAGATGGTACCTCCGCATGACTAGAAGGTTCTCGAGTCCTGAAGTGAACTATTCATTGTTGATTCGACATCTCTCTCACTATCACACAAAAATACAAACATGATGTTAGGAATGAAAAGGGCTTAAAGGAATTAAATGAAAGGTTAAATACGAGACATGAAGATCATACCTCTGCTAGAACTACGCCAGCTCGTTGCCCTCGAGGCTCCAAGTCGCACTTGTCTTTCATATTTACGCTCCTCAAAGTCGGTGCAAAAGATAAGCGTACCCAAGTTAAGCGGTATAGCTAACTCAGATGGCGAGGAGCGACGAGGAATTTTGAGTTTGTGCCAAACTGGCAAATGGAGCCAAATCATTGAGGAGTAATCTAGTCTCGAGAGCATCCATCGGCGGCGTCGATGCCACGGAATGAATTACGCCTTCATAAGCAGTCGCCTGCGAAAATCCAAACTGTCGAGCTACCCGATTGGGCTGATATCCTTCTAAAATAACTGAGCGACCAGATCGATAACATAACCAGCCAGGATGTATACTAATAAAGTATTCAGCGATCGGCAAGAATCGGTCAGTGTGAGTTAAAATGTGTCTGCCTCTATTGACCCATCCATCTCAACCTCCTCGGTAGAGTGACTTGCAACCTCAAACGATGAATGAGATTGAATCTATCTGACTAAATGAGCGAAGAAAAATAAGCGTATCATCCGCTCCAAAGTAGAAGAGGCAGTGACAATTACTATGGGATAATTCCTCTCAGAAATATGGGACATTCAAACAAGCAAAAGCCCCATGAACGTGAATATGAATCCAGGCATGGATATACTGCCAGGGCAGAATCAAATCATGTAGCTCAAGTGAGCTAGCCTCTGAAATAATTTTTAAAACCCTGTATATCCTAGCAAGAATTGGGGGAGCCAAGGAAAGACGTTCACCTTGGGAAATCTTACTTGCCAATAAGATCTTGGGCGAATAGATCCCTCCTTGATGGGCAAGACAAAATACACAACGTAGCTAAAAGGCTAAAAATAAATCTTCCCCCATACCTGGATGCGCGGGAGAAAGATGCCCATATGATGAAAAAGGCTCGACAATCTCCTCAGACAAATGACCACCAAACTGTATACCCATTTCGAAGGGGTCATGTAATAAAAGAAAGAGGCAACTATCCTCGAAGAAATGCGATCCAAATATCTACAGGCATGGTTACCGTGAGCATGGGTAGCCAGTGACTTCATAAGTGTCGATAGTGATTAAGCAAGGCAGATAAATTGAGGGTAGAATCATCCCCTTTGTTCCCATCTGCGCACGAAAAAAATCTTCATCGGAAGGAATGTATTCTTCATAATGATTGCCATAAATAGGAAGGCGTCACTTGCAAATCACTCAATGTAATGGTTAATTCCTCAGAGCCGATCCAACAAGTATTGCTCCCCGCGTCCCAGAACTCAATAAAGCCTCTTATCCATGAGGAAGGAATGTTCCTGAAATCAAATATCGAAGCATAAATTGCCTCATAAACACCAGCCGCCTTCAGAACGTCCTTGTGAACTCGAAGAATGTATCTAGCCCAAGTAACATATCCCTTTGCTAGACCATGAATCTGGCCTATGGGCGAGTCTCGAGGCCACTCTAATGAGCTCGACTGTAGTTGCCGATGACTAAGTAAGCGTGATTGCCCCGTTTGCTCGATGATGTCAGCGGCTGGCTGAAGAATTTCACATAACCCATAACTCACTTGATCAACGGTGCTATCTAGAGGATTATACTCGCCACATTTTTTAGCCTAAGTCATTACGGAGGATTCTCATCGAATGTTCTTGAGCAATCGGAAGGGCGAACGGGTAAAGAAGTTCAAACATATCACGCGCAGCATATTGTTGTCGCTCTGTCATCTAGAATGTCCACATTGTTGTTGGGGTCCTGTGAATCAATCATAGACCAAATGACATCCTCGGTAGGCTCGTCAAAGTCGATGATCTCCTCCGGAACATTTTCCTGAAAGGGTTATACAACAAATGAATATTTAAAGAATAATCGCATTGAATAAGATGGATCCGCAAATTTGATAAGATACTTCTTCAAATAGCATGAGTACAAAGAGTGCATGAGAATAAAGAAAGAGGAAAGAGTCACATGTACAACAAACACGGTCCTCCATGCGCACCATGTTTGTTGGGGGCATTGTTGACCTACAACTATGTGCCACATTAAATTAAATAAATAAGGTGGATTTTAAAATCCCTTAAATTGCGATCCAAACCGATCAAATTCATTTTAATTTGACGATTCGACGCCATCGTGAATTAAAATGAATTAATCGAAATTTTGAATCAATTAAGGATCGATCGATAATTAAAATCAAATTATCATGAAATTGCATATCAGTCGGAAGCCCGGCTAAATGACCTCCGTTCGAAAAGAAACAAATCGTCGTCGCCAAATGTCGAAACCTATCAAAGCGACACCTTCCGCGGAATCGGCCGTGTACGCGAACATCGGTCAATTGAATGCGACGCGCATAATTTAGACCTAATTTCATCCGACCGCCGTCGGCGTTGCGACACCTCCGATCATGATCGCCGTTCGTTGCGCTGAAACAACTTAAATTGACACCCATATTATTAGGGTTTAGTGCATAAATTAATATCATATAAAATAATATTAAATTATAATTAAAGGGACTAATGGTTTAAGTACTTAATCCCTCAATCCCCTACCCTAACTGCCGCAGCGGATTCATTAATTGAGCGCGATGAAAAGGCGATTTTAAGGCCAAAAGCGTTGACCCTCATTCACATCCTCTTTCTGCTCTCGGTCTCTCCCTCGAAGCTCCTCTTGACACCTCCTTCGACGCTTCTTTTGCCCGGCTCTCGGCTCTCGCCTGAAGCTCCCTCTCTCACGGTTTCCTCGTTGCTCTCGGTCTCTCCTTCTGGCTCTCTTCTTTGCTCTCGGTTTGATCAGCTCAGACGGCTCCTCCTCCTCGAAGAACTCTCGTTCTCTGGCTGCTCTCGGCTCTTCTCCCTCTCACGATTCTTCCTTCCTCTCCTCCTCAGTCCATACAGTGAAGAACCGAAGCGGATCATGAGCCTTAACCACCAACCGAAACCCCTTTTCCTCCTTTCCTCTTAGCATTCGAAACCTCCAGGTTGTTTCTCTCTAACCCTAAGCTTGTTTTATGCATTTGAGCTTCTTTGGAAGTTAGGGTTTTTGCTGAATATGCTATATCTTATGCTTGGGATCATGCTAAGAGTTTCCTTTAGGGATTTGGGATGATGTATGGCCCAAATCTCATTTTATTTCCTATTATCTACGGATTTTATGGTGTTTATCTTGCTGAAAATGCTTTGGGATAATGTATGGCCCAACCATTTTTCTTGCTTGCTGTTTCCTATAGATTTCATTTGTTCATCTTGCTCAAAATTGATTTCTTACGGGAGAAATGGTACATATTATGCCTCTTGCACATGATTGAGTTGAAATCTAAAATTAAAAAGGAGTTTTCAAATTATTGTGGCTTAAATCTAGGCCTAATATCATGATGCTATTTGTATTATGGATGCATTTATCTTCTGAAATCAAGTGGAAGTTGTATTGTTTCATTAGTTAGCAGTATGCTTGCTGAAAAATTTCCATATGGGAAATTGCTAAATTGGTTTTAGCTAGGAAATTAGATCATTTTTTAAGGCATGATGCAATACTTGCTGAAAAATTCCTGACATTTCTCTTTGAAATTTTCTTTTTTTTTTAAAGGAAAATGAATTAATTTGTTGTAATTTATGTGCATGCTAAAAATTTCTTTTCTCTAAGGGAATCAATCATTTCTTTGTTTTAATGGGCATAAGAAATTTTATCTAAGGGGAAAATTGTTAGCTTAGGAATGCTTGCTGAAAATTTTCTTTTCTCTAAGGGGAATCATCATTTTGTTATTTAATGGCCAAGATGTTTCTGAAAATATTCTCCCTAAGGGAATCGATCATTTTGTTATTTGATGAGTATAAGGGCTAAACTTTCTTATCTAAGGGAGAAATCAATTAGCTTGCTATTTGAATGTTTCAAATGCAAAATTGTGAAATAGTGATGAAAATATGTATAGATCTATGTCTTGTTTAAATATGTATGCAAATATATACATATCAAGCATAAGTTTAAATATGCTTGCTATAAATGCTTCATTGTCAATCGGTAGGGAAACTTGTGATAAGTGCTTTTCGTTGTTAGCGTGGCGAAATATCTATAAGTGCGTTCACATTGTTCAAGGCGGGGCTTGTAAATGATAACATTGCGTTGTTCCAACGGTGGCGAAATATATGCTATAAGTCTTCAATTGTTCGTCGGTGGAAACTTGTGATAAATTACGTTCTTGTTCCAGCGTGGCGGAAATATCTTTTCTTATAAATACGCGTTCACATTGTTCCAATCGGTGGGAAACTTATGATAAGTCATTGCGTTGTTCCATGTGGCGGGGAAATATCTTTATAATTACGTTCATTGTTCCAATGCGTGGAAACTTATGATAAGTACGTTCCTTGTTCCAGCGTGGCGGAATATCTTCTATAAGTACGTTCATTATTCCAATGCGGGACTTATGATAAAGCGTTGTTCCAGCGTGAAAATATCTTCTTATGCACTGCGTTGTTCCAGCGTGGGCGAAGCTGATAGTCGCTCGTTGTTCCAGCGGCAAAAATCTATCTTGTATAAGCCTTTCTTGGCGTGGTGGGAAAATAAACTTTCGGTAGGTGTCTCCGACACCACATTTCTTGGCGTGGTGGGAACTTAGTCTCCGAGCTAAATGGGGAGGAGGAAGGGAAGGTAAAAATGCTTAAGTATTTTTTATGTGCATATCTTTATGTGTTTTCTTTCATGTCATATTTTATCTATAATAACTATTCACTTAGTTTGATGAATGTTGAATCTTTCTAGTCCCCTTTACATGCTTAATATGTGTATGAATAGAATACAAATGGATGCTTATGCTTGTGACATGTATTTGTTGATCTTTGGTTCTAATACCCTAACGATATGCTATTAGACATGCGAAACATAAATACATGTTTAACATGTTATCTTTTACTCCATATATCCATTTTCACATTGATCTACATGATTATAAAACAAAAAAGGGGTATATCAAAGGGAAGACATACATGAAATGATGATATGAAATACACCCTAGGCTCAAACATAGGTTTCTCCCTATACTTGTCATTTACCATGATTTATATACATGAGACATAGGGAGGACTTGAGCAACACATATGAAATGAATCATCTATCATATGACATGACATCCATCATAAAATAAAAATAGAAAATTAAGGAAGGAGAAGTAAAACTTACAAATCTTTATCTCTTACTCTCTTACAAGAGAGAACTCAAACTTGTGAAATCAAGGAGAGAAGGAAAGAAATGAGAGTAGGAAGTGTGTGAGGATTTTATGAGAAGGAATTCACCTCTTATTTATAGATTTTCCTAGCCTCCCTCTTTTCTCATCTATGGCTATCATCTTGACACATAAGGTGCCTTGTCATAAATTGCATGAGGGGAACCATCTAAGGGTGACATTCATGTGCATGCACATGCATGGACGTATGTGGCATCCTTATCCTTTCTTTGAAAAGGAAAGTAAAGTCTTTGCCATACCTCTTTAATAAATTTAATGAGTTTGTGTCCCCACTTGCCATGAGTTTGCATGTGAATTTTAATTCCACTTGCCTCTTAAATGAAATATGGCACATCTCATATTTTATATTCCCCTTTCAAGAGAAATAAATGGGCTATGGTATATGATCATATGGGCCTCTAAATCAATTATTTTTATATTGCTGATTTGTACATGGGGAGCTTTAAATCAAATTTATTTTTAGGCCCATTACTACTTATGATTATGGGCAATCATTTCATATGTTTCTTGATTTTGTTACATAAAGTGATCTTGGGCTAAATGCCTTAATCCATTAGCTTATTTACCACATGATCATATGGGCTTCCAAATCAATTATTTTTCAATTATGTTTGCTGATTTTGTTACATAAAGAGGTGATCTGCTCAAACAAATGCCTTTCCACTTTAAGCTATTGCCTACTTTCATATGGGCTTCAAATCATATTTTTATTATATGTTTGCTGATTTTGTTACATAAGGAGGTGATCTTGGGCTCAAATAAATGCCTAATTCCACTTTAAGCCTATTCTTTTATGATTATATAAATGATTTATTTTATTCTATATCCTTTCTCATTTCTTGATTTAAAGAGGTCATTTGTTCAAATGAACTATTTAGCTATTCTCAACAAATGCTTATATATCTTAGACCTCTTGATCTACTTGCTTGAATAAAACTAAAAAATGCTCAAATTGATGGAAAGAATGTTATCATCCGGTTTGTCCCGGGAAATCAGTTAACAAAACTCAAATTGAACTATATTTCAACGACATTTATATGTCCATACGATATTTTAGAAAGAATAGATACTTGTATGTTGAAATGTTCAAACATTAGGGACATGTGTAAATAAGATAAATACAAAAAAATGAGATGCACTTCCGGTTTGGTCTTGAGGAGTCAAAACTCAAAATCAAAATTCAACATATAAACTCCAACTTAGACATCTTAATGTCAATTCAAAGACGAATGTATATGCATGGAAGTAAATACTAAGTCAATTCCCAAAAGACAGATGTACATAATCCGGTTTGGTGCGGTGGGTTAACAAAACCTAAAATTTGAAATCTTAGATTCAATTATAATATGCTCTACATAATGCATTCTTTTGCAAGTTCAAGATCAAGAAGAAAGTCTCCGATCCTCTAAGTATAATCTAGAGTTGACAAGGTTTGGAGAGCGATAGATCTTGAAATAATTAATCTAGATCCAATCCTATAAAGAAGATAGTCGAGTTCATCTTACTTGGTTTGGTCCGAGTGGGTAAAAAACCTAAAATTTGATATTATAAAATTTCAAATTAATAATATCGAAGTTAATTACGTTAATACAAGATATGAATCAACGACATAGCTTCTAAAATTCAAATCCTCGGGAAGAAAAGTCCCAAACCCGATCCTATGTTCAAACTAGAGTGGACAAGGTTTTGAAGGATTATACTTCTTGAGAAATGAATTCGATCCCTCAGAGAAAAATCAGTAGACAAGGTCTGTCAATTGATATTAACCCTAGGATCGAGAAGGGTAATTATAATTAAAATTTCAAATGATCATATATTCAAATCAAAATTAATTGTAAAATGATCAAAATTCAAAGAAAATAACAAAATATAAATAAAAAAATATGAAATGAATTATTTAAATTAAAACTAAAAAATAAATAAAATAAATTCACCCTCCTTGATTGTTTGTCTTGGTGACAAATTAAGAAAATTTTGCTCACAAAGAGCCAATGTCAAATTAAATACATAACTTATGCTCTTCCTCCAAAGGTATTCTAAAGCAGTAAGGGCGTGGCGTGTCACCTGTCCGTGGTTTTTTCTGCATGATATGCACATAAATGGCGATTCTGACACGAGCCCTCGGGGTGGTTCGCGATATGGCACCACTAAATTACGGTCCGCGGCGCGGCAGTATGTTCCCCGCTTTGCTCTTTGGTTGAAATGTAGAATGTATTTGGTTGGGCAAAAAGCCTATGTTAGCTAAGGTTGACTTATATTTGTCCCTTGAATAAACTCCAGTCTACAAGGACACTTGGGCGGCGTAACCCATGTTCTTGACAGGATCCTTCGGTCGGTTGGGTATTCCCTCGACTAAGCGGACCGAGGGCATAGCGGGATAATGAACCATGGGATCTTGATCGAGCGCGTCATCGTTCCCCCCACAAAAAGTTTTAAGTTAAAATAATAAATTTCATAAGTTCTAAACTCCACTCACTCTTATACTCGTTCTTTAACGATTCATTGACTAGCCTTAATCAGTGCTCTCTCGGTATTGGGAGGGTAATTAACTATAGGGGCTTGCTTTATAGGAAACACGAACAGAGATATAAAAAGTTCTCACCAAATGAGCGAAATCTCTAGGTAGTGTCTTTATCTCTTATTCATCCGCCTTCCAAATTATCAGACACTTAAACAACTCTTTCCTTTTTCCGAAAGATGTCGGTGGCGAATTTTCGGATCCCACATGTTCTTAAAAAAGTTTCATTTTATAGGATGTAATTAACTATGAAAGCTTGCTTTCATAGAGAACAAAAGAACTCGGTGTAAAATAAATCATACTTTACATATCTATGTAAAGTAGGGAAAACATCTTTGGTATATATATAGACCCATTTGCCTTAATAATCCTTATTTTGGTGATTGAGTCTATTGTAAGATGATATTTCTATCTTTTGAGATAGTACATCATTCCTTAATGTTTGTTGACCTCACTTTTGGAGTGAGGATTGACTCATCCTCTCTTAGACTTAGGGATCCACTAGACACTTGGCCTTTCTTAATCATAGGACACTTCTAATGATTTAAGGAACACTAAACCCAAGCCTAGAGACTTAAGAAGGCTTTCCCCCTAGCTTAGGTCATACCCTAAGGTAAATAAGTTCTACTTATCTTATGGCATAAACCATGACCCATGCCTATCTAGTTATGCAAATCCAACCCCAAATCAATACAATAGAACCTAATTGAATCTTATTTCATATCCAAGATCCAAGCCAAAATGACTTAAACCCAAACTCATCTTAATCCCATCCACTCCTATGGCTCAATCCAAAGCTCCCTCAATTGAAACCAAATCCAACTGGACTTCACAAAATTCCTCTAACTATTCAATTCTCTATTTCAAACCCTTTTAAGACCTACAATCAAGCCAATCAAACTAATTGAATCAAATTAAATTTATATTTGACCAAGGCTCTAAATGAGCCAAAATCTAATTAAATCCAAACCAATTGCAATCAAAGCCATCAATCAATCGTAAATCAATCAACAAACTCAATTCAACCTAATTCAATCCAATCCAACTCAATTAGCCCAATTGGTCCACTTGACCCAAAGTGGTCAATATGACCCATTTGATCCAAACTCCAATCCAATCCAAAATGGATTGAATCAACCCTATTATATATCTTCTATAATGATTGTTGATCATCTTAGATTGACCAATTACAATCAATTAAATTAAATCGATCATGTGATCACTTTTTATAGCTATATGAACCAAATTAAGAAACTTTATTATAAACTCAATGATTATTGATACCATTACACCAACATGATTTATTGGATCTAACTAAACCCAATTTGACCCAATTTGACACTAAGGTAAATTGATCCAAATTTAAAACCAATTGATTAATGCAATGATTTATCATGACATGATCAACCTTCAATTTGAAACTTGACCCATTTAGCCCAAATTAATTAAAATTCAAATCTAAATTTTCAAATTCATAAATCAACCTAAATAATCCCAAAATCTTGGCAATTGACCAAATTGGTCAATTTAGCCCATTTGACCCATATAAACTCATGTGAGCCAAATTCAAATCCACTTCAAATCAAATCAAACCAATTACACCTAAATATTTCAATTGATCATTTGAACATATCCCAACCATCAATTTGACCTAATTTGACCTACATGGGTCAAATTGAGCCAAACCCATTCAAACTAAGCTCAAACCCAACCAAACTTAGCATGACTCATTCTTAGGTCACCATGGGTCGAACCAAATAAACCCAAACCATGGGTCGAATGAGGTCAAAACCCATTGGGTAAACCTCTCCAAATGAGACAAAATCCCCATTTGGGTAGTCAAACCTACCCATAAACCCTTGGCACCCACCTTAAGTTTGATGTGGACCTCTGAACCACAGGCTAACCTGATTCAAAGCTGATTGGCTTTACCATCGGTCAAAGAAGGTGAGCTAACCCATGCCCTCTCATTGGCTTACTTGGGGGAGGTGGCACACACCACCTCAACCCATCCCACCTTGACCACTCATGACCTCCCTCGAGACCGATGTTTGCCTCCTGCCGGTGCCTTACCAAAGGCTAATTTGATCCAAACATTCGATCAATTGGGGAGGAGAGTATACTCCTCCCCATCCCATTCAAACAACACACAGAGCATTCTCAATCTCCTTTAAGCTTCCCATCACCGGTAAGACCTAACTCAAGCAAAATTGAGCCCCTTCTCCGCCCAACTCCAATCAAACCTCGCCAAACTTCAATTAACTTCTCCCACACATTCCCCAATCTTCAGTGATCCAAAATAAATCAATTCCTGATTAATTCGATCACCGGAGATCACTCCTAGACCAACTCTCGCAATCTTTATAGCGGCATTTGATCCGCAGAGCCACCAGTGTGGAGGCAACTCGGGAGCTTCTCAACCGGGCTTCATTTCTTCAAGATGAAGCTACCTCAGTCATTGGACCACCAGTCTTGAGCTCCGACGAGATAAATTCTAGCAAACTGTAGAATTACCCTTAGGTGTTGGTCTATTGTGAAAGAAATCTTGATTTTGCATGATTTCTACTGTTGGATCTCCTTAGATCTCCTCCCCAAATATTTCGAAGTCAATCCTGATGCCTCACGAGCTCCGGTGAACTTGAATCGAGTGTAAGAAGGTAGACGATATCTGTCTTCTATCGCTCAGGGGACAAAGGATCATCTGTCGTCCGTTCCGCATAATTGGAATGGACAGCTGTGATTTAATCTACTAAATAGTTCAATTTTATCCTTTAAGATCCATGAGATTAATCTCTGCCTTTCGATCTGAGATAGGACGATGGAGACAAAAGTGCGTCCACCATCGCTAACTCAGCACACCGCACCGGATGATTTATGTGGCTAATCCCACGACGCGACGTGGAAAGCATCGCCACATCAGCTCCCGTGTGGTGCTAACATGATTAAGGATTAATTAAGCTTAAAAATGCATTTAATTACTCTGAATATCAAAAATTTATAACTAATTATAGAAAAATCTTAAAAGTATGAGTAAACTCATTTTGGAAAGGATAACCAGAGGGGAATTAAAATAATAATAATTCCCTTATATTTTGAATAGTGAATAGTGCTTAATTAAGGTTTGAAATATTTTTTAATTAACTTAATTAAGCCCTAATTACTTGGCTAATGAGTCTTAAATTAATTGTGTTAATTTTTTAGGATGTCCTCTACCTCCCATAATTTTCTTGAGATTTATTAGCTAGTTAATTGGGGGAATTTGAAATTCAAACTTTAATTGCCCTCATTAAATAATTTAATGATTATTAAAAATGCCAAATAGAAAAATTAAGTAATTATTGATCATTAATCACTGATTAATAGTGAAATGAGGAGGGGGAGTGATTAGGACCTCTTTCATAATTATTTCTCCAAATCCATTTCATTAAGGAGGGTAATTAACTCATAATTTAATTAAGGTTAATTAAGCAATTTAAATGACCAAATTAGATCAAATTAAAATGATGATTACTCTAGATAATTTAATTTGATTTTGTGGGTTCCTCTTTATGTGTTCAATAACATAAAGATCCTTAAAAAAATTATGATTCACCCATGGTTGTGGGAAAATCATATAAGTACTTAATTAAATTCTTTAATTTAATTAATACTTAATTATGAGCTTCATTACATTAGGTCTCTAAGTGCATTGCAATTTTAATTCCTCATTTACATATTATTGGAAGCTCATAATTAAATGATTAATTAAATAATTGAAGCATAGGAAAGGGTAATTAAATGAATCGCTTAATGATTCACATTTGATTAATTCAAAAAGCCCACTTAATTATTTCTCCTTAAACATATTAAATCATCAACATGGGATGAGGTAAAAACAACAAACATTACTTCTCCTCTTTGAGTTTAATCATTCAAATCTAAAGCAAACTTAACAATAACTTTGGTTGACCTTTAATAATTTTATTCGATGTGATTGTCCTTAGGAATTAGTGTAGTTGAATGAATTATGTGAAAGTGTTCAAATATTTCTTTTCATTCATTATAAATTTTGTATGCCATTTGTATCATGTATCCATGTTTTCAAATCAAACAAAGCAAATAAATATATTTATGTAAAGTTACATGTGTTGAATTAATGCTATAATATGTGTGGCTATTATCACTAATAAATTTCAAAAATTACTTTCAAAGTTATAAATCAAAAATGAAAATTTAAATTAATATTGGCTATGAATATTCAATGTGATTTACATTTATCTATAGCTTAAACATGTTAAAGTATTATTTCATCTTTATGATTCATGTATGGGTTTACATATGTTTGAATGGTAATAAGTATATATTCTTGACATCCTGGGAATACGAGGCCTTAAGTAGCCCCACGGAGATCTTAGATTATCTCACTTTCCTGGTTAACAAAGGCACGTACTTATTTAATTTCATTCCTATGTGTACTTGTACTAGAATTTGGATATAACTTTACTTTACATGCATAATTCACTAAAATATATTATTTTACATGATTTTCATTCTCATGGTTGTATGTACATTCATATGTATTTAAGATAATAAGTATATGGTTTAGACATCCCGAGAATATGAGGCTTTAAGTGGCCTCACGGAGGTCTTAGATTATCTTACTTTCCTGGTTTAAACAACGACATGTACTTGCTTAAAACTTTAATACATGTGTATGTACAATTAGTTAAGAAATCAAAATTCTCTTTTCTACCAAAAAAAAATATATGCATTCATGATCATTTAAGTGTGCCAATAATATATTGCATGTATAGATATATTAAGTCCTAAATCATATCCAAGCTATTGATGATGAAAAGGGATGGTGCAACATATTCTATTGATTGAAATTCAATTACATTAATCTTTAGATGCCTTTCATGTTGAATAGGATTCTTTAAGGTTAAGCCAAACTTAAGATCAATAAAATATTTAATAAATCAGTCACTAAAAGAAACCATGTCATAATAACATGCCTTTAGAAAATAACTTAGGATAGGGATGGAAGGGGTTAAGCCTCTTTCTTCTCTTTACAATACTTAGATGCACAGTGAATATCAAATGAAAAAAACACATTAAAATCCACCAATCCCCTAAATAACTTAAAGTAAAACCACACTTCAAGTTTAAATTTATTAATTCCAAACTTAGATATAATTATAATGCCTACTTAAGACATACCACACTAAGCCTAAACACACACATTAGAATGCTAAGTCACCACTTCTAGCTATAAGTTAGGATGGTGTATGATATGATGTTATATTTTATTTTGTGATATAATATTTTAGACTAGATGCTAGGATTGTTGTTCGTAGACTGGATGTTAGGCCGTTATTAGCCTAATTATATTTTATGTAAGAAATTATGCTAATGGGGCTGCTAAAATAAATATAAATACTTTTGTTTGCAGGTTGCTTATGCCCCTAAGCATAATCCATGATTAGGACAGGTGGGCTTAATTACCCATGTGTAGGGTACTAAGTCCAAATTATAAAATATAACTACTTGGGTTTGTATGTATGTTTAGCTAACATTTGTTTCACAGGTGTAGTTAGTTTTACTTTTCATAAAAAAAATATAATTTTTTAATAAGAATTAATATTAATGCTATGGGGTTAAGGATGAGTAGTGGCTTGAAGATAAAGTCCTAGGAGGACCTGTGAAGCCTTGAAACTAATCAAATCAAAGGAAGAAATGAAGAAAAGAAAAAAGAATATAGACACCCCCTAGCATCTATTCAATTTCAATTGTAATATTATTTTGTAATCCGAGCTGTATAAAGGTAGAGCTCGGCTACCCAACTCTCTTTTTTGGGGTGTAGGACGGTACCCGGCCGCACCGGCCTCTTATTCTTTTATAAAATTTATGAATAATTGTTTGTTGTGTTTAAGTTACACAATAAAAATGGCATGATTTTCATAGGTTTATTAAAGATTGATGTTTGAATGTGTAGCACGGATGCAGTAGGCTCTTTAGGAGAAAATTAATTTTTCTACCTCAATTAATAACTCATAACTAAATTTTAAAATAATTCATAATCTCATTCTAATTCCTAGGCTATAAATCAAGATAATTAAAAGATTTAATAACCCCTTAGCTAAATGATGTATACTCTAATATCATGCATATCATATTATTTCTTTCTTGAATAGGGAGGATCTCCACTCTTGCACGATAGGGGAATGCTTGACCTGTGAGGGCATCCCTTGTAGTGGAGAACACCTTCTCCTACTAATTTAGCTAATATTTGTATTTTATCATGCATTTAGGCAGAATTATCCTAAGCCTTTATCCAAATTAATGTGTCAAAAATCATATAAATTTATAAATTTTACATTTAATCTAAGTCATGTACTCATGCCAATCATGATATCGTCTATTAGGGAGTGAGTTTAGGACTCTAGTCTCCTTCCTAATTAAATAACATCGTAGCTATCTCGCAATTTTATAAGCCTACCTCATGTTTTATTATGAGGTGTTAGGCACCACTCTAGGTGGTTGTAAGTCCAGATGAGTCAGAATGGATTTACCCTCTCTTGTGGAGGTAAATCATAATATTCTATTTTTTGCTTAGATTTAGGTCATGCTTCTAGCTTGTGTTAAAGATTTCTAGATTTAGGATCCTAGGTTGCTTGTTTCTTTCAGGCTACGAGTGTAAGCCCTCACCTCTTAGGCATTTTCATAATTTTTTGTTGATGGATTATAAGCCTTAGCTTTCTAATAGAAATTTCAACTCAAATTAAAATAAACTCTCTCATTCAAACATATAAAGCCTCACCATATGATAGACTTCCTAGTATCATGAGCACTCTCTACTTATCTTCCTTCGAAATCCAAAAATAAGTCTTTTCAAATTGAACATTCCCACTTAATTTTTTAAAATACCCAATTTATTGATAATCTAACATTAACATCTTTGGAGATAAGATTGACTACTTTAATCTAGAGTATTCTTAAGAAATCTAACTTCCTAAGATATAATTAACTATGGAAGCTTGCGTTCATAGGGAACAAAAGAACCAGACATAAAATGTTGTACTTTTTCAAGTAAAGTAGGGGAAAGTTCTTTGGAATATACGAAGACCCATCTGCATTCGGAGTCTTTATTAGGTTTTAGATCCATTGTAGGGTGATGTTTCTATCTTTTAAGATAGTACATCATACCTTAATTTCATACCCGATCATAAGAAGTATCCCCTAAGATCTGTGTGGTGTTCACATTGACTCCAAATTAAAATACCATAATGTCATACTCGATCATTTTAATAAGTACCCCATTAAATATGTGTGGTGTCCCTACGACTCCAAATTAAAAACACCACACACATGAAATATACATTTATAATAAATGATTGAGGCAAAGCAATTAAATATCACTAAATAACCCATTTGAAGTCATTAACTCCTAAGGACATTCATATTAAATAATCACACTAAGCTTAATCAAGCTCATTAAACATGGTGGTTTTGAAATTTGAGTTATTTAAACATAATGAGGAGATAAAATATTTTAAACCCACTTCTGTTCATTAAGTGATCTAAAAGTGATTTAGGTAATTTTAATAAATTATTAAGATTAATTAATTATTTAGCCAATTAAGCTCAAAAAAGCCCAAAATTTAGTTAGCCTCTAAATATATGCCTAAAAATTATAAAAAAGTACTAAATATGCATAAATAGGAAATAAACATGCCCTAAAAGTTCTAATGTAATTGGGCTTTTAGTTAGAGGTTAATTGAATAAACAAGGAAAATCTAAAATCATCAATTACACTCGAAATGCTCCAAATCAATTGGAGATTTTGATTTCATTGAAAACCTCTTCGTTAGCTTAAAAAAAAGGGTTAGTTAAAACTTTTGGAGAACTATGCTAATTACCATAAATTTTCTAAGTCCTAGGGTAATTAAAGATTAAATTAATTAATAAGGTGCCTTTAATGATGATTTTGAAAAATAATTAGGATCATAGGTCCTAATTTATTTCCATGTTCACCATTAGAGCTCTAAAACATATTTAAGCTTCCAAAATTATTTTCATAATTTTCTTAATTTTATGTATTTATTAAATACACAAAATAGATATTTTGAGTTTGAAAATTTGAATCTCCTAAATTACCTAACCAATTTACTTGAAATAATTATGGGAGGTAGAAGTCATCCCATGGGATAATCACTCAAAGTTTCAAGTAAATTAGCCAATTAATTAGAACTTAATTGCATTAATGAAGAAATACTGCAAACTCTAATTAGTCATTATACACTTAAAAAAAATTAAGGATTTTATTTTCCTTCGATTCTCGTTTATCTAAGCTTTCCATAATGGGTTTATTTATAGTTTTTAGATTTTTCTATAATTATTTATAATTTTTTAAAGTTTTTAAATTTAAATTGATTTTTAAACCTATTTAATTGATTTATGCAGTCGGCACCATGTTAGCACTAATGCTGCCATGCTTTCCATGTGGCGCCACACAATTTGCTATTTAAATTGTCCGACATGCCAGCTAACTCAGTGGTAGTGGATGTAGTTTCATTTTGGCCATTCGATCATGGATTGAATGGTTGAGATTAATCCCATAGATTAAAATCAAAATTTCAAATATAATTAATCACAACCATTCATTCTAATCACATGGAACGGACTATGGATGATTTATCATCGACCTCCAGTGAGAGATGCTCCATCAAGCTCACTGAAGCTCATTTGAAGGTGGAATTGACTTTAAAAAGATCAGGGAATGAATCTGAGGGGATCCTACAGTTGGATTTGTGTTAAACACACAAACTCTTCACAAAGGCCCAAAAATCCTATGGTTTTCTACGGTTTGTCAAAATTTACCTCGTCGGAGTACAAGACCGGCAACCCAATTATTAAGGTAGCTTCCCCATACAGAGGCAAAGCCCTATTGAAGAACTCACAAGTTGTCTCCCCATCGATCGCTTTGTGGAGCAAGCGTCACCTTGAACCTCACCATAGTTGGTTTTAGAGTGCCTTCAGTGCTCGAATTGAGTGGCTTTTAATTCATTTCAATTCATTGAAGATAGAGAAGGTGTGGAAAGGTTTAATTTGGATTTGGTATCGATTTAATGGAGTTGGGTGTGAGGACTGCTCTAGCTAAGGGAAGAGTTGGTATTTCTTATGGCTGAGTGCACAGAAAACTTTGGGAACTTGGTGGATTGAGGTTAGGCTTATGAGGAGAGTGTATGCTCAGTTTGAATGGAAGAGGAGGTGTATACCATCCTCCTCAAGTGAACCAACCAAAATGTTTGGATCAAGTCATGTCAACTGACCAGCTAGTGGGGGTGGCCGAAAATGGCATAAGACTAGTGAGGAGGATGTCCCCTAGTGCCTGAACAAGATTGGTGGCCAGAGGTGATGGGGATAAGGCTTAGTGTCTGAACCAAGGTTCAACTAAGGTGAGGGTGACCTCTCTTTGTTCAATGGTTCAACCCAATAGCTTTGAGTCGGTCTAGTTAGTATGGAGGAGCTCAAGGCATGTTAAAGTGGTTGCCCAAAGAAAAAGAAGGGTTTGACCTTCTTATTTTAGGTTTTTATTTTATTTAGGTGGCTTGGTTCACTTGGTTGGGGTTGAACTAAGTTCACCTTAGGTTCGGTCAACTTGGATAGGTTAAGAGAGTTCTAAGGGGGAGTCATGCCAAGTTTGGTTGGGTTTGAACTTAATTTGGTTGGGTTTAGCTCATTTGGACCTATGTAGGTCAATTTGGGTTCAAATAGGCCAGGTTGACCATTTGAACAAATAATTATGTAGGTCCAATTATTCACACTTTATGCCTAGTCCACAAGATTGGTTATTTTAAATGTCCCCTATACTGTTAACTTAGCGATAGTGAATGTGGTTTTGTTCTAAGTTGTTTGATGACAATAATTAATCTCATGATTTAAAGAGATTAAATTAGGGAAATCTAAGAATGAATAATCACAACTATTGGAATGGATGGCCCGTTATTTTTCCCCTACCTTTGGTGAGAGACAAACATCGTTTGTCTTTTAGTAGATAATTTGAGCCAACCATAGCCTAGATCGCACTCAAAATGACTCCATTAGGAATAAAATTGAAAATAAGAGGTTCACTATGGTTGAATTCTAACTAGATGTGATTTTACTTCACAAAATACTAACACTTAAAAGACTTCCCTATGGTTTAAGTAGTATACTTCATGGAGTCAATATCTGGTAGCATTGATGAATGTGATAGCCTCACCTTATAGAGATGAAGCCTTGCTGGTCGCTTGGCTCTCCACTAGTTTCTCTCAAGACCAAGCTTCACTACTTCTCATGAGAGTTTGATCAAATTCGTACTTCTTATCCATGAATTAAATGAGAATTGATTAATTCAGGTTCGTAGGGATGTGAGGAGTGTGTGTGGTGAGCTAATTGGAGTTTGATGAAGGTTTGATATGTGTCAATATGAGAGGTAGTTTAGTTTAAGGTAGTTTGGTATCACTGGTGATGGGATGTAGGAGGGGCTCTAAAAAATCTCAGGGCTAGCTATAAAAGCCTATTGAGTGTGTATTTTAAGTTTGGTGGCTTATGATAGGGTATATTTCCCTCCCCATGTTATCCATCATTTTTGGTGTATTTAGACTTGGGCAATTGACTAGGTAGTAAGATTGGCCAAAAAGACATTGTGATTGATGAGCTATACTTCCCTTAGTGGCTGGGGAGATCTGGTGGTCTATGGTGAGGTGGATAGCCCATAGTTGGTGAACCAAGGGCTATCCAAGGAGAATGCGACTTCACCTTAGTCAATAGCTAGACCAAAAAAACTTGCATCAGGCTTGACCCATTGAGGTGAGCTTAAGGCATGTTAAGGGTGCTTCCTTGGCCAAAGGGAGGGTTAAACCATTATATTTTAAGATTTTATTTTATGCGGGAGGCTCCTTTCACTTGATTTGAGCTGAACTAAGTTTGTCTTTGGTTGGGTCTACTTGGGTAGGTGTGGAGGGATCTGTACACGAGTCATACTAAGTTTGGTTGGATTTGGAGTTGGTTTAGTTAGGTTCAACTTAATTAGATCCATATAGGTCAATTTGAGTCTAATTGGATTAGGTTGGCCAATTGACCAAATTGAGCTCAAGGGAAATTGGGTCATATTCAAATGTTGATTTAAAATATGTTGGAGTAATTGGTTTGGTCCATTTTGATTTGGATTATAATTTGGCTCATATGATTTCATTCAGGCCATTTGGGTTAGGTTTGGTCAATTGGTCAAAATAGGTTCAATTGATCATTGAATTATGTTTAATAATCAATTTAGTATTAATTATAGGTGTTGGTTTAAATCAATTTGGGTTTAATTAAGTTTTGGTTCAAAGTGGTTCATGTAGGTTTGAAATGGGCTAAGTTACATCAATTAGCCAAATTAAGGGTTGGGTTATGTTCAATAATCACCTTAATATGTAGTTCAACTAGGCCTATTTGGGCTATGTGAACTAATTGGTCAAATTGGGTTGCAATTGGTCAAGAGCATTGCTCAATCACGTGTTTATGGTGATTATAAGGCTTTGGGTAGGTACAATTTTGTTTGGATTGGCTTAAATTTGCTTTTGTCCCTATGGGAGCTCACACAGGCTAACTTGGGCTAGGTGAGCCAGTTTTTCAATTTAAGTTCTAATTAAGCTTTAATCAAGTTCAAATGATGTTTGAGATGACTTGATAAGTTCAATTTCAAATGTTTAAGTTAAATTTAAGTTTAGTCCTCTTTGGGACCAAATAGGTCAACTTGGGTTAATTGAGCCAATTGATCAAATTTGACCTTAATTGGGCTTGGTTTGGGTCTCATTGATGTTTTGGGTGTAGCATGGTTGGTCGGCTGTAATCAATTTGGCTTTAGCTAATATTTGGGTCATGGAGACTTAAATAGGCTAAATAAGTCAGTTTGGGCTAAATAATTAGCCCATTGGAGACAAAAGTGCTTGATTTGTATTTGATTGGGTTGTTTTTAAGGACATGTTGATTTACAATCAATTTTGTTTGAAGTATGAAAATTTAAGTTAGTTGGGTTAGGTGAGGTTCACTAGTCCAATGATTTAACCCTAGGGTTGAGTCCCATGAGCTTTTGGGCTTGCTTTGGGCATCCCCCTAATCACTAGAATTGTCCTAGCATCTAAGGAAACTTTAGTGCCTAGATTAAAATCCTAGATCTAAGGTGATGAGTGTCAACCTCACTAAAAGTGAGGTCAACACCTTATTCAAAGAAAAATGTCAAATTTCAATTATCATAAGAAATCATACTGTAGGGATAATATTATGATTTTTGATTTTTACTTCAAAACATCAGCTTTTTTGTTTTCGACCATAAAAATTGAAACAATAGGTTTTGGAACCTTACAAAAAGAATTTTCTGATCTATATCTCCTTCACTTGTTACATGTAAAAGAAGTCACACCAAACTTTAATTAGACTTACAAACTTGTTGTGGTCCTTTCACTTCTCCTTGATTTTAAGTATTTTGCACATGATAAGCTTCTTAATGAATTTCCCCACTTTAAGAGACTTTCAACATGCCATTGAATTTACTCCTAGTTTTCAACTTCCCATCCTTATTATAGGATGAATTTTACTGAGCATGTTAAGATTTAAAGGCAAATTAAGAATTATTGAAATTTTTTTACTCAAGACAGTCTTAGTCCATATGTAGTTCTAACATTATTAACATCTAAAAAAATGCAACATGGAAAATGTGTGTTTATAGTTGGACAATAAATAACATTTCTATTAAATATAAGTTTTCAATTCCTCGATTAGATGATATATTAGATTTATTCTCAAGGGCAAATTTCTTTTATAAAATTGATCTAAAAAGTGGTTATCATCACATTCAAATTAGATCTAGAGATAAGTGAAAAAAATTTCTTTTAAAACTTTTGATGGACTTTATGATATTGATGAATGTTGTACTTAAATCTTACAACAACAACAACAAGCCTTAATCCCACTAGGTGGTGTCGGCTACATGAATCCTTCATCTCCATTGTGTCATATTATGTGTCAAATTCTCATCTAATTCAAGTATACTAAGATCATTATTTATACATCTTAACCAAGTCTTTTTAGGTCTACCTCTACCTTTCTTAACATAAGGCAAATCTAATGCATCTACTCTAAACCTTATATAAGTAAATTTTTGGTAGTGTATTTTGATGATATTCATATTCTTAGTTCAAGAAAAAATTAGCATTTACAACACTTGCAACAAGTCTTTAAAACACTTAGGAAAAAGATAATATACTTAATTAAAAAAATATTTTAATTTGAAAACTAAGGTGATTTTCTAGGATTTATAGGTATACTACTGGACTTAAACTTGATTCCTCTAAAATGAAAGGAATCTTAGATTGTCCATCACCTAAAAGTTTTACTGATGTTAGAAGTTTCTATGGGTTAACCATCATTTGTAAGAGGTTCATCAAGAACTTTAGTATTGTTGTGGCTCCCATCACTGATTTATTAAAATTGGATAAATTTTGTTAGAACCTTATTGCACAAAGGGTCTTAGACCAAATTAAGATTCTAATTACTTCAACCCTAGTACTTAAACTCCCTTACTTCTCTAAAGCTTTTAAAGTATCCTATGATATATATGGAGTTGGAATTGGAGGAACTTTAAGTCAAGAGAATCATCCTTCAGCATTCTTTAGTGAAAAGTTAAATGAAGCAAAGCTATGATATTCCACTTATGATAGAGAATTTTATGCTATAATTCAAAGCTTAAGACAATGGAGACACTATCTCTTTCACAAAAAAATTATTCTCAACTCTAATCATCATACTTTAAAATTCATCAACACTCAATGAAAGTTAAGTCATAGGCATTCCTAGTGGGTTGAAATTTTACAGGAGCATTCCTTTGTTCTTAGACATAAGCCTAGAATAAGAAATAAACTTGTTGTTGCCTTATCTAGGGTGAACTTAATGGTTTCTTTGTTAGAACTAAAGATCATTGAATTTGATTGAATTAAAGATGATTATCTAGTGTTCCCTAATTTTCACTTGGTTTTCCTTGAACACTTAGAGAAACCTTTAACTTTACAAGGAACATACTCAATAATAAATAGATATTTATATAAAGGGAAACAACTATGTAATCCTAAGTTTTCCCTTAAGAAAATCTTATTGCTAAATTGCATTCTGGAGAAATAACTAGTTAATTTGGAAAAGATAAAACAATATATCAGATAGAGAATAAATTTTATTGTCTTTCACTAAAATAAGATGTTCAGAAATTTGTAGTCCAATGCTTAACCTGTAAATAGGCTAAAACTACTAAACAAATGTCTAAATAATACATTACATTACAACTTTCATATAAACCTTTGAAAGATTTTTTGATGGATTTTGTTTTAAGACTATGTAGGATGGCTCGAGGGCATGATAGTATTTTAATAGTGGTGGTAGATTCTAAAAAAATGGCTAATGTCTTACCTTGCTTCAAAACAAATTGATGTTTCTTACATAACAAAATTATTTTTTAAGAAAATCATATAGCTTTATGTGTGTATTGTTGACTCTCACTTTTAATGAGTTTGACATCCATCATTCCTTAGACTTAGGACTCAATATAGGCACTAAGGTTTCCTCACTTAGAGCTAAGACACTTCTAGCACTAGGGGAGCATTAACCCAAAGCCAATAAGACTTATATAAGCCTCAATCCTGGACTACACCTTGACTAGGGTTAGGTGGGATTCAATAACTCTGATTCCAAACTAAAACCCATATATCAAACCCAATTGATTATATGTCACCCAAAATCACAAGATTACTCAAACCATGACCAATTAGTGCTCAATTTGGCCAAGTGATCAAGTTGACCCATTTGACCCATTTGGGCTTAAAAGGGTTAAACACAAAATTAATTCAAACCATTTGAAAATAAACTCACCCAAACTCCCTAAAATACTATATGAACTTGATTGAGGCTTCATTAATTCAATTTGGTCAATTGACTCATTTAGCCCAAGTTGATCTAATTAAACCCTATCAAGTCAAAATCAAGTGTTTGCTCATAATAATGGAAAAATAAATATCCTCACTCTAGCACCGGTGCAAACACCAAGCATTGGCTCACGCTCCTAAGTTTAAAAGCCCAGAAAACTTCAACCACTCCCACTAATAGCCATCGCTTCAATGATAATCGCCCGAGGGGAGGGTGGGAGCGTTTGGAGAAGTTGGAGTGGTTGGAGACCAACTCTTATAAGAAGGAGAGTGTTAACCTTCTCTTCTTCCTCTTCTTCTTTCATTTTTTTTGCCGACACACTCTTCCCTCTCTCTGCTGTGGATTCTGTTGCAAGTGTCTCCTGGTGCATGATTTTTTCCTTGCGCAAGGTAAGATTCAAGATAAAACTCTGATTGAAAAAGCCTGTTTTATATGATTCCTCGCTTTGCATGAAGAATCTTAAAAAATTCTATGGTTGATCTTAGATCCAGTGCGAAATAAAGATTCTCCCTCCATTGATCTTTGATACTGAGCAAAGAAGAAGAACATGGCTGCATTAAGCATGAAACTTTAGGCATTACCAACATGAAATGCTTCCAAAATTAAAATTAAATTAGATCCCAACTCACTAAAATACAAATTTAAAAGTCCAAGACCTCCACTGTTGAACTTGGTTCCGATGTGAGAAAAAAAAGTCCTCCTTCCATCGACATTGGATCTATAACAAGGGAGAAGAGTACATTTTGCACACAAATATTTTAAAAACTAGCATTTTAAAGTCGCTATGGTGCCAAAATTTCTAAAAGATCATTAAATTACATAGGATAATTGCTTTAGAATGGAGTCTTCCAACTTGTGCCACCGCAGCACTAATACCCAGCTTCGCAACACTAAGCTCTTAGGATTTTGAACCTTGGTGCTCAACTTCATAGTGTTGCAATGATGATGTATGGTGTCGAGGCGCTGTGACTAGCACCATGATGCAAAATCTTAGCATAACCTTTTTGGGTTGTAGAGTCAAACTGTTGGAGTTTGAAAGTGCCACAATTGATTGGTCTTATTTGAGGTTTAATTTGTGGTCATTTAGTTGGAGTTTGAAAGTCTAGTTTAATATGTGGCTTAATTGAGTTTAGGGTATGTAGGCCATATTATTCTAAGCTGGAGTCTAATCTTATGGTTGAATTCTATGAGTTTTCCAGGCTTAAAGTTAGTGTTCACCTAACCATTAGAAGTGTCATAATCCTAGGAAGCATTTAATGCCTAGATGAACCCTAGCTCTAAGGAGGGGATAGTTAACCTCACTCCAAAAGTAAGGTAAATAATGTGTAATAGCTCAAAAGTTTTAAATGAAGTTAATTAAGCAGGTATCATAAGGAAACCATAAGCTTGAAATTGATCTCTCGTGATTCATGGAAATAATTATATGAATTGTATGTGCATATCATAAGTTTTTAGCTTAAATGTAATGCCTTAGAACTAATCCAAATGTTATTAAATGATTTACACATTTTTTGAAAAATTTTAAATCCAACTTCAAGTGTTTTAAAAAGTGTGCAAATGACTCGACAAATTATTAATTATTTTTGAAAAAAAAATACATTCATTTAAAATCTAAATACTTAAAAATTGATGCATATGCATGCTCTAGAGCGAGTTATTTCATGTATACAATAGAGTTGTAAGTTCTACTTAACCAGTCAAATCCTCTTTCTACTAAGGACATACAAGAGTTGACAAGACTGGATAGAAATTATGTGCACAATCCCTAAAAGAAAGTATAATTTTTATATTTGCATACATCCCTTAAAGGCTTAATTAATAAATTTCATATTTAAAATCACATATTTATTATTTTAAGATTGAAAATATGATCATAGACTCTAATTACAAATCTGATCCTCTACAAGTAAATAAGTAGAGTTGATAAAGTTTATACTCTAATGATGACCATTGAAAGAATATCTTAACTAGAGGGGTTCAATCTAAAGATATAATTCTTAAATTGTAATGTGAAAACTTAAATGATTTGCACCTAGATGATGGTTTTGTTCATTGGAGGTTTCAACCAGAGGGTTTATTTCTATCAAATTTTTCTAAACTTTTAACTTCAAGTCATTACAAAATACAAGTTTAAATCAACTATAAAAAAGATTAAAAATTTTCAATTAAAGATATTAACCAGGTAAAATTCATCATTAAAAGATTTAATACTTAAATCTATCTATCCTCTACAACTATTTGTTGAGGGTAACAATTTACAAAAAATTTAGCTCACAAAGGAGCTAGTGTTGGATAAAATATATTACTATGATCACTAAAATGATCTTAAGCAAGTAAGAGCATGACATTTTGCCCTCACTAGGTGATTTGGTCTCTCAATAGCTCCACTAAATTACAATTAGGACTATAATCCACTAATCGAATTATTTAGCTCTTCAATGGCACCATTAAATTATGATTACAATCAATGCCTCTAATCTAGTGATTTGGCTCATTAATTGCTCTGCTATATTACAATTATGGCCATCAACCCGCAAATTCCCTAATGGCTTAGTCCATTGAGTTGCAAATCATAGAGTATATTTATTTTACAAAATCCCTTTGTTAGTGTGAGTCAACAAAAATTATCCCCCAAATAAACATTCATCATAAGTCTACAAGGTCTTCTTTGACAAACAACTCATGGTCGACAACAATGATCATTCGGTTGGGTCAAGGACTATGACAACCCTGGACGATGGAACTATGAGATCTTGAGCGGGCTCATTATCATTTCTTTACCATCCACTTTAAGCTAAAGGTGGTGAATTCCATCAATTCTAAACATAAGCCTCTTGTTGACCTCCATATACAATACATAAGCCATATTGAACAAATGCAGTGAAACCTATGTTCATTAGACAAGTCATCATATAAAATTGAAGTTGACATACCTTAATCATGATCAAAATTAATTGAAATATCCTCCATCTACAAAATTAATTATACTGATATTGTCAAAACATCAAAATCAATCAAATAAAACTTTCTTTGATCAATTCGATTGACCATGGTGGAAACGACATTATTTAAATGTGACATTATGCGATTCAAAGCTAAACCCACCAAAATCGCTCACACTCTCGATTCCAAAATGGGCTAAGCCATTGTGTTTGAAGCATCAATTTACCTAAAATGACATCTAAAATTAACCAAGCATTAAAGCTCACATAAATCAAAGCAATTTTTCTTAAAATTGAGCTAAATATAAAATTAATTTGCATTATATTTCTATCTAATATAATCATGACTATTTTATGCTCCAAAAATTTGAATCATATTTGTATACATTATTAATCAAATTAAATTAAAATTGATGCAAATTAAATTAGAATTTATTGTTGGGATGGATATTAACAGAATTAGTTTGAAACCGATGCATGTATTGTAAATAATTTGAAATTGATTATGTATTTAAATCAATTATACTTAAAAAGATTTGAAATTTTAACAAATTATAGAATTTTTCTGCTGACCACTGATTTTTCATCTTACCATCAAAAATGTAAAAAACTAATAACACATTAACCAAGCACCCTGCCCGACCCTCACCTCTATTTCTTCCCTGGCCAGCCGCGTTCGACCTGCAACCAACACTCTACTGTCGTCCTCATCCCTCAGCGAGCACCTCTTAGAGGTATATCCTCCCTGTCGCGACTTTCACATCCCACGCCGATCCCCCATTTTGCCTTGTCATGATCTCTCTTGATTCCTCTCTTCCAGAATCCCGGTTGATCCCAAAACACACCTGCAGCCCGCTTGATCCCAACACTTTATGCCTTGTCATGCCCTCTCTTGATTCCTCCCTTCCAGAATCCCGCTTGATCCCAAAACACACCTGCAGACCACCAGCCTCCCCATCCCTGTCTTACTCTCTATTCTTCACTCAACTATAGCCACGCATAGCCACTTGCAAGGTCCAAGGTCGAACTCCTTTTCCTCCCCATTCTTTTGTGCTCTAGCAAGTAGTCCCCATCTCCATCCTCCATTCACTCTTCCGTACTCTTGCTAAGATCTCCTTTCATCTTCTTCATACGCCAGCCAACATCTCACCTCCTTTCTCCTCCATTTGTTCCAAGACACACCTAGTTTGCAGTCAGCCGCCGACCTCTCTCTCTCTCTCTCTCTCTCTCTCCTACTCTAATTGAACCCACCCAACCACGACCACCTCTTAAGCCATTTGTGACTGCAGCTCCCCCCTTTCCCCTCTACCAAGATTTGTAGCTCATTTCTCTATTTTCAGCTTATGCCTCTCTCTCTCTCTCTCTCTCTCTCTCTAAAAAAATTAAAGAAAAAAAAAATCTTTCTCATAAAAAAATAGTAGCTAAAAATTCATGCTTAATCCCTTTAAATTTATTATTTTATTGTCTTGCTCTACTCCTGCAAATGTATAATGAACAAAATAAATCACTGAAATTATCACAAAATTTAAGTATATGCATATACTTTTCTTAGCGTGGCAAAAAAAAAACTTGTATTATCATGCAGTTATGAAAATCTATACCCCTCTTTCTTAGTGCGATGGGATGGGCAGGTTAGGTCATGATTTTTATATCACTCATACATTTTCTTGGCATGATAGGTAGACCCATCATAACTAATGCTAAGATGATGCTAAAACTTTATTAAAACTCCATCAAACTATACATTTACAAGGTACTCAAATAAATAAAATAAAGCTATATAATTCATCAAAAATTTAATTTGTATTGAGTCAACTTTGAAGTTAAAAAAAAATGATGATTATAAACTTTGATTGGAGCCTTAAAAAAAGAACTTACTAAAGATGATTGAAGAAATCAAAACTTTTCTTGAGACATGAACGAAAAGTTTTGTTCATATCTTAGAATATATGAGTGAATTTGAAGGGGACCCTCCCTTATTTATAGGTTGATATTAGTCTCTCGTGGGCTTGCTACGTCCAATTTAGGCCATAAAATAAAGAGGCTCATTAAATAACAATATGCATAAAAATAAGGAACTTTGGGTGAACCTTACATGCATTACAAAAGTATCATTTTTATTCAACCTAAATATTTTGATAGTAGTTTAAACATTTAAATAGAATAAATCTTATATGCATGATCACCAAGAAAAATTTTATCCAACATAAATGTTTAAAATTTTTCACAAGCGTTTTATTGAATTGAACATTTTGCACATATTATGAAGCAACCCCTCATTCAACTTATGTGGTTTCAGATGCATGCAAAATGCATAAGGAATAAAATTGGATATTTAAGATCAAGCAAGGATAGCAAGAGATGCACTAATATGTGTAAATATGTAAATACATTAAAATGTATGTCATAAGAAGTGCATCTGCATCATATAAATATATTCAATGTCATGAAAGGGCAATGCATTAGCGCATCATGCTATTGCATCAAGATCTATGCAAATCACCCAAAATAAGCTTACATGCACCCGCATGTACCCCAACACATATTCAGCAATCAAACCTAATATATGAGGACATTGCAAGGCTTAAGCAAAAAAAAAAAATTAAATTTTTCTATATGTTCTCTGATTTGCATGTTAAATACTAAATCATCTGATCTAAGAATATTGCACGAGCAATAATTAAACGTTAACTTAAATTCACTTATGTCTCTAAAATCCTACAAGTATTTGATCATCCATCATTTTCATAAAAAAAAAATGTAATCTCTTACATTCAAAGATAAACCTAGACTTATCGATCATGCACATTCTCAAGCAAGTCGCTTATATAGTAGAGTCATAAGTCTTATTTAACCAACTTGATCCTCGAAATAAGGTTCTGCTCCTTTTTGAATGAAAAGATAATTTGTCTGTAGGACTCTCGTCTATTCCGGGCTCTTCCCTCAAGTCCTTTTTTTTACGTAGCAAAGATCGAGATTCATGATTCTTGAACTAACGACAAGATAGATAGGTCTAGTTCTCGATGATCAGTTTTCCTTTCCTCCTCATATCCCTCAAAGTCTGTTTGATTTCATTCGAAGATTGAAACTAGCTGGGAAGTATCTTGAGACAACCTTCTTTTCTACTGATTCTCTGGCGTGATGGGCCATAGTAGGTAAGCTCTTCCTTACACGCTTTGAAATCGGTTTGTGGAACTACGCGCCACTCGAGCCTCCTCAAAAGAATAGGAGTTGGCATGGTTGAAAGTTAAATGTTCATGCTTTTAAGAAGATAGATTTTATTTTACATTTACATTTGACTATCAAAGGCCTTAAAAAAGAAATTTCATATTTTAAATTATAAGTTCTTGTTCCAAACTTAAACATATGACCATAAGGTTTAAACATAGACTTGATCCTCTACAACCAAGTGTGCAAAGTCAATAAGGTCTAAATTAATAAAGTGAAATTAATCAAATATCCTGATGATGGCCATGTTGAAGTACAATCTTAACTAGAGGGGAATTACTTAAAGAAAAAAAAATATGAAATTATAGTGTGAATGTTCCAATCATTCACACCCAATGATGGCTATATTAAATGAGAATATCGACCAAATAGATTATTATTATCAAAGTATCCAAAATATTAAGTTATACTAAATTCAAACTCTCAAAATACTGTGGACCTAATCTTATGTTATTAGATTAATAAAAGTGATAAGGTCTAGAATAATAACATGAATGATGATGGTCATGTTGAAGGAAAATCTCAACTAGAGGGTTCAATCTAAAGAAAAAATTCTCAAATTATAGTGTGAATATTCAAATTATTCACACTCTAGTGATGGTCATATCAAATGAGAATATTAACTAGAGGGGTCATTATTATCAAAGTATCCACAATATTAATGTAAGCCAGTCTAAATTCAAGCTCTCAAAATATAAATCATAGATCTGATTCTTTATTATTAGAATAATAGAGGTAATAGGATTTAAAAGAATGACATGAATGATCAAACTCGCTCAAACACTCTAATGATGGCCATATTGAAGAAAAATCTCAACTAGAGGGGTTTAATTTAAAGATAAAGTTGTTAAACTATAGTGAGAATGTTCAAATCATTCACATTCTAATGATAGTCATATCGAATGAGAATATTAACTAAAGGGGTTATTATTATTAAAGTTTCTAAAATACTAATGTTAAGACATTCTAAATATAAGCCCTCCAAATACAAACCTTGAAGATGAATCTTTGTTATTAGGTTAATAGAGTTGGTAGGGTCTAGAACAATAATATGAATGAGCAAAATAGAGAATCTCAAGTAAAGAATATATTATTACAAAAAGTTATTTAAACTTTTAATCAATTCATTATAAAATCAAATTTCAAGAAAATATAAAAACTTAATAAATTCAATTTAAATGAAATTCTTTAATTAAAATTACTTAAAGCAAACATCCATTCACCCATCCACAATTGTTTGACATGCATGACAAATTAAGAAAATTATAACTTATAGAGGATCGATGTTAAGTCAAGTGTATCTCTATGTTCACTCTTAATAAATCTCACATCATTAAGGATGTGGTTCATGTCCTCCGTCCGCATGAATTTTTTTAATATCATTATAAAAAGTAACAGTTATGACCAAAGCTCTCTAACTAGGTGATTTGATCCTTCAATTGCCCCACTAAACTATTGTTATGATTGTTGTCTTCAAGTTCACCAATGGAATGGCTCCTTGAGTTATGACCTATAGAATGCACTTAATAAAGTAAAAAAGTTCATTATTAGTTAAGGTTGATATAAAGTTATCATTAAATAAACATCAACTCAAGTCTATAAGATTTTCTTCGAAGAATTAACCCATGGATGCCAATAGCAATCCTTCAGTCAGGTTGTCTTAACTACTTTCTCTCACTAAGTTGACCATAGAACATGACAGAGATGACAACCATGACTGTGCAAGATGATAGAACCATGGAATCTTGGTCTAGTGTATCATCATTCTCCACAAAATATTCTTTGAGTTAACAATCATGGATTTCTTAAATTTTATACGTAATTTGCAACTTCTATATACTAAGTAATTAGTGACCTAATGACTAGACTTAATAAAGGTTCTCTCTCACTACTAGTAGGTATAATTAATTATAAATACTTGAACTTATAGGAAACCTTGAACCAAATCTGAAGTTCTTACAAAGTGAGGTTGAAATCTCTATGTAGTGTATTATCAACAAAATTCATCTGCCTTTTGAAAGTTTGACTCATCGTAAATCAAAACTCTACTCATCGATAGGCAAGGTGTGGATTTTTGGAGCCCACACTGTTGCTATTACAAGTAATTAGTGACCAAATGACTAGCGATAGTCAAAAAGATCTCTCTCATCACTAGAGGGGCAATTAACTTAGGTGCTTGTGCTTATAGAAAATCTAGAACTATATCTCAAGTCATCGCAAAATGAGGCCAAAAAATCTATCTTATCTACAAACTCATCAACCTTATGAAACTTTAACCTTGCAACAATCAAAACTCTCTAATGAGTTACATGGAATCACATGAAATACAAAAATTACATGCACAATTATTTCATGTAAAACTTCAACATCTTGGTTTACATTATGTTGGCTTCTCCTACGACATTATTGACACTAACTAGCATTTTTCAACTCATTTATTGGATGACTAAAAATCTATGATGCATTAACACAAATATGACACGACATAGACATGAGGCACTTCTATAATTAAAAATATGAGACACGAACATGCATCACGATATTATAATAAAAATTAATATATATATGATTAAATATAAAAAAAATATTTTAAAAATAATAAAAAAAGATAAGTCATTTTCTGATAAAAATTAAATTAATTACTTAAATTATATATATATAATACTTTAATAATTTTAAGAAATAAAATTTATTACCAATTCTAAATTTATAAATTTAATTATAATTTTTTATATATTAATTATTCTTATTACCTCTTTCCCGCCCAAATCGCATTATCCAAATGCTAAAAACCCATTACGACAACTTAAAATAAAATAATTATATTTAAAAATAATTTTAATATAAATTAATTCAATAATTTAGGACAGTTCCTTTTAATACACACACACACACACACACACACACACACACACACACACATATATATATATATATATATATATATATATATATATATATATATATATATATATATATATTAAATCGGATCCACCTTGTCATGCCCAATATGTATCTGAGGTGTGTTAGATCCATGTGTGGGGTCTGAAAATTTGCCATCGACCTCTCGACAAATTGAATGAAGAGAGTTTGATTTAAGTGTTGGTGTAATTTTCAAAAGATAGATGAGATAGTAGATAAGACACTACCCAGAGATTTCACCCTCATTTGGTGAGGACTTTAGATCTAGTTCTAGGTTTCCTATAGGCGTAAGCACCTATAATTAATTACCCCTCTCAATGTTGAGAGAGCACTTTCGACTAAGGCTAGTTATTAGATCGCTGAATGTGTAGCGTATAGTAGCAGCATGTGGAGTTTTGGAATTTAGAATTTAAAATTTATGAAATTCATCATTATTTACTTAAAGCATATGGTTGGTGGAATGATGACTTGTCCGATCTAGATCCCATGGTCGTTATCCGGGATGTCGTAGTTCTACTTAGTGATGAGGTCGAAAAATGATCGAAGGATCCTTATCATTAACATATGGGTTATGTTGTTCAAGAAATTTTTATAGACTTGGGGTGGTATTTGTCTAAGGAGACAAGCTTAAATCCACCTAGTTGACAAAAAAAAGCTTTGTGCCTATCAAATATATCTTATGATTTATAAATCAAAGGGCTGAGCCATTGAGAAACATACGGGCTACAGTCGTGACAGTAATATAATGATGTCATTTGGTGACAACCACCCGATCAGAGGACTCTGATCATAATCGCATTATATATAGAGCCTACTAACCAAACCACGCAGATAGAGGAAACGGGTCACGTCCTTACTAGCATGAGATTATTTGAATTTGAATATCATGATTTATTTGACTTGACATTAACTCCTTTGTGAGCTAGAGTTTTCTTAATCTGTCATCCCCAACAAATAATGGTGAATGGGTGGATGAGTTGTTTGCTTTAATTATTTAAATGATAAATTCCATTTAGTTCAGATGTTTTCTTAGTTGAAATTTAGTTTTAAGATGAATTAATTTAGAGCTCAAATATATTTTAATGATAATATCCGCTCCGGTTGAGATTTTCAGTTAACACGACCATCATCAGGATAGACCTTGTCAACTCTACTTATTTGCTAGTAGAGGATCAGATCTGTGACCTGAATTTATAAATTTGAATTTGAGATACAATAGTTTAAGAATCTGAATAATAATAATCCCCTCCGATTGAAATCTCCATTCAACACAATCATCATCGGGATAGACTTTGTCAACTCTACTTATTTTCTAATAGAGGATCGAGCCCATGACTTATACAACAACAACAACAACAAGCCTTTATCCCACTAAGTGGGGTCGGCTATATGAATCCTTCAAGCCTATGACTTATGTGTAATTTAAATTCTTTAAGGAATTGATATCATAACAGGCCTTATCAACTCCATTACAAATATATAGGATTAGGTCTTATGATATAATGTAATTTAAATTCATTTAGAAGTTGATTATTTAGTAGACCGTGTTAATTATATTTTGAACATAGAAGAGTAGGCCTACTATGATCATAATCTAAGGAGCTGAATACTTATATCTTTCATTAATTTGATTTAGCATATGAAGACATTCATTAGCTCACATACATATAGTCATAAAAAATCAAATTAACTTCATTATTCATCTTTCTTAACCCGCAACATCCTACTGCTTAAGTGCATAAGATAAGTGTCGTTGCAGTATTTAGTAATTTAGATAGTTTTATTTTCAAATTATGAATTAATTTCATGTTTATTTAATCACAATTTGGCCTGAGCAGCCTTTTCAAACATTAAAATTTGTACTTTAAATCTCTATGCTTAAGCACATGCAGGTATATTTTAACTTAAATAAATTTATCTAATTAATGAAATTATTGACTTTAAAAATCATAATTAGAATAAGAATTATCTAATTTTTGGATTGAAAGAAGCTCTTTCATTCATGCAGAATTTAATTTTATATCATCTTCTGTCTGTTTATACAAAGAATTGCAGATCCGGTGGCGATTGTATCGCAAAATTATGTTTATATTTGTACTTAAAATGTTGTATCTTTACTTGCATTTTATTTATTCATAAAACTTCTAAACTTCAATGATTGGCTTATGCTCATTAAAAATCTATTGGATCTTTGCAAATTCAACATTCAAGTTTGATACCCGCTCATACAAGCTGTTATACTTTCTTTAAATGAGCTTATTTGAATTCTAACTTCTTTTAAATTTTACATTTGAAAGCTATACTTCAACCATATTACAAGCTTTCGATAATCCAATTATACATTCAAATGGATTTATGCTTGTAAAGTATCGTTCATCTTCACTCAGTCAATCTTTTAAGTTTAGGTTTGAATCTTATAAAGGTTATTTTTCTCTAAGCCTTACAATTCATAATTTAATTTGATGTCATCATTAATTTATAAATTTGAGCTCAGAAGTTACAATAAAATCGATTTATTTTGAGTTCAAATTTTATTTAGATCATAACCTTTCAATTTTATGTTAAATTCATTTCAAGTTCATTTACATTTTAATTTTCAATTTATTCATTTATTTAGGACTTTATATTTTACATTTAACTTAACGTTAAATCTCTTTTTTTTATTAAGTCCCAAAAATTTGAGTAAATTTCAACAACCTCCCGACATCATCTTTGCGTAGGGGGATGCATCGGGAGTGTTTTGATCACGATTGAGTGTAGCGAGCATTTTCACCACAACCTTCTTCTTGCCACGCCTCTCCGAGGTATTAGCAATCTTGAAACTGCAAAGAGAAATATAATACAATATATATATATATATATATATATATATTTTTTAGTCTAAAATTTAGTTAAAATTTCGACAATATTTCGACAGTATTCCAACATCATCCACGTGTAGAGGGCGATCTAACTATTTTGGCTTAAGACACGCATTAAGCAAAGACGATGTCTTTATATCATGAGTCTTCATACCCACTAAGCTCTATTGAGCATTAGTGGAGTTTTCGATCACCTGCATAAAAGCACAATCACATATGCATATATATTTTCACATTCATATTTTATCGCACCCGCTACGCCCTATGAAGCATTAGTAGGGTCTTGGAACTTGCAAAGAAAGACACAAGCACAAATATATATCTTTCTACATTCACATTTCACGCAGTATGGACATTAGCGTTTGAACCGAAAGAAAGACACAAGCACATATGTATATATAATTTCACATTCACATTTCCTCGCACTCGCTATGCCCTATGGGGCATTAGCGAGATCTTGAAATCTGCAAAGAAATGCAAACATATATATTCCATACATTCGCATTTTCATACACATCCAAACCCATTTTGCTGCACATTTGTAATGCTCGGCAAGAAAATTAAAGGATTAATTGTTGTTTTGAATTTTTTATTATCAGAATAATGCGAGAAGAGTGATAAGCTGTAATTGCATTAGATTCCCTCGAGTGAAGAGCAGATAGAAGGAAGAAAATAAGAAAGCTCATGCTTGCATGGTCGGCAAAGGTGGTGGGGTCTGCGGGACTGTTAGGAAGGAGAAAATATTACGAGTCCGCACGTAGCTTTACGTCGGACTCAATCCACCTGACGACGCGTCCCAGTTTTTTTTCCGTTTAGCGATCCAGCAAAGAAGATAATGGTGCCAGAAAGACATTTCTCTGGCATAGAACGCCGATCATGATTAACGAATGAAATACATTTCCGGCGACCCGCCAAGCATCGTTGGAATGCGGAGGAATTTAAAAGAATATATGAATTTAGGGTTTAGGGTTAGTTTTTCCACGAAAACGAGCGGAAGAGAAATAGAAAATCTCATTTTCTTTTACAAAGAACCATGAAGATGGAGAACGTTGAGAAAATAACAACCATTTTAGGCGAGGATGTATTAAATAGAAATTCATCGCTAATGCTTCGTGTATTTTTCTACGTTAGTGATATTAAATACAAAAGATCATTTTGACCTTTTTGTAGTTTTTTGTCACCTTTATGATTATATTTAGGGCATTCCAAAGGAATCATTTGATGGCAGTTTGGGTGGTTTTTGGGTGGTATTTTATGTATGTACTCTGTGTACCTTTTTGGAGGGTACAAACCATTTTTGACAATTTTTTTGCAGTTTTTTTTGCCAATTTCTTATGATTATGTTTAGGGAATTCCAAAGGAAGAATTTGGAGGCAGTTTGGGTGATTTTGGGTGGGTATTTTGCATCAGACTGCATTACCTCTTTGGAGTGATCATTTTGAGCTTTTTCAGTTTTTTGCCAACTCCTTATGATTATATTTAGGGCATTATAATGGAAGCATTTGATGAGTTTTGGTGGTTTTGGGTGGTATTGCATCAGATCTGCACCTCTTTGGAGATAGATAATTTTGACCTTTTTTCAGTTTATTTTGCCAACTTATGATTATGTTTATTTGCAAAGGAATTGGATTACGGTGGTAGGCATCAGTACTGTTCTTTGGAGGTACCATTTTTTGACAATTTTTCTAATTTATTTTGCCAACTTCTTATGATTATGTTTAGGGTATTCCAAAGGAGACATTTGATGGCGCGTGATTTTGGGTGGGTATTTTACTATTCTGGTACCTCTGAGATCATTTTGACCTTTTTTGTAATTTTTTGTCAATTCTTATGATTATGTTTAGGGCATTCCAAAGGAATTTTGATGTGGTACGGGTGGATCAGGTACCTATATTCTTTGGAGGTACAACCATTTTGATTTTTTTGCGCTTTTTTTTGCCAATTTCTTATAATTATGTTTGGGAATTCTAAATTTAAGATTTGATATATTATTTGATTCAGTCTCTTTTTGAGTGATCATTTTTTTTTTTCCAGTTTTTTTTGCCAACTCCTTATGATTATGTTTAGCATTATAATGGAAATATTTGATTTCGTGGATTTTTTGTATTCACCTCTTTGGAGGCACATAATTTTGACCTTTTTTCAGGTTTATTTAACTTCTTATGATTATGTTGGCATTGCAAAGGAAGCATTTAGAGATTGTTTGGATGGATTCTGGTATTTTATATGTACTCAGATACCTCTTTGGAGTACACACCATTTTGACGCTTTTTTCCGTTTATTCTTATGATTATGTTTAGGGTATTGTTTATACATTTGATGGGTGGGTGATTATCAGACGGTATTTTGAGGGTACAGATCATTTTGACCTTTTTTTGTCAATTCCTTATGATTATGTTTAGACAAAAGGAATCATTTGATGGCGGATTTCGGGTGGTATTTTGCATTCAGATGTACTTTTGGAGGTACAAACCATTTTGATAGTTTTTGCAATTTTTTTGCCAATTTCTTATAATTATGTTTAGGAATTCTAAAGCATTTGGAGGCTGTGGAGATTTTGTATACCCTTTGGAGGTAGATCATTTTGACAATTTTTCCAGCTTTGCCAACTCCTTATGATTATGTGGGCATTATAATGGAAGCATTTTTGTGATTTCGATTTTTTGTATCAGATTTCCTCTTTGGAGGGATAATTTTGACCTTTTTTTTTGTTTATTTTATTTATGATGTTTAGAAGGAAGCATTTAGAGATTGTTTGGATGGATTCTGGGTTACATATGTACTGATACCCTCTTTGAGGTACACAATTTTTTGAGTTTATTTTGTCAACTTCTTATGATTATGTTTAAGGTATTCCAAAGGAATGATGGCGTGCGATTTTAGGTGGATTTTGCATTCAGACTGTGTACCTCTTTGGAGGTAAAGATTATTTTTGACCTTTTTTGCAATTTTTTGTCAATTTTATGATTATTAAGGCAAAAGGAATCATTTAATGTGATAGGGTAGTAGTATTTTGCATCAGATCGTACTTTGGGATGCAATTTTTTGACAATTTTTTACAATTTTTTTGCCAATTTCTTATGATTATGCAGGAATTCCAAAGAAGCATTGAGGTAGTTGGGTGATTTTGGGTATTTTGATCATGGTACCTCTTTGGAGTACAGATCATTTTGACCTTTTTTCCGCTTTATTTTGCTAACGCCTTATGATTATGATAGTGGCATTGCAGAAAAGCATTTGGAGATTGTTTGATAGATTCTGGTTTTGCATCGATTTCTATTTACTTTTGGAGAGATCATTTTTTGAGCTTTTTTTCCCATTATTTGCCAACTTATGATTATGTGAAAAAAGGATTTTATTTGAGATGGATTTGATTTTGTGGTATTTTAGATCAGACTGCACAGAGGGTACAATATTTTGACAATTTTTTTCAGTTTATTGCCAACTTCTGATGTTTAGGTCGCAAGGAAACATTTGGAGATTGGATGGGTGGTATTAGATTCAGACTCGGTACGAGAGCACCACCATTTTTTTTTTCTAGTTTTTTGCCAACTCCTTATGATTATGTTTAAGGAATTGCAAAAGGAAGCATTGGAGATTGTTTGGATGGATTCTGGTGGTATTTTGCATTCAGATCAGGTACCTCTTTAGAGGGTACATACCATTTTGATAGTTTTTTCGGTTTATTTTGACAACTTCTTATGATTATGTTTAGGCATTGCAAAGGAAGCATTTGATGGCGTTTGGGTGATTTTGGTCATATTTTGCATCAGACTCTGTACCTCTTTGGAGGGTACAGATCATTTTTGACAATTTTTTCCCAGTTTATTTTGCCAACTTCTTATGATTATGTTTAGGGCATTGCAAAGGAAGCATTTGATAGCAATTTGGATGGTTTCTGGTTGGTATTTTGTATCTGTTCTCTGTGTACCTCTTTGGAGGGTACGACCATTTTGACATTTTTTCTAGTTTTTTGCCAACTCCTTATGATTATGTTTAGCATTGGAAGCATTTGGAGGAAGTTTGGGTGATTTTGGTATTTGCATCATACTCAGGTACCTCTTTGAGAGATCATTTTGACCTTTTTTTTGCGCTTTTCTTTTGCCAACTTTTTTTGCCTCTTTAATGAATAAATTAAAGTATATATATTATAAGAAAATTTATTATATATAACTTATTTAAATCATTAAACTAATATCTAAAATTTAAAATATATATGCACATGAATAATAAAATTCATTGTTTTAGCATTATTGTAATAAAGACAAATAATAAGGCATTATCACTTTTATAGGGAGGACTTTCTCAATATTTGAGTTACCATAAAATGAAGTTTTGTAAAATTGAATAGATTTATAAAAGCATCACCAAAATTTATATAATTGTTCAAATCAATGATTTCGATTTTGATTTAACACAAGAAAAAAGCCCCACTCCATAATGTATTAATCATTATCATCACAATCAATATCAACCCTAATGTGACACCACATAAATTCACAGCCCATAAATATGTTCAAAGTGAGAAAAAACTACGACATGTTAAGCACAACTAAGCAACAATCTATCCTAATAAATAGAACTACTAATCAACATTTAGCTCACAATCAGAAATATAAAAAATATATATAGTAAACAAACCATACTACTTAATTAAATCATCAGATATATAACTACACATATATCAATAATATATTTAATGGTCATTAATCATAAAACAAACAACGAGCCATTTCGGGAGCAAAAAAACCTAAGCATTCATTCAAAGGGTACTTGTGACTCGAATATTTGATCTTAATCGGCTTATTTTGAAAGGTAATTTTTTATAGATCCATCTCAGAACGAACCTAAGAATTATCAATCATCACTTCAAATATAAATAGATCCATATCATATGTGGAAATATACAATGCGAATCACTCTTTATGTCAAGGAAATGCTCAATATTCAAGGAAAATATACAATGCGTAATCACTCTTATGGCAAGGAAATCACTTTTATTGCATTCTTTATCAATTCCACAAGCATTATTAAACAAGGAGGACGACACAAGAAGCTAGTGAAGGAAGAAGGTAAGAAAACACACTAAATCATAGAACAGGAATCAAACATCTAACTATTAAACTTGTTCACCTCCATTCCCAATCATCTTCTTCTTCTCGTGTGACTTGCTTGAGTAAGAGTACAGAGAGAGAGGATGAGTTCCTCCCATTGATCTCTTCACACTACTTGAAGAAGAGCTCTTGGATTTAGCTTTGGGAGCTTCAATCGACAGAAGAAAATGAGAGCAATCTATAGCTTTATTTTCATAATAAAAAAATAGCTAACAACAATCATAATCCCTAATAGAATCACTAATTTAATTTTGCATTAGTTTTATGCATTCTTGGGTAACATTTTAATTGAAGAGTATAAATATCAACAGAGATATCGAAATAAAACTATATGAGATGAGAGAAGAGTTAAAAAAGCAGTAAAATATCATCCTGGTCCATGCACTTCAACAAAAAACAACTGAGTCTTCAAAGCCACCTAACAGATGCATTAAACAAAATCCTATATCAAACAAAATAATATTGTTCTCACTTTAGATTTTTAAGTCCCAAACAAAATATAGCGTAAGCGAACTCAACCCTAAATATATTCATTTTCTTTGGCCAATCTATTCATCCAATCCGGAGGTTTCGATTCGCCTCCATGTATTTGCAAACAAACATTCCGCATGTCGACACTATTTTCTTGAATGGTATCCCACTCACTATGTCGATTGGCCATTTCCTCGAATCGCTCGCAAAAGCCTGCCCAACATCTTCAACAAGTAATTTGATCTAAATAGCCAGAAAAAAATCTCAATATGTTGGACGGAAAAAAAAATAGTTAAAGAACCAAATTTGAAAGCCTTACAATGTGAAGAATGCTCTTATGGGTGGGTTTGGGCAATGAGTCATAAAATATCGTGCCTCGACTTAATATGCCCAACCAGAGTGTCCGATTATCTATAAGGCGAAGATTAACTCGACACACCGTCCAGTGATATGGATGAACATTTTGCTTTCCATCTTTAGTGCACTGCATAACTCGCAGGAAAGAAGAGAACGATTACACATTACGCCTTTCATCTAAACAAACAAGAATCAATCGTAATATCAACATTCTGGGGTAACATACCCAATGCAAGCATGAAATGTATAAATATGGGACATACCCGCGAGCGAGTACTTTCTAGAAGGCGAAGGCATCAATGTGTGCATCGAGATATTGATCCGTCGAACTCATCGACCGCCTCGGCAATAATGATATTCCCGCAATACTATATCACCCCGTAAGTAATAAATATTTTAAAGTGATCTCAACAACGAATAGGTTATTTTACGCATGAAGGACTGGGAGGCTTGACTTACTTGTCCTCGAACCGGGAGCACGACGTGTCAATAAGATCGAGCATCGGCTTAGGCAAAATAGCTCTGGATGAGAACTCAACAACATGAAGTGCCTCTGATGCCTGCAACGAAATTACTGATGACGAAAGCTAGTGATGAAGAGCTACATTCACTATAAATAAATCCTCGATCTACTGAGATGATGCATACCTCCGACTGATGCTCCTCCACCACGATGTCATCGATTCTATTGGCTCATCTTTCGAACCTATAAAAAAATTTAGTGATGACGAGCTAGATTAACTATGAATAAAGGATCGACATCGAGATGATTCATACCTAACCGATGCTCCTCCCACCACAACAATATATTGTGGGTCATCGACCTTTATTGCCTCATCTGTAGAACCTATAAAAAATTTAGTGAAAACTATTTCTATTATCTCAAATTTAAAAGAAAGTAACTTAATACCTCACACTCTCTCTGAGTGGAGGCCACCACATTATTTATTCTTGCTCGAGACTTCGTAAGTGTGTGTGAAAAGGGAAGTAACGTTTTCCTCTTTCTTATCTAGAGCTTTAACACCACGCTCAATCCCAATTAAGTTTGAGCATCGTCATGTGTAGTGGTGGCCTCCACAAGAACTTCTCCTACGACCCATGCTTCCCCTTGAAGTATCCAACTCCAATGGAAGCTCTGGTAGCCTCCACAAGAGCTTCCTCTGTTGTACCCTCCTCGTGGTCAGACATGGTAGCCTCCCCAGGTACCCTCCACAGGGAAGCTCTGATACCTCAGTTTCCCATGTGGTGACCCATAGGAACCTCCCTGCATTTAGGGTGGTAGGACTCAGCTGGCTAACATCCTCGAGCGAAGAACCCAAATCAAGCTCATCCAACCTCTCTTATTGTTGTATGGAAAGACGATCTCTCTCAGTCCTTCAAACCTGAATATCCTTCCACCGCAAAGTCTGGGGGGTAGTAGCAGAGCGGCTAAACACCGGACGGGAGAATATCGAGGAGAGACATAAGGAGAGTCAATGCTGCAGAATTGGACTTAAAACGGACTACTATCTGCTCATGTGTAGATTTCGTGGGACATCGACCGAAGGAGCCGCTCGCCTTCCAATAAGTCCTCGAATGAAAGGCGCACTGCGGGTAATAAAAAATTTTGAAGACATACAACATAAATAAATACATTCTTATATGAACTAAGTGATATTATTATATGTCACTGGCCCTCCCAAACCAAAAGCATTTTTTGGAAACTCTATTTTAGCCCATTGCAGATAATGGCTTTTGCGGTTCGGATGAGCTTATGATGCTTATGTGCTCACCATATCTACAATGAATATTTTAAACAAGAAACTTCAACACATTATATTTCACAAGAATGGAGATATAAAACATACCATCGAAGAGTGACAAAGCACTCATGTAACCAAATGCCCTGGTTCAATCTTTGATGCAATAACATCAAATTGGGAAACTAGAAGTCCCAAATGGCACCGCTTGTACTCAAAGAATCTATCATATCATCTAAAGCAATCAATTCCGATGCCACCAGAATTGTGATATACAAAAAATAGATTTGTGAAGAAAATGTATATAACCGCAAAATGTGCAGTAACGAGCCATCTAATTCTCAAGTCGATTCTCAGTAGTCCGATGATCAACTACGGGATTTCGCCATACAACCTTCTCCCTCGTTGGCATCCCTATCATCAATGCAACTTCATCATGGGTGAAAGGAATGTACGCCCACCCAAGAAAGCTTGTTTTTTCTATGTCCCAAAGAAGACGGGATTGATGTAATGGCAACAGTCTTGCTTAATGTCGTGGAGTCTAATGAATTGATGGAGATGAAGTTCTTTAAAATGTCGGCTTCATCAAGAAACGTAATATTATCAAACACATTTCTTACACAGGCACTGAAGTTATCCTTTTCCCAGACATGATAAACTTCAAAAAGACAAGTAGGTCAAAAATGGTCTGTACCCTCCAAAGAGGTACACAGATACCACCCAGAATCCATCCAAACAATCTCCAAATGCTTCCTCAAAATGCCCTAAACATAATCATGAAGTTGCCAAAATAAATAAAAAATCAAAAAATAGTGCACTCTCAAAGAGGTACAGACAGATATAAAATACCACCCGAATCCATCCAAATCGTATCAAATGCTTCATTTGCAATGTAAACATAATCAAGGAGTTCAAAAAATAAACTGGAAAAGGTCAAAAATGGTTTATACCCTCCAAAGAGGTACACAGAGTACAGATGCAAAATACTACCCAAAATCCATCCAAACAATCTCCAAATGATTCCTTTGCAATGCCCTAAACATAATCATGAAGAAAATAATGAAAAAATGTTAAATTCTCCAAAGAGGTACAGCAGATGCAAAATAACCACCCAAAATCACCCAAACTGCCATCAAATGCTTCCTTTGTAATGCCTAAACATAATCAAGGAGTTAAAATAAACTGGAAAAAAAAAGGTCAAAATGTATTCTCCAAAGAGGTACATAGAGTAAATGCAAAATGCCACCTAATCCATCCAAACAATCTCAAATACTTCTTTGCAATGCCCTAAACATAATCATAAGAAGTTGGCAAAATAAAAAAAGCAAAAATGGTCTGTAATTCTCCAAAGAGTACACAGAAGCATGATGCAAAATAACCACCCAAAATCACCCAAATCACCATCAAATGCTTCCTTGCAATGCCCTAAACATAATCATAAGGAGTTGGCAAAATAAATGGAAAAAAGGTCAAAATGGTACCTCCAAATAGATACAGAGTACTGATGCAAAATACCACCCAACCCATCCAAACAATCTCCAAATGCTTCCTGCAATGCCTAAACATAATCATAAGAAAATAAATAAAAAAAATTATCAAAATGGTCCCTCCAAAGAGATACACGATACGATGCAAAATAACCAAAAATCACCCAAACGCCATCAAATGCTTTGCAATGCCTAAACATAATCATAAGAAGGTGGCAAAATAAATTGGAAAAAAGGTCAAAGGTTCTCCAAAGAGGTACAGACAGATAAAATACCACCCAATCCATCCAAACAATCCCCATGCGCTTCCTTTGCAATGCCCTAAACATAATCATAAGGAGTTGGCAAAATAAGGTCAAAATGGTCACTCCAAAGAGGTACACAGAGTACAGATGTACTAAACCCCCAGAAACCACCCAAATTGCCATCAAATGCTTCCTTTGTAATACCCTAAACATAATCATAAAAAGTTGGCAAAATAAATTGAAAAAATTGTCAATTCTCCAAAGAGGTACACAGAGTATATGTAAAAATACCACCCGAATCCATCCAAACATCCAAATGCTTCCTTTGCAATGCTTTAAACATAATCGAGACAAAATAAATTAAAAATCAAAATGATACTCTCCAAAGAGGTACACAAGAGTAGATGCAAAATACCACCCAAAATCACCCAAACCATCAAATGCTCTTGAATGCCCTAAACATAATCATAAAAAATTGGCAAAATAAACCGGAAAAAGGTCAAAATGGTCAGTCTGAAGACACGAGTACAAATACAAAATACCACCCAATCCATCCAAACAATCCAAATGCTTTGGATTTCTAAACATAATCAATAAACAGGCAAAATAAACTGAGAAAAAAAGCTCAAAAATGATTTGTATCCTCCAAAGAGGTACACAGAGTACAGATGCAAAATAACCACCAAAAATCCATCCAAACAATCTCCAAATGCTTCCTTTGTAATGCCTAAACATAATCATATAAGGAGTTGGCAAGAAAAAAAACTAGAAAAGGTCAAAATGGTCCCTCCAAAGAGGTACACAGTACAAAATACCACCGAAATCATCCAAATCATCAATGCTTCAGAATGCCTAAACATAATCATAAGAGGACAAAATAAAGCGGGAAAAGCAAAATGATCTTTCCAAAGAGACACAGATACGATGCAAAATACCAACCAAAATCACCCAACCGCCATCAAATGCTTTGCAATGCCCTAAACATAATCATAAGAAGTTCAAAATAAACTAGAAAAAATCAAAAATGGTCTCAGACTCTAAAGAGGTACACATAGTACAAAAATACCAAAATCCATCCAAACAATCTCCAAATGCTTCCTTGCAATGCCCTAAACATAATCATAAGAGTTGGCAAAATAAACTGAAAAAATCAAAATGTCACCTCCAAAGAGGTACATAGTATCGATGCAAAATAACCACAAAATCACCCAACCGCCATCAAATGCTTCCTTTGCAATGCCCTAAACATAATCATAAGAAGTTGTCAAAATAAACTGAGAAAAAAAGGTCAAAAATGATTTGTACCCTCCAAAGAGGTACACGAGTACGATGAAAATATCACCAATCATCCAAACAATCCCCAAATGCTTCCTTTGCAATGCCCTAAACATAATCAGAAAGAGTTGGCAAAATAAACTGGGAAAAAAAGGTCAAAAATGAATTCTCCAAAGAGGTACATGAGTACGATGCAAAATAACCACCCAAAATCACCCAAACCATCAAATGCCTTTGAAATGCCCTAAACATAATCATGTTGGCAAAATAAACTGAAAAAACTATCAAAATGGTCTACCCTCCAAAGAGGTACACGAGTGATGCAAAAAATACCCACCCAAAATCACCTAAACTGCCTCCAAATGCTTCCATTATAATGCCCTAAACATAATCATAAGAAATTGACAAAAAAACTAAAAAAACTGTCAAAAATGATATGTACCCTCCAAAGAGGTACACAGAGTACAGATGCAAAATATCACCCAGAAACCACCCAAACTTCCTCCAAATGCTTCCATTGCAATGCCCTATACATAATCATAAGAAGTTGGCAAAATAAACTACAAAAAAGGTCAAAAATGATCTATACCCTCCAAAGAGGTACAGCTAGATGCAAAAAATACCACCCAAAAATTACCCAAACTTTCTCCAAATGCTTCCATTATAATGCCCTAAACATAATCATAAGAAATTGGCAAAAAAAAACTAAAAAAAAAATTTTAAAAAGATCTGTACCCTCCAAAGAGGTACACAGAGTACAAATGCAAAATACCACCCAGAATTTATCCAAACTTCCTCCAAATGCTTCCATTGCAATGCCCTATACATAATCATAAGACGGACAAAATAAAAAAAAAAAGTCAAAATGATCAGACCTCCAAAGAGGCGAGTATATGCAAAATACCCACCCAAAACCATCCAAACTGCCATCAAATGCTTCCATTTGAATATAATGAACATAATCTCAAGAAACAAGCTAAGGAAACTGATAAAAAGAGCCCTAAAAGTTATGTACCCTCTAGAGAGGTACAGAGAGTACAGATACAAAATAACATATAAAAATAGCCAATCTTTCAACTGAGAAGAACAGAGTAAACCCTAAATTCATTCAAGTTCGAGAATGCATGTGTAAATATCTCATGTAGTCACCTACAATACCTCAATTTATGATTTGCTATATCACGATCCGACGCCGATCGAGAGCGGAGCTAGGCGAAAAAAAATCCTTCGTGAAAGAAAGCCCTAAACCGTTTCAGACGTACGAGGAATGTCGAACGCTGAATGTTTCTCGCTCTTCTCCCACTTTTGAACGCTTACGGGCAGTCGGGCGTGGGAAATGTATTTACTGACCGTCCGACACGCCATCGACGTTACACGGGGTCGAGATGTCTTACGCCGCCCGTATTCACGCCCGCTAATCGCAAAACAAAAAAAAGCGGGACACGCTCGTCGTGGATTGAGTCCGCGACGTAAAGCTACGCGGACTCGACGTATTTTTTCTCGTTAGAAGGCTTATGTGAAGAGATAGATCGGCGGGCATCGAGCTAGCTTCAGGAAAACTCTTTGAACTTGCATTATCTTGACGGTATCGCTACTTCTCAAACGTGTTGAAATCAAGCATCAAAGAACAGGAATGATGGCGGATAAGCTTAAGAAGAAGGGATGTGAGATTCAGAAGAAGAGAGAGAAGATGTTGATGAGGCCATCTGTTTGCTCGCAGTCGACGTAGTTTTTCGAGACATTCACTTGTAGGAACAAGCATATTTTCATAATCTTCTTCATTAAAGACAGATACACCTTCATAGTCTTCAACCTCCTTGAACACTAGATGGATATAAGCATTTAGAAGATAGCCTTTCAAGTCTAGGTTAGGTTCTTTTGTGCGTTCCAGTATATCTTTCATCTTTGCTTCCTGTAATGGGTATTTCAAAGCGACTCAAAGATTCTTACAGAAATTATGAAACCAAAACGTTAATACTGGAAGAGCAATGAGGAAAGGTGTTGAGTTAGCAGCCTTTTTGTATGCCTTCTTCAATTCATCCTGACTTGCATTCTTCGTGACACCAAGAATCTCATAGTACCTGGTATTGTCACTCTTCCTTGAGCACGCCCAAACATGATTCGATCTCAAAGAACTTTATTTGTTTTTCCGAAAGGCCTTGTATAAGATCAACAAAAGTACGAGAGGAAATCGATCTTCTCCTTACAATCTTGGGGTGTTTGGCACGGACAATTTATTTCAAGTAGGATTTAGAAATCCAAGATAACCGGATTTAGTAAATCATGTTAAACGAAAGTGTTTGGTAACAGATTTATTAAATCTGCTAATTTAAAATATGGTAAGTTATATGAGGATTTAAGTCTGTTATAATTAAATAATATTATTTTTAAAATATAAAAATAAATAACTAAAAAAATAAAATATTAAAATTAAAATTCATTATTTAACAAAAGATATCATGTTAATTACAAAATGTAAATAAACATTACATAATTTGGATATAAGAAAATTTTTTTGCTGATAATACAATTGAATTTTTCCAACTCCTTCGAAAATTTCACACGCTACATGACTCAGCCCCTGTATATATGCAAAAAAATTATATTAAAACTATATAATAAAATATTATATTTTCTTAACGATAAAAAACTACTTTCTCACCCGCTTCCCACATCAGTAGAGACACGTCTCAAACCATCTCCTGAACTCTTTGCCATAGTGATGCACATCGGTCTTCATCATCTATCCACCTCTCCTAAGTCTCATGTTGCATTTTGAGACATGTTAAAGTAGTAGTCATCTCCATGATAACGACCAATAAAATTGTGTAGACTCATGCAATTACAATGTCACCCTGCACAGTTAAAGGAAATTTACGCATGTGAGTCAAGACCTCAAATCTTTCTTTCCAAATCCCAAAAGTTCTCTCCACCACATTCCGTAGTTGTGCATGACGATGGTTAAACAATCTTGATATCTATCTGAGTTGTACCCACGATAGTCACTTAGTGATAACGAAGCCTCTAAATGGTGCAATAAATATGTGTTAAACTGAATCAACTAAGCAATACTTCCCTTTTGGAGCACGAAAGCCGCCTTGCTCCATAGACCAATGTAAAACTCTCATATCTGCTGCAGATCCTTCCCAACCAGAAGCTAGATAAACAAATTGACGATCAAATGAAACAGCAGCCATGACATTTTGTGAAGTGAATGCTTTAATATATCTGCTCGCAATTGAAAATGTGGTACATGTGTTACGATTGCATATGGCATTAGAAAAATGGATGGAATTGAGGATTACCCGATACAAATGAATGACAATCGCTCTTTTAAGTTGATGAACTCATCGGATAATGATAATGATAGCTTGCAACACGATTGAAGTAGCATTACGCTTTTAGTGAATGTTGAAAAATTCACAAAGTCAGAATTATGCGCATGTGCAACACCTCTTAAAATCCCTAATTGTTTCGCCGCAATCATGTTCCTTGTGTGTTAATAATCCACATCACAAAGATCTACCGTATAAATGCTGCGTTGGTAACCTAAAACAAATGTAAGAACGCCGTGTCCATTAAGAATATCAGTACATATTGATGCCCGATATCCTATCAAACATGTCTTTGAATGTAATCTTGTTCGCTTGCGAGCATTATCATCGATCATAGATGGGAGTAATGCAATATCATCACCATCTCTAGAAATTGTCAATTAACTCATCGATGCGCATCGCCAACATTGTTAATTTTATGATCCTAACGCGACTGCATTTCATTTTTTTTTGTGTGTATTTTATTAATTTCCTGAAAGAATCAATCGTCTGAAGCTTCCTTCTAAATGTTGCGACATTCAATATATTTTGAAATACAAAATTTATTTAGGAAATATTCTACGAATAGTTTAAAATGATACCATTCAAATTAATAAGTAAATCATTTACCTTCTAAAGCACAACATTATTATTCTTAAACCATATTTACAAAAGTAATAATTTTGTATTATATTATTGTGTGCAACACTACAATTCATGATAACGTTTTCTAACACCTAGTTGTATTTTCCTAACAATTAATGATCTCCCAATATATAACCTTCACTTTTGTGAAACATTCTATAATTAGATCTATTCAAATATAATGCCATTCTCTAAGGTGGAATTCCTAGCATTCTCATACTTATCTACACTGTAAATCAAGCCAAATCCCTTTTGTGAATAACCCAAGCTCTTCTTCCTCCCTCCAATTTTAGGCAACCAGGCATCATAATAAATAAAAAAACAGAAGAGAGGAAAGGAAGAAAAGTAGAAAAATAGAAGGAGAAAAAGAAAGACAAGAAAGCTATCTTTCTTCAATATTATTAATATTTCTCGAAAGATATGCTATGATCCCTCCTAATAACAAACACTACATCAAGATTGGAATTTAATTGTGCTCTACAATTAGGTAAACTTGTCACTGTAAATTGATAACTTTTCTATTGTTAATTGTTAAGCCTAATGTCATACATTGACCTGTACCTTAAGAAACTCCACTTCATGTTGACCTAATATAAGTTGAGAAATTTTATCAGTGAGGATCTTATTTTTCTAAGAAGTGAGAAACCTAGATTGTTGATACATAAACTATTTCAGGAATTAATGAACAATTACTAACTCCATTATGTGATGATTTGATTTATTTGTATCAAAATTTCTTGTGTGCAATTGATGTTTGAAACCAACAATCAATTCTCCATTGCATATAAGATTATCCTGTTAGTTGCATTTCATTAAAAACTTTTGCTTGTTTTTTCCATCATCATGCCACCATGGATCTTAACACATTAAGAGAGGGACATGAAAGATTGTCTAACATCTCAAAGGAATTAAACATATGGTTACAACACAGAAAATAGGATGACAATGAGTGAAAAGAAATGTGAAAATTTGTGAAATAAATTTGATTGAGCAACCGATCAGTTAAATTAAATGTCTAATCAAATAATCAAATGGAAGGCCTAACAATTCAAATGAAAAAAAAAAAAAAAACTCAGAACCCTTGGCAAAGGAACCTCCCATGGTGTTCCTTCATAGGAAATCCAACTTAAAAGACTTTCACCTCCTCCAAACACCTTAAATGATATGGTATAATTGCCCAATGATGCACATCTTAGGACATACCAAATAAATAAATAACGATTTACAAAACCTAGTGACAAAAAATAGTTTCCAGCCTCCTATATGAAATACATCATGTGCCAGCTGATAATCTAAACACGGTGACAAACATAACATGCGCAAGACAAATGAAACACAATTAAAAAAGAAAAAAAAAATCCTTAGCTTGACTTCTAATACTAAGCAATGGAGAGAAAGAGTATCCAAATAAATAATACGATCTCAAAATTTAAACTAGCTTGCTCTCTGAAAATTCTAAGAGAGATTTTAAAATAATTTAAGCACTTTAGAATTACTTTTCATTCCCCTGTGACAGAATTAAAGGAGGGGATCATTAAACCAGCCTTGGAGATCTTTCACAACTCTATAATTGAGTTTTAATCTAGTTATCATATCAGTTCACGTGATAAATGGCAATGCCAACTGAATTGACAAGTTATCGTTCCAAACTCCCAACTTTCCATCTAACTTATCCAGCTACGCAGACCATAAACACTATAAAATCTAACCATATTAAGGATTTTATTTTCTTTATACAAAATCTTGCCATGGAGAAGTTCATAAAAAAAGTGCAGAAACAAAATTCTATAACTCAATTAAGTATAAACTACTTTTCTAACTCATAAATCTAGGAACTTAGCCCATCCTAAATCTCCAAATTTCCGCCTAACGCCGAATTAAACGAAAGCGCATTCATACAATCCAGCTGCCCATTAAAAAATCACAACTATATCAAAAAAAAAAAAAAAAAACAAATGCCCTTATCTTCACAGAAAATCAATTATTCAAAATTGAGAAATGCAACTAGGTAAAGCTGAGGATGGAACATTGAGCCTCAAACAAAAGTTAAATCCGCTAATGTCGAGGCTACTAAACAACAGGAGCTCTCTTGACGATTCAACGGAAAAGAAGACGCAAGAAGGTGAAGAACGATCTTACCTCAGAGCAATCCGGAGGTAAGTCGCGATGCATGCAAAGAAGCGAGAGAGTGACCGGAACGCTCATGGCAAGAAATAGACGGATCGAGGAGTTGAGACGAAGCAGCTCCTCGCCATACCGCTCCGTTTCAGAATCCGCAATCCACGGATTTAACAATGACATCGCTGTCATGGATTTACCCGATTTACTGATCGGATTTACTAAATCCTCGAAGGTGTTTGGTAGGATTCTGATTTAGCGAAGCAACTTAGTAAATCCAAACACCCTTAGATGGGAGGAAACATATTAGGAGAGGTGGCGGAAGATCTCCGGAATTGATAGGACGAGGCCGCCAAGTTAGAGGCCAAGAGGGAAAAACGAGAGATTTTAGCTGTGCAGCGAGAAGAAGAGCGGACAGGGAGGGGTGAAGGCGTTCGGTCTTGTGCAGAAAATTCCTTCTCTTTTTTTTTTTTTTTTTTTGGGGGTATCGGCTGCTTCAAAAATCCTCCCTATATCAAGAAAGATCCTCCAATTAATACTGATTATTATTTTAATTATTCATTAAATCAGTTTCATATAAGATTAGGCGGGATTTTCAAATTTTAAGCGTAATTTTGAATATCATTAAAAATATTTATGAAAAGAATATAATCTGATCCCTAATTCATATTCATGCAAAAATTCTGATTTAAACATTTAATAATTAAAACTAAATCGAACTTCATTTGATTAAATTGGATGTTTGATCACGTCAAAATTTTGTGAATCTTGATGAAATCAAATCCGCATAATATGGGTATCATTTCGAGATAAATTTGACGTTCCGGATTCAACGGCACAGTCTATTTCACGATCGGAGGTCGTTTGATCAAAGTAGGCGCTGAATCGAGTCAATTTTGGTTCAAAGTTGCGTCTTTGTCACTTTCCGCCGATATTCGCATACTCGTCCGAATTTGGATCCTCATTTGATAGGTTTTGACGTTTTTTAACGTAATCAATTTTGCGAACGTAGGTCGTTTGGACATCGTCGCAGCTTCCCGACCTCGGTATGCACGTAGGCGCATCGACAGATTTCCTTTTTGTTTGATCGACCGTCAAATTATGCAATATGTATATTCTGATCAATTTCGATCCAACGCCGATTAAGCCGTCGGAGAGATCATTTCAACTAGACGACGCCGAGTGTATTTCGACTTCGATTTGGGTGTCGCCGTGATCCAAGTTTCCGGCCATGAGCTCGACTAACGATGGAGCATACATGTAGGTCAACACCGTATTAGTGTTTAACACATTTTTGATATTGTATGCCTCTTTCAGAAGTATCCGCATATCATAACTTAAAATTTAATTAGATCCATTAGATTTTATATTGCTCCACTATTTTAGTTGGCTCTTCTCATTTCTCTTGGCCCCCCTTTTTTTTTTCTTTTTGGGTGTGAATGATGACATTTCCCTTATATACTAATTAATTGGATCAATCTTGTCTTCAAGTAGGCGCTAAGTTATAGACAAACTATCCCTCATCTTATAAATAGATATTATAATTGTCAAACAAGTCCTTCGGTCACTCTCAAGAACTATTATAATATAATTATAATATGGAGAGATTTAAATCCAAGATCTTAACAATGCCTTCCAAAGCTCTTACCAACTGACTATTTGTCACTCACAGGAGATAAGGCATATGGTGATTAAGAATATAATACAGTTGAAATTAGGCTAATGCTGAAGTAAAGAAATGCTAGATTTCAGGCATGTGAAGCATTTTTCGCAAAATAGAAATTAAAAGGCCCAGAAATCATCAAGGAACAAAAGCTCACCCTTCTTTCCATTTACAGTGCAAATCTGCCGTTGGCATCAGACTTTGATAGCTAGAAAGCTTGTCATAATCAACATCTAAGCTCAAGATTTTAGGTTTTCATGAGACCATCACCTCCATAGCTTAAATAACAATAACTTAACAAGTAAAACAAATTTCTTAGAAATCTTGAAACTGTCTTGCTCCTAACATATCCGCTTTATTATGCAGCTTGATTGCATAGGCCTGACTACTGCTATAGCAACAGCCGAATAGGCAGCCTGGCTTGTTAAAAAGATGTCACAGGAAGAACAAAATCATGAGATGTTAACAAGTCAGCTGATACAATGAAGCTTCACATTCTTCCAGCAAAGGATTGTTGTTATCAAGCTGCGCATTGAATGCGTGGGTTTGGAGTCACTTTTCGTTAGTTTTGAGCCTCATACAACCACAGAACTGGCGTTTTATTTTCCTCGAGTCACTTTTCTTCCCATATATCAAGTCTTTCAATGGGATTTTTGATCTCCTTTCCGAAGGTTTGGCTGCCTTGTTGCCTGGTTCTTCTTCCTGGAGTTTTAACAATATACACTGTACCTTGTGCAGTTTGAGCTCCAACACATCAATCTTTTCTGCACCTCTTTGTACTCGCTCTAAAACTTTCCTTCTTACCTTGTTGCTGTCAGAGGACAAGAAAAATGTTTCGGCCATTTTAGTAAGTTTGTGGTTGAAATCAGTCAACTTCATGTGGACTTCTTCAGCCTCTTTCACCTGCACCATGACTGTATTGAGCTCCAAAGCTGATGGCCAGCATTTCATTTCAGAAGTGTCAATTTTCTTTTTCAGTTCGTTCAAAATCTTTTCTAGATCCAACAGCCTCTGAGCATCAGCAGAAAGAGAATCACTGACCCTATGCATCCATACCCGACGAGGCTCGTTATAATTTGTAGGGATCACTAGATTGTCAACGCTCAACTCTTTCTCCAAAACAAGTTCAGATGAAGGGTTTTCACTCATTTCAAATTCCATGTTCACAATCTGGCAATTATCTATATCGTTCAATGTTGTAGGCTCCCATACTTTATGAGCATGATCAGCAGTTTCGACAAAAAAATCTGCTTCATGTTGAGAACTACTTAGCACATCAAGTTCTATATCCTTCGTCATCTGCTCATGCTTCACTTTAGAGAATATGCCATCTTTCAACAGTTTGGCATCTTTGCCAATGCCTTCTTTTTTGATCAGATCCAAGATGATATCTTTCTTCTTTTGTGTTCCCACCAGTCTTTTGCTTCCATTTGACTTCAATGCTTTGATTTTTCTTGTTTCACCATCCACACTGGTACCTGAAACAACTTCTCCTTGCTCCAGAACTCCTTCAGTATCTGCTATTGTTTTCCGAAGCACCTTAACCTTTGCACGTAAGTTTTTCAGCTCCAAGATTCCGGATGATGCTCTTGGACTTCTTGGGTTGTGATGCTTGCCTCGTACTTGACTGAAATTCTTAGGCTGAAGAGAAGTAAGTACTTTGCCCTGATAAACACGTTAAACAGGAGGCCATTGTTTAAACACCAGGCTAACTGAGGCTAGACAACACATATTTCAGATTCAATCACATTATTCATTTGGAAGATTTACATACATACCACTCAATTCTTATGTATTTACATATCAAACACCTGAAGTTAAATTTTTTACTTATTTAATACTTTCCTATGCTTAAAAAGGTGCATTTTACTTTTTAAAAGTGAGTGATGATGGTATTTTTAATGTGATATTGAAAATTAAGGTATGAAAATTGAAGTTTAGGTGTTAGATATGCAAATACATAGGAGATTTCTGAGTATAAAAGTAAAAAAAAAGAAAGTACTGGTTTTATTATTTGTTTTAATGATTTTTTTGTAGTAAACCAAATAGAAGGTAATTGTGTAGGAGATTTGGAAATAAACTCGAGAAATTTTCCTTTTTTTTTTTTTATGAATTTGAATTACGCTCAAATCGAGTGAATTCATAATGCAATGCAAGCTCACAATATTTCAATGTATTTGATTAGTATCCAATAAAATAACTCATATGTTTCTAAAATGCTTTCATTCAATTACCGTGCACTTTTAAAATGGATACCTTTTAAAACATCCGACCAAATAAGCCCAAAATTCATCAAAAAACTTCAACACTGAATAAAAATTACCTCTTTTCTCTTACTGTTCAGAATGTGAAGGTTTGTCAATGAAAGGGTGCGTTCCTCCAGAGAATAAAACTCATTTTCCAAAGAAGAAACAAGGGGAGCATAAGCATCCAGTTCCTCCTTCAGTCTACTATTTTCTCGTCCAAGCACATCAACCTTTTCCTTTAAATCTTCTTCTTGAACATTTCTGATAGCAATTTCTTTATTTGGAAACTTCATTTGCACCATGTCAGTTGTCTCAAGGCCCTTGGGTAGCTGTATCAGCTCAAGGAATTTCTCCTTAAATATCAATTCCATGAATGATGAAGAATGAAGGTCATGTAGCAACTTCATAGCTTCTGTTTTGTAGAACCTGCATTCATCAATTGATGTCTGGAGTTCAGATGTCAAGTTCGTTTCCCGGGTTCTAAGTACTTCCAATAATTCATGCAATTCATAAAATTCATCTTCCAGAATCTCATTGGATTTTAGACGGCACGTAATCTCATAATCTTTGCAGGAACTTTCTTCTTCTAATAATGCAAGCAAGTTCTTCTCAAGCCCCTTTCTAACTAACTTGGCCTTATTGATCGCCAGCATACAACCCTCAGAATTTAGAAGTAGTTCTGGGCTTTGCTTACCATGAAACTTCTTGCCTGAATTGGGCAGCTCCATGCCTTTCTGCTCCAAAAGTTTCCTCCCTGTCTCTGTTTCTACATTGAGTTTTCTCAAGGCATTTCTTGCTTGCTGGATCTTGTTTTCAAAAAGCATTATGTGAGTTCGGTACTCCTCCTTTAGATGCATGTTTTCAGCTTCTAGAGCTCTCATGCTTTTATTAATCACTCTGATCTCCTGGCCAAGGTCATTTGTGATCCTATAAAGATAGTTCACATCACTAGTTAACCATTGAATATCAGAAGATTTTTCAGTAAGACAACTCCTGAAAATTAATGAGAGGTGCTCTTGAGCAATAGCTTTTTCAAAGATATCATCATTTTCCTCTTCCAATGCATCATTTTTCTCCCTCAAGTCATACAATTGTTTTGATAAAGATTCATTTTCCTTGACCAATTTCGAGATTTCATACGGAGATACACAACAAGCTTCCTGTAAATCCGAGATCATGCCACACATTCTCTGCATTCTGAAATTTAGTATTTCCTCCCGCTGTTTTCCAGCATTAATTTCCTTCCATGACTGCTTATCTATCTCAATTAACTCTTGATTTTTCTATGGAGGTTAAGAATTTCCTGATTTCTCAATACACATTCTTGCTCAAAGACTTTATTTTGTGTTCTAAGCTCCACCAATATTAGTGCAAGTTGCTCTAGAAGTGTGAAAGCGATTTGTCGAGCTGAGAATGATGGATTTCACCTTTATTAACAGATACATTAGCCTGAAGCTCTGCAATTTTTTGTGAAATAGTCTGCAAAATTTTATCATAGCCATCAATTGAAATCTCAGAGTCATTGGAATCATATGACTCACAAACCTTCTTCGTGTCATATGCCTTCAGCATCACATGAATCCCTTCCAAAAGTTTCACATTACGGTCTGAGAGTGTAATTAGCTTCCTCTCTTGTGGGATCCATTCTTGTTTGAGTTCAAAAAGAATTTTCTGCATGCTTCAATTTATCCATGTACTTTTCACATTCCTTTGAAAGAAACAGATTCTTTTCAGTCAATTCCACCAGAAACTGCTTCATGATGAAATTTTCTATCTCATTCTTTACTATTTCATGATGTTCCTCCTCAAGATCCTGTTTTGCAACCTGGACTTCCTTTTCTAGGATTTTAATTTGATTACTTATAGCAATGGATTGACTCCTGATGAAGCTGATATCATCTCCATGCTCTAGTTTTCCTTGCCTGAATGGACTATGGAGTTCTTCCATATGAGGATCTGCTAGATCCTTCTCTTCTACATTCTCACCTTTGCCTTCTAAGGCAGCAAACCGATTCTCCAGGTTTTGTAGATGCAGAGCAACTCTTTCCACCTGAAAGAAAGAGGCAAATGCTTGATTAGGAAAGAACACATGGGATGATACTAACCACTTCGAACATTCACAAAATTAATAATCCCTTTTCTTGAGTAACAGTAGAACTTGAAAGCAAAAAAAAAAAAAAAAAAAAATCATATCAGTATAAGTTCAACGTTTACAAGCTCTATCCCAACGATTCTTGATATTAGAAAAGTTTACCATATTGGCGAGAAAAGGAAAAGATGGAAAAGTGTTTAGAAACCATTTACCTGAGAGACAAGATTGCTATTTTCAGCAATAAGATATGATTTCTGATAGTACAGAGATTGGCAGGATTCATCCAAAGCTTTAACCTTGCTTCTCAAAACTTCAGATTCAACATCAAGATCAGACATGGAGTTCTCAAGAACTGCATTTTTTTCTGAGAGCTTTTCCATATTTTGATTAACAGTTTCAAAATGAGAGGTGGGCACAGTTTCCGAAGAAATTTGGCTAATAACGTTGTCATGAAGAGAATCACAGTATTCTTGAAGTCCCTTGATTTTCTCAAGCAAAGTTTTCAATTCATCATTTGCACCAGACAAATAGTTATAAAAAAATGCATGCTTTTCTAACATACTTCCATGTAACTGCTCCAAATGACAAGTTTTTCAGCCTCATGTTTTTTTGCATTTATCTTTTAGTTCTTTGTTTCCATTGTACAGTTCCTTTACCACTGCCTGCAGAGAGACTACATTAAAGTTGACTTCCTCTATTTGCTCTATTAGTTCACGGTGCCTTTCATCTAAAACATTTCTCTCATTCTTGACAGAAAGAAGTTCCAGCTTAAGAACTTTCTTCTCCTCTACATGGAACTGCAGTTCATCTTCTATTCTACACTTTGATTCCCTCAAGGAAATTATTTCATCTTGCAGATTTACTATTTTTTGATGAAAATGAAAAAATTTCTCATTCAAACCCTTCTTTTCATCATACAGACACCTCATTTCTTCTTCTAAGCCAGCTTCCCTCAGTTCCATTCTTTTCAATTTCTCCATTAAACCATAATGTCCATCATCTAAATCATTTCTCTTTTTCTTGTAAGAAAAATATCTTGCTGAAGAAGTATCTTTTCTTCTCCATTGAACCTCAATTCATCTTGCATTTTGTACTTTGATGCCCTCAATGAAATTATCTCATCTTGCAGACGTATAATTTTTGAAACAGATGAAAAGTTTGCTTCATTCAAACCATTGTTTTCATCACGAAGACGCTTGATTTCTTCCTCCAAGCACGTGTTCCTCAGTTCCATTTTTCTCAACTCCTCAGTTTCACGTTGAATCTCCAAAGCCAAATGTCTCTGCATTTTCCTGAGATTGAGAATGCAGCTCAACCAATGCCTTATGAGCCCTTTCTGCACACAAACGTTGTTTCCATTCATCCTCTACATGTTGTTTGAGTTTATTCAACTCTTTTTCCCTGATTGCGATCTCTTCATCTTGCCACTTTACTCTCTGTTCAAGTTTCTTTAGTTGGGTCTGCAAAGATTTTTCCCTTATTTCAGCTTGCATGCGGTGCCGTCGTTCAAATTCTATGGACTGCTTGACTGTACGTAATTCTTCTTCCCTTATGATAATCTCCTCCTCTTGCCTCGTCATTTTTTGCATAAACTTATCTAGCTCATGCAGTAAGGATTTGTTCTCCCCTTGCAGAAGAAGACATTGATCCTCAACCATGTTAAGTTTAGAGGCACCTATCAACTTCTCATCATTGATATTCCTAAACTGTTCCTTGGTGCGAGAAATTTCTGCTTCCAGTTCAGATATCCTTTCTTGGGAAACATTGTACCGAAGAAGTGCACTTTCCATCTCCAGTTTCAATTTTGAAATAGCATCTGATAACTTATTAGACTCAGCCTCAGCTCTATCAGCACGTTTTGATTCTGAATCGACTTGATTATAAAGATTTTGGTTCTCCTTATGCAAAACTGAAGCTTCTTCCAGTTGCTTGGATACAACCAGATTAAGCTTCTCCAGCTCCAGTTGTAGAGAAGTATTTTCTCTCTCTAGGCCAAGGCAACGCTGCTTCACAATACTAAGTTGAGAAACTTTGATTCTTATTTCATCATTGAGATGTTGAACTTCTTCTTGGCTTTTAGAAATTTCAGACTCAAGGTTTGATATCCTTTCCTGGGAAATCTGATACTGAAGAAATGCTGCCTCCAACTCGGATTTAAATTTGGAGAGAATCTTTAAGACTTTGCAACTCAGCTTCAGCTTTGTCAGCACGCAGAGACTCCAAAGTCATCTGGTTCTTGAGATTTTATTCTTTTGACAACTCTGAAACTTCTTCCTCCAATTTTTTGTGTTCAAAATATTTCCCCTCATCTTCTTTCAAATTCAAGCTTTTCTTTATAAAGCTTTCACTTAACTTTTTTGGAGCTTCTTCATCAGCAAAGACTCTATTCAAATACCCTTCCTTGTTAATGAAAGGAGCAATTTCAAAAAGAGTTTCTCTATCCCACTGGACATCATTCGATCTTCTAAGCATACAAGAATCATAAGAATCTTCATCAGTATCAAGCAATCCAGGAGGTTCATCTGGTAACAGTAATTGAGTTTGATTGGGGAAAACCACAGCAATTGTCCTATGAGCTTGACGAAGTGCTCCGGTCACATGATCATATCTTTCTGCTAGCGCACGATATGCTCGATAAAATTCTTCCACTAATTTCATAAGATCAGGCCTTTTCTTGTAATACATTTCTGCTCTTCTTGCAAAGGAGTCGGCATCTTCTTCTATGAGCTTTATCATGGCTTTGATTTTGTTGTCCATATCTGCAAATCACGACAACGACGGTAATTAAGGAAGTGATGATGAGGATGATAATGATTTTGATAGGCAGACTAAAAGTTTTTTGAAGGCAAGAAGATAACACAGATGCATTTAACTGAGAGTAAAGTTTTGTCGAATTGGTAATTGCAATAGTCTAATTTCATGATCACCATCCCCCCACCACAAAGAGCTAACAGGAATTAATTCAAAACAGTGGTTCATGAAGAATTCTAACTTAACACCACCCTCATAGAGAAGTATGGCTATAGAAATATTTATAGAGGAACCTGTGGAAATGAATCAAAATATCTTCCAAAATTAGCCTAATGAATAAAGCAAGATGGGATTTTGAGTGAAACTTCTAAATTCAAAAGTGCTCCACAAGATTCCAACATATGGTGACAAGGGCATTTCAACGTAAAGAATTGAGGCTGGAACAGCACAATAAGTTGAAACACAGAATATATGCCTAATTACGAACAACAAAAAGTTTACTCCATTTAATAAAAATTATACATTAACAAATTCTATTTATTTCAGAATCTATTTTCTTTAATGAAAGCTTATTAGAAGTTAAATTCAAAAGGATTAACAAAATAAATAAATTGAAGTATTTGTGTTTTGAAATTTGCTGACATAATACAATAATATAGAGACATTGTTCCTTCTAAAAAAATACAAAACATCAATATATTTTCAGTATTTCAATTCAGAGTAGCAAAGTTTTTATAACTCCAGGAAAGATTTCAGAGGCACCATCATCAAAATGTGCAACACAAGAATGAAAACAGCAGGTTCCTAGATGCAACAACAACAACAACAACAAGCCTTAATCCCACTAGGTGGGGTCGGCTACATGAATCCTTCGTCTCCATTGTGTCCTATTATGTGTCAAATTCTCATTTAATTCAAGTATACTAAGATCATTTTTATACATCTTAGCCAAGTCTTTTAGGTCTATCTACCTTTCTTAACATAAAGGATCTACTCTCTTAATCGGGTCATCGGACGCTTTATGTGGCCAAACCATCTAAGGTGACTCTCTAATCTTATCTACCACTGCTTCTTTTTCCCGAACATACTCATTTTGCCTTCTATCTCTAGAGTAAAGCCACTCATCCACGCATCCTCATCTATAACACTTAACTTAGTCTTATGTTTCTCTTTGATTGGACATTCGCACCATAAGTCATTGCGGGTCTTACCACCATCTTATAAAATTTTCCTTAAGTTTAAGTGGAACTTTTCACATAATAGGCCGATGCATTCCTCCACTTCAACCATCCAACTTGAATTCTACTAATAACATCTCCATCTATTTCACCATCATTTTGAACAATAGAGCCTAAATATCTCTCACTCTTATTAATGACTTGTTTGATCACCTAAAGTCACAACACTACCTAAAACTTCTACAACTAAAATTACACTCCATATATTCAGTTTTAGATCTACTTAAACGAAAACCTAGATGGCTTGAAATAATTTCTTCTACAGTCCTGGTTGAAATTTAGTGGCACGGAAATAAACAAAGAAACTACTGAAATAATTTTACCTGCAAAGCACACTAATAACAGCAAATGATCAACATAACACATGAAGTATAATCAATGAGCAAAAAGATACATACCACTAAGGTTATCCTGAAGCCATTTCGAATTCTTTGGACTAATATGGCTATCCCACCACCATGAATATGAGCGCTTAGGTTCAGCATTGGAAGCAGCCTCCATGAAGTTGAGTAACCGCTGCCAGCAGAATGAACTTCGAGAGGTACTAAATTCTAACTAGAACAAGCAACCATCGAGGTTGTGACACTGATATCTCTGAATTGAAGAGAAACATGAAGCTCTCTTATCCTCACTGATCTATTTTTACATAGCACAAGGACCACACAAGCAATTAAAAAAATGTAAATTTGATTGTGACTAAAATGAAGTATTAGATAGATGCCTAATCAGAATTCCTACCTGAGATTTAGATAGACCTATACACAAAGCCGAGTTATTATACAATGTATGTGCACAACTGGATTCACCTGAACAAAAGCAAAGTAAACCAATATGAGCACAGTGGTTAGCATATGAGCATGAGAGTTAGTGAACATCCATAATCAAGAGTCAGTAGGCTCCATGCACAAATTTAACAATGGCATGGGTGGATGAGTTCCTTTCTGGACCATGCCAGCCTACTTGTGAAGAAAAAGAAAGAGCTGCTTCTTGATCCTATCCCAGTCCCTAGCCATGGATGGCTAGAGAAGAAGCTGGGGACCAGCCCCAGCAGCAAATGAGCTCAACTCATTAACAGGTTTAAAAGCTACGGATAACATAGATATGAAGATTCTCACTAAAACATTATCAGAGGCATAATATTCCGGTATGCTTAGAGGTTGGAAGAGAGCACAGTATCCTTAACCCCAACAACCTAAAATGGTCGAAAGAAACTAGTTTTAAGTGTTCAAGAAACTAAAAGGACTGAGGACTTACCAAAGAAGTCATTGAGCCAGAAAGATAGCAACTTCACTTACAGATCCAAACCCAGAGAGGAACTGGTAAGATACCTAAATTCCACAAGCAAACAGCATAACCAGACCAATAGCATGCCAATGCAACTAAAAGGACTGAGGACTTACCAGAGAAGTCATTGAGCCAGAAAGATAGCAACTTCACTTACAGATCCAAACCCAGAGAGGAACTGGTAAGATACCTAAATTACAAGCAAACAGCATAACCAGACCAATAGCATGCCAATGCAACTAAATAATTAAAGAAATGGATTAGAGTAATTAAATACATTAAATGAGAATCAAACAAAATGACCATAAAATAAATGCTAAGCAACTATCTCCATCAAACAAACTACAGAAATCGATAGAAAAGCAGTGAGTATCATGGATAGGAAATTACACCAACTCAACCAACAAATTCAGATCTCCATTGAAACTCTACCGCACAGAAAAAAAAAAACAAGAAAAAAAGAGATTTTACCGTCAAACAGATTTCCTGCAAGATAAAAAGAAGATTGTGCAACTTGGAGTATCAAAAGAAAAAAATGTGGAAGATACCACTAACCAAAAATTTGATGAAGGGAACTTCCATCTTCGTTCACTCCATCACCCCATCTCGGCTGAAAACTGGCAGTTATTTGTTTCTCTTTCTCCATCAATCTCCACTTCCCGTGAGAGTGAGAGGAGATTCTTCTTTTCTTTTTTTTCCTTGTTATTAAATGCTGGTCGTGCTAGGCAAAAACCAGAAGAGAAACCAAAAAAAAAAGCCAGAAAGGAATAAGGGAAGAAGGCAAAGAAGGACAAATAAATGCAGTGGAAATCCAGTAAAGGAGCCCACAGTTGCAAGCCCGTAGGAGAAGAAATCAAAAGAGAGGCATCGAAGGCAATTCCATACCCATTGTTGCCGTGTTGCGCACCCAATCGGTGCCTCTAGCTTTCATTCATAAGACAATGGGTTCAAAAAGGTATGGTTTTGGACGTTTTTAAACGGAGCATCCGAGCTAATACACAGCCGACTGGTAGAACCCACATACTGAAGACTTAGGGGCCATTTGATTGCTAGAAAAAAAATTGCATTATATAAAAAAAAAAACTATTAAATGAATATAATGTATTTAAATTATTTTAAAATTATTTGATTAGAAATTTTATAAATATTTGAATTTTTTTTTTTAGTAGAATAGTAATATAAAATATTTTTTTGAAGTTAAAATAGCGGTGGTAGCGGCGGTCGATAGTAAATATTATCGTTAGTAATGGCGGTGCACGTCACGATGGCCTACAATAGGCTGGGTGGCCGTGGTGGCCGGTGATGGCAGCGATAAGGACAAGCGGTGGTGCAGAACGAAGCAAGTGAGGGCAATACGCAAGCAATGGCCGTGGCGAGGGGCGGTGACAAATAGCAGTTGTTCTCATTTTATACTAATCAATATATTTAGAATTCGCTCAATTATTAGTCCAAATCAGATGAATTTCAAATATACCACAAATGTATTATCCAATACATGTCAAATGCATTATAAATATCTTATAATTTTACTTTTCATCATACCAAATAATTCAAAAGTTAAAATTCTTACATTTAACTTTACACTTGAAATACATCCAGCCAAACAACTCCTAGCTTCTTTCTTGCCCCCGATTTTGATTGAACGAGGGGAAGAACCTCAAAATAACCATTCAGTGGGCGGCCTTTTATTCGTATTAACTTAAGGGCAATTTGAAATCATTTATTATTATTTTTATTTAAATTATATTTTAAATTAAAATAAAATATATTAATAGTTTATCAAAATATTCTTTACATTTATACGATGACGATGACATTCATTAGTGATGATAATAGCTGTGATAGTTAATAGTGCCAAATGACAATTAAATTGGTAGTGAGTGATGACCGGTGATATATATTTTTAAAAATAATTAAAATATTTGATAAATATTTTAATTATTCTAAAAATAATATGACTTATTTTAAAATAAGTAAATAATAAAAAATACTTAAAAGTACATCACATAAATATGCTTTTTAAAAAATATAAAATATAAAACAAAACTAATCCAAAATAAGGCCTTATCTTTTTTTTAATTAAAACAACATTAAATATTTTTATCTTTTAATTAAAGGATTATTTGAGATCTATTTTATTTTTTATTTTTATTATTTTATTTTATTTATATTTTGATTTGAATTAAGATATGTTTATAACTTATAAATATATTATCTTTATTTTGATGTGGTGGTTATGGCAATAGTTGGCATTAATTGGTATGATAATGGCTGGTGGCTGGTGAATAGGAGGCAATTGCAATAGTGATTGGTAACAATAATTATAGTTGCGGTGTCGTCCAATGACAGTATTGAAGTGTAGCGACTGGTGTGATGGCTGAGAACATGTAGTAGTTGTAAGTGACTAATGATATAGTTATTTTTAAAAGTACTTAAAATATTTAGAAATTATTTTTTAAGTATTTTTAAAAATAATTTGATTTATTTTTTTAAATTAAAATACATCAAATAATAAATTTTTATGTTCTTAGATTATTTGGATAATCATTTCAAATCCATCCAGGGGTTGTTTGGTTGGTTGTGTTTGAAATATAGTATAAAGTGGAAGTAATGTATTTAGATTATTTTTAGATTATTTGGTTGAAATTACTACAAATATAAGAGTTTTTTTTTCTTATTTGCTAAAGTTAGATAATATAAAGTAAAATATCAGAGATTTCAATGATGTGGGCGGATGTAGAGAGCACTGAGTGAGTAGGACTGTAATTGAGTCAAGCTGAGTCGAGTACTTATAAAATTGGACTTAGCTTGTCAAATTAAAATTATTCATGTTTGGTTTGAGTTGGAGTCGAGCTTTCAAGTTGATGTTCAAACTTGAGTTGTTTAATTTTTTATACATTCAAGCTTCGCTTGTACTCAGCTTATTTGAAATAATCGAATGAATATCTAGCTTTAATGGAGTACTTGAGTGTTTATGATTTTAACATGAATCAAATTAGCGTGTCAATATTCAAATAAGTTAAGTAACAAGTTCCTTACTTTTTTTTTTCTAATTTTTTACTGGAACTACTCTCTTAAATCTCTTGTAAGTTTTTCACGTAACATAAAATCTAGATTCTAAAAAAGAAATTAACTCATAAAAATTTTATGAGGGATAAACTTTGCTAAAACATACAAAAAAATTATTACTTTACAATGAAATTACAACTTACATGTTAATTACATTTTAGTTTTTGAAAATTAAGAGCTAAATTTTTGATAATATGATGCATGTAAATTAATAAAAAAAACAAGGCATTCAGTCGACTATTTTTTAAAAATAAAGACTCACAGTCAACCATTTTTTAAAATAAAAATACACAACCGGTCTTTTAAAAAACATAAATGTACATAACCAATTTTTTTATAAAAAATATAAAGGCACACATTTGAGGAATGAAGTCAATTTAGGGAGCAAATGAGCATTCTATTTTTTAATGGTCAAACCAACAAAGGTTGCTAAGTCAGAAGAGTGAAGGGTGTATTGAGATTATAGATTACATAAATACATAATATATTTTTATAAATAATATTACTACATTATAATATATTTTTATTAAATATATAATTAATAAATTATATGTTATATTTAATCATATTCTTAGATAATGTATGAATTATCACCAAGTTTAATAACAAGTATTTAATAAATGAGTTTGTTCATGAACATAAACAAACGAGTTTGATCATGCTCATATTTGGTTCATTTAACTTTCAAGTTTTCAAAAGCCATTCAAGTTTGTTCATTTATTAATTTGAACAAACATGAATGAGTATTAATCGAACTGAATTCGAGTTGTTCAATGAGTATATTCGTTCATTAATAACCCTGGGTAAGAGGCAGCCGCGACAGCAGTCAGTAACAGCGGCGGCGGTGGCGACAATAAGTTGGAGTCATTTTTATAAATTAGATTAATATATTATTTTGTAAATAAACTTCAAGTCAATTGCTAAAATTTTTATAATAAGACTAGAAAATAAACCAAATTTGTAAATTAAGATATATTGACCACCTTTGAATATTTTGGTCATAACTTTTTCATTTCTTATTTATAATTCATGTTCTTATATGTTCTAGAAAGAAAACAAAATTTTACACAATTTTTATGTTAATGATATTATTCAATTTAACGTTTAATTTTCCCAAATATTAAAAATCAAGAGAAATACTCACAATTCTATAATTAGATCTTGCTTACTATCTCTCAATATTTTAATCATAATTTTCTCATTTATCATCTAAATTTTAAGTTCTTACATGTTCTAAGAAGATAACAAAATTTTACGCAATTTTATTTTAATGATATTATTAAAATAATAAATACTTAGAGTAAAACTTACACTTCTACATAAAAGATATTTTATATGAAATAACTTCATTATATTATGATTGCTAAAAGTATTTATAAATAACTCATGATATTTTAACCTTACATTTTAATAGCATATATTCATATTAATTATGTTAGAATTATTATTATATAATAATTAAGAGTATTATAATAGCAATTAGCTAAGTCAAGACCTCCTTTAATGATAAACTTTCAAACTTTTATTGATGAAGACCTATCTTTTGAGTAAATCTAAGAGATAGATAACCTTCTTATTGCTAAAACTTAGATGATTACTTATAATCACCCTGCTGCTATCATGCTTGAGCATTTTTTAAGAGAAATTGGGGTAGCACTTTCAATTAGGATTATACATCATCGACTATAGGTTATTCGACTGTTGGTTCATTGCAAAGTTGATTTACTCCAGATAAGATTAATCAAAAGGGAATATTTGTTTAGCATTTTATATTATTTTTACCTTTTATATAGTGATCACAACAAAAAAACTAGAGCATGACTTGTCAGAACTAAGAGTGTACTAAGTTGTTTCATCAAGAAAGTGACTTGTGCTATAAGGGCTATCAAGGAATCTGAATCTTGTATTACAACTACTAAATTCTTAAGCAAGATTCTCTTACTTGTCCATTGAGAGTTGTTCTTGACCATCTCCTATAATAGGTTTTATGTTGCATTTTTTACTTCTTGCTCATGAAAGTGTTGTTAGATGCAACATTGATCAGATGCGGTGGGTCCAACAAGTCCTTTATAGAAAGTTTGTATTTGCATTCAATTTGGTAACCTTTGGTGTGAGAACTTCTTCAAAAATCTTTAAATCTTTTCTAAGCAACTCACAGGGCTTTTCCATTCATATGGAAAAGTTGGCGATTTCTATCCTTAATATTGGCTGGCATAAACTACTTGATAAATTTTTTTTCGCCATGTTGTCCAAATTAGTGATATAGTCATAGAGTAGTGAATTTACCAACTCTTTGCCCTGCCCCTTAGTGAGAATAAAAATAGAATCAATCTGATAACATCATTAGAAAATTTACTACAATTAAATATATTATAAATATTTAAAATTTTTATAATGTGTGAATTTGTATTCTCTATCTCCAAGCTCTCAAATTAAGAGTTTTGAATTATTTACAAGGTGGTATGCTTGATGTCAAAGTTTGGCTTGCACACTTAAATTCATAATACCTTGGAGAATATCATCCATTGGGGGAATTGCATAGTCTTGTAAAGCTCTAGTTCTCATGGCCATTCTTGCTCTATCTTCCAATTAGCAAGAACCTTTGTACTATTTAAAACCTACAAGATAGATTAAACACAAAATGAAGAAAAATTAAAATATACTTAATATATAAAATATAAATTATCCAAAGTAATATCAATCAACTTAAAATCAATATTAGCATTGGCGATGCATCTACATTGGCGATGCATCTACAGTGGTCACTTGACCTAAGTTGACCCAATTTGACCTAAAAGGCCAAAATGGGTCAAATCTTGATCTAAGCTAAATTGATTGCAACCAATGGGTCAAATTCATTCTAAATTGATTGTTGAACTTGACCAAAGCTTCAATTGACTAATTAGACCCAACCAAACCCAATTGACCATGAACCCAACTTGACCTAAAAGGTCAAATCAACTTGAAATCAGATCAAATTAAAATTGATTGAAACCAAAGCTTACAATACATTTCAAATGATCAACCAAGCCTAAGATAACCCATGACCTAACCCAATTGGGTCAAATGGGTCAAATTGATCAACTTGACCCATTTGACCTAAATGAACCTAAATGAACCAAAACCAAATCTAAACCAAATTGAACCAAACCAATGATACCCATAGGCTCCAAATGATCATTTGAACTTGACCTAACCTATGATTTGACCCAATTTGATCAATTGGTCAACCTAACTCAAATTGATCCAACTTGACCTAAATGGGTCAAATTGAACCAATTCAAATCAAATGAACTCCAAATTACTTGAAATTTGGCCCAACCCATTTATAAATAATTTCAAATCTGCCCAAATCAAATTCATGGCCAAATGGTCACTTTGCCCCTAGGTCAAAGGGTATCCTATGACCAATTCACTTGAAATTTGGTCATTTCTTTCTCAAGGCCACTTGACATCATTCTAATGGTCCGCATAGACACTAAGGAGAGTGGTGAACATGACCTAATGAGCTTGGGTCAGCCATGACCCAAGCCAAGGCCAAACCGACCTCTCCATTGGAATTTGAACACTTGAATCACCAAATGCACTCACCTAGCACATGGGCATCCACTCTCCTTCACTCCACTACCCAAAATGACCCACATGGGGTGTTTGGCAGCTAAAACTGAGCCTCCAATCCATGCCATTGATAATAAATGGCAATTCAGCTCCTCACCGTCCAATCCAAGGAGGGGGAGATATACTCCTCCTCATTTTCACTCAAACCACAAGCATTCATTTTCATAGAGCTAAGGAGATTCAATCGAAGCCTCCCTAAGTTTTTCCAAGCCATTCCCGAGCTCCCCCATTTCTTTTTCTCAATTTTGCTCAAAATCGAAATAGGGGAGATGAATTGAAAATCCAACTCACTCAATTCTCCATCAAAATCAAATTAACCTTGCACACATAATTAGTGGACTTCATCGAGCTCAACCAAGTCATTTCCCATATCTCCAAGCCACGGGAAGCATCACTTTGATCAAAGTCGATTACCATTGAAGAGGAGCTTGGTCAATCGAGCAATCTACTTAAAATCAAGACCTAATTCCTTCAACAAGGTTTTGTCTCTACTAGGCGAAGCTACCTCCTCCATTGAAAGCGCCGGTGATAGCCTCTGGTGAGGTAATTGCTCAAAACCATAGCCATAGAAAAATTTGGTTGGTCTTTTTTGAAGAAAATTGTCACCCCTTAAAATCTTGACCGTTGGATGTGCATCCCCCTCCTTACAAAGGTGTGGGATCATTTGGATCCCAATCTGAGCTCGAATTGAACGAAGAGAGATGAACGATGTTCATCTCTCATCGCTCGTGAAGGAGAAGGATCACACATTGTCCGTTCTGCTTGATTGGAAAAGGACAGCTGTGATTAGATAACGCTAGATCTTCTTTGATTTAAGCCTAAATCACGGGATTAATCCTAGCCATCTGATCTTAGATTGACCAGAGAAGCCGCCGCCAACCGATTCAAATTGACAAATGTGATAACTTAATAACCTATCCCGTCGTGCCATGTGGAAAGCACCCCGCGTCAGCCGCTACATGGCTCGATAGGATTAAGGATTTAATTAGGCTTAATTAATCTGATTTTAATGTTGAAACTTCCAAAATTCATAACTAAATATAGAAAAATCCAAAAAATATAAATAAATACTCATTTTAAAGATAATTCAGAGAAGAATAATAGAAAAGTAAAATTAATTAATTTTGAATAGTGATTTTAACTCAATTTAGTTTTATTCAAAATGTAATAAAGTTAATTACTCTCTAATTAATCCAACAATTAACCCCAAACTTTCTAGAATTAATTAGTGGATGACATCTGCCTCCCATGATTTTTTTGGAATTTATTGCTTGATTAATTAGGAAAATTACTTGGTTCATCTCTAATCACTTTCTTAATTAATTAAATGATTAATTAACATATTAAATAGTGATAAATTTATTAATTAAACTTGCTAATCATCATGAAACAGTGAATGAACATATGGAATGAGATAAAGACCTCTTTTCTAATCTTTCCTCTAAGTTTATTTCATTTGGATAAATACTTACTCAATCTGTAATTAATTAATGAATTAATCACTTCATTAAATGGTTTAATTAATCAAATTCAAAACAAAATCATTCTAAAACTTATTCATTCAATTCATGGGTAGATTCTTAGGTGTTTAATAACCTAAGAGGATTCCAAAGAAAATTATAATCAAACTACATAGGAGGGTTATAAAAGTACTTAATTTAACCATAATTATAAGCCAATTACATTAGGACCCTTTATTTTTTAGTTGCATTACTGATTTAATTTACATGTGATTGCATATCATATGTTGGCTCATAATTGCTTGGTTAATTATGTTAAAGTGGTGTAGGTAAGGGGTAATTAATTGATTTAATTCATACCTTAACCTAAATAAAATATAAAATCAACCAAATTGTTCTAAAACTAGAATAAACTAATTGACACATGGGGGAAATGGGTTAAGACCAACAAACTCTTTTCGTATTTCCTAAGTCAAATCAAATTCAAAAATAAAAATCTCCTTAAAGAATTTTGATTCATTTTAAATAATCCTATTTTATATGATTGTCCTTAGGAAGTAATTAGGGTGAATGAAGTCATGTGCTTACATCCCTTTATTTCTTTCCAAGCATGTTAAATATTATTTGTCATATGAAATCATGCATTCATTTCCTCCAAAAAATCAATTAAATAAAATGTTTTCTTTTATGTCAAATTGCATGTGTTGGCTAAAATTAAGAATATGAGTGGCTATTATCACTATTATACCAAAAATTATTTTCAAAACCTATAAATCAAAGATTATGAATGAAGTGATGTTACTTATGAATATTTATAAGCTTGCATGTGATTATAGCATGAGATGTGTATTATGAAGTGATGTTACTTATGAATATTTATAAGCTTAAAATAAACTTTGTTTTACTTTTTTCATGTGAAGTAGGGGAAAGATCTCTGGTACATTCAAAGACTCATTGTCCTTAGGAGTATTTATTAGATAATTAGGTCCATTGTAGGATGGTGACTTTTGTCTCTCGAGATAGTACATCATTTCTCAATTTTGTTTGACTCTTTAGGTCAAGTTGGGTTCAATATCTCATTTGGGTTTAGTGGGTCAATTGGGCTTAATTAAGGCTTTGGTCAAGTTCAATAGTCAATTTAGAAAAGAACTTGAGCCATTGGTTATAATCAATTTGGTTCATATTTTGATTTGACCCAATTTAGTCTTTTTGTTCAATTTGGGTCAACTTGGGTCAAGAGGACCAATTGCATTTTCTCTGGCTCAATTGAAGGTCAAGTCATGTTTACGTATTGATTTTAGATATGTATGCATCATTGGTTTCAAGGGATTTGGCTTAAGTTTTGTGTTCATATGGGTTAAGAGTGATTTAAGAAGGGCTAAAAATTTTGAACTACTTTTATGATAATTGATCAACCTCGGATGATCAAAAATCATGTTATGAAGTTTGGATTGGCCTAATTTACTTTGATTTAGATTGAATTGGATTTTGGTTCAAGTATGTCAAATTGGTCACTTTGGGTCAAGTGAACCAATTGGGTTTAGTTGGCTTGATTTTGGGTTGAGTTTATATATGGATTTGGGATTGATATATAAATTCAATTGCAATTTGTTTCGGTTCAAATGAGTTTTGATTCATTTGAAAATCTCAAGTCAAAAGGGCTAGGTTGGGTTTGACTTGGGTTGATTTTGATTTGGCTTGATAATTGTAGATTTAATTTATATTTGTGAATATGATTGAAGGTATGATTGATTTATGAGAAAATCAATCAATTTTGGTTTGAATTTGAATGGAATTTGGCTAAGTCCATGCTATTGGCTAAAGGGTTTAGATTTTGATTTTGATTTAGTTTGGTTTAATTTTGATGATTTAAATATATATTTTTGATTTATATTTGTGAATATGATTGAAGATATAAATTGATTATGAGAAAATCAATTGATTTTAATTTAGATGTGATTTTGGCTAAGCTCATGAAAGTCGATTGATATGGCTTAGGAAGGGTTTTGATTTAATTTAATTTAATTTGATTTGGTTTTGATCATTTGAATGTAGATTTGATTTATATTTAGGAAAATGATTGAAGATATAAATTGATTATGAAAAAAAATCAATTGATTTTGGATTGATTTAGATGGGATTTTGGCTAATCTTATGAAGGTCGATTCAAAGGACTTAGGTAGGATTTTTATTTAATTGTAGATTTTGGCAAAATGAATTTGGGATTGAGTTTGATAAATTGATTGAAGGGTTGAATTGATATTTGAGAAAATCAATTGATTTTGGATTATTTTAAATTTGGCTAAGGCTAAGTCCATAAGATAAAATCATGGGGCTTAGGTTGATTTTGAATTTGGATTTGATCATGGGCTTCAATAATTTGGTTTTAGAATTTGGTTATAGATTTGGTTGGATTTTAATTTAGATTGAATTAATCTTAGGAAGGTAAGCTTGGATTGAGCTTAGGCTATAGGGTAGATGAATTTTCCTAAGTCCTAAGGCATAGCCTAATCCTATGATTAACCCTTCTAAGTCTCTAGGCTTAGGTTAAGTGTTTACCTATTTACTAGAGGTGTCTTATGACTAGAGAAGTTTTAGTGCCTAGAAGACTTCTAAGTCTAATATGGGGAGATTGAGAACTCACTCCAAAAGTGAGGTCAACATTTAGGTATTACTAAATCAGGAATCAAATCTATAGCATGTTGTATATCCTTTAATGGTGGTAGCTCATTAAGTAAGTCATCGGGGATCAAATCAGTAAATTTAGATAATTAATTTTAGAATACATCAAGTATGTCGTGATTTTTAATATCAATAGAGATTCTTCGAAGGTGCAAGATAAAAAGAGAAGTAGGGCCATTGTACTCTCTAACCAACCATCTAAATATTAAGATTGTAATTTGAATTCTAAGAGATACACACATATTACCATGTGTATCAGAAGTATCCTCCTTATCACTAGATGGTGATATGAACCATAGTCTCACATTCCTCTTTGATTGAGTTTGAGTTGTAGTTTAGAATTAGTTTTGTGAGGAGGTGTAGAAAGAATTTTATGTGGGAGTGTATTTGGCCTCTTTTTGTTAGGCTTTATATGGAATAATTTGATTATTTTCTCATTATGTTTGAATACTATTGACCTCACTTTTGGAGTGAGGATTAATATTTCTTATCTTAGATTTAGGAACCTTCTAGACACTTAGATTTTCTTAGTGCTAGGACACTTATAGTGATTAAGAGGAAATTAAACTTAAGCTTAAAGACTTAGATGGCATAACCCTAAGCTTAGAATTTACTTTAGGACAAATATGTTTCACCTATCCTATGGCCTAAACCAAAAAAAAAAAAAACTCATTCATATTCACTTATCCAAACTTAAGCTCATGTAGATAGAGCAAAACATATTCAATCTTAATTGAATTTAGTTTTCTAATCCAACCTCCAAGCTAAATTAACTTGGACCTTAACCCGAGTTAACTCCACCATGATCCAATGACTCAATTCAAACTCATTCAAACAAATTAAGTCCAATTTGATTTTCTCAATCACTTCAATTATCCATCAAATCATTTCAATCCACTCGAATGCTTGTAATCAAGCCAATTAAACTAAAGGAAGGTGACCAACCCAAGCTAACCCATTTGACCTAAAGGATTCAAATGAGCCAAAACCTAATTAAGCACAAATGAATTACAATCAAAGAAACAAATCAACTTCAAATTTATCATTGAACACATCCCATCCATAACCCCAATTGGTCCAAGATAGCTAAACCAAGTCACTTGACCCAAAGTGGCCTAAAAGGGGTAATTGAACCAAACTCTAATTAAACTCACATTGGATCAAATCAAGTCACCCAATCACTCTATTGATGATTGTAGGCCATTATTGAACACTCCACTATAATCAGTTGAACCTAATCAAGCCAATTGGATCATTTGACCCAAGTTGACCCAATTTGGCCTAAAGGATCAAATTGAACCAAATCACTTCTTGGAATAAATTGGTTGAAACCAATGCTTCCAACCAATTACTAATTCATTATTAAACATAATCCGACCTTCAATTGGATTCAATTAGGTCAACCTAACCCAATTGAAAATAAAGTGTTAAATTGAACCAATTCACTATATAATCTAAATTAATTCAAATCAACTATTCCAATCAATCACGATTGACCTCCATGCAAGTGCCATAAGTCAAGTCGAGCTCACAAGGTGAATTCGATGAGTTTCAATGCATAAATCGGAGCTAAAATGCACTCGACAGCATAAAAAAATTAGTCAAAATGATCTCTGATCAATGAATGGACTCTGCCATCGCATTCAGAATATTGAAATTGATCAGAATAGGCATCTTGCATAATTCGATGGTCGACCAATCAAGAAGGAGGATCACGGATGCGCTGACATGCATATCGAAGTAGGGAAGCCATGACATTGCTCAAATGACCTCTGTTCATGAAATTGATCATCTGTTAGTGTCAAAATGTCAAATCTTATCAAATGAGACTGTTCGTGCTCAATTTGGATGAGTATGTGTGAATATCGAGCAATTGGATACAATAGCAAGCAAATCAGAGTAGAAATCTACTCGATGACACCAAAAATTAGTCGAAATGACCTCCGATCAACGAATGGACTCCGCCATTGCATTCAGAATATCAAAATTACTGTGATGTTACCCAAACGATCTCTATTCATGAAATTGATCATCTGTTAGTATCGAAATATCAAAACCTATCAAATGAGATTATTCGTGATCAATTCGGATGAGTATGCGTGAATATCGAGCGAGCAGAAGTAACAATGCACAAATTTGAACTGAAATTGACCCTAATTTGATGTCGACTTACTTGAACCACCGATCATGAAATGGACGTGTAGAATATCGAGTAACCTAAAATTGATATATATTGTCTATGTGACGATGTCGGTGCGAAAATCCAAATTAGGACAAATAAAATAATAAAGAAATCTATAAATACCCTCCTAAAACCCTAAACTTTTTTATTTTCCTCCTCCCACTGATCTCACTCTTCTCTCTCTCTCAGATGATCTCTCTCCTCTCTCTCTCTCTCTCCTCTCCTCTCCTCTCTCTCTCTCTCTCTCTCTCTCTCTCTCCTCTCCTCCTCTCTCTCTCTCTCTATTTTCATTTCACAAGGTCAATAAAGTTTTCCATGGAAACGACTGACAGATCAGAAGAAACACTAAATACTATAGCTAAAATCACTGGACACTATAAGACACTATTACGTCAGACCTTATGGCAGACGCTATTTGAGCTCATACAGACTCATGCGGCTGATGTTCTTAGTACATGTTTCGCTCAATCGCATTACAGGCACGCGGTGGCAAGGGCCTTGCATCACCATGGGTGTATGCTGCCAAGCCTCCTTGGAGGCGCTCAGCGCCTTATTGTCTCTGCCAAGATTTAACAGACAGATGCTCATGGACGCGCAAGCTCTGGTGTGGTGCAGTGCGCAGAGATGCAGAGCGCCTGTGAGGGCCTCCGCCCCCATGCATGCCCCACGACTCATGAGCTCCAGGCCCCCCCACACCGTGCTCGCTCGAAGTCTATTTTGATCATAAGTACCCGTACATGCCTTTCTTGGTGTGGCGAGAAAATCTGTGTTTGCTTGTTGACTATAAGTACCCGTACACACCTTTCTTGGCAAGGCGGAGAAATTTATTCTTGCTTGCTTGTGTATAAGTACCCGTACACGCCTTTCTTTGTGTGGCAGGAAAATCTATTTCAGCAGGTACCTTAGAGACCCATAAATGCCATTCTTGGCATGGTGGGAAGACGCATTCAGGCCGTGATTTATACCACCCATACGTGCCTTTCTTGGCATGGTGGGCCGGCCCAGTATACCCGAAGTACTCCCAAATATGAGGATGATGTCGGGATGTTGCCAAAATATTGTCAAACTTCACATTGACATAAGGACCTGCATAACTTTATAGTAAACTATGTTATGATATAAAATTATTATTTGAACTAATTTGCAGGTGTATAAGTACCTGTACACGCATTTCTTAGCGTGGCGGGGAAATATATTTCAGCAGGTACCTTAGAGCCCCATACTTGCCTTTCTTGGCATGGTGTGATCACTCATACATGCCTTTCTTGGCGTGGTGGGTAGGCCCAATATCCTCGAAGTAGCCCTCTATACTGGGATGACGTCGGGATGATGTCAAAATGCTGCCAAATTTTTACACTGACATGATTAATAAACTGCTTAATGAAAATTCAATAATAAAGCTAAAATTAATATTTTAACTTGACATTACAAATATATGCATTTTGTACGTCTTTCTTTGAGAGAAATATGTGTCTCATATGTGAGACCCATACATGTCTTTCTTGATATGGTGGGATGATACATTCACCATGGTGTTTACACCATACATGTCTTCCTTGGCATTCAGCCCTCGCCATATGTGGGGACGACGCTAGGATGCTGCCGAAATACTATCAAAATTTTATCTAAAAAGTTTTTACTTGCAATGAATTTCAGTTAAAATAAGTAATATTATAGAAATCTCTTAAGTTTAAATTAATGTCAAATACAAATACACCCGACACTACCAATGCTTAATTTCAAGTATCCGAGGATGCCGTATGGGTTGCTTCGGGGGTCTTTTGGGACCGTTTAGATTAACAAAATCTAAAAATCAAATGATATTATTATAATATCTTCAATCTAACAAAACATCTGAGAAGCTAATTCTATCATATGACATCAGATCTAATCTTTTATTATTAAATTAATAGTCAGTGATCAAATAAAATAATAAATCACCTCGATGATGTGTGTATTAACTGATAATTTTAATCAGAGGGGATACTTCTATCAAAATATGATTATAATTTCAAAACAAATTGACTTAGATTGAATATCAATCTAAATGCATAATTTAAAATATTATTGAGCTATAAATGTCTAAGTGAAATTCAATATTAAAACTTAAAGCCAAGAATTCAACTCACCTTCTACAATAGTTTATTAAAGGTGACAAGTTAAGAAAACTCTAGCCCACAAAGGAGTTAAAGTTAAATCAAGTACACAACTATGTTTACTCTCAAACAATCTCATGCATGCCAGTGATGCACGTGTCCTCGACGTGGTTTGGACATCAGGCTCCACACATGATGTAGTTATGACCAAAGTCCTCTGACTGGGTGGTTGTCGCTAAATGACACTATTATATGGTCATGATCAGAATTGTATGCTCCCCAATGGCTGCCTTTGAGTTGTGAACCATAGGGTATACTTGATAGGAAAAAAATCCTCAGCTAGGTAGACTTAAGCTTGTCTCCTGACAAACACCACTCTAAGTCTACAAGGATTTCTGACACATATAACCCATGTGTTATTGATATGATCCTTCTGACCTCCTCGACTAAGTAGACTAGTGACCGCGGATGATGAAACCATGGGATCGGGAGCATCATTCTCCCAATCATCCGCTTTAAGCTAAATATAATGAATTTCATAAATCTTCAAATCCACATTCATTATACACTACACTTTAACTAATGACTAAAGCCTTAATCGAAAGTTCTCTCTCAAAGACCGAGGGGTAATTAACTGTGCGCCAATTAAAAACTTGAAACCAGATCTAAAGTCCTCACCAAATGAGGATGAAATATTTGGGTAGTGTCTTATTTACTATTCCATCTGCCTTTTAAAAATTACACCGACACTTAAATTATACTCTCTTCATTGAGAGGTCGAATTTTGGAGCCCATAGATTTCTAACGCTCAGGATAGGTTTCTCTTTCCATCTTTAATAAATAAAAGCTATGATAAGAAAGTAAGTAAAATGAAAACTTAAAGTTATATATAAGTTAAATTGATCGAAACCCAAAATTATTTTTATAATGAGCATAATTTTGAAATTTTGAAAACCTTTTCTTATTCATAACTTTTTTTTATATCTTATCATGTTTATTCTGTTATATCTCTACATCCTGAAAGTGTGGGATGATATGTCAATTATTGATTACTAATCCCCATCTTTTATTTTGCAGATGGATATTCAAAACACACCCTTCACTGTGTAGCTGGGCCACAGAGCCAACATCGATCCACGTCGTCACCAACACCGGGATGCCGGAGCTACTTTATAATTTGCAAAAGTAGCATTTCCATGATCGCTGCTCAAACTATTTCAAAGGCTCCTCAGACGAGGCAATCATGCATAACTTGCATATCTTCCCGTGCAGCATGCCAAATCCACTAAAACTCCGTCACGCCCTGAGGTCCCTCAAAAGAGATCCTTCAGATTTGAAAGGTTGAGACACATTGAAGCTCCAAACCATGAAAGAGATGATGACTAGACAAAAATTTCAAGAAATCCCAACGCTTTCACCGACCTTGCCCTTGGTCAAGGCTAACGGATGCTAAAGCTTCTTCATCCTGAGGAAAGCTAACCTGTAAGATACAATGGAGAAGAAGGAATGCCGAAGTTATGAGTCAACAGCCTCTCACGGCCTCTCTATTACACAACCAGTGGAAACTAGTGTTCCCACCCACAATAATTTTGAAAATCTCGGGTGAAAAGGAAAGCTCTATTGGTGATATTAAGCAATCATTCTAGGATCAACTGCCAAGCTCCAACCTCATAAAGGATACATCGAGACTCTATCCTCAGGGTGTGAAAGTTGTAAAGAACAAGGCCTTATGAAGAAGAGATATCAAAGGCCAATTATTAGAGAAGCCAACAATGCTCCACTGCAAAAGCTACCATCAAAGGTAGTAAGAACTTAGAAGCATTATAAATAAGTCTTGCATAGTGAACATCGGGGCATGACACCCAACCACGCGCTCTGAATCAAAAGGTCACATAAGGAAAATAAGTCCGAGGTCAAGCCTCAAGAAGAAGCTAAAAGGCAAAAAGGCATGACATGGGTTTGCATATCAAGATCACAATGATCAACAGAATGGGTTCCTAAAAAGAATGTCATAATTAATGAGGCTCGTAGTGGTTGACATCCTAGAGAATCCTCCATGGAATCCCATCACCAACCTAAGCAATATTCTCTTGATTTGATCGGCCTCAAGGGAGACGTCATCCCACACTGAAGCTTGAAATCAGATGGAGACATCGATCAGAGATAAGGCTACAAGAAGAAGAAGAGGAAGAAGAAGAAGAAGACACCATGGCGGTAGAGGTGGTGTATATGGTACAACACATTAGAGAATCTCGGTGTAATGATAGTATGATCTGTGCATCCTGAGGCACTCCCATCCACACATCAAAGAACCGACTAGGTCAAATGGAAGCTCCTCAAGTGATGAGCAAGAAGAGGAACCAGAAGAAGAAGATAACACATTATTCACCGACACTGCTACACTTGATCAGGTGCAAAGGCAAATGCAATGGTAGATGAAAGCGAAGGATAAAGAGATCTCTCAATTGAATTCAAAGATGAATGAAATGATGATGTAGATGAATCTCATGATGCAAATGATGCAGAGGAATGTTGTCATAGTGCCGACACTAGTCTTTCCTGTCAATCATCAAACAACCAACACTGCGCCCATCAATCTACTAGTTGAGCAAGCACCGCAAACCTCCAGAGCAAAAAGGGCTCATAATGATAGAAATAAAGTCAATCAATTGAGCTTAACATTCTCCACAAATGAGCACATGAAGCCATATCATGCATACTGAAAACATTATAAATTAAAAGATTAAATGTTATAAATAAAAGTGGAGAAATTGGTGAATGAGGTCCATATCTTAATATGACCAAACAAAGAAAGGGAAGTTCTTAGAATCAAGGGGGAGTGAATCTCACACTACTTCATATAATTCAAATAGAGGAAGGAGGGCAACTTACAATGTAGATAAGGGGAAATAACCTATCTATTTTGAAGAGAAAGTTAAACAACCCTTCAATTCTCAACCGAGGTTAGTTCTTGGAGGCAATGACAAATCTAGAACTTTCCCGGGTAGTGGTGATTGCCCAAGGCAATCATTAGGAGATGATGATCGAATGCATATATCTATTAAGGAGAAGATGAACAAGGAATATTCATTCAAAAGAGAAAGTGCGGCCAAACTATTTTGGCAAGCACTCAAGGCAGGTTTGGAGTTGCCAGAATGTAAAAGACCTGACGAGTCAGGACAAATTGACAACCCAAATTACTGTCAATATCATCGAGTAGTTAGCCACCCTATAAAAGATTGCTCTGTATTCAAGGACTGGCTAGAAAGAAAGATTGCTCTATTTTTATTCATCCAAAAAAAGAATCTGCAAGGGTGGTTACATCCACTTATGTGCCCTCGCAGAAAGATAAAGTAAAAGAAAAGACAGTTGAGGATGACAAATGGAAGACTGCAGTCTCAAAGAAAACTATGAAGAAGCTGGAGCAATTAGAAGGCGTTATGGGTGTTAAATGGAAATCTCTGCTTGAACTGGTGCTGGAATCGAAGGTAGAATCTACATCAAAAGGTTCTACTCTTCAGAAGCTGTCTAGGGTGTTTGATGTTCCTTGCCCTGAGAAACAACCTATTCAGAGTTTACCAAAAACTCCCAAAAGGCCAGCCAAATAAAAGAAGATAAAGAAGAAATCTACTACCCAAAAGATTATTAATAATCTTGAAGAATATCAAGAACCAGATGACAACGCTTTCATTTGTCGGACTCCAAATCATTGAAAAAATATGGAGATGATGATAAAGAATCTCTTTAGAAGTCTTTCAACTCAAATCCTTGGATATTTCAAGAATAATCAAGAAGAAGAATCAGATGTGGTCAAAGGGCAAAATCGGAAAGTGACTAAAAGGCTCATTTGATCCTCAAGCAAAATAAAGTGGTTCAAGAGGAGACTTCTTTAGAAGAATGAGCATAAAGCAAGAAGTAGCAAGGTGCCATCATAAAGGAATGCCAAATAAAGGCAATGATAAGAACATAAAAGTTAATGAAAATATCATTCCCAAAGATCCAAAGAAGAAGTCTAACATGGATAAATGAATCGATTACAACATATTGTAACACTTGAGGAAGATCCCTACACAATTGAGTGTGTATGAGGCCCTCCTGATGTCACAGAATCTCCGTGAAACCTTAATTTAGTCTCTTAAGAATCCAGAGAAATATGAAGTGTACTTTGCCAAACAGTGTATAACTAAAGTATTACAATCTCAAGACCTTTCGATGATAACCTTCTCTGAGGAAGATCTTATGCTCAGGACATCAGAACACAATTGCTCGCTATATGTCTTCGCGGAGAGCAATGGTGTCATAATCAATCGAATTCTAGATGATCTAGGTTCATCCGTTTATCTCATGAGTCTGAAAACATTGAGAGGATTGTCCCTTGATGTTCAACATCTAGGATGAGACAAATTGATGATCCATGGGTTCAATGAAAAAGGGCAAAATATGCTCGGATCTTTTACCTTGCCGCTAAGATTCAGAGAACTTCACATAGAAGTCAAATTCCATGTCATTGATGCTGACACCTCATTCAAGGCCTTGTTGGGCCCCATGGTTACATGAGTACGAAATGGTCCCGTCTACTTTGCATCAATGCATGAAATACATAAGAGGCAAGGAAGAATATAGAATTTATGGCAACCTTTAGCCATTTGCAGTCCATGAAGCTAAATTCTACGAAGATGCAAAATACTACCTGTTGAAGGAGCCCAAGCCTTAATAATTCAAAGCTTCTACCTCAAAGGCTATAAAACAACATAAATAAGTGAAGAAGGAAAAAAGAAGAAAGAAGGTGACACCGACTCTTCCTAAAGCAACTAGCACATCACATAAGTTGAAAAGGCTAGTCCCTCATCTAGGTAGTGACATAGAAGAAGAAGATGATGATCCTTCTGTCGGACCCAAGGGAGTAAACAAGTCTCTAGTGAAAGGAAAGAAAATTATGGAATACTCAGATTCCGTGTATGATTATGAACCTACTTATGAAATTGAAGTTTAGTGTATCTCTTCAAGAAGGATGGTAGACCTGTTGATATCAGAAGAATCATTAGTCATCGTGCCGGTTCCTTTTCAACACTTCAAAGAAATCACTCAATGTGAAATCCACATTGTTGAAGAGTTAAAGACTTTCTATATGCCTCATTTTCCTGGAAGTAATGAACGTGGAATTTCATTTTACAAGTCTGAGGAGTGCTATCATAGGATTCTGATTGGCTCATACAATCTGATGAATCTATTGATATGGTTCTCACAAGAATGCCAAAATATTATCCTCCAAGGATTCGCAAGATGATGCACAAATTGGGAGTTGATATTGGAACAGTCAAATGGCGAGCCCACTTCTTTGATACTCTCTAGGGTCTAAAAAGTCCACAAACCTTGCAAAAGTGTGATAATCATACATCTAAAGGTCTTGGATACATCCGACGTAAACACCATCAAAGAAAAACCTATTATGCGGTAATAAAAGAAGAGATTGACATTGAAATTGAAAATGAAGATGATCTTCATGAGGTTTATCTGACCAACATTGAGGAGGTAGAAGCCAAGCCAACACCTGAAGAGCTTGTGGACAAGCAACTATCATGGATGAGTTGAAGGAAATATGTTGGGCAGGTGTCAACCATTTGCTAAATTGATGAAGAAGAATGCACTATTTAAATAGGAAAATGAGTGTCAAGAAGCATTCGATGACATTATTAAATCCACCAATCTTGGTGGTGCCAATCCCAAGAAAGCCTCTCATTTTGTATACAGCTACATTAGAAGAATCCTCGAGCATTTCTTGCAGACAAATGAAGAAGGCAAAAATTTGTCCTATGAAAAGATTGATAAGAGCGAGGCAAAGTACTCTCAATAACTATCTTTGCACCGCCGCCGAAGCTTCGACATTACATGTTGTCACATAAGATAACACTCATCTCAAAGATCGATCCAAATTCTTGATGACAAGACCAAATGTTGTTGACACGATGGGCAGCACTCCTATTACAGTTTGATATTACATATGTATCCCAGAAAGCTATTAAGGGGCAAATACTAGAAGATTTTCTCATTGTGCATCCTATCCCAGCAGATTCAACAGTCAATGATGATTTATCCAATGAACAGATCCTACTAATTCGTGAAAGGGAGGAGTTATAGATCTGGTAAATGTATTTCGATGGTGTATCATCTATTAAGTCTACTCAGCCCCCAAATCTACCAAAGGCAAGAGCTGGTCTTGGCCTCATCTTCGTAACACTGGAAGGTGGCATAATGAGACATTGATACAGGCTGACTAAGCCAAGAACCAATAATGAAGCTAAATACGAGGCATTCGTGGCAGGTCTCAAAGAAGCTATTGTTGGCAGCATTCAAAATTTAAGAATCTTTCAAGACTCTCAATTAGTAATCAACCAAGTATTGAGTCTCTATAAGATTAACAAGTTTGAATTGACGTACTATCATAAGCGAGTGCTTGAGCTCATGAAGCAAATTCCCAACATTAAACTAGCTCGAGTTTCTTGATCGAAGAATAGTAAAGCAGATTGCCTGGCCAAGCAGGCAAAAGAGATGGTGAACACAAGCGATGATGATGTGTTGATTGAAGTGTCCATTCGTCAAGTTCTGCAACCAACTAATCCATATTCCCCACAGGTAGAGGGGACATCAAACTCAAGCTAGTAGGAAGCAATTCAAATTGCTCCTCACTCTCTTAAAGAATGACAAGTACAAGAGACAAGAAAACTCAAAAGTACTGCAAACAAATCATACGAAGCTTTTATAGTGGAATATCCAGATGATTGGAGATAACCCTTCATCGATTATTTCAAGGAAAGTAAATTGCTAAGCAATAAATCACTAGCCACACAAATTACAAAACAAATCCTATGATATGATTATGTCAATGACACATTGTACCATAGATCCTTTGAGCAAATGTGGCTGCGATGCTTAGGGATGGATGATGCCAATAGAGTAATGTCTGTAATTCATGAAGGACTCTATGACACACACCAGTAAGGTCCTAAAATGGCAACAAAAATTAAGATGATAAGATATTATTGGCCTTTAATGGTGAAAGATTGCATAAATCATGCCAGGAAATTTCATGAATGCCAAGTCCACGGGGATGTCATTCATCAACCTTTGAATCCTCTACACCCAACAATAATGTCTTGGCCATTCATTAGTTGGGGTACAGATATAATTGGACCAGTTGATCCTCCATCATCAGCGGGACATCAATTCATTCTAACAGCTACTGACTACTTCTCCAAGTGGGCCGAGGCTGCTCCATTTGAGGAAATCACTACTGATCGGGTCATTGACTTCTTCACCAATAATGTTGTCTATAGATTTGGGGTGCCATGATGAATCATTTCAGACAACAGTCCAGCTTTCAAGAGTGCGAAGATATGTAGATTCACTGATCGACACAAAATTGATTGGCGATATTCAACAATCTACAATCCAAGGGCCAATAGTTTAGTAGAGGCTTTCAATAAGACATTGGTAAAGCTGCTCAAAAAGATTCTCATGAAGAATAAAAGAGAGTGGCACACTAAAATGATGGAAGTACTCTGGGCATACAAAACAACTTATAAAATGCCAACCAAAGCCACTCCTTATGCTCTAATGTTTGGAGTTGAGGCTATTCTACCACTAGAAGTTGAGCTGACATCACTTCGAGTAGCTATCCAATTCAATCTTACCCAAGATGAGAGCGCTCGCCTGCAAATGGAAGAGTTGGATGTGCTTGATGGAGTTAGACTCTAAGCTCAACAAAGTTTAGAAATTTACCGAGCGAGGATATCCAAAACATTCAATAGTTAAGCACATCCTCAAACATTCTAGAAAAGTGAATTGGTTCTGGTACCGAGAAGGCCAATCATCCCTTATCACAAGATCGGTGGTAAATTTGAAGCTAACTGGGAAGGTCCTTATGTCAAAGAGAAGGTGTACAAAGGAGGAGCTTGCCAACTTATTAACAAGAATGGCCAATGACCGATGCCACCAATTAATGGTCGATATCTCAAGAAATACCACAACTGACTATATATAAGTATATAAATACTTAAATGAATCTTGCACTAGTAAGGCTTTCAAATACATATGTAATATCACTTGAAGATTCTCTCATAAAATGAGAACATATTTTCAAGTTACTATGAAAGCCTTCCCCTGTTAGACAGGGGGTATTTTTATATATTTAGCTAAGTTGACATCATGCTTCAAGCTGAAATCCTTTGATAAATATATGTATGATAATTAGAATGAGCTCCATTTATTTATATTTAAGAAGTTCAAACTTTGTAATGCATTTCTAAACTAGTCTGCAATCCCCCTATTAAACAGAAGGCATTTTTTTAGTTTTTATAGATCAAAGCTGTTCAATCATTCCTTGTGAAACAGAAGATCTTCTCACACATGCATTCAGGTTGACATCAAGCTTTATGTCATGATCCCTGAATATATCTATAACTATTATTTTTAAAGTTGCAGGTCTCACAAGAACAAAAAGAATGTACTTCAATGCATGAAAGATAATCCTAAATATCAAAAGTTTCCCTCTAAGATTCATCAAATATCGAAGATCAAGTCAGAAGAACTCCTAATTTTGGAAGCTTCAATCAACTAAGTTGGAAAAATATCAACCCTACATCTTCAAGTCTAGACACGGATGGGTTCTAAAGGTCGAATTGATAAGCCCCAGTGTGGTCGAGTTGTCACGCTCTACTCACCATAAGCCACAAGAAAAGGCCGTAGTGAAAGAGCCCCCACTCATCAATCCAATGATGATAGTTGTTCAATCTTAAACTAGATCCAGCTTAGTGACTATAAGCAACCAAAATCCAAGAGATCTTTTTGCTCGATCGATGGACCAAGATAATCTGAGGAAACTCTCAATTTAGAGCTGCCTCAAATCAATCTATATATTGCCTACAAGGTGATATTCCAATCTCTTTTCAAATGATCTGATCAAGCACAAAGCACAGATCAAAGCTAATTTTCTCATCAAGTCTGCAAAAGTAAAAAGTACAGGACCAAGGAAGTGATTCCATAGTTCACACAAAGATAATGGCCAAATTAAAGGAATTTCATGATTATTTAGTCTGTTAAAGCACACAGTGCTAGACTCATAACTCAAACATTGACCTAACATGAGCCGGAAGGTTAGGTCAACTATATGCACCCTTCAACGAGTCCATCAAAGTAGCAAGCACAGAACCTAGGGCGTACATAAACTTCCTGACAAGTCAATATATACAAATAAGGTCAATCCTTCATCAAGTCCGTCAAGCTTAAAGCTAGGGCAAAAGGAATTTCAAATCTCAAAGCAAACAAACTAATTTCTCCATCAAACCAGATCAAGCATGAAGCTAGGGTCAGAGAAAATTCAAGTTTACAACAACACAAGAGAAAGAGGTCTTCAGCAAGCCCATTGAAATAGATAGTAGATGGAGAAGAGCTCTTATCCAGCAGACAAATCGATCCTGACAAATCGATCAACACTATCATCTAGCATGTCCAAAATAAAGCATAATACTATTAACAAATCTTGTTAAAGCTCCATAAGCTACCAAAATCGAAGCTAAAGTGATCCAAGATCTGTAACCAACCCAAAGGGTCAACCAGTTTTCAACAAACATGACTCACTCTATGCATGAATCATATTTGTTGGGGGGCATTTGTTGACCTCCATGTATGCACCATAAGTCAAGTCAAGCTCACAAGGTGATTTCAACGAGCTTCAGCACATAAATCAAAGCTGAAATGCAATCGACAACATCAACAAACGGACTCTGTCATCGCATTTAGAACATCAATATTGATCAGAATAAGCATCTTACATAATTCAACGATCGACCATTCAAGAAGGAGGGTCGTTGATGCGCTAACCTGCATATCGAAGTCAGGAAGCTACGATATTACCAAAATGATCTATGTTCATGAAATTGATCATTCGTTAGTGTCGAAACATCAAATCCTATCAAATGAGATTGTTCGTGCTCAATTCAGACAAGTATGTATGAATATCGAGATATTAGATACAATAGCATGCAAATTAAAGCAAAAATCCACTCGATGGCATCAAAAATTAGTTGAAATGACCTCCGATCAATGAACAAACTCTGCCATCATGTTCAGAACATCGAAATTGATCAGAATAGGCATCTTTTATAATTTGACGGTCGACTGATCAAGAAGGAGGGTCGTCGATGTGCTGACATGTATATCGAGGTCAGGAAGCTGTGATGTTGCCCAAATTATCTCTGTTTGTGAAATTGATCACTCCGTTAGCATCAAAGCATCAAAATCTATCAAATGAGACTATTCGTGCTTAATTCGGACGAGTATGCGTGAATATCGAGCGAGCGGAAGCAATGATACGCAAATTTGAACTGAAATTGACCCCGATTTGACGCCGACTTGAACCAAACAGCCTCCGATCAGGAAACGGACTATGCCATTGTGTCCGGAAAATTAGAGTAACCTAAAATTCACATACATATTGTCTATGTGATGATGTTAGCGTGAAAATCTAAATTAGGATAAATAAAATAATAAAAAAATACAAATCCTATAAATACCCCTCGTAAAACCCTAAACCCTAATTTTTCCTATTCTCCTTCCTTCTCCAACAGCTGACAGCCCTCTCACAATCTCTCCATCTCTCCCATATGATCCTAATCTTCCCTCTCTCTCTCTCTCTCTCCTTCTCTCCCTCTCTTGCTCTCTCTCTCTCTCTCTCTCTCTCTTTTCTCTCCTCTCCTCTGTCATCAGTATAGAGTCGACAGAGTTTTTTAGTGACTACCAACACAGAGCAGTGGTGGCAAAATCACTGCTCGATCAGAATGGCGACACTATTCACATTGCACCTCAGTGCGCCACGACTGATGGCGCATCCGGCAGACAAAGATGCGATGACCCCATGCGTGCGCACCATGAGAGCCTTCATGTGCCCCACGGGCTCTCCATGAACCCGGAGCCGACTCCCGTGTGACTGCTGCGTGTACACCTCCCCTGTCAGTGCCAATGCCCACGAGCACCCGTGAGCTCCCCCACGTGCCCATGAGCTTAAGTTAATTACCTTAATTAAGGCCAAATTACTTGGCTAATTAATTCTAAATTTGGTGGGATGATTTCGTGGGATGTCCTCTACCTCCCATAATTTTTTGGAATTATTTTCCATGTAATTTAAAGAATTTAGAATTTCAATCCTAAGTACCCTCTTTAATCAATTAAATAATTATTAAAATTGATTAATAATAAAAATTAAATAATTAATGATAATTAATCATTATGGACAGTGGGACTAGTGAGGAGAAATAATTAGGCCCCCTTTCCTAATTATTTTTCTAAATGTATATCCTTAAGAGGGTTAATTAACATATGTAATAATTAGGGAATAACTAGAAATATTAATGATAAAATAAAAACCGAACAAAATTAATAATTAGTTAATATTATTCAAACACAATCCATTAATTTTCCTTTATATGTTTAATAACATAAAGTCATTAAAGAAATTATTATTTACCCATTAGTCTGGGAAAATCATAAGAGTATTTAATTTAGATTTTTTTTCCTTTTTTAATCCAATTAACTCTTAAGCATGAGCCTAATTGCATTAAGTTCCTTTAGGTGCATTGCAAATTTTACTTTCCTAAAAGCATATCATTGAAGGCTCATGATCAAGTAGTTAATTAAATTAAAAAAGTTTAGGAAAGGGTAATTAAATTGATGTACTTAATGGTTTGAACCTAATCACTCAAAATCCATTTAATTTCTTTTTTAAATATATCAAATCAACAACATGGGATGGGGCATCTACTAAATATCATCTCTCGTCTTTAGGTTTTAACAACTCAAATATTAAAATCAAATCATATAAGAACTTTGGTTTGTCTTAAGAAATATTTATTTAGCTTGATTGTCCTTATGACTTAATATAATTGAGTATGTTATGTGGTAATATTTAATTACTTCTTTTCAATTATTATAAATGTGCATGCCATTTGTTTCACATATTCATATTTTTATAAAAAAAAGAAAAAAAGAGAACTAAAAGAATATGGTTATATTTAAGTTGCATGTGTTGGATAAATATTATCATATGGTGTGGCAATTATCACTAATAAATCCTAAATTATTTTCAAAATTATAAGCCATTAATGTATAATAATGTGAAATTTAAGTTAATGTTGGTTATAAATATTTAATAAAATTTATATTTAATTATAAGTTAAAGATGGTAAAATATTGTTTTGTTTTTAGGGTTCATGTGCATGTTTACATATGTTTGAGTTAGCAAGTATATAGTATGGACAACCTAGGAACTCAAAGCTTTAAGTTGCCTCAAGGAGGTCTTAGATAATCTCACTTCCCTAATTTAAGAATGGCAGGTACTTGCTTAAATATCTAATATATGTCTGCATATGCTTAATTATGAAATAAAATCTTTATTTTCTACCAAATTCATGCATTAATGAGCATCAAGTGTTCATCATATATATATATATATATATATATATATTGCATGTATAAATATGTATATTGAATCAAATATCATGTTCAATAAAAAAAAGTATAAATAAGTGTGTATGCTATTGATGATGGAAAGAAGTAGTGGAATGCTATTCATGGAATAGTATCTCAATTTTATTAATTTTAAGATGCCTTTCATATTTGAATAGGACTCCTTAAGACTAACCCTAACTTAGGTTTAATAAAATTTTTATGAATGATTCACTAAAGAAACCAAATTCATGATAATACACCTTTAGAAAATAACTTAGGGTAGGGATGAAAAGGGTCTAACCTCTTTCTTCTCTTGATAATAATTAAATGTTAAGTAAGCATCAGATGAAATAATAAAGTGTAGATTAACAATCAAAGATTTTAAGTGAAGCCTCCCCTAATATTTAACTTAAATAATTCTAAACCTTAGATAATCATACTCTTAAAGCTTAATCAAGACACACCACACTAAACCTTAGCACACACATTAGAATGCTACGTCACCAATTTTAGTGTGGGTTAGACCGGTGTATGTTATGGTGTTGTGTTTTACTTTATGATGTAATGTTTTACTGGATGATAGGATTGTTTGTGCGTAGAATGGATGTTAGGTCGATAATAGCCTAATGATATTTTATGCATGGGATTGTGCTAACGGGGCCACTATAATAATGAGTAAATATAAATGTCATTGCTTGCAGGTGCTTCTTATATGCCTAAGCATAATCCAATTAAGACAGGTAGGCTTGGCTACCCAAGTGCAGGGTGCTAAGTCCGAATATGTGAAATATAATTGCTTGGCTTGTATGTTCGCTTAGTTAACATTTGTTTGGCAGCTGTAGTTAGATTTTATTTTCCATAAATATGTAATTTTTGCAATAAGATTAAGACTAGTGTTATGGGGTTTAGGATGAGCAGTGGCTAGAAGACAAAGACCTAGAGGTCATGTGATGCTTGGAGCAAAATGGATCCAAAGAAAAGAAAGAAGAACAAAAGAGACCCCAATAACACTTATTTTATTTGTAATATTCAATTGTAATACCATGTTGTATAAGGGTAGAGCTTGGCTTCCTAACTTTTCTCTTTTTTAGGGTGTACGGCAGTACCCGTCCGCATCAGCCTCTTATTCTTTTACAAAATTCATATGTTTGATTGTTGTGTTTAGTTTGTGCATTAGAAATGACATGTTTTTCATATGTTTCTTAAAATGTGATGATTTGATGTGTGGCCTAGATCGGTTGCTTTTAGAATAAAATTAAATTTTCTATCCTATAAAGATTCATAACTAAATTTTAATACAACTCATAACCTCATCTTAAAGCATAGGCCTATAATCAAGATAAATAAAATATTTAGAAACTCTTTAGCTGAATATTGTATGTTCTCACACCATGCATATCATATTGTGCCACTCTTGAATAGGGATGGTCGCCATTCTTGCATGATAGGGGATATGCTTGACCTTTGAGGGCGATCCCTTATAGTGGAGAACACCTCCTCTAATTGATTTATCCCATGAATAAACTTCATCTCATATATAGGCATAATTGTCCCGAGCCTTTGTCCAAAAATAAATATGTCAAATGATCTTAAAAACTTATAAATATTCAACATTAGTCTAAATCATATTTGCATACCAAACATCATCTAGTCTCTTATGAAGTGAGTTTAGGATTCCAGCTTCCTTCCTAATTAAATAACGGCCTAACTATCTTACATCTACATAAGACCAGACTATATGATTTTAAAATATTGGAGGTGTTAGCTAGCAGCCACTCCAAGCGGTTATAAGTCCAAAAGAGTCAGGATGTGTCTATTTTCTCTTATGAAGGTAAACCATTATATCCCATTTTCCCGATTAGACTTCACTCTATGCTTCTAGTAGGTGCAAAAGCATTTTGGATTTAGATTTTGAGACTACTTATTTTCTTCAGCATACGAGTATAAGTCCTCACCTCTTAGACATTTTCACAATCTTATATTATTAGACTATAAGCCTTAGCATTCTAATAATATTCCAACTTAAATAAAAGTAAATTCTCTCTTTCAAAAATATAATGCCTTACTATAAAGTAGATTGAAGCACTCAATAGGCTTTCTAATATCATGGGTACTTCTTACTTATTATCCTTTGGAATGTGTGAAGAAGTATTCCTATTCAAACAATTTCATTTGATTCATAATAATAATCAATTCTTTGATAGTCTAGCCTCAAAATCTTTGGAGATGCTTATTGACTACTTTAATCAAGAGTATTCTTAAGAAATTCTCATTTTCTAAGATGTAATTAACTATAGAAGCTTGCTTCCATAGGGATTTAAAGAACCTGGCTTAAAATAAACCCTACTTTACTTTATCGATGTAAAGTAGGGGAAAGATCTCTGGTATATACGAAGACCCATCTACCTTAGGAGTACTTATTTGCTAATTGAGTCCATCATAGAATGGTGTTTCTATCTTTCGAGATAGTACATCATGCCTTAATGTCACACTCGATCACTTTAATAAATACCCCTTAAGATTTCATAGTGTCTTTACAACTCCAAATTAAAACACCATAAATACATAAGTCTTTTCATGTCTATAATGGATTATGTCATAAAGCTATGACATTTCTTAATAAGATATGAGTTATTTTTATTAGAAGAATATCATATCAAATATAATTATTTTATCTACCTATTTTAATCAAAATAAGGCATATGTTAGTGATAGGTAGGGATGTGTGATTTACCCAATTAACTTTGAATGATTCTAGGTGAGGTTCAGTTATAAGATTAGCTTTAGTGATAACATGGGTTGACAAAATTCATAGCACTACTTTCATCTATTATTAGTATACACCTCATGTCCTTACATAAAATATACATTAAAAATATTCCTCCTTCTCTACTCTTCTTCTTCCTTATAAGCAATCATATACCTCATAATTGATATTGGATTATCTATATTTGGATCTACTTTTTCATCAAATAGTGGTGCATCATCATGTATTTCTTTAATATTTTCTTCTTCTCCTAAATCTTCCAATTCATCTAGGAACATGATTTTTGCTCTACATTGATTTTACATATGACCCTTCTTATGACATTTAAAGTAAACTATCTCTTTCATATCTTTAGTAGTAGTTTCATTAGGGTTTATTTTAGAGGGGTTGTTCAATGTAGAAGGATTAGGTTTAATGATTGACTTTTAAGATTGTGATCTAGGTAGATATTTAAAAGTTACTTAAGCTTTCATCTTGTATGTGGATGCAACCTTCTTATATTTTTCTAGAAGTAAAGCATTGTGAAAGATGTCCTCTAAAGTCTAGAGATCATGACCTCATTCCTAATATCTTTTTTTTTTAAATCAATGATAAATTTATTAGCTATTTGCCACTCTTTATCAGTGTAGTGAGCTTTAGCTATTAAGTCTAGTGTTGAGGCACCATTAACTAGCATCATGATGCCATAGTCTAGCGCTGAGGCACCATAGGCCAGCACTAAGGCACTATCCTCTTTTCCCCCAAATACTAAAAACCATGGAATGCAGTGCCAAAGAACCAAAAAGGTAGCGCCTATGTGCCAGACCATAGTTTAATATATGAACTCACATGTTTTAACCATAACTCTTATACCAAACTTAAACATGATCAAATACAATCATTAGTACATAACACAACACATTACATAAATCCACAATACATAAAGTCTACTGAAAGTTCTTCTAAGTTCAAGCTTTAGTTTGGGACCTTTTGATAGATCCATGCAATAACTTCTCATATATTACATCAATATCTTCCTCATAAAATTCTAGAATACTAGAGAGTTTGGTCATGAGTTCAATGAACATCTTTTTCTGCTCAAAAGCTCATGTTGTAATTTGTATTTATAATTGTGCTATACTGTCAAACATCATGACAAAATAATCATGAAGAAATTGATTAACACTATACCCTTTGGTCTTCTTATGTTTAGCAAGTCCCTTAGAATATGAAGATATTAATCATTGTTTTGTTCTTGTAGAGTCCTTCATAAAATCTATTTCAGCTTGATCAGTTGATTAGAATGCATCTCAATAAAATTTAAGAGTCATCATCAGCTAAATTGATCTATTGAGTGCTAAAGAAGCTTGAGAATTTCATGACTTCAACCATTCTCCAGTGGCATGACCTTCAGTATAAACCTTCTCCAATTCAATGCAATTTATAAATGAAATATTTAAAAAACTTGCATCTTTTTTAAAAGCCTATAACACAATAAATATAGCCATGGAAAATAATTATATTGAAAAAGATATATGCTTAAAAAAATACCTAAATATATGAAGCGTAATCCTCTTGCCCATTAATATTATTTTTTATCTTAATCCCAAGATACTCTTAATTTTCTCCTTAGCTTTTGAATGTGATTTTATATAGCTCTTTTATGTTTGATATGATTTTTCCACTGCTCTAATGTGCCATCAATTCCAAAATTTTCTTTCAATTTATAAGAAACATATTTGTACATAATATTTTAAAAGCTTTGAGTGATTCTAAAGTTTCCATCAATGTACTCACATATGATTTGAAGAAGCCTTGAAATCCATTTTGATTTTGTGCTCTAGATAAATGTTTTTTTACTTTTTAAAGTAGGTGGATGGTTAGGATGAAGAGACTCCATTTAACATAATGAAATAGTTATTATGCCAAAGAAAACATTTATAGTTAGTACAAATAATGTATATTCAAATCATTTAAAATTATATAGGAAGAGCAAACAAAAACTATATTTCTATCAACCTAAAAGATATGTGATTTATAATAAGAAGACAAATATCCACAACAAAAAATACCCTAAATTTTCTTAAAAGATATATTTGTGTCTTCTAAAAAAGTATGACTTTGCAAAAAATAAATATACACTAAATAATATATACAACTTGCAAAAAAAAAAAAAAGGGAAGACATATGTATCATCACACAATAATAATTAGTTGTAAAAAAAAATAATTTCTTACCATCAAATTTTTTTTTTTGTTGCTAATAACTAACTTCATTCATGTGACTCCACATTAAATTAGCTATTTTGGTCTCTTTTCTCCAACCACTCCCTAACCCTTATGTCATGTATGCTAATATGTCATCTCCTAGCCCACTCATCTTTTGGAGGAATAAAATCATCATTGCCCTTTGAAATGATCAAATTATGTAATACATGATACGGAAGGAAATTTAAAACTTGTGCTTATAGTGGAAAATATGGATACCACTTTATTTTAAGTCAATTTTTCAAAGAATCAAAAGCATGATCCACTATAGTACGGAGTTATGAATGTTGAAGACTAAACAACTCCTTATGGTTTGTTGGTCTTATGGTAGTGAACTCTTCCAGATGATATTTTATAAAGTGATATGATGATATAAATCCCTTTCTAGTTGAGTACCTACCAACCACCAGGTAATACTGTCAAGCATTTTTCTATAAAAGTAACATAAGTAATAAAAAAGATATTTAGGCTTTCTTCATTTTGTTCATTCTACAACACTGGACCATCAAGCCATTCTTGTGTATTATGAAGTACTATGGCATCATACTTAACCTTCACCGCCTAAGATATAAGGGAACCTCAAATCAAAGTATCTTCTACAGTACATTTTGGTTGAGATAGATTTTTCACCTATACAAGCATATTTTTACTCTTTAGGAACCTTAGCTTTACTATGGGTTTTGTCAAGAAATCCAATGCAATCCTATAATTAATAAGATATATTGGTAAGAGCACTTATACACTTATATGAGATATCATCATCACACTTTGAAAAAGGCATGAATTTATTGTTTGATTGTATTTTATCTGGAGTTTGGAGTGTTTGAAGCTTTATTATCTTATGGCATAACTCTCTTACAACATATAATACAACATTAAAGTATTTAGTCACAGTTTCTCTAGATTATGCTAAGTTGAATTAAATGACTTGATTTTACACAATATGCCCAAGAGTATGTAATAATATAACAACTTGTTCTTCAAATTGCACATTAAGTGTATCTACAAGTAAGCATTAAAATAAATTGCATAATTTAAAAATGGTGTTCTTTTTCGTATGTACCATGTTTACATGATCTAAATTAGATCCTCGATGCAATCAAGAGAGGTACATTTCACATTGAATATTTCACTCAAGATTAGTATCTTTCTCGATCTCTCCTTAGCATATCTAATGAGCCAAACATAACAATGATTATACTAGTAATGTTGGCATGAATGGTTGAGACATGCTGATTTCTATTGATCTCCAAGTCATTCAAAAACTCATCACCATCAGAGGACCATCCTTCACTATCTTCTAGTGTTTTAGTCATTGACTTTTCACCAATACTTAGTAAGCTGAGTTCTTAAAAAAATAAAAATAAAAAGTTCAAAAGAATGATGAATTCACTAAATTAGTTCAAAAATTACTAATTTTAGTACAAACTTATGCAAACTTACACCTCAATATATGTATAATGTGTGTGTGTGTGTGTGTACTAATCCATATGCTCTTCCACATCCCATTTGACCCTCCACCCCTTAACGTAATAGAGCATGTAGAATTATTTTAATGACTCTAAAACCTTACAAGAACCTTCATAAATAAATACAAAAATTGCCTATATAAAATACAAAACTCAATTAAAAGTGGAAACTCATGTGCACTTTCTTTTTGAGAGAGAATAGACAAATTTCCAAGTTGTTAGCCTTTAACATAACATTATTATATAGACTTAGAAATACATATAAGACAATTCATGGAAGAGTTGGAATGTTTTAGATTGGTCAATGAATGGGTTTTTTATGAAGCCATGTTTCCATCTTATATTAAGAATTCAAGATGTTTTAAACGAATATTATACTCAATTATACTAAAGATGCTAAAAATATTATAGGATTTTTCACTACATCATCAAAATAAGCATAATTAAAAACAATGGAATAAAGTAAATTTATGCCTACCAAGTTTCATGATTTAAAGTGTCATTATTTTTTAATGCTTTCTTGACTTAGAATTTCCTTGCATATATTAGTTTACTTCGAGTCTAACACCTGGTCAAAACTTACTAATAAAGAATGTAAGACATAATTCTTATTTATTTATATATTTAACATTTAAAATTTTATATTTACATAAATAACACCCAAATATTTGATATTAAAACAAAAAATAGCACCATAATTAATTTTAAAAGTGAAATGGACATTTTCATACATAGGAAAATTGTTATAGTTGTAAATATCAAATTTTAGGGGTTATATATATAAATGCAAAAGAATTGGGTGCGGGTGCTATGCATATAACTTTACAAAAAATATCATCACATCTTGATGATTGTGAAATTAGCTTTAATCTATTTGTTAACATATTTTGAAGCATAATAATTGAAACAATAGAGTATCCTGATATAACTTTTTTTCTTTTGATCACCTTTTAAATTAGGACTAATACACATTTTAAAACAGGTTGAAATTGGACTTTGTGGATTCAATGAACCAAATGCATAAGTACTCTCAAGAGCCTTTCTTTTGCATAAAATAATGGACATGAGTTGTAGCACTCCAACAAAATTTGAATCCAATGAACCAAATGCATAAAATCACACAAAACACTAAAAAATATCAAATCATTATATACGATTTTGATTTTCTACAACTATTTATAAATTCATAGGCCAATGAACTAATGAGTTTTAGAGAAATGTTTCAATATTGCAAGTCCTCGATTTCTTCATGTATACCATCTTCATAAGTTCCATCTACAAGATGTGAGTGTAGTTGTAATCAACAATGCCAAGATACAAACACCTTGTAATAATGTATTTATTCCTTCTCTTTTTTGTTATTTGGGAACCTTGACATTGTTCTAGTTTCCTTAGTAAATTCATGTTTGTACTCAAAGTTTGATTCAAATTGGAGACTAAATCAAGGTGATTTGTACATATATATATATATATATATGTCCTCTTAATCATTGAGGAGTTCATATGGATGAACACCTTACATAGAGTGAGTTTTTTGTGCTTAAATATGACGAGAACAAGCACAAAGGAAAGGCTGATAATGTAAAAGGAAGAGTGCTCACACGTGATAGTGATTCATGGTGGGAAGGAGATGGTGCTCGAATTCGACCACAATAAGCATGGAGAAGAATTTAAGCACAACACGAAAGAGAGGCCAATACCATGAAAGGAGTATTCTCATGCGATAGTGATTTACAATGGGAAGGAGATTGTGATTGAATCCAACAAGAATAGGCATGGAGGAGAGGCCAATCACATAGAAGAAATCGATATCACAGAAAGAGGAGTGTTTGCATACAGTAGTTCTTCATGGTGGGAGGGAGACAAAGAGCTTCATGTGAGAGCGCATGATTTATGGTAGGAGGCGAAGAGCTTCATGCAAAAGTGTGACTTCTAATTTCACTTAAATTGAGTGTATTTTAATTATGGGTGTAATAGGTTGTTGGTATGATTTCAAATACCATGATAATTTCCACTGCTTTTATTTTGTGTGTAAACTAAGGGTGGTGTGAATGAAATATCGCCAACCAAATTGCCCCTAACTAATCTAATTGACTAAGGTAGAAAACTTCAGAGAGATCTCATTGTCGCTAAGATCTAGGAATTAGGGTTTACTTATATTAATTTGTGAGGGTAATGATTTTTAACTAAGCAAGGAGTTATTATTATTTTTATTGAAGTTCAATCATCGCCTCAACATTTCTTTTAAATGTCTAGGGTCTTTATTCTCTCCACTCAACTCATTACCACTTTATGATAAATTCAATATAAAGAAAATTTCTCAAAGCTTTCTAGATCTTAACATGCACTACACTACTTTTTTGTAATTATCTCTAACTTATGATACAATCCCATGATGTTTTATTTAGGATGAGTCTATTCTCCACCTCTCAATTTTAAATAAACTTCCCAAACTATTGAAGAATGGCTTTAAAATCAATAACATAAAGTTCAAAATAAAATATATGGTAAATAAAGAGAAATAAAACACAAATATTTTCTTAGAAATTAAAACCAACATAATCAAAACTCTTAGAAGAGAAATTGTGTTATGGTAAAAAAGAAAATAATAAAACAATCTAACATACACATAATGATATTAAAATAAAAAGAAAAGAGGAGGCAAACTTTGGAAAAGCTCAAGCCTTTGTGTTCTTTACCTTGTCTCATTGGCCCTTGATTCTCTTCTAATGGCCTTCTTTAATAAATCTTGAAAGTAGCCACCAATATCGTTGACTTATGACCCTCAAAACTTTAATAACAAGTAGTAAAAATGCTAGAAAAGTACCTTAATTTGTCCCCAAAAAATTAATTAGGCATTAGGGTTGAGGGTCTAGACATTGACCTCCTTGTTTAGCATTCTTTTGGATTCTAGGTTTAACACATAAGTGCTAGAATTGGGTGCTTTAGCATTATGGAGTTTTTATTTAGAACACTACACAAATCTTGGGGGTTCTAATTTAAATAATCAAATACATCATTAAGTGAATAACATACCATTTTAAAGATGAAAATATCACCCTATAATGGATTTGATCACTTAATTAGGACTCTTAAGGCTGATGGGTATATATATATATATATATACTGAAGATTATTCTACTAAACTTAAAATATAAATAGATTAGAGTTTATTTTAATGTTGGGTCCTAGTTCCTTATAAGGGCAAGCCAGTATAGTTAATTGCATCTTAGAAGAGAGGAGCCTCTCTTAAGAATACTATCGATTAAAGAAATCGACTTTCATCAATATAGATTGCAAAGTTTATATTCAAGAATAGGTTAATTTGGAAATTAAGAGGGATGAATTCCAGATGAATGAGTTCTTTTTAGATGTTAATTAGGAATAAGTAAAAAATTCTTTAGATACTAGAAAGCCCAGTAAACATTTCAACCTATCCTACTATTAGACTTTAAACTTAGAAAATGAAGTTATTTAGATTTTGAGATAATATTTTATTTAAAAAATATAAGACTTAAATTTTGACAATATAAAGTTGCAGAAAAGTCTAAGAGGTGAAGACCTACTCCCATAGCAAAAGAAAAATGGGATGCTTATGAACCTAAGTCTAAAGGTACTTTTGACATAAGTCAAAAGCTTGACCTAGTATAATTATAAGAATTTAATATTCTCACTTGAGAATTGGAACCTATCTCGACTCTTATAGACTTACTCACACCTAGAGGAGTTACAAGGTAACATCTTATACACTTTAAATTTATGACTTCAGTCTTTATGAATACAAGATAATCAAACTATCGTATTTAGGAAAGAAAGCTAATAACTTAAATTCACTTAATAACCTTAAGATTATGAATGGTATCTTATGCATCTAGCTAGTGCAATAATTTTAATTTTTTTTTAAATATTTAAGACTCATAATTTTATTTGAAGGCTTTAGGTATGTAGAAATGTCTACATGCATGTGAATTAAGGTTATGGGACAATTAACTAAAAGGTGTTCTTCACTCAATGGTGTTGTGTCATCAGCGGGGCGACACTCTTATCTGCAATGATTAAAGACCCTTGTTCTAGGAAAGTGGTTCAATATGCAACATTATTTTAATATCATATATCCTATGATGCATACATATCTTTTATTAATTAAACTTAGGTTTTAGGTGAGGTTATAAACTATAATTATTTAAGTTTAAATTGATTTAATTTAATGGGATTAAAAATTTAATTTGTTTTATGAGCCTAACACAAATTCAGACTTTTTATGCCACAACATGTTAATTGAAGAAAGAAACTTATAAAAATATTTTTGACCTCTCTTTTGGAGTGAGGATCCAATCTTCCCATCATATGTCTAGGGGTCTTTTAGATACTAAGAGCTCCTTAATCGTAAGACACTTCCAGTAGATAAGTGAACACTTAACCCAAACCTAGAGACTTAGAAAAGTTAGCCATAAGATTAAGCTATGCCTTAGGACTTAGGAAAACCTACCTAGTCTATAGCCTAACCAACTCTGTGCCGATCCCCTTAGCCAAAAGCCAACATCAAACTAATATATCCAATTCCAAATTGGATCCCAACTCAAATTCAAGTCTCCAAACAAAAATCAAATCCACCATAACCCAAACCTAAGCCCATGATTTAAATCCTATGACTTAGCCAAGTCCCTTAAATCTAAATCAAACTCAATGGATTTTGTCATGAATCAATTCAACCCTTCAATTATCATTCCAAACCAAATCAAATCTATAATTAAATCAACCAAGCCAAAATCAATTCAATCAAACCTAACATATCCCATTTGAACCTGAATATTCAAATAAGCCAAAATCCATTTGAACCCAAATCAATTGTAACCAAAGCTATTAATCAATCCCAAATCAATATCCAAACTCAACTAAACTCAATTCAACTCAAAATTGATCCAATTGACCCATTAGGCTTACTTGACCCAAAGTGACCTAAATGACCCATTTGAACCTATTCTCAGTCTAACCAAAATTGTATTGAACCAAACAAATTAAAACCTCCTATGATGATTGTTGATCATCCTTGATTAATCAATTGAAATCAATTGGGTCAAATCAAGCCAATTTGGTCATTTGACCAAATTAACCCACTTAACCTACATGAGCCAAATGAACCAAATCTCATCCTCAGTCAAATCAATTGAAACCAATGATTCATACTAACCTAAAATTAATCCTTGAATATGACTTGACCATCAATTGAGCCAAACCAAACCCAATTGGCCCTTTGACCCAAGTTGACTCAATTTGATCTAAAAGAGCAAATTCAGTCAAATCAAAATCCAACCCAAATGATTGCAACCAATGGCTCAAGTTCATTTCAAATTGATTAGTGAACATGATCAAAGCTTTGATTAAACCCAATTGACCTATTTAGCCCAAATTAACCTAAAGAGTCAATTTGGCCTAAATCATTCTCAAATCCAAATTGAAATCAAAGCCTACAATCATCTTCAAATGATCAATTGAATCTAAACCAATGCCTAACCCAAGCCAATTTGGGCCAATTTAGCCAAATTGGTCAACTCAACCTATTTGACCCATATGAATTTAAATGAGCCAAAATCAAATCCAAGCCAAATTAAACCAAACCAGTTGAACCAAAACCTTCCAAATACTCATTTGAACTTGACTCAACCCTTGGTTTGACCCAATTTAACCTACATGGGTCAAATTGAGCCAAACCCATTCAAATAATGCCCGAATTAAATGAAACTTGGCATAGTCCTTCCTTAGGTCACCATGGGTCAGCCCAAATCCAACCGAACCCATGTTTGACTCAATTGACCCCAAAACCCAATGGATAAAGCTTGCCAAATGGGACAAATACCATATTTGAATGGTCAAAATCTCCTCCACATGGCTGCCTCTTAGGCTTCCTCCTAAGCAAGAAGGACACTGGCTCACCAGACCCAAAGGTGATTATGTCAGCCATAAGCTAAGTGGAGGTGAGTTCACCCCTCTCCTCCCATTGGAGCACTTGGAAACCAAGGACACCCACTTCTCCTCCCATGGTAGCCACTCCCCCTCCCTCACCCACTCAAACTGAGTCTAGCACCTCCCTACCACCCATGACCACCTACGGTGGCGAACAGCCATTAGAGGCCAAACCCATCCCATCCATCTGATCTAAGGGAGGAGGGGGTATACCCCCTCAATTCATTTCAATTCAACACACCAAGCATCCTCAAAGCCCTATCCCACTAACACAAGCGCTAGAGCATTTCCCTGAGCTTCCTGAGCTTCCTCATTGCCAGAAAACACCAACCTGAGATAGGACAAGCTCCAACTCCACCAAATCCCAACCAATCCCAAATTAACTGCACTCACACGTTTACCAACTTTGGCAAGTTGAAACGAACCTTCCCCGAAGTGATTCGAGCACCAGAAGCCCCTCTAAGCATAACTCTATGAGTTTTCTTGCAACGGTTAATCCATAGACCTCTAGGGAGGAATCAAGGTGCCATATTCTCAACAGGGCTTCATCTCTTTAAGGAAAAGCTACCTCAGTTGGTTAGTCATCAGTCCGACTCGGGCGAGGTATTTTCTGACAAATCGAGTATTTTCCAAAAAAAAAAAAATTGGTCTTTTTGAAGTAAATGTTAATGCTGTCTGAATCCCACCATATGATCCTTGTAGATCAACCTCATGAATGTGTGGGATCGATCCCGAGCCTCCAAGAGCTCTAATGAGCTCGGATTGGGTGAAGGAAGGTGGACGGTGTCCGTCTTCCTTTGCTTGAGGATGATAGATTATTTGTCATCCGTTCCATGTGATTGGAATGGTCGGCCATGATCTCCCTTTAAATTTAATCTGGATTTTATCCTTAGGAACCATAGGATTAATCTCTGTTGTCCGATCTTAGATCCTATGACAGTGATAAAAGGGTGTCTGCTACTGCCACATCAACGCTGAGTTGGACGGTTTTAAATAACCAAACCCACAACATCATGTGAAAAGCATGCCACATCAGCGATCCGCGTGGCACCGATGGGATTAGGCTTAATAATGGGTTTTAATCACTAAAATTTTGAAAAACCATAACAAATTATAGAAAAATAAAAATGCAAATAAATACTCATTTTAAAGGTAAAACATAAGAGATTTAATTTAAAATATTTACATTTGGTTTTGAATAGTAATTAACTCTTAATTAAGGTTTAAATGCATATTTAATTGGCTTAATTAAGCCCTAATCACTTGGGTAATAGATTCCAAACTTAGAGAATTGATTCTATGGGATGACCTCTACCTCCCATGAATTTCTTGGAATTTATTGCTTAAGGAATTAGGAAAATTGATGTTTCAAATCTTAGTTACCTTTTTAAATTAATTTAATGTCTAATTAGCATTCCAAATAGCATGAATTAATTAATTAAAACTTATTAATCATTGATTAACAATAAATGTATGAGTGAGAGTGATTTGACCTATTTCCTAGTCTTTTTCCCAAATCCATCTCATTTTGAAAGAGTTAATTAAGATGGTAATTAATTAAATTCTTAAATAATCAATTAAGTGGTTAAATTATATCAAATTGAAATGCAAACCACATCAAATAATTAACAATGAGATTAAGGGTTCCTATTTATGTGTTTATTAATATAAAGACCCTTTGAGAAAATTATGATTAACCCATAAGTGTGGGAAAATGATAAAATACTTAATTAGATTCTTTAACTTAATTAATCTCTAATTATGAGCCAATTGCATTAGGTCCTTTAAGAGCATTTCAATTTTATTTTCTCACACATTTATATCATTTATGGCTCATGATTAAGTGATTAATCAAATTAAATAAGCATATGAAAGGGTAATTAAGTGATTTAATTAATGATTCAACCTAATTAATTCATAAAATTGAACTACCATTTTTTGAACTAATTAAGGTTACCAACATGGAAATGGAATTAAAACAACAAATAATTTCTCTTCTTGTTAAGTTCATCTCAAATCCAAAATCAAATTAATAATGAGCTTTGGTTTTCTTTAAACAATTTTATTTAATATGATTGTCTTTAGGAATTAACATATTTGAATGATGCATGTGTTTATGTTTAGTCATTCATTCCCAATCATTTCTAAATGTTGTATGTCATATGATTCTATGCATTCATGTTTTCAAATCTAAATGAATCAAATAGATTTTATTCATGTAAGCTTGCATGTGTTGGCTTAACTTAATGATATGTGTGGCTATTATCACTAATAAATTCAAATATATTTTTCCAAAGCTTATAAATTGATAGTAACATGTGGAATGATGATAACTATACACTTATATAAGAGTTGCATGTGCTTATAGCTTAGTTATGAGAATGTGAAGCTCTCTTTCATGAATTCATGTATAGATTTGCATAGGTTTGAATGGTAATGGGTATATAGTTTGGACACCCCGGGAATACGAGGTTTTAAGTATCTACAAGGAGGTTATTTGATTATCTCACTTCCTTGGTTAACAAAGGCACGTACCCATTTGATTTCATTCGTATGTATTTTGGTATTATAATTTGCATAAATCTCTAATTAATGTGCATAAATATTCAACCAATGAAAAATACAATCTTTGCATGGTATGTATTCTTCTAATTCATGTATACATTAATATGTATCTAAGATAGCAAATATATAGTCTAGACATCTCGAGAATAGAGTAGTCTGGAGGTCATTTGATTATCTCACTTTTAACAATGACACATATTTTCTTACATCTTTTATACATGTGTATGTATATGTGATTAAAGAATGAAAACCCTCTCTTTTTCTACTAAAAATATATGCATTCATTGAAGTCACTAAAACATGTAGTATGTGGACGTAATCTTTCTTTTGTATATGAATCTATATATTAATTTTATTCATATATTTTGTATTAGAATTTGGATGAGTTTTAATCATATATATAAATAGTTTAATTAAGAAAATATCACCTCTTGCATGACTTTCATCTTTATAGTTATGTATACATTAATTATATTAAGATAACAAGTATATAGTCTAGGCATCCTGAGAATACGAGGCTTTAAGTAGCCCCAAGGAGGTCATTTAATTATCTCACTTCCCTAGTTAACAATTTCACATACTTGTTTATATCTTCTATACATATGCATGTATACTTGCTTAATGAATGAAAGTATTCTTTTCCCACTAAGTATGTATGCATCCTTCATCATTTAAGTGCGCCAAAATGTGTTGTATGTATAGATATGCTAAGTGTTAAATCATGTGCATGTTATATGCAATGGAAAGGAATGACTTTATATATATCATGTGATAGTAATTCAATTATATTAATCCTAAGATGCCTTTCATATTGAATGGAATTATTTAAAGTTAACCCAAACTTAGGATTAATAAGAAAATACTTAATAAGCCATTCACTAAATAGAACTAAACCATAAAAATGTGCATTAGAAAATGGCTTAAGGTAGGGATGAAATGGGTGAGCTTCTTTCCTCTCTTTATAACACTTAGATGCTAAGTGTAGACCAAATGAAATGAAACAAAACATAAAATACCTTCATGTTAAATTAAATTCTTCCACACTTAAAAAATCATAACTCTAATGCTTATTTAAGACATACTACATAAAGCCTTAGCACACATATTAGAATTAAGCCACCACTTCTAGTCCTAAGTTAGAGTGTATGTGTAATGTATATTTTTTTTGTGATGTAATGTTTTAGACTGGATGTTAGGGTGTATATTTTGTAGACTAGATGTTAGGCCGTTCTTAGCCTAATGTTATTATCTACAGGGGGTTGTGCTTAAAGGAGTTGCTTAAAATAAGAATAAATACTTTGCTTGCATGTTGCTTAAACCCCTAAGCATAATCCAAGTTAAGATAGGTGGGCTTGGTTACCCATGTGAGAGGTGTTAAGCCCAAATTATGAAATATAACTACTTGTGATCGAAGTATGTTTAGCTAACCTTTATTTTGTAGGTGTAGTTAGATTTACTTTTTCATGAAATGTAATTTTTGCAGTAGGAATTAGATTAGTGCTATGGTGGATTAAGATGAGTAGTGGCAAGAGGCTTAGTCTTAGGGTGCCCTGTGATGCCTTGGAGAAAATTAAATCAAACAAGGAAAAAAAGAAGAAATAAAGAGTGAAGACCCCCATAACATGTACTCAAATTTTGATTGTAATTATTCTTTCATATTCTGGGTTGTATAAGGGTAGAGCTCGACTACCCAACTTTTTCTCTTTCCGGGTGTATGGCAGTACCCGGCTGCACCGGCCTTTTATTCTTTTGTGGTAGTCTATAAAATTGTTTGATGTTATGTTTAGCTTATGTATCAGGATTGCATCATTTTCATAGTTTCTTATGATTGATGTTTGAATGTGAGGCCTAGATGCGGTAGTCTTAGGATAAATTTAATTTTTTACCCCAATTAATAACTCGTAATTAAAATTCTAAATAACTTATAACCCCATCATAAAGCTTAGGCTCTAAATAAGATAATTAAAATATTTAGCAACCCCATAAATGTATGTTGTATGTCTCACATCAAGCATGTCATATTCCTCTTCCTTGAATATGAGGATCTCCATCCTTGCACAATAGGGGAATGCTTGACCTGTGAGAGCATCTCTTATGGTGGAGAACACCCTTCTGATTTAGCCAATAACTTCATTTCATCATGCATTTAGGTATAAGAAATTCCAAAGTCTTTGTCCAAATGAATATGTCAAATTGGAATAAAATTTGAAAATATTTTTCATTTTTAGACTAAGTCATATGCTCATATCACTCATATTCTAGTCTCTTAAAGAGTGGGTTTAGAACTTTAGTCTCTTTCAAATTAAGTAATAGCTTAAACCATCTTGCATTTTCATATGACCAGACTACATGATTTTGAATCATAGGAGGTGTTAGCTGGCGGCCACTCGAGATGATTGTAAGTCCGAATAGTTGGACGGGTCTATCTTCTCTTATGGAATAGGTCCTTATGTCCTCTTTCACTTAGATTAAGTTCATACTTTAACTTGTCCTAAAGCTCCCTAGATTTAGAATCCGAGGTCGCTTATTTCTCTTGGGCTATGAGCATAAATCCTCACCTCTTAGGCATTTTCACAATCTTGTATTGGTGGATTATAAGACCTAGTGATCTAATAAAATTTTAACTCAAACAAATAAATTCCTTCTCTTTCAAACATATAAAGCCTCACCATATGATAGGTTGAAATGCTTACTAGGCTTCTAGTATCATAAGATTCCCTACTTATTTTCCTTTAAATTCTAAAATAAGCCTTTCTGATTTAACCATCCCATTTGATCTTATAAAAATATCAATCCTTTGATAGTATTAACTTTGAAATCTTTGGAGATAATAATTGACTATATTAATCGAGAGTGTTCTTAGGGAATCCCATTCCTTAAAATGTAATTAACTATGGAGGCTTGCCTCCATAGGGAACTTAAAAACCCAGCTTAAAATAAACTCTACCTTACTTTTCCATGTAAAGTAGGGGAAGAATCTCTGGTATAAACAAAGATCCATCATGCCTTAGGAGTCCTTATTAGGTGACTAGGTCCATTGTAGGGTGATATTTCTATCTTTTAAGATAGTACATTATTCCTCAATGTCGCACCCAATGGCTTCAATAAGTACCCCCTACGATCTACATGGTGTCCACCATCCAAAAATAAACACCACAAACATATAGTTCTATTATCATAAAATAAATCACAATAAATAAAATTAAGTTGATGAATAAGTTAGTGTGGTTGGGTACCACTCTTCCCCATAAAAAAAAGGGTAGCCAAGTTCTGCCTTTATACAACCTGACCTAGAACCAAATTTTGATCTACGGGTATTCATTTCACTTCTTTTTCCTTAGGATCATCACCTTCTTCAGGAACCCCTTCCTTAGGCTCCAGAGTAGACCACCAATTGGTCAGTCTAGTCCTGCTAATCCTAAGCCCCATAGATCCTAATATAATTCTAAGATCAAATTGTATTTTAAATTCTACAGTAAATCCTAAGTCCTGCAAAGCAGAGGTCAATAAAGCACATAACACACTAGTAGTTTTATATCAAGATGGGCTTACTATTAAAGATTTATAAGCTCACATATTATCATGGGCTATGCTTAGGAACTTAAGTAAAGCACTTGCAAGTGAAAAACATTTATAAAATTTTTTATTACAATAGTATCATAAGCACAAAACGCCTACAGAAAACAACAGTAGTCTAAAAGATGTCCTAACATTTAGAGCTAGCTAACAAATAATCCTAGCCATCTTGACTAAAATAATACATCACATCACAAATAACTTAAATCTAAGTTAGTGACCTAACAATCTAGTGTGTGAAAGGGGCTAATGTGATAAGATTGTTTTAGTCTTCTTTAAGTTTAAGTTTTGGTTCTATTTTAGATGTTGTTTAATTTATTATTGAGTGGTTTCACTTTAAGTAATTTAAATGATTTGGATTTTTATTTTTATTTTTAATTCATTTTTACATTAATATTGATTTTAAGTTTTAAAGAGTGAAAGAAAGATTAAGTCCCGCTTACGATAAGACTTAATCTACTTAGCACCCTAATCCTAGTAGAATAAAATTTTCATCGAAGGATAAAGATTATCCAAAATTTAAAATTTTTAAGCTTAATGATTTTTATTATTATATATCAACTTTAATAATATTTTATTTCTTTTTTTAATTTTATTTCATAATTTTGCTTTCATAGGTACTTGCCATTATTAAACTAGTGGTTCGAAAAATCGAGACCTACTTCAAACTAGTAACCAGGACCTCAGGTTCCAGACTATATACTTGGTAATTGATTATTATAAAAAATTTTAGTTTATTTTAATTTAAATAATTATTTTAATTAATTTGATTAAGGGGTTAATTATTCATAAATTATCCATCAATGACTAATTACACCAAATCTTTATTTAAATGGTTAAAGTTGATTAACAAAACTAATTGAAGATTTATGTTTAATTTAATTAATTGAATAATTTCTCTAATTTATTTTATTTAATTAGATGTGATTCAATTAAGCCAATTATGGTTTAATTTAAATTTGTCATGATTATGTTTGACTTTATATATTTGATTATTAATATTCAATTTTAGGCTGATTATTAAGTTTTTCAGCGTAATTATGTTCCTTTTTAGTTTAAGATTCAATTAATACTTAATTATTTTATTTAAATCTTAAATACTTCTTGAATTCTTTAAGTTTTATTACTTTATATTAATTCATGTTGATTAGTTTGATCTAGTTATTGTTTAAATTTCATGATTTTATATTTTGATTAAATTCAATTTATTTAACTCTTTTAATTTATATGTTTATGTTAATTAAAAATATTTCTTGTAATATTTGGATTTCATATTTGATTAGAGTTTAATTTAAATTTGTTTATGATTTTTATTTAAGTTCAATTTTATTTTTAAGGTTAGTTATGTTGGTAATATTCAATTTTAAATTATGTATTAAGTTTGATCAAGTTCATTTTTTATTCAATGTTTAATTAACACATAATTCTTTTATTTAGATTTTATTCAAGGACTGATTGAGTTTATTAAGTTCATTTTATTTAAATTCTTAAAAATTATATGTTGATTGACTCAATTTATATTGTTATTCAATTTACATGCTTAGGTCATTCAGTGGTAATTTTGCAATTTATTATTTTATTAAATTTCTTATTATTGAAATTTATTCACCTTTATTTAATGATTTTTACTTAGAAGGCTTAGAAGTTTGAATTACTTGATGTGCCAAAGCTAAGCTAGACCATCCTAATCTCCTAAGTCATTTTGAGTATATGCATTAAGGGAGATTAGTTAATTATTCATTTAAAGAAAAATTCAATTATTTTCAAGACATTAAGTAAATTTTAATGATTCCAATTTTTAATAGATTTTAATTTGAATATAGATTTCAGAGGATACTTATTTATAATTTTTAGCATATTATTTAATTTATTATGGATTTTGTAATTTGAGTCCTAAGATTTTAATTAATTTAATCTTCTAGATCATTAATTAAACTTAAGTACATGATTTTGAGATTTACTAACTTCACAGGCTTCAAAATTTTCCTAAGTACTCTAATGTTAATGAAAGTGTTTAAGACAAATTTTGAGTATTTTCATAATTTTGGTTATTTTATATTATTTATTTCCTTTAAATAACATAGATGACTTTAAAATTCATAAGTATGATCCAATGATCATTTTGATTTAAAACTTTTATGGTAAGTGGGTTTTAAAGTCAATTTCATCCTTTAAAAATTTTAGACTAATCTAATTAATATTTTAATAGTAATTATGATTTGATTATTTTGAATAAAACTCAAATTAATCTTAAATTATTAAATAATAGTTAGGCTTTTAATTTTCCATTTATCCCCTCTAAAATGTAAGTCTAGTGAAAGTTCATTTATAGTTTCTCGATTATTAGTTGATTTATTATAAATTATTGAAGTTCAACCTAGTTAAATGAATTAATTAAATCATTTAATCTATTATTAGGTGATTTTAATTTTTAATGCATTTTAGAGGGTTTTAATATTTTTTGTAGGGTTCTCTATTATTGATTATAATTGTTTAAATTATTTTCACTATTTCCTTAATTTGCTTGATTTAATATTAATTAATGTTACTAAATTAAGGAATTTAAATTAAAAGTTATGTAACTTATAATCTACTTGGAGTTAGCCCTTAAAATTTTTATGTTAAATGAGTCTTATCATCAATTTCAAACCCTAAAAATTTCAAGTTAATTGGACCATTTGCTTAGGTTTAATTAAAGTTTGATTATTTTTATTAAAATAATTAAAAGCAAAATTACCTAATAAAAGTAGGCTTTCAATTTAATAGATTCCTCTCATTAAAATGAATCCATAAATCCCTTTTTTGCATTTTTTTTCATCAAGTGGTTCAATTTTTATGAATTTAAAGTTTTAGTAAATTTTTATTAATTTTTTTAAATCAAGAAATCTTGATTTTTTTGTTTATCCACATCGACATTCGATACAATACTTTCCATGTTTCAAGCTCTGATTGGGCTAGCTGAGATCCACACAGATCCCATAAGTAAAGTAGTGGGATTAGGCGGGGTTGCTGGATTGATCTCAATTGTCCGATCAAATATCGAACGACCAAGATTAATCTCACTAACTTAATGGGATTTAATCAAAATTCTAGTAATTTAAGCTTCACCGTTGAATCAATGGCCAAGACTTCATCTCCTACATTGTCAATCAAAGACGGAGGCCAGTACCAAACTATTGCAAAATTTATGGTGATTCTCATTGGAATTTCACATTTCATCAATATGGTGAAGCAATAAGAATGAAAATGCAAGACTTTGTTATTGGAATTTTCTAATATTGCTTGACTTTACTTTACAAGAGATCGAGGCATAGTGGTTGTCTATGGGAAGAGTTGATTACCTCACTCAAGCCTTTATTAAGTGGTTCCAATATTTCAAAAACATTCATGTTTCTGCTCCCTCTACTTCATTTTGAAGACCAACACCCATCGACGCTCACTAAAGATAGGTCAAATTTGGGGTTAGAGTGCTTGGGAAGATGGAGGAAAAGTTCAATTCACTTGCTTGGATGCTTAGGAAAGTGCATGAAGTGCTAAAGTTGAAAATTAGGGGCTCTCCCCTCCTTTTTTTTGGCCACTCCTCATTGCTTGGATGCTCAGGAGGCAGAATGTGGTCGGCTGTGGAAATTAGAGCCTAAGTCAACTCTTGAAGGTGATGGGCAAATCAGAGGATGGTTATGAGGTGGTTGGCTAAAGTAATTGAAGTTGCATGGGTGAGGTATGTTCCATGTTTAGTTGGCTTGGGTTTCTCATCTAATGGTCACACCTCACCCTGGCATCATCTTAGATGCATCCTCAGTAGCTAGCTACCTCCCTTAATTAGTCTAAGATGAGCTATGAGTTAGGCTCAAGCCCATTTAGGTTAAATATAAGTTTAAGTGGTTTGGGTTGAATTCATTGGATTTGAATTAAGTTGGGTTGGGTTGGCTTAGGTTAGCTCAATTGCATTCAATTTTCTTTAGGTTTATGCTTGCAATCATGGTGATTGTTCATTATGTGATTTATGAGTTAATTGATCTAAACTATTTGGATTGATTTAGGCTAGCTTCACTTACTTGACCTAAATAGCTTCACTTGTTCATTATGTGATTTGGATCAAGCACATATGTGCTTGCTTCTTTATCTTGTGGCTACTGATAAGCACCTAAGTCTCAGACACCAAATTAGTCTTGAATCACCCCCAATTATTTTCAAATCTACACCAAAGTGCTCTTCACTTAAATTTAAATATTTGATCTTAAATTTACTCTAATTAAGGCTCACCTAAAAATTTCAATCATCAAATTGTTAGTGTCACAAAATGCTTAAAATTATACAAAAGTATGTGCCACATGAATTATCTTAATATAGCAAAAAGATATTTAACTTTCATGCCTATTAAACATTTTAAAATTATCTATATAAGAGAGAATAAGAGAATAATAGTCATAAATCTTAATCTTCATCATATCACATCCATATTTCTCAAATCTTGGATGATATAATTAAACTCATTTAAAAATGATTTAATAAACTTGTCTTTTTTACATGTAAAGCAAATAATCTCAACTTTAATAAATTTTATTTGCTTTTGGTCATACACAAAGACACTAACTTAGCCATAAACTTTTTATAGTTGTTTCTTCCAAGACTTTTATTTTTAGTATTTTTTATTGATAACTAATCCATACATGTTGGTTCTCCAAAGGCTAAAACTTTTTGAACTATCAAAACTTATAAATTTCAAATTTCATATTTATATAAAAGGATTGAAAGAGAATATCAAAATTTATATGATTTGACTTAAGAAATCCTACATCCATGAATATAGAAACTAAATAATTCACTAGTTTAAAAAAAATGTATGAAGAATTACACCTTATATAAAATTAGAAATATGGATAAAGAGAGTACTTTATCCAGCTTAAGAAAAATTCAATCACCTATTATAATAATGACAACTAAATATAGAGAAGAAAATGCTATTGTTACTTTATTTACTCTCTTTTTCTCTCTATTATAACTAACAAAATAAAAACTATTTCTTACTATGACCAAGAGTTTCATATCTTAATAGAATAAAAAAATTGTTACACTTCATCATTTTTGAAGAAGCCTAAGAACTTTATTACTAGCACCTAAAAAAACTTATTCCTTCTTTCTTGGATGGAATTCCTCTCCTCTCTTTTCCTTTTCCTTTACTCTTCTGGTTGCTTCTTGTTGTAGGATGCAAAATAAGGTATGATTACATAGATTTATGTATTGAAGATCCCTCAAATATTAATGATAAAAAATTATTGAAGACTATAAAACATTCATTGATATATACACAAATACCCCTCCACAAAAACACATATCTTCCTTTCTTCCTTTGCCTTTACTCTTCGGGTTGCTTCTTGTTGTGGGATGCAATATAACGTAGGATTACATATATTTATATATTGAAGATCCTTCAAATATTAATGATAAAAACTATTGAATACTTTTATAACATTCATTGATATATACACAAATACCCCTCCACACAAACACATAGTCAAGCTAATATTAAGCCAAATGATTAAATATGGTTTTTTGTTTGATCATAAAATATATAAAGTAATAAAAGTTAGGTAACCTCAAGCTAATTATTGAGCCAACTATCGTTGGAGGTGAACAATAACCTATGAAGAACGAGAGCACTAAATCTTCTCTATCTCCAATCTTAATTAACATTTCCAACCATTATCTCATGATATCACTATCTACAACATGTAATAAAAAAATACCATTGACCACTAAGGTCCACCATTCGACATCACATTCTTCATTTTAATCATTAAGTCAAATAATTATATCACTTTGAGAAGCCGTAATCATTGTAATGACAATGAATAACACCTATCTGTGGCTTCTTCTATGTTGGTATATTAGGTGCATAACCCAATAAAAATAAAATGATATAAAGATCATAAGATTGAATTTTTGTTAAAAACATTTATAAATATTATAAATTCATATCAATATTGATACATGCCCAAGAGGTTTCATCTAGCTCATACTAAATATTTAAATTCATATTCTTGATAATATCTTGCATGAGCTAGATGATTTTAGTAAGAATAATACATAAAAAATCTAAATTTTTATAACTATTACTGTATACCACATCATTATAATTTTTCTTATATATAAGAAGGAGAATCTAGTCCATGAATCTTTTTTCCAAGGACCAATCAGCTATTTACCCATGGATGTAAGTAAATCAACATACCTAATGAACATTTTAAACTTGGACCATTCAAGTTCATCATTCAACTTAATAATTAACTTTGAATATTTATTAAAAGATCTAGGTTAAATGAATCAATTCCAATTATTTATTTACATTTGCAAATAACTTATTTATTTTTAATAAGTAACTTATTTAAAGCTTATTATCAAAATGAATGATATCCTTTATATTGTTTAATTAAAATTTCTCTAAATGCAACTTATATTATTAATTATTTAATGTTAATATAGTTTATATTTATTTATTTTCTAAATGATATTTTTTTGCCTTTATTTTCCACACTTTGGTCTCAAGAGTTTCTTTTATGTGAGCACATTATCATGATTTTATTGAGAATCCAATTGTTTGAAGCTAAACACATCTTCTCCTTCTCCACATGCTTGCAATTGGTGTGTTAGTGAGCATGATCTAGAGCTTTCCTTAGTTGCCCTTGATGCATTTCACCAATACTACTTTGTAAGAATCAAACCACATTGTATGAGAATCAAATGTGAGCACATCTCCTTCTTCTCATGTTGCTTGTAGTTGCGACTTCATTTTATCCCATGTAGCATCTTTTCCAATGCACAATTGATTTATTGCACTTCTTAGCCATTGTCTTATTTTCAATCCAACTATTTAGACAGTGCTCTCATTACAAGGACTTTAATATTTTTTTTAAATCCACAATTACTTTCAATCACATTATTATCTTATTTAATTTGTGTTAACCAATTGGATACTAATTTCAAATTTATTGAATTTTTAATATATGTAGACCTAAAATTTTATTTATTTAATATGATAACATCTAATAATTCATTTAATAATTATTAATTTATTAGCATGTTTATTAACTCATTTAAGTACTTAGTTGATTAATTTAGGAGGGCCAAGAACAAGCTAATCACAATAATGGATAATTCTATGTATGAACATATGTGTAAAAGTTCAACTCAAGCTTGTGTTGTATTTAAATAACTTGGCTTGGCTTGGCTTGATTAAATTCAATAAATGCTATGCTTGGCTTGACTTAACTAATTTACAACCCTCCTACCAATTATCTTTACCATTGCATCTAAGGAAGGACACCTAAAGTTTTGGGACCTATGATCACAACCATATAAGATGAATAATCTTTTCATGCATTTCAAATGAATCATATAGAAATATAAGTATAATTTAACTTAGATTTCTTTTATGAATAAATAAAACTTTATCAAAAGTTCCAAATTGCATAAAGAGAGATTATGATGTAGCAGGTTTAGTACACCCTCGCTTTCCCACCAGCCCAACATTTGAAAACATGTTTTAGTATTAGATTCACTTAAATTACATCTCTCTCTCTCTCTCTCAATGTGATAATCATTATATGAATGTATGAGACATTAATGATCCTTCTTAATTAAAACTCTTATATAGATGTTATCCATGACCTAAATCCTTTTTTTGACTAGTTAGTTTAAGTAGATGTTTTTTTAATTGGTGTAAAATGGACAACTACCAATTGGTCACCATTACCAAAATAGAATGAATTAAATAGGCCAAAATTTACCTAAAAAACACTATAGTAAAAAAGGCTATAAAGGAACACTCTCAATGGATAGAAATAAATGAAATATTACAAGCTAAAAACTATCCTAGGCAACATAACAAGAAATCATATGAATTTTTACTAGCCATGAACACTCTCCCAATCACTAAATTTCTAAATATATTTGCATGTTTAATTTTAAAACTAACCATGTTAATAATGATTAAAAAGGCAAAATAATTTTAGTACTAGACTTAAGATATATATCAAGAATGTGATTGAACTATTTAACCTTCAAACCTTATATGAAGCCTTCAATTATGCTCTTCTAGTAATATATATAAAATTAAATCTTTGTTATTCTTGATCTAATTAAGTCCTTTCTCTTTCACTTCATCTAGTAGGACTACTCTTAATCCTACTCCACCTATTAACCCAACCCATATGCAACCTCCTACTAAAAGGAATCTTAAGAACACAAGCAATATAATTTATTTAAACTATCATAAAAAAGATCACACACAAATTTTTATAACACTCAAATCTAATTTTTAAAAGAGTTTTAGGACCCAATAAATAATTTCTTTTAAAAAAAAATTGATGACACCTCATTATTTGATGAAGAACTAAAATTTATAAATACTCTCAGGTAGTGTTATAGGATGTCTTTTAAGTAAGAATTAAATAAAATACTAACTAATATAGAATATTTTTAGCATATACATTATACATAATCATAAGATGTGTATTCTAGTTATAAATAAGGAAAATGTATGAATATTATTTCAATACACATCAAAGTTATGTAGGTTAATCATACTTCTATGAATATCATCAATCGATGCTTCATTTCTATCAAATTATGCATCTATGAAGATCAAATTTAGTATGATGTTCACTCCAAAAAAGTGAATATACTTTCTTTAGGAAAATCTTGGTAATATGATATCATTGTATCCAATATAGTTAGGACAATATTTATATCTTCAAATATGACAACAATTTCTTGAGAATGATAGAAATGCTATTTCAAATCTTATCATGAGTGCATATATTATGTCTTTTTTCTTAAGCTCGTCTATAAAAAAAGTTAGTTTTGAAAATTTTCTTAAGGAAATTTTTAATCCAATCTCTCTTCAACTATTATATGTGAGAGAAATCACACCTAACTTTGATGAGACTTGCTCAATTTACATACTTACTATAGTATTATTGCACCTAAAAAACTTATTGATGATTTATCCTCTCTTAGAGATAATTAACATGTCATAGACTTTATACTAGATTCCTAACTTTTTAACCTTATTCATTATAGATTGAACCCAAGTGAACATATATAGATAAAAGGATAAGTTTAGAAATTACAGAAAAGAAATTATATTTATGTGTAGTCCTAATTATATTAATCGCTAAGAAAGATGGAACATGATTAATATCTATTAATAGTTGGGTGATAAATAAAATGAATATTAAATATAGGTTTTCTATTTTATAATTCAAAAATATATTAGATTTAAACTCAAAGGTAATTTAAATTGATTTAAAATTGGCTACCACCAAATCAAGATCATAATTAGAGATGAGTGAAAACTACTTCTAAAATCCATGATAAAATTTATAAATGGCTTATCATGCCCTTTGAGTTTTCAAATGCTCTGAGCACTTTCATAAGTTTAATGAATGCAATCCTTAAATCCTACATAATAAAAATTTTGATAATATATTTTGATGATATCCTAATTTTTTAGCACTAAAAAAATAAATACCTTTAATACCACCAATACATTTTTGAGTTACTTAGAATAAGAAAGTTACATATAAACCAAAAGAGTTTTTTTCATTTAAAAAAAAAATTTGAGATGACATCTTTTAGTATATCACTACCACTTTTAGACTAAAACCTTGTTCTTCTGAAGTTAGTCTAATCTTCTATTGACCATCTCTTAATAGTATAATAGAGGTTTGAAGCTTCCAAAGTATTTCAAACTTTTATAGAAGGTCACTACAGGAAACTATCAATTTTAGCAAAATAATCCATCAGAAATCATGTGAAAGCCATCAAAATATAAGTTTTCAATGGATTTTACCCTGCCTGTAAAACCTTGGTTGGAAATGCATTCCAATGACTAAAAACTCTGACAAAAAAGTTTTCCGGTGGATTTCCAATAACAAATCCGTCAAAAATTATTTTACAAAAAAATTGATGGATAAACCTATAGAAAAGCATGCAATAGGGGAATTTCTATTGGAACTTTCACTATAGAATTTTCTGCAAAAATTCCGCCAAAAATTTCCCACAACAAGTTTCCACTAGAAATCCACCGTCAAAAATTTTTTGTCCACAAGAAACTATTAAGACGGTTTGTATCGACCTTAGCGATAAAATTTTTGTCAGAAATCAACTAAAAACCTGTATTGATTTGAAAAAATTGAAAGAGCTTCACATATGTCTTGATTTTTACACCTACAAAAAAATTACATAATGATTCAAGAGGAAGAAGAAGACTGTGTCCCAACTCAGTCTTCAAGCTATTACCATGGTCACCACCGCAATATCCATTTTGATCTCGCCACCTTGAACTTCTAGACCTATTGGTACATGCGCCTACCACTCTCCCAAGCCAACAAATACTACACCATTTTACCCATATCAGGCACAAATGGGTCATCGGGAGCTTAGGTTTCACCAGACACCACCAAATTAGATCGATCCATCTATACCCAGTGAGCCAACAATGACACACTTTTATTGATCCGGAAGGTGACATGTAAGTTTATCTTTGAACTTTAAAATTTAAACTTTTCAATGGATTTCACCCCAGTAAAACCTTGGATGGAAATGCATTACAGCGGCTAAAAAAAGTTCATAGATAAACTTACGTGTCACCCTCTAGCTCAATAAAAGTGTATGTCATCATTGGCTCAGGTGTAGATGGATCGATTGATTGGTGGTGTAAAACTCCCATGACCTTATTGTGGGCGATATAATTTAAAAATGGTGTTCGTTAACATAGATAAGTTAGATCGAATCAATGATGATATTTCATTGTACTGGCGAGTTGGGACACAGTCTTCTTCTTCCTCTTGAAGATACTCGTAATCGATCGTCATGGAATATCATCACCACCATCTCATGCCATATGTTATAAAAAAATACAATGGTTAGGTTTGTTAGAAATAAAGCTATGTAATAAATTAAAGTATGTAAAATATAGTATGCAATAGTGTGCAACTAAATGATGTAAGTCTAATATCTTAAAACATGGTGCAAGTACAATATCTAAAACTAGTTTGTAATTAAAGTATGCAAAAAAATAGTATCAGAAAAAATAAAAAATAGTGTGTAAGTGTAGTATATGCTAGTAAATAAGGTGCAACTAAAGTATATAAAAAAGACAATATGCAACCTCAAATTCCTACTTCTAACACATATGTTGAAAAAGACAATGTGCATATAAGTACTAAATAAAAGTTGAATTTATGTATTTTACTACATATGTTACGTATTTTACTCTGATGAATCATTAGAAGTTGAATTTATAGTATCATATTCATCATCATCCTCGATGCCCTCATCCTCAATCTGAATAAAATCCTTATAATCAACATTAGTATCAATTAAGCATAATACTGGCTCAACAACATTAGCTGGAACTCCAAAACATGCCATCTCATCCTCTTGATGAGCAAGTTCAATAGTATTTTAAACTTCCACTCTTGCTCTAGGTTTGATTTTAATTACCATTACTTATTTCATTTTCTCTCTTGCTCTTCCTGGATATCTTTGGTAATGCACTTGACTAGCTTGATGCACACGGATAAATGGATCAAACATAGTATACTTTCTAGTAAACTTCACTTTAGTGATCTCATATGACTTGTACTTTCTTATATCTCTATCATGCATAAGATTAAATTATTCAGAATTAAATAGAATGACATTCCTCTCCTTTAATCCGGGATAGTATAAATGCACATTTCCTTATAAAATGCCAAAGCAATCTATCTCATTGTCTGAATGCAAGTTTCCTCTAATGCAAACACCCAAGTTATATGTTTTTTTCTAACCAAAAACTTGTGTGAAATCTATAGCCATTTACATCATAAATTGGCCACATATTTACAATTCACATAAGTCTCTAAGCAAGCTCATGAAGTTCTAGATTCTCTACTACATTCCCCAATCATGAACCTATAACATTGAGAAGTATAAAAAATTGCCACAATTACTTTATATATATATATATATATATATATATATCGTTCATATTGATAATGGTAACATCATCTAAGTTTATTAAGTTCATAAATAACTTGAACACAATATTGAAATGATCATGATTAGGTGAATATTATATTTGAGTGCAACAAAAAAAATATCATTGCATTGATAGACTTAGTCACTGCCCTTAGCTCTTTATCATTCAAATATCTTGATGTGATTTTACCTAATGCTTTTTTAGAAGGTTGAAAAATATATAGCACATTATTTGAAGCTCCAACACCTTCAGAATCATCTATTTGTGCATGCAACTCAATGTAATAGGAGCAAAAATTCATAGTCTCCTAGGCCAAATAAGCTTTACATATTAAGCCTTCAGGGTGTGCTTTATTCCTCACAATTCTCTTAAATTTATTCAAGAATCTGTAGTAGTTTTAGGAAATCAATGTGCTTAAATTAATAGTTAATTAATATTATTGTACATAAAAAAAACATACCTCTCAAAAGGATACATCCAACGGTACTGCACTTGTCCTCTCACTCTAGTTTCATATGATAAATGTATCGGTAGATGCTCCATTGAGTTCAAGAAATGTAAGAGGTAATATCCTTTCATGCATACATATTTTGACTAGAATATTAACTTTAAGTTGCCTAAGAGCTTCCATGTTTAATCGAGCTAAGGTCAGTTCCTTAAAGATGAGACTGAGTTCGATTAAAGGATTTAGTATTTGATCTAGTAAACCACAAAATTCAATTATACATAAGCATTGCAAAATATGGAAATCATGGCTTTTTTATTCCAAATATTTTCTCCATCCTCAAATCAATAACTCAATTCATATTGAATGCTTACCCATGTCTTAGCTTCAATGATTGTATTCACTCACAAACTATTCTTGATCTAATGTGAAGCGGTACTTAGCTTTATTCTCTATAAATATGTCAACTATAATCTCTCTCAACTTTAACTCTCTTCTATGATAATACTCCTTTAAGTTTCACCTAGCCTTTACACAATTTTTACTTTTACCGTTAACATCCATCACCATGTTGAAAATGTTGTCAATGAAATTTTTCTCTATGTGTATCACATTAAGATTTGTCTTATAAGATTAGACTCTTAGTGTGGTAGATCACAAAAATATACCTTTTTGTCCATTTGTGATTTACACCATAACCCAAAAAATAACTATAAGATAATATGGAATTGACCTAACAATTTGTCATATGTCATCCCCACTTAACCTTAGAAGTGGCTTGGACTTCTTAACTCAATTTTTTATGAACACATTCTTATTTATTTTGAATGGATGATCAATAGGTAGGAACATATGATGACAATCAAACTAAGAATTATTTTGACCCTTTTTAAGAGTAAAGGCCTTTGATAAAACAATGCAATATGGATAGGCCAACTTCCTAGTAGTGCTCCACCCAAACAACATTTCATATACAGGAAAGTCATTGATAGTTCTGCATCAAGGTTGCCTTCATTTAAATGTTCTTTTTTACAATAATGTCATATGTGAGTACACTAATGTCCCATAAGATTTTCACCTCATCTATTAATGGTTGCAAAAATACATCAATCTTTGCTTTAGGATTGTGTAGCCTAGGTATGATTAGACTTAGAAACATATAAGGTGTAGTCATGCAAATCATTGAAGATAGATTATATGATGTAACTATCACTAGCCAATAGAAATAAGGTAATGTAGACTAACTAAATGTGTGAAACCATCAATGCTTAGGCCAAGCTTGACATTTCATGCTTTAGTTATAAAATCAAGATTGGTACTATCAAAATGCTTCCACACATCTTCATTTGATTGATGACTTAAGAGATTTGGTGCACTTCCTTTACTATGGTAACATTACATGTGCTTAGCTGACGTGGAGTAAGTGCAAGTAGAACAATCATTTGTGAGGTACATCCTTCTGTTTTTATTATTTTCTACTCTATGGCTTAAACTTAGGTTCTCCAAAAAATTTTTATTCAACATCTTGTGTTATCTTTATAGTACAACATACAATAATTAACACAATAGTAAAATGAATTTAGCTTAGGCCTAATTTTTTCACCAACTTCTTCATTTTATAAAGGTTATCTAGAACTAAATTTTTCTATTGATTTATCTCTTTCAACAACCCTACAAATTGATTAAAATAATCATGTGTTGACCTCACTTTTGGAGTAAGCTCTCAACTTCCTTATTATAGATCTAGGACTCTTATAGACACTAAGAGTTTCTTAGTCTTAAGACACTTCTAGTGCTTAGGTGAACACTAAACCTAATAGAGACTTAGAAGAGTTAGCCATAAGGATAGATTGTGCCTTAGGGATTTAGGAAGACTTGCCTACCCTATAGCCTAAACCAAATCCTTGCTTCCTTCTTCTAAATCAAATCTCAAATTCAAATCCAAATTCTAAAATTAAATCCAACTATCAAATTATTGAAACCCATGATCAAATTCAAAGTCCAAATCCCTTCTTGAGCCCTTTGATTTTATCTTATGGACTTAACCATTCAAATCAACCCCAATCCAATTGATTTTCTCAATTATAAATTCAATCTCAAATCAAAATCAACTTCAAACCAAAACCAAACCCAAATCAAATCAAATTCCCAATTTTAGCCTTTTTAGCCAATTTCTTGAACTTGGCTAAGTGATAGCCAAATCAACTCAAATCCCATGGATTTCTTCATGATTCAATCATTCCTACAATCATTGACCCAAATATAAACATAAACTATTATCAAATCAAATCCAAGTCAACCCAAGTCATGCCCATATTGACCCTTTTGGCTTAAAATTGTCACATGAACCAAAACCCATTTGGCTCCAAATTAGTTACAATTGGTTTTATATTTCCATCTCAAACCCACTTATATACAAATAAATCAAACTCAACTCAAAATCAAGTCAACTAAACCCAATTAGCTCACTAGACCCAAAGTGACCAATTTGACCTAGATGAACTAAAATCCAATTCAATTCAAATCAAAGTGAAATAAGCCAATCCAAAATTCATGTCATGATTGTGATCATCTAGTTAATTATCATGAATTGGGTCAAACCAAGTCAAATTGATCAAGTTAACGCTTAACCAAGTCAACCTAACCCAATTCTAGAAAAGTGAAACAAATATTGATCAAAATATATATGAATTACAATGATGACAAATCTGAATTTTCAATCCAAGATCAACCCGACAAACCAATGTTCAATCAACCTAAGCAAATTGAGCCCAATTTGACCAATGGCTCAAGTTCATTCCAAATCAAATTAAGTGCAACCTAAATCAAATTAATTGCAACCAATGGCTCAAGTTCATTCCAAATTCATTATTGAACTTGACCAAAGCCATAATTGAGCCCAATTTGACCAATTAGTCAACCTAACCCAACTTAGCCTAAATTGACCTAAAGGATCAAATTGGCTAAAAATCTAAATTAAATCCAAATTAAACCAAATTAATTAAAACCAATTGAACCAGTATACTCCAAATGATCATTTAAACTTGACCCAACCCTTGATTTGACTCAATTTGACCAATTGGTCAACTTAACCCATTTTGACCAATTTTGACCTAATTTGACCCAAATGGGTCAAATTGACCCAAATTAAACCAAATGAACTCTAAATGACATGAAATTTGGTCCAACTCACTTTTGACTCATTTCAAATCCACTCAAATCAAATTCAATGCCAAATGACCACTTTGCCCTTAGGTCAAGGGCACCCAATGAGAAAAGACACTTGCCCAAGTGGTCATTTCTCTTCCTTGGCCACTTAGCACTCATCCATTGGTCCACATAGGCACCAAGGACACTAATTTTCTAACCCAAGGAGTGCTTGGGGTAGCCGTGACTCATAGGAAGGTGAAATCACTCTCCCATTAGAACGCTTGGCATGAAGGACTCTCACCTCCCCTTTGCTAGGACACTCATTTGTCCTTCATGGTAGCCATTTTCCATGCCTTAACCAACCAAAATAAGCCACCTAGAATGATTCCCTTCCATTCCCAACCACCCCAAGCCAAATGATAACACTTTGGAGCCAAAAATTCAAAGAAAAGATGGATTTTTGACCACATTTAAATCAAGAGAGTTGGAAGTAGCAAAACTCATTCTATTCCTCTCATTTTCATCCCTTAGAGCTCCCAAATCAACCAGTAATCATTCTCACTTGAGTTTGGGGTGAAAAATATCAAAAATAAGTGGATTTCGGCAAGTAAGTGGCTACTTTTCCCACTCAAAAGTGTGCTCAAATAATCATCATCATCATCGAAAATCATCCCCGGTGAGGTATTCTTCAAAAACCCGTAGCCGGCCTTAGGATTTCTTACTTTTGTGATGATTTTCTTGCGATTTTAGGAATTTTCCTTAGATAAACCTCTCATTTTTCATTTTATTTGATCCCAATATGAAATAGATATATTTTTTTGGCAAAGATCTATGTGAAAATGAGCCCAATCGCCATTGTATATTTTGTGATTTTCCAATTTCATCTAAGAGTAGAGCGTCGATCCTAGTTCAGGGCTCGACGGCTCGATCCGGACTCATCTCCCAACCTCCGTGATCACATGGATCGATGTGGATCCCCAATCCACAGTGAATGGTCGATCAATCACGATTGCTTTTCAATCCCGCATTTTCCACTCACATCACGCGACATGTGCCACGGGCCATGCCACATCATGGGTCCAATCGCATGATCTGGTTATACACCGGTGATGTCATTGATGGAAAATCCAGATTTTCTAATTTTAAAAATTATTTAAATCACCTAAAACTTTAAAAATTCATCGAAAATAAAACACTTAATAAAAATTTACAAACAAGGGCTCGTTGGATTCGTCTTTCTTAGAGGAATCTAATAAACCTAAAATCTCCTAGTTTCACTAAATATTTTGAAGTTAATTTAATTTTTGGTTAAAATTATATTTCATTAATTAAAGAAAAAATACACATGAGATTAGGCTAAAATTTTTAGAGGTTAAAATTGAAGTTAAAATATACCTACCATAAAAATATCAAGTCAAAAAATCTTTGGATTAGAAGATATTGAATTTTGAAGTTCAAATGATTAATTTTAATAAAAAAAATTAACAGAATTCATGAAAATCACTTAAATCAACTAAAACTTTAAAAAATCATAACTAATTATAGAAAACTCCACAAAATACAAACCTAGGCTCATTTTAAAGATATTTTAGAGTAGAATCTAGGCAAATTATTATTAATTGATTTTAAACAATAATTTTGGCCTAATTAAGGTTTAATTAAAAATTTAATTAGTTTAATTACTCATTAATTAAAAACCTAATTAATCTCAAATTTTTTGTGAATGTTTAGGGGGATGACCTCTGCCTCCTTTATTTTCTAGGATTTTATTAGTTGCTTAATTAGGGAAAATAATTGGTTAAGCCTTAATCACTTTCTTAAGTTAATTAATGATAATTAGTGAATGAACAACTGTTAAATTAATCATTTAAGCCTAATAACCTCTGTAGAATAGTAAGGGAGCTTAGGGAATGTGTTTGGGATACTTTTCCTAATTTATTTCCTAACTTTCTTTACTTTTAATTCATTAAGCTAATGATTAATGAGGTAAAATTAATTAATTAACACTCAACACAAAAAAATTAGAGCTATGATCAAATATGGACTTTAAGAGATTAAGACCCCATTTTCTTGATCTCTTCTTAACTTCATTTCAATTGAACATGCTTAATCAAATGGATTAATAAGCTTAATTCACTTAATCTAAAATCTACTTCACACCTAAATAACTCTAATTAACTCTTGGGTAGCTCTGTGGGTGTTCAATAACCCAAAATGAGAGATAATGAAATTACGGTTATCTCACATGTGTGAGAAAACCATAAGAGTAATTAAGTGAGCTTCTTAAGCTTAATTAATTAACCATTTATTAGCTAATCGCATTAGGCCCATTTCATTTCTTAGGAGCATTGTAAATTTAATTTTCATGTGGTTGCATATCATATTATCTCATAGTTGTTTTATCAATAAACTTAAGATGATATAGATAAGGTTTAATTAATTCATTTAATTCATACCTTAACCTAACTAAATCATAAAATCAATTTAATTACTCTTCATTAAACCAAATTAACTTACATATGGGGAATGGGGGTTAGGATTAGCAAATCTCTTTCACATTCCTTAAAACAAATCAAACTTAAAATTAAAAATAATATTAAAGATCTTTGGTTTATTTTAAATGACTTTATTTAGTATAATTGTCCTTAGAAATTAGTTGGAATGAATGAGATCATATGCTTATGTTCATTTACTTCTCTCCAATCATATTAAATGTTATTTGTCATTTGTAATCATGCATTCATCTCTTTCAAAATTAATTAAAATGAAATAATTTCTTCTATGTCAAATTGCATGTGAAGATTTAAATTAAAAATAGTGTATTATTATTATCAACAATAAATCAAAAGTATTTTTTCAAAGTGTAAATAAATCAATTATAACATATGGAGTGATGCTAATTACAAGTAGCTACAAAATTGCATGTGTTTATAATCTAAGATATGTAATATGAAACTGTCTTTCCTTATCTTGTATGAATTTACATAGGATTTACAAATGTATAGTTCATTTGAAAGGAGCACAACATTTATTCAAATCCATTCCTATGTATCTCCATACTAAGACTTAGGAAGAATTTCACATCACATATGAAAACCATATAATTAAATCAAACATGACTTCTTGTATGATTTCTCATTCTTTTGTTTCTTTTTGTACATTCATATGTATATAAGAAAAGTGATATATTAGTTTGGATATCTATGAGGCTTTAAGTAGCCCTAAGTATTGTACCCACCTGGTGTAGAACAATGGTATAATTACTCTTAAAACTTATACATGTGCATGTGTATAATATAACCAATTAATGAGAATCATAATTCAATAAAACAAATTCTTTTTGCATGATTTTCATCCTTATAGTTGTTTGTATACCATATGTATATAAGAAAAGTGGTATATTTGATATCTGAGGTACTAGGTTTAAGTTTCTAATTAAGTCTTATGACTTTAAAATAATGATGTTGTACAATTAAACTTACATGTCATTAAAATATAACCAATGAATGAGAATAATAATCCAATTAAAATAAATTTTTCTTTTGCATGATTTTCTATCCTTATAGTTGTTTGTACTTCCATATGTATCTAAAAAAAGTGGTATATTAGTTGACATCCCAAGTGGATCATTTTAAGTAGCCCTAAGTAGGTCTTGTACCTTACACCCTTGGTGTAGAACAATGGCGATGTACTCACTTTAAACTTGTACACATTTGAGTGTGCATGCAGTTAATGGATGAAAATACCCTTTTCTATTAAAGAAGACAATGCTTTATGATTCAATTAAATAAATATCCAAGTTAAAAAATACATTTCTTGCATTCATCATTAAGTGTAAGTATGTATGTGGTATAATTAAGACCAATTTATATGCAAGTTACATATGATGGAAAGAAATAAATGAATACATGGTCATATGATAGTAGTTCATTCCAAGTCTTATGTATCATGTGATGCTTTGGAGCAAGCAACATCCAAATCAACCCAAAAGGAAGAAAGAAATGGAGCAAATCAAAATGAATAAATGGAAGATGAAGAAATAAAGAAGGAAGAATGAAGAATGAAGACCCCCATAATATTCATCGTTTGTAATTGTAATTATTCTCTTGTAATCCAAGATGTATAAGGGTAGAGCTCGGCTACCCACATTTCTTTTCGGGTTGTATGCGGTACTCGACCGCATCGGCCTTTTATTCTTTACGATAGCTTTATAAAATTGTTTGATATTTTGTTTAGCTTGTGCATTAGAAAAAGCATGCCTTTTCATAGTTTGTTTATGATTGGTGATTATTGTATGGCCTGGATGCAATTAGGCTCCTAGGATAAAAATAAATTTTCTATCCCACTAACAACTCATAACTAAACTTTTAAAATAACTCATGACCTCATATTAAAGCCTAGATTAAATCAAGATAATAAAATATTTAGCAACCCCTTAGCTGGATGATTGTATGTTTAATATCATGCATAATCATCTTATTTCACTCTTGTTAATAGAGGGCTTCCATCTTTTCCAAATAGAACGGGAATAACCTTTGAGAGCCTATGATAGAAGAACATCTCTTTCTCTTTTGATTTGGCCCATAATCAATTTCTCATGCATTTAGGCATACAAAATCCCATAGCTTGCGTCAAAATAAAGTGTCCCAAATTAAATAAAATTTGATAAAAATTTGCATTAGATTTAAGTCATTATTCATACCCTCATGCTCTAGTCTCTTAGGGAGTGGTTTAAGGACTTAGTTTCTTTTCTAAATAATATTAGCCATCTTGCAAAAGCATATGACTTGCCTACATGGATTTAAAGTAGGAGGAGTTAGTGCTTCCACTCAGTAATAAATCCAGTCAGTAGTTTACTCTCTTATGGAGGTAAACCATATACCCACTTTCACCTTAGATTTAGATTGTGCTTTGGCCGTCGCCAAAGCTCCCTAGATTTAGGACCTAAGGTTATTGTTTTCCTTTACGGGCTACAAGCATAAATCCTCACCTCTTAGGAATTTTCACAATCTTGTATTATGGAATTATAAGTCCTAAATTTCTAATAAAATTTTAACTCAAATAAATAAATCTCCTCAATTTTAAATATATAAAGCCTAACCATATGATAGATTAGAGTGCTCACTAGGCTTCCTATCATGAGCACTCCCTATTCATCTCCTTTAGCTTCAATAGTAACTCTTCCCTTTTGATCCATCCCACTTGATTTTCTAAAACACAACCAATTTATTGATAGTCCTATCTTTGAATTCTTTAGAGACAACAATCACCTACTTTAATCGATAGTATTCTTAAGGGATTCGTTTTTCTTAAGATGTAATTAACTATGAGGGCTTGCCCCGCCCCCATAGGGAACTTTAGAACATAATTTAAATAAACCCTACTTTATTCATCCATGTAAACTAGGAAAAAAATCTCTGGTATATTCGAAGACCCATCATGCCTTAGAAATCATTATTAGGTGATTAGGTCTATTGTAGGGTAGTGACTTCTATCTTTTGGGATAGTACACTATTCTTCAATGTCGTACTTGATCACCTCAGATCTGCGTGGTGTCCCCCTTATACAAATGAATCAAAAATAAACACCACATATTTTTCTAGCAAGTCCGCTGGGGATGGTTCCTCTCTTCATCTCTAGTAGACGATTGTTGCCTCCAGGCATCAATAGTGACTTGCATTTTATGTGAGTCTAAGACTATCTTTCCTTTTGTTGGCACTCAACTTATTTCATTCTTAAGCAAAGTTAGCCAACATCCTTTAGGTTTTAGGACCTCACTCCTTGTAGGTCTTGAAACCCCTATTAGGCTCTCCAATAGGTAAAAAACAAAATTTATCAATGAAGGGAGAGATAATAAAAATCTAGAACCTCCTTACTACTAGCTTGGTGAGGCGATGTTCATCATAAAATTTAAGAAATAAACTCTTTCCCAAAATGACACTTTCCAAAAGCACTTCTTTTGGAAATAGCCATCTTCATTCAACATACTCAAATTTGTTGAATGAAGATTCTATTTTCAAATCATAACATAAAATTGAAACTCCACTCAACATATTTCACATATGCTAAAGTTGAAGTTTCTCTCTTTTCAAAATCAAGAAAACGCATACATGGCATCAAAGCATATCATTGAAATCTATTTAACATACTTAAGATTTATAAAATAAATTTCACCTCTATTTTGGAATCATATTTGACATGCCACATTTGTCAAATAAAGAATTCCCCACTCTTTCCAAAAAAGAAAGAGAGCACATCAAATATATTTGATTACACTTAACATACCAAAGTTGTTAAGTGATAACCTCACTTTCATATACATTTGATTCTCACTTAACATATCTGAATTGTTAAGTAAGAATCTTATTTTCATGTCATATTTGATTACACTTAACATATCAAAATTGTTAAGTGAGAATCTCATTTCCATATCACATTTGATTTCACTTAACATATCCATTTGTTAAGTGAGATCTCATTTCACATATTTGACTTTCACTTAACATATCAATTTGTTAAGTGAGAGTCTCATTTTCAATATACAATTTGATTCACTTAACATACCCATTTGTTAAGTGAGAGTCTCTTTTTCACAAAACACAAATTTGACTTTCACTTAACACACTCCATTTGTTAAGTGAGAGTCTCATTTTCACATCATATAAATTTGGTATTCACTTAACATACATCACTTGTTAAGTGAGAGTCTCATTTTAAATAGCATACAAATTTGACTTTCACTTAACATATTTAATTTGTTAAGTGAGAGTCTTATTTTCAAGACTTACACTTTTGGCCTCCACTTAACATACAAAATTTATTAAGTGGGAGTCTCACCTTCAAAACATATATTTGAGCTTTCACTTAACATATCAAATTTGCTAAGTGAGAGTATCATTTTCAAAGAAAAACAAAGCATACATCAATCACATTTGGCTTTCATTTAACATACCAAATTTGTTAAGTGCAAGTCCCATTTTTAAATATAAATCAAACACATATGGCCTCTACTTGACATATAAAATTTGTTAAGTAAGAAGCCCCATTTTCAAATCAACATTTCATATATCACAAGTAAAGGCATTTTACAAAAAATTTTAAACACACAATCACAACCTCTTCTTAGCATACTCAAATTTGCTAAGTAGAGGTTCTTTCAAATCATCAATATTTTCAAACAAGATACACAAAATACAAATATCTCAAGAAAATCTCTCCTCAAATTTATGAACCCCACCCAACCTACAAATTGTTGATATGGGTTCTAAATAAAATCAAATGGCAAAGACTCTCCTATCATATCTCCAATGAACCCCACTTAACATATTTGAATTGTTGAGGGTTCAGATTCCAAATTTATATACTCTCTGAAGAATATTAAGTAGAATTTGACTATATTATATTTTAACACATGCAGATACAAATAGTCGGTCAAGATATTTTTGTAACACATGGCTTCAGAAGTTCATTTTACTTTCCCTTTCATGGATTTGGCCTTGATCCCCCAGATGATTCCACCCACCGTTTCTTCATGAGGGGAGCATGTTACTTGTGGGGACCTCACCACAGTCAAGAGGTGGATGAAGCAATCCACATCATTGACATGCCTTGATCTGAGTACCCTTTGAAGAGGAAGGTCGAGTGGTTACATCAGATAGTTTGCTTCATCTGTCCCCACCATTGCTCCAACGAGAGCTACTACCTCCTTATTGGTCACCCCTAAGGAGAAGACTATCTTAGCTTCTCAGATAGTCTCCTCCACTTTTGGGGTATGTATTAGTTCCCGCTCTGCCTTGTTCACTCATACTCAACATGATAATAAAAATTAAAGATTAAGTGGGAGCATGAGCGAGCAGCCAGAGAGCTTGAGGCAACATCACATATCCGGAGGGTTCTCCCGGTCTCCACTACTAGCAACAAGTTCCACCCCTCTGGCCTGGATGAGAGGAAGATTAGGAGGATTGTGCTTCTCCTCACCATCGATATATGAGACACTAGATAGGGAGCAAGAGGCCCTATGCTGCTTAGGACTTCTTGAGGTAATCGATGCTCAAAGTCGACCTTATGATTTATGATCAATGATCCCTAGAAGTGTTAGGGGTCAGATTCATAGGGAGAGAGCTGTGGAGGCTCAAGCATCTACTCAGGCAAGAAGGAGGGAGTGATGGAGGTATGCCAGGTAGTCATCAATCTCCACTTTGATGGATTTTCATCATCCATCATCATCCATACAGATTATTCTTATTGTACATGAGAGATCTCCCATTGGGGGTGTTTTGCTTCACCCCTCCATTTTCCACCATCACCCATTTCACATCATCCACCACTCCACAAAATCTAAGCCCCATCCGAGAAAGACCAGCCCCTTTGGTGATCCATTATGGCGGATCTCACTCCATCTCTCCATCACCGAGGTGAGGAGTCTCCTCGACCTCCTACTCCCTGGTGAAGAGGAGTGATGACCCGAACATTGTGGTCACACCACCACCACCACCATCGAGCTAATGGCAAAGTGTAGAGGGGAAGGTGAGTTTATAGTTCATGGTAGAGATCTCCCGGGACACCACTCCACCCATGAGTAGTCATGAGCATATCTCTTCTAGTGAGCATGACCCTCAACTAGACTCGGGGTAATGTTAGATGTATCTCCATGTGAGCATCCCTCCACCAATTAGAATGTGTTTGTCACATAGTTAAGCCCCTAGATGACATTTTAGCATGATTTTTCAAAAAGAGGGAACTCGGATGACATTCTGAGAGAATGAGAGGGTAGCCTTTGATCCCAATGAGGATGACCTTCTTGAAGATTTGGCTGAGGTCCATATGGTCGATACTAGGAGCTCCCTCTATAGAGATCAACATAGTTAGGAAGGTGTTGTAGTTGAAGAAGATGACATCGTCCAATCAACCCAACACCTCTTAAATAAAGGATGATTAGATCAATCAATGGAAAAGAGGATGGAAGACTTGTTAGCACCTCCATGCACTTCAAAATCACCTCATCCACAGATATACCGATAGAGGTAGATCATCCAGTCAAGACACATGTCTTAGACCCAAGAGCACTTCTCTAGATGGATAGTGGTAGCTTGCAGAAGGTATGGACAACACCTCATGCATGAGAAAGACATTAAAACATGGGAGAACAAAGAGGGATGCATTGGCGCAAGCTCGAGGTGGCTCATTTGTTCCAAAGGGTAGACCATACCAGGAGGAATTTGATGGTATCCAATATTCTAAGGGTTTTGTGCCTCCTTCCTTCAAAATTTTTTATGGCTGTGGGAACCCTCACTAGCACATAGCATTTTAGTGGATGTTGCAATGTCGGAGATAGTGATGCACTCTTATTTCCTTCATAGCAGACATACATGCATTTGATTGGTATGAACTACCCAATGGTTCGAGAAGACTTGAGTTGGAGCTTTATTAAGAGATTTGATAGAGCTCAACAAAGGTAATGCGATCTCATTGTAGCTCAACAACATCCCGATGAGTCCCTTATTGATTACATTCTTAGATGATACAAGTATGAAATGCAAACCATAGCTGTCTGAACATGCCATTGAAATTCCACTCAAGAATATCCATGGCCCGGTCATCTTCATGCTTAAAAGGTTTACCATTAAGACATTTGAGAAATTAATCAATAAGGTGGCTAGTTTACAAGAAGAGGTCAAATAGTTACCTTTCCAAGATTAGTCAATCAAGCCAAGACTGCATAAGGCATTTGAGAAGAAACAAGGTCAAGTCATTGATAAGGAAGCGCCTATAGTCGTGATAGCCTCGAGCTTAGCAGCCTCTACCACCTCCTTACCACCACCTCACCATCATACCCACACCGGTTCCACAAGGCCTCCACCACCGCCAGATCCTCAGACTCTCGAAGTATCTCATCAGATCACAAGATTCCCACCCGCCAGTAGCTACCATTTACCTACTGCTGTCAATAAATTGAATAAATCTTATTCATTCAAGAGGAAGGTAGTTAAGAAGATCTTTAAGAATCTCTTAAAGAAGCCTGATTTCCAATTACTAGAGCTAGGAGACCGGAGAAAGTGGGCAAAATTCACAATCCAAACTATTGCCCCTACCACCACATGCTAGGACATGTCTTAGAAGATTGCTTTACCTTTAAAGACTGGCTTCATCATAGCTACAAGTCAGGTGCCATTGTCATCCCTAAGGAATATATACTAGAATAACCCTTTAATTCTTTTAGGGTAATCCTTGAGGATACATGATCTTCTTAAGGTAGAGGAAGGTTGGGATATCTCCCTATCCCGAACCTCTAAGAAAATCATCTCTAAGATCAAAAAGTTACCCTTGTAGGTGCCTGAAGTAGCTCAAACCTCCAACTCTAAGGAAGTTTTACAAGTTGATAAGGATAACTTGAAGTAGGTAGAAGCCCAGCAGTAGCGAAGTCCACTTGCTGATAGCAAGAGCACAACCGCCTGAGTCCACTCTCCCACAGAGCTACTACTTCTTCCTCCACTAGCTCTCTTCTAACAAGAGCATTGTATCAGACAAGAGCACTAAGTCCCTTACCCCACTTACTTTATTAGATTTCTATAATATACTTCCACAAGAAGAAATCAATGAAGAAAGCTTTCACTTACATCTTGTCTACTTCTGATACTCTAGATTTTATTCCTCTCAAAAACTATCTAAGTCTAATTAGTAATAACTCTAGTTCCGATCACTCCTCTTCTTCTGATTTAGAAATGAATTTTCCATTCTTGAATCATTCGGGTTCACCTATTGAGATTGATTTGGAGTCATCCGACTCTGATGATCCCATAGAAGAAGTTGTAGGTGAACCTGATGAGTAGGTAGAACTTTCCACTAAACCATCTCAAGAAGTCACTAAAGTCAACCTCTGTAGTGAAAAAGTTCTACCTCCTAGGGTAGCACCTTAGGATAAGGATAAATAAGTCATTGATTCTAGTGATCAAGAAGCCCTTCCACAGGATGCTCCACCTATAGATATGCTTATGAAGGACCAGCCCAGAGTTGACTACAATGTCCTTACTCACCTAAGAAAGTTTCCATCTAAACTAAGCATATATGATGCCCTTGTCTTATCCAAAGAGATGAGGGAGTCATTGATCAAAGCCCTTTTGATCAAAAATATGCTTAGCTCTCAACCGCTATTGGAGAGGATGCATGTTATTCAAGAGAAGCCATGGAGTTACATTCAGATGAAGACCTTCTTTGGGACAATGAGCACAATCTCTACACATAAAGGGACATGGCAGATTCAAACTCTCTGGTGTTAGTTGAGTGCATGAATATTATGAGTCTATAGACCCTTCCCTACTTAAGGATTGACATCTCTGAACTCCGAGGAGATCATATGATGTTGAGAGGATTCAATGAACAAGGCGAGAGGCTTTAGGCTCTATAGTGTTGCCATTGGAGATAGATGACTGGAAGACAGAAGCCAAATTCTACATAATCGATTTAGATACATCTTTCACTACTTTGCTCGGTAGGCCTTGGATACATGGAAACAACATGATTCCATCCTCTTTCCACCAATACATCAAATTTCAAAGAGTTGGATCGAGTATTGTATCAAATGAGACATGAAGCTATTCTCAGTTAGAGAGGTTGAGATATATGAGAATGCGACCTACTATCTTCCTCCAAATCAAAAAGTCTATTCTCGCAAACTTGGTGAAAGTTCAAAAATAAAAGAAAAGAAACAAAAGAAAAGAAGAAAAGAAAAGAAAAGAAGGAAAAAAAAAGAAAAGAAAAAGAAATGAAAAGGAAAATGAAAATGCAAGTGAGAGAATTAGACATGAGGAAGAAGTAGAGATATTGATTTTGTTCCTCCATATGAACACATGGGTAGGATGACTTGACCCCCCACTGTGTAGGAAGAGGCGATCTAGAGGCAAGTTCCAGGTGGAAGACCTCCCTATTGGCCACCCAATAGAGCTATGTTCCACTGAGTACTCCCCATCCACATTGACTTAGAATCCGAGGATGAGTCTCATATGGTTAGCACACCAGCCAACCCCTCTCAACTAGTCCCATTGGAGGTGACATTCGAGCCAGATAGTGATGAAGACCAGGCCTCCAAGCAAAGTATGAATATATCTGAATCACTATTATATAGAACAATTAGACAGATGTTGGGAACCTTAGCTCTAACCTCACTTTCTTCTCAGAAAGTTGAAGGTTTAGTAGTTAAGGAGGCCCCAAGTCATCCAGATGTCAAGCCAAAGAGATTTTTGTTGGGAGCATCATCCTCAAGTCAAGCGATGTAGAACTTGAGGATGATTCATATAAAGATTTAATACAATTGCCTTTTGATTGTATTCATGTTCTTAACTTAGCAAAGAAGGGATTAATCCCACATACTTGGTCTAAACATAGTTACTTTGAAAGGTATGGGACAACCAACATAGATATTCTCAATCAAGACTGACTAGATTCGACATGGGGTCGATGATGACAACCATTAGTCATCACCACTCATTTGGTTTGATAGGTTCTTCTCAAATCATGCTAACTCTTATGAGGAGGTATGTTTAGAAACTTTGATGACCCAAATGAGCTTGAAGTCAAAGATGCACCAACAGTTCAAAGAAGAGATCAGATCAACCATCGATGAACTTAAAGAGATCAACTTAGAACAAAGATAATCCACGTCCATACATACACGCTCCTTGAATGAAGAAGAAACCAATGACTTAGTTAAGCTATTAGTTGAGTTTAAGAATTTCTCCACATGGAGTTATGAAGAAATGCCCAATTTATCTCCTGACATAGCAATCCACAAACTAGCAATAAAACTTAATGCTAACCCTATCAAGCAAGCTCCTAAATGCATGCGATTAGACAAAACAAACAGTCACTTCAAATCAAGAAATGATTGATGCTGGCTTTATTAAGGAAGAAAAATATCCTACCTGGTTAGCTAGTGTCATCTCAGTTAAGAAAAAGAATGGCCAAATTCATATATGCATCGATTTTAGGGATCTAAATAAGGCATGTCCTAAGGAAGAATTTTCACTTCCTATACTAGAATTAATGGTGACGCCTCATCTCATGAGTATTCTCTTATGGATGGTCATCCGCTACAACCAAATTAAGATGGCCCCAGGATGAAAGAAATACTATTTTTTTGAACCCCAATGAATATATTTATGAGGTCATGCCTTTTGGCCTCAAAAAATGTCGGCTATACTCTGATCTTTCAATGAACTCATTCATCATCAAGTTGAATGTTATGTTGATGATCTAGTAGTCAAAAAAAAAGAAGACCATCTCTGACTTGAGAGTAGTTTTCAAATGGTTAAGATAATTTAACCTCAAAATGAATCCCTAAGTGTGCATTCAAGTAGCAAAAAATTCGAGTTTGTTGTCACACCGGAATAGAGATCGATCTAGAAGATCAAGCTATCTTAGAAATGCCACCCCTAAAATTCTAACTCAACTGATCATTCCAAGGGTGGTTGGCATATCTAAGATGCTTCATATCAACCTATCGAAGATGCCATTCTCGACTTGTAAAAAAGGATACCAAGTTCAAGTGGGATGATAAGTGTCAGCATACTTTTGAAGACATCAAGCACTACCTGATGACGTCTCCAATTCTAGCAGCCCCTATCCCGAGCAAGCCATTGATACTATCTACACCGCATTAGATGACTCACTTTGTTGCTCAAACCAATGATGAAGGAAAGAAAATGCTCTACTACCTCGCCATCATCTAATTCTATGAGGCAAACTACCTATTGAAAAGCACTACCTAGCTTTAATCTTTGCATCCCAAAAGCTATGACACTATATGCTTTCTCATAAACTGAATCTGATCTCCAGGATCAATCCACTACAATATCTCATGACACGGCCAACGCTATCTAGACGGTTGGCATTAGTCCATGATTTTATCACAGTTTGACATCACATTCGTACTCCAAGATGAAAGGACACTAGATTTCTTAGCAAAGACACCACTTCCTCCGATTCGCTTAGTGATGACCTCCTCGATGAACAAATCATGAACTTAGGGACACTAGTATTCATGGGAGATGTATTTTGATGGTGCGCTTCCTTTCAAAAGGAGAAGAACCATGATCTACTCTTCAAGAAGGTAGGTAGAATAGTTCTCTAACTCATGCGATGTGATGAGATTCTCATATCATCTATCCAACCATGTACCAACAAGGCTGAATATGAGGCTAATTGCCGCCTAGAGTTAGTCATTATACTATGCATCCAGAGTATCAACATCTTCATAAATTCTCAGCTCATCATCAACCAAATCATCGGGTCCTACAAAGTTCTAAAGCCTAAGCTCCATCATTACCACAAGTACACTATGGAGTTGTTGGCTCAAATCCCAGAGGTTACCATCTACAAGATTCCTCGAGGAGAGAAAATAGTAGTAGATAAATTAGCAAGCTTGCCAAAGAGCTGGCATGTCCGGAAGATGAGTCAATTCCAATAAGGGTCCAAAATAGACAAGTCTTATCTCTTATTGATGCTGAACTCATCGAGAGATTCTTTCTTGAAGGGGAGGTTGTCGTTGCCAAGAAGGATGATGCGTCAGATTGGAGGCAACCATTCATGGATTATTAAATTATAGGCAAACTACCTCAAGAGAAATCACAAGCACACCATATGAAATAGAGAGCCCTTTCATACGCTCTATGGCACCTTGTACGCGTTTCTTTTAATCATATATGGTTATGTTTTGACAAACATGAAGCCCAGAATCATGATTAGGTACACTCATTTGTGGAGCTCATCAATCCGTCCAAAGATGAAAGCCAAGATCAAGAGACTAGGATACTAGCCTTCGATGATCACATCGCATGGACGTAGCTAGGAGATGCCACCTGTGTGCACGTGTGTGATCCTACATCAACCACCCAACATCCTACATCCTACATTGGCCTCATGGCCATTTGAGTGTTGGGGTACAAACATAGTGGGTTCAATCGATCTTCCTTCTTCCAAGGGTCACCGATTCATTCTAGCTACCATCTTACTTTTCCAAGTGAGGCAATCCCACTTAGAGAGGTCACGATGTGCTCCAATTTTAGAACCATATCATATATAGGTTTGGGGTGCTTTGATGAATTATATTCGATAATAGTTTTGCATTCAAGAGCACTAAAATCAACAACTTTGCCCAGAGACACAACATAGATTAGAGATACTCTACCATCTATTCCCTGAGGGCAAATGGTCTAGCAGAAGCATTCAACAAAACTCTCATCCAAATATTAAAGAAGACACTCGAAGACAACAAGAGACAGCAGCATGAGCAGTTAGTTGAAGCCATGTGGGCCTACCGCACCACATTCAAAACTCCAACTCAATATACCCTGTTCTCCTTACTGTATGGGTCTGAAGTCATTCTACCATTAAAAGTTCAACTCCCATCATTAAGGATAGTTGTGGGTAGTAAAATCACTATAGAGCATAATGCCAAGTTGTGGTTGGAAGAGCTCGAAGGTTTGGAGGAGAGATGCCTCCAGGCATGCTAGAACCTCGAGTTATACAAAGCCAAAATGATTCAAGCTCACAACAAGTTGGTCTGCCCTAGAGCTTTTCAAGTAGGAGAGCTTATTTTAGTTCTAAGGAGACCAATTGTTTCCTATCAAAAGATGGGAGACAAGTTTGAACCCACGTGGGAAGGCCATTTTGTCATAGAAAAGGCCTACCAAAGAGGATCTTATCAACTTATAAATTAAGGAGAGCACCGATGCTTCCAATCAATGGCTCTACTTAAAGAAATACTATCCATAAATCTTGTTAAAAATAATCATCAATAAACTTCTTTCATATCAAATTTCATCTCTTATGTGTTAGAAATATCTTTGAATCCACCACATGTTTAGGGCAGGTGTAAGAGAACCCGAGCAGCATCCTATGCCTCCACAACACAAACACAAACTACAAGTGATCCTTTAGTGCTACTAGGTTAGGTGTAAGAGAACCCAAGAGGCATCTTATTTTGACTAGTACAACTAAGTTATGTGTAAGAGAACCCAAGCAGGATCCTTTCTTGGTGGAGTCATAATTGCCCTACGCCATTTCATCTATTCTTCTGCGTGTTTAGGTTAGGTGTAAGAGAACTCAAGCCACATCTTATTCCCTCTTTCACAACATAAACAAACACATATCTTTTTTCTTGAGCTATTTTGATGGGGAGCAAGCCCCTGTGGCACTCACTCATTAGTCGCTTGGTCGATATGCTACCTTGGTGTGTCACCCAAGTGGTCACTTGTCAGCAGATGTGAGTCCCCGAGCTTTCTTCCTGACTTGACCATTGCAAACCAATGAGTTCTTTATCAGTTTGGTAGGCCTTACTACGCAGCCGGTAAGCTACCCCATGTTGACTTCATTTAAGAAGATGTAAGCCTACATGCTTTCTTCTTGAACTAGCCATCATGCACTGACTAGGTCGAGTATATTTGAGGTTTAGGATAAGTCCCCCAGTGGCTCCTTTCCTCTTGACTACTTCAAGCTTGGGTTTAGTCCTTACACAAGACTCCTTGTTTAGTAGCATCGAGGTCTAGCTGAGCCAAGATGACTATCCTGATCCCACTTTAGAGAGATGTAAGTCTACATGCCTTTTCTCTGATCGACACAACCGATGGGCACCTTAGGTTGGTTGGTTATCCATGTGACGGTGACCCACCCGTGGATACACCACTCTTGTGATGAGTCCCATGCTTTCTTCTTAAGTTGGCCATCATATACCTATAGGCTTTCTTTATATGGTTTTGGATAATGCCCTAGGCACCTCCCCTGTGGGCACTCTATTTGAATCACATCTTTAGCAAACCCATTTAGACACTACCCGGTATTTTTGGATTGGACAGTCTCCCTTTCCTAGTAACCACCCCCGTGGTTGGAGAATTTGTTCTGCATATGTGATTCTCCCTTGTCCAAGTTTGAGATAGACTAGGCCGATATGAGCTCTAAGTGTGGTCCCTCACAAACCAACATCCATGATAACATAAAATAAATAAAAAATATATCTTTTGTGGATTAGAATTCAAGCCCCCAAGTGGCCCCTTTCCCAAGCGCATCCTATCTTTAGGGTGTCAACAAAACTCCTATAGAATTGTTTGACTACTTTGAGTTAAGATAAGTCCCTGTGCACTCTCTCAGTAGTCGCTCTTAGTTTGGGTTCAACTTGTTGTGCCACCAACGAGTCACCTCCACGGTCATCTTTGCTTTGAAATATATAAGTCTATTACATATTCTTTCCAGCACGATCATTGCACACTGATGGGTAGCCTTAGGTCGGGTTCGATTTGTTGCACAAGCAATCGATCGCCCTAGTGGTTCCTTGTGTAGGAGGATGCGAGTCCCTATGCTTTCTTCCTAACTTGACCATTACACACCAAAAGGCACCCCCCAGGTTGGTTAGCTCACTAAGGGTAGACTATCCCTTTGGATTTGTAAATCAAGATAAGTCTAGGCCGATATTATCCCTTCTTAGTGGATCCATCACAATGAGATCCATCAAATTAAACAAATGAAATTAAAACAAATGCAATTCAATCAAATGACATTATCGACTACTTTGAACTTGATATATAAGTCCCCATTTATTTATTCAAGAAGTTAGTCGATTTGATTTGTTGCCAACAGATCACCCAAGGTTGTCCTTGTGGAGGATGTAGTCCCCGCTTTCTTTCCTAACTTGACTATTGTACACCAAAAGGCAATCCCTTAGGTCGGATAGTTCTACCATGTGGCGTAGACTATTTGGATTAAATAAGAGTCAAGGCCATATAGCCCTTCTCAGGTCCATCGCAAACCGATAGGTCCATCTCAAAATTTAAACTTAAAACAAATAATCAATCAACTTCTCCCAGCAAGACATCAATCATCCCAACCTCCCTAGTGGAGTCAATTAAATCCAATTCAAACCTGTATTCCCCAGAGAGTGCACCTTCAAAAGAAATCTCATCAAATCCTTATCCTTAGTGGATAACCTGAACCTACTTCCCTAGTGGATAACCTGAACCTGCTTTCCTAGTGGAAGGTTCATGCATTTATCCCTAACGGGTTATACATTCTAATCCCCAATGGATACTATACCCAAATCATATCATGCATCCAGTTCAAACCCCTTATCCCTAGTGGATAACCTGAACTACTTCCCTAGTGGAAAGTTCACATGCTTGATCCCTTAGTAGATCCCTTCTTCCTCCCTTATGCCTTTGGTGGAGTTGCATTGCCCAAATATCTTTATTTCTTCTACATCTGTTTAGAGTAGATCTCTATTAGTGTTTGCATCCTTGACGTTTGATCATTAACATTAATAGTGTGTGTGCCGTCACACACACCTATTGGGCACCCTTTGTTGACCTTACTTTTGAGTGAGCTCTCAACTTTCTTATCATAGATCTAGGACTCTTAGACACTAAGAGTTCCTTAGTCTTAAGACACTTCTAGTGATTAGTGAACACTTAACCCAACCTAGAGACTTAGAGTTAAATCCATAGGATAGGTTGTGCCTTAGGGATTTAGGAAGACTTGCCTACCCTATAGCAAAACCAAATCCTTGCTTTCTTTCAAATCAAATCTCAAATTTAAATCCAGATTCAGAAATCAAATCCAACTATCAAATTATTGAAACCCATGATCAAATTCAAACTCCAAATCCTTTCTTAAGCCCTTTGATTTTATCTTATGGACTTAGCTTTAACCAAATTCAAATCAACCCCAATCCAGTTGGTTTTCTCAATTATCAAATTCAATCTCAAATCAAATTCCAAGTCATAAATCAACTTCAAACCAAAACCAAACCCAAATCAAATCAAATTCTCAATTTTAGCCTTTTTTTTGAACTTAAATGATACCAAATCAACTCAAAATTCATGATTTCTTCATGATTCAATCATTCCTACAATCATTGACCAAATATAAACATAAACCACAATTATCAAACCAAATCTAAGTCAACCCAAGTCAAGCCCATATTGACCCTTTTGACTTTAAATTATCACATGAACCAAAACCCATTTGGCTCCAAATCACTTGCAATTGGATTTATATTTCCATCTCAAATTCATTCATCAATACGACTAAATCAAACTCAACTCAAAATCAAGCCAACTAAATCCAATTGGCTCACTTGACCCAAAGTAGCCAATTTGACCTACATGAACCAAAATCCAATTCAATTCAAATCAAAGTGAATTAAGCCAATCCAAACTTCATGTCATGCTTTTTGATCATCGTAGGTTAATCAATTATCATGAATTAAGTCAAACCAAGTCAACCTATCCTGTTGACCAAGTCAACCCTTTAACCCATATGAACCCAAACTAGCCAAATTGTAACCTAAACTAAATTGATTGCAACCAATAACTCAAGTTCATTTCAAATTGATTATTGAACTTAACCAAAGTCATAATTGAGCCCAATTTGATCAATTGGTCAACCTAACCCAACTTAGCCCAAATTGACCTAAAGGATCAAATTAGTCAAAATCAAAATTCAAATTAAATCCAAATTAAACCAAATTAATTAAAACTAATTGAACCAATGTACTCCAAATGATCATTTAAACTTGACCCAACCCTTAGTTTGACCCAATTTGACCAATTGGTCAACCTAACTTGTTTTGACCCATTTTGACCTAATTTGACCCAAATGGGTCAAATTGACCCAAATTAAACCAAATGAACTCCAAATGACATGAAATTTGGTCCAACTCACTTTTGACTCATTTCAAATCTGTTCAAATAAAATTCAATGCCAAATGACCACTTTGCCCTTGGATCAAGGGCATCCCATAATAAAAGACACTTGCCCAAGTGGTCATTTCTCTTTCTTGGCCACTTGGCACTCATTCATTGGTCCACATAGGCACCAAGGACACTGATTTTTTGACCCAAGGAGTGGTTACGATAGCCATGACTCATGGGAGGTGAAATCACCTCACCTCTCCCATTGAACACTTGGCATGAATGACTCCCACCTCCCTTTTGCTAGGACACCCATTTGTCCTCCATGGTAGCCACTTCCATGCCTTAACCAACCAAAATAAGCCACCTATGATGATTCCCTTATATTCCCAATCACCCCAAGCCAAATGATAACACTATGGGGCCAAAAATTCAAAGAAAAGGTGAATTTTCGGCCACATTCAAACCAAGAGAGTTAAAAGCAGCAAAACTCATTCTATTCCTCTCATTTTCATCCCTTAGAGCTCCCAAACCAACCAGGAATCATTCTCACTTGAGTTTGGGATGAAAAACACTAAAAATAAGGATTTCAGAAAGAGGCATTGAGAACATCATCATGAATGAAAGCAAGATCTAGGCTCATTCAAGGCTTCTTCCCCACTAAAGCATGCTTGATCATCATCAGAAGTCAAAATCATCTCCATGAGTAATCTTCAAAAACTTGTAGCCATCCTTAGGATTTTATACTATCTGTGATGATTTCCTTGCAATTTTAGGAATTTCCCTTAAATAAACCTCGCATTTTTTATTTTATTTCATCCCAATATGAAATAGATTTTTGATGAAGACATGAAAATGAGCCCATCGCTCATTTCATTTTTTTGGTTTTTTGTGAGTTTCCCAATCGAGAGAAGTCCGATCGCTCAGGGATCCTTCATCACTTGGACTCATTGTTTCAGATCACGCATCCGCCGATCGCTGATCAAATCCCGATCCGCGGATCGACGGTCAATCGATTCCATCGATCTTTCCATCCACTCCTCACGCTTCCACACGCATCCAAAAGCTATCACGCCTGCATGCGGACCAGCTCCAGCATGTCTCATGCACGCTTATGCAGCCGTGTAGGGTATTAAGTGGAAAATCTTGATTTTTTTTATTTTAAAAATTATTTAAATCATCAAAAACTTCAAAATTTTATAGAAAATAAAATACTTAATAAAAAATTGCAAACAATGGCTCATTGGATTCATCTTTCCAAGAGGAATCTAATAAACCTAAAATCACCAAGTTTCACGAATTATTTTGAGGTTAATTTAGGTTTTGGCAAAAATAAATTTTCATTAATTAAATAAAAAATATACATCAAATTAAGTTGAAATTTTCAGAGGTTAAAACTGAAGTTAAAATAAACCTACCATAAAAATATAAAGTCAAAAGGATCTTTGGATTAGAAGATATTGAATTTTGAAGTTCAAATGATTTATTTTAATAAAATAAATTAACAGACTTCATAAAAATCACTTAAATCAACTGAAACTTTAAAAAATCATAACTGATTGTATAAACTTCTAAAAAATATAAACATAGGTTCATTTTTAAGATATTTCAGAGTAAAATCTAGAAAAATTATTATTAATTAATTTTGAACAATGATTTTGGCTTAATTAAGATTTTATTAAAAATTTAATTAGCTTAATTACTCCTTAATTAATCACCCAATTAATTGTAGATATTTAGGGGGATGACCTCTGCCTCCCTATTTTTTTGGGATTTTATTGGTTGCTTAATTAGGAAAATCAATTGATTAAGTCTTAATTATTTTCTTAAGTTAATTAATGATAATTTGTGAATGAATAGTTATTTAATTAATCATTTAAGCCTAATTACCTCTATTAAATAGTAAGGGAGCTTATGAAATGTGTTTGGGATACTTTTCCTAATTTATTTCCTAAACTTTCTTCACTTTTTGGAATTTCATTAAGCTAATGATTAATGAGATAATTAATTGCTTAATTAATTAATCAACCCTCAACACAAAAAAAATCAGAGCTTAGGTGATCAAATAGGGGACATAGGGATTGAGATTAAAAACCCCCTTTTCTTGATCTCTCTTCTTAAGTTAACTTCATTTCATTAATTGAACATGCTTAATCAAATGGATTAATAAGCTTAATTAACTTAATCTAAAATCCACTTCACACCTAAACAACTCTAATTATTTCTTGGGTATCTCTTTGGGTGTTCAATAACCCAAAGTGAGAGATAATGAAATTATGGTTAGCTCACATGTGTGAGAAAACCATAAGAGTAATTAAGTGAGTTCCATAAGCTTAATTAATTAACTATTTATGTTAATTGCATTAGGCCCCTTTCATTTCTTAGGAGCATTGAAAACTTAATTTTCATGTGGTTGCATATCATATTAGCTCATAGTTGTTTAATCAATTAACTTAAGGTGATATAGGTAAGGTTTAATTAATTCATATCTTAACCTAACTAAACCATAAAATCAATTTAATTACTCTTCATTAAACCAAATTAACTTACACATGAGGAACGAGGGTTAGGATTAGCAAATCTCTTTCACATTCCTTAAAATAAATCAAACTTAAAATTAAAAATAATATTAAAGAACTTTGATTTATTTTAAATGACTTTATTTAGTATGCTTATCCTTAGGAATTAGTTGGAATGAATGAAATCATGTGCTTATGTTCATTTACTTCTCTCCAATCATATTAAATATTATTTATATTTTGTAATCATGCATTCATTTCTTTCAAAATCAATTAAAATGAAATGATTTCTTCTATGTAAAATTGCTTGTGTGATTTAAATTAAAAATGTGTGCTATTATCACTAAAATCAAAAGCTATTTCAAAGTGTATGAATCAATTATAACATATGGAGTGATGCTAATTACAGGTATCTATAAAATTGCATGTGTTTATACTCTAAGATATGTAATATGAAACTCTCTTTCCTTAATTTACTTAGGATTTACAAATGTATAGTTTATTTGAAAGGAACACAACATTTGTTCAAATCCATTCTATGTATCTCCACACTAAGACTTAGGAAGAATTTCACATCATATGTAAAGCATATAATCAAATCAAACATGATTTTTTGTTTGATTTCTCATTCTTGTGTTTCTTTTTGTACATTCATATGTATATAAGAAAAGTGGTATATTAATCTAGACATCTTGAGGCTGTGCGGCTTTAAGTAGCCTTAAGTAGATCTTGCACCTTATGCCCCTAGTGTAGAACAATGATGTTGTACTCACTTAAAACTCTTATACATGTGCATGTATAATATAACCAATGAATGAGAATCATAATCAAATTAAAACAAATTCTTCTTTTGCATGATTTTCTATCCTTATAGTTGTTTGTATATTCATATGTATATAAGAAAAGTGGTATATTACCGGACATCCGGGTCAGAGGCTTTAAGTAGCAAGTGTCTTACACCTCTATTGTAGAACAATGACGTTGTACTCACTTAAAACTCTTATATATGTGCATATATAATATAACCAATGAAAGAGAATCATAATCCAATTAAAATAAATTTTTCGTTTGCATGATTTTCTATCCTTATAGTTATTTGTACATCCATATGTATCTAAGAAAAGTGATATATTAGTCCGACATCAGGTAGCCTAAGTAGGTCTTGTACCTTAGAATATAATGACGCACTCACTTGAAACTTTTATACATTTGAGTGTGCATATAGTTAATGGATGAAAATCCCTATTCTATTAAAGAATACATGCATTTATGATTCAATTAAATGAAATATCCATGTTCAAATACATTTCATTGCATTCATCATTTAAGTGTGCTAAGACATATGTTGTATGTGTAAGTATACTTAGGACAAATTCATATGCATGTTACATATGATGGAAAGAAATGAATGAATTTGTGTCATATGATAGTAATTCATTCTAATTAATCTTAAGATGCATTTCTTATTGAATAAGGTCATTTAGGGTGAATCTAAATTTAGGATTAATTATAACATAGAATAAGCCATTCACTAAAGAAAATCAAGCTAAATTAACTTGCTTTAGAAGTGACTTAAGTTAAGGATGAAAAGAGATTTTCTCTCTTTCCTCTCTTTATAACACTTAGTTGTTAAGTGTAGCCATATGAAACAAAAGAAAACACTAAGTAAAATCTTCAAATCAACTAAATCACTTAAAGAGAAATCAACCATTTATAAATTAAATCCCTCACACTTAGCAAATTATAACTCTAAAGCCTAGTTAGGACATGCCACACAAGCTTTAATTCACACACATTAGACTAAGTCACCATTTCTAGCTTTATGTTAGGGCGGTGTATGATTTGATGTATGCTTATTTTGTAATGTATTGTTGTAGACTAAATGTTATGTATGTAATGATGATATATGATATTAATCATGCTTTATGCTTAAGAGGTCACTAAATAAAAAATATAAATGATTTTATGTGTTGCTTAGCCCCTAAGCATAACCCAAGTTAGGCTAGGTGGACTTAGTTACTCATGTGTGGGGTGCTAAGTCTAAATTATTCATATAATTGCTTGGATTGTATGGTGTGTTTAGCTAATATTTGTCTTGCAGGTGTAGCTCGATTTACTTTTCTTTTTTTAATGTAATTTTTGCATTAGGATTAGAACGAATGTTATGGGGGATTAGGATGAGCATTGGTTATAAGACCAAGTCTTATATACCATGTGATGCCTTTGGAGTAAGCAACATCCAAATCAACCCAAAAGGAAGAAAGAAATGGAGCAAATAAAAATGAATAATAGAAAGATGAAGAAATGAAGGAGGAATGAAGAATGAAGACCCCCATAACATTCATAGTTTATAATTGTAATTATTCTCTTGTAATTCAGGATGTACAAGGGGTAGATTCCCACATTTTTTTTTTTGTAGAGGATACGACCGATCGGCCTTTTATTCTATATAGCTTTATAAAATTGTTTGATGTTTTGTTTAGCTTGTGTAGTAGAAAAAGTATGCATTTTCATAGTTTATTTATGATTGGTGATTATTGTATGGCATTGATGCGATTAGGCTCCTAGGATAAAAAGAAATTTTCTATCCCACTAATAATTCATAAAACTTTTAAAATAACTCATAACCTCATATAAAAGCCTAGACATTAAATCAAGATAATAAAATATTTAGCAACTCCTTAGCTAGACAATTGTATGTTTAATATCATGCATAACCATCTTGTTTCACTCTTATTAAGAGAGGGCTTCCATCTTTGCCAGATATAATGGGCTTAACCTTTGAGAGCTTATGATGGAAGAACACAACTTTCTCTTTTGATTTGGCCCATAATCAATTTCTCATACATTTAGGCCTATAAAATCACATAGCTTGTGTCAAAATAAAGAGTCCAAATTAAATAAATTTTGATAAAAATTTACATTTAATTTAAGTCATTATTCATATCTCATGCTCTTGTCTCTTAGGGTGTGGGTTTAAGGACTTAGTTTATTTTCTAAATAATAATAGCCTAGCCATCTTACAAAAGCATATGATTTTTCTACATGGATTTAAAATGTAGGAAGAGTTAGCTGACTATCACTCACGTTAAGTCAGAATGTGGTTTACTCTCTGGAGGTAAATATACCCACTTTCACCTTAGATTTAGGTTATGGTTTTTCACTCGCCAAAGCTCCCTAGATTTATGATCTGATGTTGATGTTTCCCTTTGTGGGCTACAAGCATAAATCCTCATCTCTTAGGCATTTCCACAATCTTGTATTATGGAATTATAAGTCCTAAATTTCTAATAAAATTTTAACTCAAATAAATAAATCTCCTCAATTTCAAATATATAAAGCCTAACCATAGGATAGATTGGAGTGTTCACTAGGCTTCCTAGTATCATGAGCACTCCCTATTTATCTCCTTTAGCGTCGATAATAACCCTTCCCTTTTGATACATCCCACTTGATTTCTAAAACACAACCAATTTATTGATAGTCCTATCTTTGAATTCTTTGGAGACAACAATCGCCTACTTTAATCGAGAGTATTCTTAAGATATAATTAACTATTAGGGCTTGCCCCCATAGGGAACTTTTGAACCTGGTTTAAATAACCCTACTTTATTCATCCATGTAAAGTAGGAAAAATCTCTGTATATTCAAGACCCATCATGCTTTAGAGTCCTTATTGGTGATTAGATTAAGTAACTTCTATCTTCGAGATATACTATTCTCAATGTAACTGATCACCTCAATAAATACACTCTATTCATGGTGTCCCTTATACAAATGAATCAAAATAAACACCACATCATGTGACATATGAAATTCAATTTTGATGCTTAGCATTCTTACATCCATAGACAGTTTAATATGGCTTGTGTGACCTTCCCATAGTGGTCGCTATGCTGCATTTAGTAGGTCATAGAACTTTTAAGCTTATTTGTCAAGTAGTTCCTCTTCTATTACTCCTGAAATCTCAACTCTTGTAGCGTCAAAAACTATTTCTTCATAGCCTCTTGAGTGATATTCAGTTGAAAGTGCATAACTCGTCGAGGTAGCAATGTCTCTATCAATGAGTAGCTCAAACTCACCATGTGAAGTCTAGAACTAATAATTTGGCTGAAACTCTCTATGATACAGGTATTATCTTACTTCATCAGGTGTGAAGTAGGCCTAATTCTTATATCTCACACATGGACATTGAAATTTCCCTTCTGATAGATAAATAGGAAGTTGAGATGCCATGTGGATAAAGTGCTCAATGCCATTTAAGAATTCGTTAGTTTGTCCTTTCTTGTCTAGATGCATCTATTGTACATGATCATTCGCTATGGATCTCCATATGTTATATAAATTAAGAAGTGTGAGGACAAGATTCATGTCTTATGCACATTATAAAATTAAATATGACTAAGTAATCAAGATCTAATATGACCTAACTACTAAAGTATGTAATTTGTTCACCTAAAAATAATCAATATACAGTGTACTAAGCTTACAAGTACCTCCCTTAAAAGTATCGATCATGGCTTAACTAACTAATTGGGAATCATAATTTGTGTGTATAAGGCTTGTTAGGGTGAACACCACAGAACAGAGAGTGTGAATGTTGTGCACTATGTGATTGTAGTAATTGAGAATCAAAATTTGTAACTTTTTAAAATGAATGTAGGGGGATAAGTTTGGAACATAGTGATTAGTATATTCACAGTTTTGTGAAATTCTATTTTTTTTGCCTATTAACTTATTCCAAAAAAACTCGCTATAATAGCCTATATCAATTTAACTACATAATACAAACAATTTTTTTCAATATATTAATTTTTTCTAGCATGCTTTTATAAAATTTTGGTGCACATCGCAAAATTATTGATATATGTATATTGCAAAAAAATTTTAAATAACACAATCCATAATTAAACACTTAAAGGTAATTACATAATATATTTTAGAAAAATCCCAAATCTAGATTTTAACTAAAATATAAATCCTAAGCTAAGCAATCATAGTTCTACCTGCAAATAGCAAAGTGTGAGATATATGAATTTTAAAGAAAACTGAAGAATATCTAAACGATAATTTCATAAACATCTTCAAGAACTTTGAATCCCTAATTCACAAAATTAGACAGATGAAATCACAAATAAGCTGCTATAGAAGCTAGATGAAGAGGTTTGCCTTCGATTCCACAGAGAAATTGGATGAAAATGACGCGTTTGGAATGAGATTTAGCGTGTCCTAGCTTCAGTTCCACCATTGCTCGAGAGGAAAGCTGCATGAGGAAGAAGAAGGAAATGTTGGGGGAGTCTCGAACGTTGGTTTTTAAGTTAGATTTTTGGCAAAAATTCTACAAACTTAAGTAAATTTGGCGGCGACACTATTTCACTGAGAATTTTCGTAGGAAATGGATTCGGCTGAAAATCCATTGATAATTCTGCTGGTGATTTTCGATAGACCAGTCAGCCGGAAATTCCACAAGTAATAGCTAGTTTTCTAGTAGTGGGTTAAATAAGGACTACAACACTGCTATATCCTTAATAATTGATATATTAAAATTGAATAAATTTTATTGAGGCTTTTTTATTAAAATTTATAGGCCAAATTAAAATTTTTTAATTACTTTTGCTCCTACCCTTGGACTTCTAAAGATTTTTAAACTTTTTAAAATAATCTATGATATTTCAAAATTTTTTTAAATGCTCTAAGTAAATTAAATAAATAAAATTATGCTAGTTTTAATAAATAATTACCAAATTTCTAATGTGAAAAATGTTGATATAAATCAAATTCTTGTATTTATTCACATGAATTTAAATTACACTATTTTTAGACCATACAACAACATGCCTTTATCCCACTATGTGAGGTTGGCTACATGAATCCTTATTGTCCATTGTGTCCTATTATGTGTTAAAACTCTCATTTAATTTTAATAAACTAAAGTCAATTTTTATACATCTTAACCAAGTCTTTTTAGGTCTAGCACTACCTTTCTTAACATAAAATAAATCTAATACATTTACTCTTCTAACTGAGTCATCAGACGGCTGACGCTTTATGTGGCCAAACTATTTAATACGACTCTAATCTTATCTTCTATTGGAGGTGCTCCAACCTTTTCTGAACATATTCATTTCACATTTTACCTCTAAGAGTAAAGCTACTCATCCACCTAGGCATTCTCATTTTTACAACAGTTAACTTAGTCTTATGCTTCTCTTTTATTGATCAGCATTCTGCATCATAAATCATTGCACGTCTTACCACTATCTTATAAAATTACTTTTCTATCACACAATAAGCGAGATGGATACCTCCACTTCAACCATCAAATTGAATTCTACTAATAACATCCCTATCTATTTCACCATCATTTTAAATAATAGAGTCTAAATATCTAAAACACTCACCTGTTTAATGACTTGATCACCCAATGTCATAACACTACCACTATAACTTCTACAATTAAAATTACACTCAATGTATTCAGTTTTGGATCTACTCAAACAAAAACCTTTAGGCACTAAGCTTGACCTCCATAATTCAAGTTTCTATGGGACTCCTTCTCTAGTCTTATCAACTAGAAGAATGTTATCAGCAAAAAGCATACACCAAGGTATATCCTCTTGTAAATGCCTAGTAAGAACATCCATAACTAAAGTAAAAAAAATAAGGGCTTAAAGCTGATCCTTGATATAATCGAACAGAAATAGGAAAATATTTTGTCAATCCTCCTTATGTTTGGACATAAGTAATAGCTCTAGTATACATATCCTTAATGACTTGAATATAACCAATATTAACTCCTTTCTTTTCTAGAACTCTCCAAAGGACTTCTTTTGTAACTTTATTATAAGCTTTCTCTAAATAAACAAATATCATATGTAGATCCTCCTTACTTTCTCTTTACTTCAATAAACAAACCTATCAATAAATGTACAACATCCATAGTAGATCTAGCCAGCATGAAACCAAACTAATTTTGAAAATTTTTGTATCTCATTGTAACCTATGATCAATTACTCTCTCCCATAATTTTAATGTATGACACATTAACTTAATTCCTTTATAATTTGCACAGTCTTGTACATTACCTTTATTCTTAAATATAAGAATCAACAACTCTTCTTTCACTCATCTGACATCTTTTAATCTTTAATATAACATTAAAAAGATTCATAAGCCAAGAAATTCATTGATCTCCAAAGCATTTCTACACTTCTATTGGAATATCATCAGGTCCTACTGTTTGTTTGCACTTCATTTTCTTTAAAGCTTCTCCAACTTCAAATTTACTAATACAATAATAAAAATAAAATTCTCTATTTTTGTTTAGGGTACTAAGGTTGCTAAAATAAATCATATTCTTAGATCTTTCATTGAAAAGTTTATCAAAAAAAAAAAATGCATCCATCTATTTTAAATATTCTTTCTTAAGAAAAGCACTTTATGATTTTTCATCCCTAATGCACTTATTTGAACTAGATCTTTACTGCTCATATCTCTTTTCTTGGCTAACTTATACATATATCTTTCACCTTCTTTAGTATCCAATCTATTGTATAAATCACTAGAAGCTAAATTTTTTGTATCACATGTTGCTTTCTTAAAATCTCTAGATGTCACTTTATATCTTTACTAATTCTTTGAATTTTTACATCGAAATTAGTTTTATAATAATTCTTCTTATTTATTATCTTTTTTTTTTTTGCATATTTTGACTCTACCACCAACTATTTTTATTAAAAAAAACTTTTCCTTTTGATTCTCTAAGTATTTTTTTGCAACTTGCTTAATTTGACTTGTTACTTGTTTTCACAAAATATTAGATTCCTTATGAACATCCTAAATTCTAAGCTCTTGTAGCTTGCTCTTAAAAATATTTTATTAGTGTTATTTAAGTTCCCCCATCTAATTATAGGATAATAATTTGATTTATGTTTCATCTTCTAATCTTTTATCTTAATATCTAAAACTAACGATGAGAACTTTTTTATTCGAAATGACCATACAATCTTTATAATTTAAATGATCTATTTGTGTTTTATTAGATCCATTTTTAAAAGTAATAATATGCTCATCTCTTTTCTTAAATAAATTATTAGCAACTAAAAAATTATAAGCTAAAACAAAATCTAATATGGTCTTATCGTCATCACTAGTCACTCCAAATTCATAGTCACCATGAATACTTTTAAAATCTTTACCGCTCTACCAACATATCCATTTAAATCTCATCAAATAAACACCTTTCTTGAAGAGGTATCTTTTGTATTAATCTCTCTAATTAATTCTAAAAAAAATTTTTAGAGTCTACATCCAAACTAAGGCTTCGTTTGGGAGAGCTTTTTTAGTGCGTTTTGCTTTTGAGAGCCTGAATTTTTAATTTTGATACCCGTTTGAATAGGTTTTAAACCGAGTTTTAGCCCATCTCACTAAGTTCTGCACTTTTCAAAAGCAAAAGACAAATACTTTTCAGAAAACTTTAAACCAATTTTCGGGAATCCAAAAAACTTAAAACTGAAATTTAGAAGAATATAAACACTTATAACATCGATAATCAAGATAATAATCTTTAAAGCTATAATTCTATCTTCAATCATATTAATATGTATAATATTATCTTTCAAATTTTTATCTATAATCATACGTACACTATTTCTAAATAAAATATTAAATTTATTTAAAAAAATAAAACAAATTTAGAATTTTTTTAAAAAAAATTGAAAATAATTATTACAATTAGTCGATCACCATCGTTGATCAGCTGGTTACCATTGCTACAACTATATAAATTATATCATAATAAGTAATAAAAATAAAATCAATATATTTTTAAGATTCAAAATATATTTTATTGTACATCAAAATATAAATAAAATAAAATAAAATAAATGAAAAATAATAATAAGAATTTATCACATATGACTCCTTAAATTAAAAATTTTCCCATGCGTCTACTGGCTTTCTACTGTTCAACATGAAAAGGATAACCATGTTCTATAAGCTATTTAAAAAGATCTTATATCCCAAAAACCTGTTATCTTGTAAAAGGTTCCGTAGGGTCGGATACGCCCGCCCTACTTATCACACGTGAGTGTCTCCGCCTCATCTGGCTCTCTGCAGGAGAATTTTCACTCACTGTTTCTTCTAATATTCTCCTAAAAAAAAGATGAATAACCCGAAGGGCCATCCATTGTCACATATACATATATGATCTTGTATAACAGGTGAGAAATAGAGTATTTCATACTTTCTGAGTGCCCCTTTATCTCAATATCCCTGACATAAATTCAACCTATACTTGCAAAAATGACACTTAACAATTTAGAATGCACTCATTCTTATGGAGAAAGAAAATCTTCTCCCAGGCCACGTTCTGGAGAGCCTCCCTCATATTTGGTACATTTGAAATCTACATTCCAAACGTGACGCTAACATTTTAAGCGTTATTTACAAATTAGGTGATTAAATACACCGTAAATGCTTTGATATGTGAATGATGAACAACCCGAAGGGCCATCCGTTGTCACATATACATATATGATCTTGCATAACAGGTGAGAAATAGAGTGTTTCACACTTTCTGAGTGCCCCTTTATCCCAATATCCCTAACATAAATTCAACCTATACTTGCAAAAAATGACACTTAACAATTCAGAATACACTCATTCTTATGGAGAAAGAAAATCTTCTCCCAGGCCTACGTTCCTAAAGCGCCTCTGCGTCGCTTATTGGTTAAAAAGAAATTTTTTTGAAAATTTGGGAGCTTGAATCCAATTTAACCTAACTAAATTTTAACTTTTTTTTTTTTTTGGAATGATGAGTGCGATATATAAATTTGAAACAAATAAAATTAAAATTCATGTATTTGATAACAATTTTAAATTATTTTGTTAGACAAAGTAGTGGCACCCATCTTTGCAGTTAAATTAATGCAATGCTCAGTGAGCCTCTCTTTATTTGGATTAAAAGAATAGGCAACAAGGCAAATGGGGGACAACGTGCTTTGGTAGGTTATCACATTGATTATAAAGTTTGTTTACTTGGTGCACATGCATATTCCATGAAACTTGGACTTATGCGCAACACAAATAGCCTAATTTTCGAGAAAATATTATGTACAGTGTCTGAATATAGTTTTGCATCCAGACAGTCAATTATATTATATTTAATTTCTATTTTATCATAGATCGATATGTGATTGATGTTTGAATATATTCAGATACTGCATGTAATTTTTTTTCTAACTTTCTACAGATTATTGATTAACGTACGCCTATAAATTCAAGCTATTGAATGTCAGTTGCATTATAGTATATCATAGGCTTCGCACATGCAATCCAATGGAAGATTGTACCTCCAAATGAATTAAAACAAAAGGATGAGTAAGCGGAGAGAAACAACAAATTCAAAATAAAAAATAAATTGAACAGCTATTAATGCTGAATTTTAATTTATTTGTGAATTGATATAAGACTTTATTTATGAGATTTTCCTGAATAAATAGAAGATATACACGCAAAAAGAGAGTGAGAATAGTATGATGGAGTGCAAGGCATGTGTTGTTAGAACTATAAAATAAATTGGTAATATAAAATTAAAAAATAAATATAATACGATCAAGTAAATAAAAAATAAAAGTAAAAAGATTAAAATAGCCTAGGAGAGAGGCATGGCAACAATACTATCTTTAGAATAGATCAAATCTTGAGTGCATCAATTTGTGACTCTCTCTTCCACTTGTAAGATGTAACTCATCATTTTACTTTGATCGCACGTGCAACACGACTTATCAACAAAGCTTCGAACTTATCGCATAAAATGATGAAATGACGAGATAGGAAGTTGATAAAGAAAGTAAGAGAGTTTTTCAGAAATTTTTCATATATTTCAAGCTTATATTCTTATGTATTTATAAGTGAAAGATGAGAGCAAAATATTAAAATACTATTTATGATTTATAACCATTAATGGGTGTTACTTTAAGTTATAATTTTATTTATTTATTTAATATATGTTATACATTATAATAGTAATGATTTTTAATAACATTATTATTAATATTATAGGTTATTACATTATAATAACAGTAATGTTATTATTTTATTAATTGTAATAATTTCCTCCCCAAAAAAGTAACATATAGAATTAAAATAATTGGAGGTGAATAAAATAAGAAATCACAAATCGAATTTCTCATTTTTGGATAACTTTAACATGCATTTAGCAAAAATATCTTCCGGGTTTTATAACTTTAACAAATATCATATTAACTAAAGCTTTGAATTAGGTATATAATTATTGTATCATTTATTACACACCTAATATGGGATATATTATTTATTGTAAGTTCTACTCAAAGATGTACTTTAAAAGTCATGCACCTTCATCTCAATTTGTAAGTGTTTTGAGTCTTGACAAGATTCCATTAAACCAATAAATTTAATACAATTAAGCAAATGAAAATAAAATAGCTTGAGAGAGGGATGCCAAGTAATACCCTTAGAATAAATCTGAATAAATATATTTTCTCCTAGATACAACTCATCCTCTTACCTTGATCATATATGCACAACGATTGATCTACAAAACTTCGAACTAATCTCGTATCTCTAATTACCCAAAAGTTGAAATGACGAAATGACAAGAAAGAAAATTGATTTTCAATATTTTTTCATACATTTCAAGCTTGCATTCTAATGCATTTATAAATAAAAGATGATATTAAAGTACTATTTATGATTTATAACTATTAATAAATATTACCTTAAATTATAGATTTATTAAAATTTATATTTAATTAATATATATTATACAATATTATAACATTAAAGTTTTGTTAATAATGTTATTATTAATGCTATAGGTTATAACATGATAACGTTATAATGGTATAACAATAGTATGGTTATTTTTTATTAATTTTTTAAGACAGTCAATGAGCTGTAGAGGTACGTTATTTTATTTAATTATTACATTACATATATAGATGAAATTTTTAACAGTATTTGTGAAACATCGTAATCCATTATACACGAAACAAATCCATTAATTTTTAAATTTAAAAGATACTATAATAATATCCCTATTCATAAAATGAATGAAATATTAAATGGATATCCTTAAAAAAAAAAATCTGAAGTACGTTATTTTATCCTGTCAGGATTTTTTATAAAATCGAATTAACAATGGGCTAAATGTGTACTCGATTCATTTGACATTTTAATTATCAAAAATAATATATTAACTGCCTATTTAGAATTAATTTTAATTAATATTTTTTAATTCTTATTTTTATATATTTTAAAATAGGGGGATTTACATACATACACGCATTTATGAATTTAATTATTTCACATCCAAACTTTAATTTTTACTTAAATAACAAATCTTTATTATTACATCAAAATACCACCCTTTTTTACTTTTTTTTCTGAAATACACTTTTTTCAAAGATTGAAAGTAGTTTAGAATATTAATATAAATATTAAATACGTATAATCATGAGAAGATGTCTTTTAAAATATTTAAAATAACTTTTAAATATTTGAATAGTTTTAAAAATAATTACTATTACTAAACATAATAAATAAAAATGATTATCCAAAATTTATCATTCTTTGATTATCAGAAAATAAATATTTTTTTTTTTCAAACTGCAACATTGTTTATACTTTTCGTGGGTCAAAGTCCGTTGTATTTTTTTTTTCCTTAAATCTTAACTTGTGAATAAAACTTAGACGCAAATACAGGCGACAAAAAATCTCTGGCAAACAAATATGTTTTCACGTCCAATGTTTGATGCATTATATAGTAAACGGATTCGTTGGAGATGAATTTGTAGCAAATATTAGAGTATTAATTTGGTAGGAGGATTTGATTTGAACTTGATTTAAACTGTACCAAACAACATGTTTCACAAAAATGAACTCTGCATAAATCTGAAATTTCATTATTTGCTCACTAACTTAAATAGATGCGTCATGGGAGAGCATAAGTGACTGTTTGACAGCAAAAGTGAGAACTTGAATCACACCACAAATCAAACATCATCTCTTTTTCTTTGTTGCAACTTCATAAGGGGAATACAATTCAAACATGAAGTGCATACAATTGGGACTTCACTTTCACATTTTTGCTTCAAAAGAAAATTATTGATTTAGTGATAATAATAGTGAGGAAAATAAGAATAAGATTAGTAAACAAACCCATATCCTCTATCTCCATTTCTTTAACATGATAGTCAAATGAGGTTTAAGCCATATAAAGTGAGCAACCACATTAGGTTTGACAAATGTGCAAGGCTGAAATTTCAGACTTAGCTAGAGTAATCACTTGCATGATGACGAATTACCAAATAGTAGAAAGAGGCAAGGATAAAGCAAGGCAACTCCATGTAAATTATAGCTTTACTATTTTTTTTTCACCTCATTTTCATTCAACAATTCAAATAGATATACAATGGTGGAACACAAGTGGATGTTTGAGAACCAAAGCCTAGCAACTTGAGTCATATCACATATCAAACATTACATTTCCATCTCTTTGTGATTTCAAAGGGAAAACATAGATCATATATAAAAGAAGGATTTCAAAAAAAAAAAAAAACTTTAATTGATTAAGCATGAAAGCACAAGCTTTCTTCTTCTTCTTTATACATCTTCCTAGAATCAAAATGGATGAAATGACAAACTAATAACCAGAATAATTTAAGAAAGTAACACATTGAAGCTCACAAATCTGAAAATTTCATCACATTCTATTTCATGCTTACTCGAAGATGAGAATGGGCATTAAGTCGGATTATGGACAGAAAAATAAATTCCTCTCAAGGATTTAAGCCTTGTTAAAAATATTTAACTTGATGTATAAAAGAGGAGGAAAAATCTCATTGAATTCAAATTTCAACATATGAAGTAATAGAGATGATCACATTAAGCCATAATTAGCTTTCCAACTTCATGCTAATATAGAAATGAATCCATGGTTTGATCTCCACCATAGTGAAGAAGAGAAAAGTAAGCTAGCAAACCAACTTGTCTCCTTCATCCTCTATCTTTAACATAATAGCTTGGGGTTGGAGGAGAGGGAAAGAAATTTTAGGAAGAGGGGCAGGAAGCCCTCGGTTGCTATAGGAGAGGGACAGACGGACAGGAGGGCCTCATGCGTGCCGCTCAGTTGGGAGGGAAGGATGGACGGGTAGATCTACTCGGTTGGGGAAGGGCGCACAGTAGCAACGAGAGAGAGACGAACGAGGGAGGGATTGACCAGGACTCACGAGAGAGAAAGGGAGGGATCTTGAGTGAATGGCTCTACCGAACAGGCCCTCGGTTTAGGGAAGACTAAAGCCAGCCAACTCTCCCGATTGGCTGCATAAACGGTAGCCAATAGAATTATAAGAGCGACTAATCCGATTGGAGGGCTAAACGGCTAATTCGATTGGAGAATTCGGCGGCCGACTCTAAATGGAGGCTTGGGTTGCTAGATTATGGCAAATATAAAGGGGTTAGGAAGCCATGGATTTAAAGACCTTTCAATTAATCACATACTCATCTAACTAATCTATGCTTGCATTTATAATTGCCAACCATAAAAAGAAATTAGAAATGCGAATAAATTTTGGCGATTTAATTTTCGTATCGATAATTATACAATATGGATATCAATTTCAGGTAATTTCATTGAGCGGAACGCAACGGCAAAATCTATTTCGCGATCGGAGGTCATTCAGATGATTTTGGCGATGATCAAAGCAAAATTAAGCCTAAATTATGTAACGTCTCATTCGAATTGCTCGACGTCCATCTAGAATTTGTCGTATTGATCACAGAAGGTGTTGTTTGATGGATTTCGACGTTTCGGTGACAACGGCGTAATCAATTTCGGAAACAGAGGTCGTTCGGACGTCATCGGGACTTTTCGACTTTGATATGCGCAAAATTACTTCACAAATTAATTTTAATTAATCAATTGATTATTAAATGATTCGATAGGCTTTACTTGATCAACTCATATATTTCAAGCGTGCTTACGCAATCAAATTCTTTAAATCAAGATGATTTTTTATCGAATCCAATCACGATTAAGGCATTTTAAACCAACTCATGCAACATTAGCTTCATAGGTTATTGCTTTTAATTTTTGCATTTAATTCAACTTATGAACTATATGTGTAGGCGAACAAATCCCCCTAACAAATGTGGTTCGCACATGGAGCAGACCATGTCTGTTGCAAATAGGTTGACCCCAACAACTTGTAGGATTCATTTAGTCGTTAAGCGACATAAGACATTCTGAATCTCTTAAATACTCATGAATTCATTTATGCTTTTAACATAGGTGATGAATTTACATTTAAGCATTTGGAAGAGCCTTCATGATTGGCATTTTTTCACGCATGTCCCTTTATTGTTTGACTTTATTTCTCATATGTTTTTCTTATGTGGCCCATCATAAGATGATGTTTAACTGGAAGAGATCAATAGAACTGCTACTTGATAAGCCCAGCGATGATGCGATATGGTCAGCTATTGACTCACATGATCCTCGAGGAAATGCAAATATTAGGGATAGGTTAGAGCAACATGCGAGATGCTATGAGGACTTGACATCTTTCACAGTTTCTTCGCACGCTCTTCTATCCTTCCAGATTGTTCACAGGAGTTTGTTGAATTTGACAATCCATCGAAATGGGTGATCTCCATCAAGATGAAGTGTGGTGAGTATAACCCTTTGAATAACCAATTGATCAGATCAGCTATGGGATGTGTAAGATCCTTCAGCCGACTGTTGACACTATTGAGTAGATAGGGCAGTCACGATTGCTTAGCCATTAGCAGTTACAATCTAACTTATTAAAATGGCCTCGAGACTCTTCCATAAGTCATATACACAACCCACCAATAGGGTATGTCACTTGGGTCTGATACATCCTTCAGGCTCATAATAACACCTTACAAGAAGCTAGAGTTTATGGAATAATTTATGCTTCTATGTTTGATCTTGAAAACATTCCTCCTTCGTGGGTGAGGGGTATGATTGAATTTTGGGATACCGGCAGTAGCACTTGCTGGGTTGGGTCAGAAGAGCTGACCATTACACTGAGTGATTTGCAGGATGTATTAGGTCTTCCAATTTTTGGCCAACGCTATGAAGAGTGCATTCCCTCAGATGATGAGCTTTTCCGTCAACAGCCCTCCACTAGCGGACATAGACGGGAAAGGATGATTTTACCTTCGATTTATCCTAGCTACTTAGCCATTACAGAAAAAATTACAGGGCGGCACATTTACCCATGCGCTCACGAGCAACTATACCTGCAGATGTCTGGATTCGCAGATTTTTGAGAGATGATAGCTTATTACAACATTCAACTTCATTATGTGATCCTTTTGACATGAGAGTGCAATTTGGTGGCTACTTGTCAGAAGAGACTATCGAACCTTCCTTACCATCTAGATATTCTTCTCTCACTTCTAGGTATAGATGAGAATCTATTTCTAGCTGGATTTTTTTCCACCTAGCTATGTACTTATGTTTTACCTATTAAGGAGGAATCCATCAGATCTAACACTCTATTAGCTGCCAGTAGAATTTGTCAAGGTGAGCAACTTTCTTTGGCTCCTTCAGTTCTTACTAAGATATACAGGGTGTTAAAATTATCTCATAAACCAACTCTTGAGCTACGAGATTTGATTTTGCCTTGACAATATATTTATGCCTGGATCCATATCCACATACATGGGGTTTTTGCTTGCTTAGAGTGCCCTCCGTACTTTTTAGAGAGGGGGTATCATGTGATTATGCAACTATCACATGCCTCCTCCACCCTAGAGTAAGAGAAAATACGCTTATTTTTCTTTGCTCTCCATCTGGTTATTGATAGATTCAATCTTATTCACTAGTCTGAGGTCGCTGGCCCGCCTCCTAGCTTGAGAGAGGTTGATATTGTGGATAGGGTGGACCACAGGGAAAGATGTACATTACTTCATAACGGTCAATTCTTGTCGGTAATGAAGCATTTCATAAGCATGCGCCCAAGTTGGTTGTCTTATTGATCTGGCCGCTCTATCATCCTAGAAGGATATCCACTTAACCTAACAGGACAGCCCGACAATTTGGGTTTTCACAGGCCACTGCTTATGAGGGGAGGCCATTTATCCAGGAGTCGTTGATGCCCGACAAATAGATGTTCCCAGATTGCTCTCAGCCTCAATAATGCAGATCATTTACTTAGGGGCTATTTGGTAGGAATACAAAATAAAGTAAAATAAAGTAAATGCAGAGGTTTTGAAAATTTTGGCGTTTGGTTGGAATACAAAGTAAAGTAAAAGTAAATGCATTTGAAATTCACTCCTTAGTTATATTTTGGTGTATTTGAAATTTGCCCAAATTTAGGCAAATTTCAAATATAAATATCTAAAGTAATTGTTGCCCACCACTCAGCGCTTCCCACGCCAGCCGTCGACCACCCCACCGTCGCCGGTCATCAAAACATTCAAAATACTTTATATTACATTTTTTTTACCAAACAGAAAAACAATAAACTCATGAATTTATAAAACTCTCAACCAAACAATAGTAAAGTAATCATTTTACACTGTATTTCTTTCATTCTACATTCCTTTTTCGACAAACAATCCCAAATGCCCTTCAAGATTCCGCGACCCTCCCACTATACTCACATCGGAGTTAGTTACATCCGTCTGACATAGGTACACTTGTCCTTTGCGCCAACTTTGAAGCGTGAAGCTCGTAAAAACAAGCGATAGGTGAGGAGGCTTGGAGTCCCTCGAGGACAGCAAGCTTGTCGCAGCACCAACTATGGAAAAGATATAATTTTTATACTTTTTCATTCTAGCATTTAATTCTCTTTAACTTTTGTCATTATAAATCTTTTTTACTTTCTTTGTTCTATAATTGATAGAAGAGAGGATACTGAATCAATGATAGGAGAAAGCAAAAAAAACTCCCTCGAGTGTGAACTCGAGAACCTCCCTCTAGCCATGCTAAGGTTCCATCTCCATCGTAACGATAAAGACGTCCTCGCCATGCAGACCTCTGAGGGCTTCAACGAATTGGTCAGCTAGTCCTGCTCCACGGTGACTTTTAACTGGCGAGGAAGCATGCTTGGAGCCTAGGATGTCAATCAACATTGAGCTAGTTTCTTTTGGAGATTTTGGGATCAGTCAATTTGATGCGATCATAACGAATACTACCGCTCTAACTGTCGAGGCTCCTTTCACAGACTTGGTTCCCTATATTTACTTCTCTTCTGCTTTAGCTTGGTGAGACATCAGGAGTGAGGAACAAGCCTACGATGAGACTTCTGGTGCACCTGCTTATGATGAGATGACATTGAGCATGACAACAACATCAAATTGACTGCCATTTGAGGGCACAACCTCCCCTTGAGACATTTGATCCAAGTGTGATTCATCGACTTCTTTTCTTTCCATTTAACCTTTTACTTTCTTCAGTTTTAGAATACAACATTTCTGATACCCTCTTTTTTTATATGTAGCACTTGAAAGAGTCAACTATGTTTCGGAGATCCTTTGCAGGCATCCATCATATGTCGATTCACGCAACGAGCACATTTATAATGATAGCATGATGTTTTTATGTGAATTGATCTTTCCATTGGACCCAAGCTCACGAGCATCATTAGATCGCTTCACAAAGGATGCCAATATCGTGTTGGATTTCTTAGCTCATTTCAGGTTGCATGAGGAGGAGCTACGATACTAGGAGATTTTATGTCGAGAAGCATAATTCTTAGTTCCGCAGATAAATGCCCTCAGCATAGTTTGCACCGAAGTTTCATTGCCAGAACTATGAGGGCGTGTCAGGCTTCGCCAAGAAGCTGATCTTGCCCATGAAGAATTTGAAAAGAGTTCTGAAGCTTTGAGACAATTTCGTGACAGGTCTGCTGACATTGGAGCAAATATTAATAGCATCACCGTTAAAATCAAAAGCCTTTGGAGAGAACTTAAGAGTTCAATGTCTTATAAGACTGATCTTCACCTGAGCATGACGCATGACTTCGACTATCTGAGAGAAGCGGCAGAGATATCAGACTCGACATCACGCCATGGTAGATGCCAAAGCTACTTTGAGTCGAGGTGTGTAAGACTTGCAAACTACCGAAGCAGAGTTTGAGTATCTTACTATTATTATATCCTAGCTTAGAGACCTACAGTCTCGCTTACCATGATAAACATTCCCTTTTTTTTTTTTTCCTATCTTTCTTTTATTATTTGGATTGTACTAGTTGTCCTTGACAAAACTTCTTTCTTTGTTATTCACTCTAATATTAGAGTTGTGTTTTGCATGAATTTGCATATTTCTATGAATAAAAGCCAAGTGTTTGTGTCCAACATTAAATATTAGATCCATAATCTCTTAATTTAGTTGTGGAGAACTTGTTGAGCTAATGAACGTTGCCATCAACCCACTGCTTTGTGATAAATCGACGATGGATTTGATGATTTACTGATAAGATGAGAGTGTCTTCAATCTTAGCTTTGTGCTTAGTGGACATGCTGAAAATTTCATCTCGGAGATTTGTATCTTATATTTCCTTCTATCCTGGCTTTGTGCCTTGACGAATTTGATGAAGAAACTTCATGAATTGTCTTGAAGACTTGTCAGGTGATACGAACTTCCCTTCCCTAGCTCTCTTTTGTGGGTTTATAGAAGGATGCCTTCCAACGACCTAGTCCTTGGGGCTTACATTGAGTCAACGATAGAAAATCATCAATCCTATGCTTTGTGCGTAATGGACATGTTAATGACACGACTCCATTAGTTCAGCCTCTAGTTTTATATGAATAATGGGATGACTTCTTCGGTCCTTTGCTTTTTGCTTTATTGGACTGGTCGAAGAAGAACTTCCTTTGTCTTCGCTTTGTGTTTAACAAACTTGTTGAAGGAGCAGAGATTTCACATTTGATATTAATACCAAACTCAGCTTATTGCCTTCTTGAGTGAAGATATTTTTTGGTGGATATTGAAAATGACCTTATGACCATTAGAAATGATCTCCTAGTCTAGATCACTTGAACTTACCAAGTTGGAGAGATTTGGAGAATTGGATACTCTTGTCTTTGAACTAATAAAGTAGGAGAATCCATTACTACGGCCTTTGTGGCATGTTGAGTAAGCAGACCTATCAACGACTCAGTCATATTTAGGCGTGTTGAGTTCGACCTTATGCACCCACTTGAGTCTTAGACTTGAGCAATTGATGGAGGATTTCATCATTGGGCTAAGAGGCGGAGGATCTCTTACTGCGATATTTGTGACGTGTTAAGTAAGTAAACATGTCAACGAGTCAACCATATTAAGGCTTGTTGAGTCCGACCTTATGCACCCACTTAAGCCCTAGGACTTGATGTAGGAAGGAATGATGTGTTTCCAACTTGATTTGTTGCAACTTGAAAATTTCTCCTTTTAGTAAATAAGATGTGAAACTTGTAAATTTTGAACATATAATTTGAATGTGGGGATCTCGGCTTTAGGAGCGATGTCAATCCAAATATAAAAAAGCTCCTTGTTTTATAGGGAAAGCTTGACAGCTAACTATAAAATTTAAAAATATCTCTTGACTAATAGAGGATTTTTCGTAATATTTCACAAGTAATATGGCATCAAAATTGTTTTCATTGTCAAGCTTGTAATAGTCATATGAGACTTACATTAATCATTATAGCTATTCATTTAGAGATTTCGGCTTGAATCTCGATGTCAACCTAAAACTATATATAAAATACTCCCTATCTAACAAGAAAATTTCTATTTTATTTTGGAAATACATTCTTGTATTACAAGAGAATTTCTAAGTAAAACTTATATATGTGATTAGCCATAAGAGTTTCACAGACGATATTCATTTGATTACATTTTCATTGATATTTCTTTAGATATCGATTATCAGAACATTGGTCTTTCACCCTTGAAATCGACAAGCTGATAGGCTCCTCTTTGATATATCTTTTCAATGACAAAGGGTCCTTCCCAATTAGGTTCAAATTTACCACCTATTTTATGATGAGGAATAATTAGCCTTCTCAGCACCAAGATCAACTTCACTTCTTGAACCGTATGATTGAATGCTTTAGACATCCTCGCTCGGTAGACTTCTAAATTTTGCTAAGCTTGGAGCCTAATTTCATCATGTGCATCAAGCTCTTCCATCCGTAGTCGTCCATTAAAAATCTTGAGTAAGGCTATGTTGAATGGCTACTTGGAGCGAAGGTAGCTCAACCTCAAATAGCAGGACTGCTTAAACTCCGAACACTAATGTGTAAGGAGTGAAATTTGATGGCATCTTGTAGGTAGTGCGGTAAGCCCATAACGCATCCACTTGTTTAGTATGCCACTCTTTTTTTTTAGCGAGAATTTTTCTGAGTAGCATGATTAGTGTTTTGTGAAAACCTCCGCTAAATCATTTGCTCTTGAATTATAAATTGATGAGTATCGCCAATCGATCTTATGCGATCAGCAAATCTGTAGATTTTGGTGCTCTTAAAGGTTGGAATATTGTCCGAAATAATTCGACGCGACACACCAAATATGTAGACAATATTGTAGGTGCACAAGTTGACCACATGCTCAGCCGTGACTTCTTTGAACGGAGCAACTTCAACCCACTTGAAAAAATAATCAGTAGCTACTAAGATGAAGCGATGTGGATCGATTAATCCTATTATGTCTGTTCCCCAACACTCAAATAGTCAAGATGCTATTGTTGGGTACAACAGATATGGAGGTTGATGAATGATATTGTCATAGACCTGACATTCATGGAATCTCTTGGCATGATCGATACAATAATTTACCATAAATAGCCAATAGTATTCCATTCTTTTGATTTTTGAAAGTTATTTTGAGACCCGATTGGTGTGCACCACAGAGTCCTTCGTGAATTTCAGCAATTACTTTATTTGCTTCTTCGATTCCCAAACACTGTAGCCACATCTGCTCAAAGGATCTACGATGGTATTGCCAACATAAGCATATAGTGGTAGTCTCTTTTTGAGTTGTGCAGTCATCGACTTATGATTTAGCAGTTTGCCTTCTTTAAAGTAGTCAACGAAAGGTTGCCTCGAATCATCCTTCTCTTCCATCGTAAGGATTTCATTTTGTGTTTTTGGAGTTTCCTTAGATTGAGATCTTTCCTCCTGAATAGTTTGAGCTTTATCTTGTTGACTTTGGGAAGCAATTTGTAAGGGAGTATGAGGAGCAATATGAGTTACATCCTGGTGGCTTGCATTTGATAACCCCTTCCAAACAGGGATTTAGATTTGATGGCTCTAAGACCCGATGAGTGCATACACTAATTAGCATATAGTCGTCGTCATCCATACTCGTTATTTCTTTAGCTAATTTGGCCAAGCAATCTGTTTTACTATTCTTTGCTCAGGAGACTCGAGTTATAGTGGCATTTGTGATTTTCTTCATAAGCTCGAGAACTCGTTTGCGATAGTGAGCCAATTCACCCAACACTTGATTAATGATAAGCTAAGAATCACCATAAACTTACAGATTTTGAACTCCTATGGAGATGGCTTCCTCAAGGCCTGCCACCAACGCCTCATATTCTACTTCATTGTTATTTCGTGACTCAATCAACCTGTAAGAATGCCTCATTATACATTTTTCAGGTGTGATGAAGACGAGCCCAATGTCACCTCGAGCATTTGAGAGATTTGAAGGTTGAGTATATTTGATTGATGAAGCTCCATCAAAATACATTTCTCACATTTACTATTTTTCTTTTTCATATATATGCATAATCTGCTCATCGCAGATCATCATTGAGTGATGAATCTGCTAGGATAGGATGTGCAACAAGGAAGTATATCAAAATTTATTCGTTCACTGCTTTATGAGAAACGTATGTTATATCAAATTGTAGCAGAAGAACAACCCATCATGCCAAGCAACCAGTCAATGCTGATCTTGTCATTCAGAATTCAGCGAATCGATCCTTGAGAAGAGAGTAATTTTATGAGATAGCATATAATAGCGGCTTTTGGGCAACAAAAATCAAAACAAAGCAATGCTTCTCAATTAATCGCATTTCTGCTCTTATTAGTCTTCGACTGATGCAGTATAGGGTGTTTTCCTTTCTTTCTTCATTATGTTGTGCCAACAGAACACCCAGAGATTCTTCCAGTGTCGTTGTGTATAAGATGAGAGGCTTTGTTGGGATTGGCTCAACAAGAATAGAGATTCAAAATATATTTCTTTATATAGTTGAAAATCTCTTGACATTCTTTGTCCCAATTAAAAGGAGTATCTTTCTTCATCAATTTTGTGAACGATTGTCATCTGCCTAATAAATTTGATATAAATCTTCTAATAAATGCAAGATGTCCCTACAAGAAATGAAGTTAGAAAGCTTCGGAGGAAGCATTTCAATAATTGCTTTGATTTTGTTAGGATCGATCTCAATCCCTCCACGATGCACAACATAACTAAAGAATTTTCCCAAATAGACTCCAAAAATGCACTTGAGAGGATTCATCTTGAGATCATATTTTCTTATTCTTTCAAAGACAATCCTCAAGTCATCAAGATGGTCTTTAAAATCTATACTTTTAACAATGAGATCATCAACGTGGCACTCTACTTTTAATAAATCAACTCGTAAAAAATGTGAATCATAGCCCTTTGGTATGTAGCCCCAACATTCTTTAAGTCGAAGGGCATGACCATGTAGTAGTATATGCCTATTACATTCTAAATGAGGTATGTTTTTCGTCTTCATGAGCCATTTTCATTTGATTATATCCTGACTATCCATCCACAAATGAGAACATGTCGTGATTCAAAGTATTATCTACCAGCAATTCTAACACGACAAGCAGAAAGTTATCCTTTGGACATGCTTTATTTAAGTTCTTGAAGTCGATGCAGATACAAATATGACCATATTTGTTCTTCATCGGGATAATATTAGCTATCCAAACGACATATTTTTCTTCTCGAATGAAACCAGCTTCAATGAGCTTCTTGGTTTCTGCAATCACTTATTTTTCAATCATCGGTCTCATTCGTCTAGTAGCTTGCTTAATTGGTGCTGCATCTGGATTGATAGCTAATCTGTGAACCACCAAATCCAGGGATAAGCACGACATCTCAACATATGTCCAGGCAAAGCAATCTTTGTATTCACAGAGCAACACTTTCAATTCTTCTGTTTTATCTTCAAGAAACAAAGCATTGAATGTTAGGCAAGAGTCTTCCTCAGTTTCAAAATTAATTTCTTCAACTTTATCCATAATAGTCGTCTGCTCACCATCCTTAGCTCCTCAAGTGTTGGCTTGATTTCTACCTCTTCATTATTTATACAATTGACTTCAAAGAAATCGTCTTCATCTTCATTATCATTTTCAAATTCTTTTCCTGTTATAGAATAGCAAGCCTCTGTGGGATCCGAAAATTCACCACCGACCTCTTTTGGAATAAGAAAGAGTTGTTTTAGTGTCGGTGAAAATTTCAGAAGGCAGATGAATAGTAGATAAGACACTACCCAGAGATTTTGTACTCATTTGGTGAGAACTTTTTATATCTGGTTCCAGGCTTCCTATAGGCACAAGCTCCTATAGTTAATTACCCTCTTACCGAGAGCACTTTCGACAAGGCTACAATGAATCATTAAAGCAGTATATAATTACGAAGTTGAGTTTAGAATTTATGAAAATTATTATTTTAATTTAAAACTTTTTGTGGGGGGAACGATGAGCGTCCGATATAGATCTCATGGTTCGTCATCCGTCGTGGTCCCTCCGCAATGAGGAGGTCGACCCAACTAGAAGGATCCTTGTCAAGAACATGGGTTACGTCATCCAAGGTGTCGACTGGGGTGGAGTTTGTCTAAGGGGACAAATATAAGTCAACCTTAACTAACATAGGGTTTTTTGCCCAACCAAATACATTCTATGTTTGACAACTCAAAGAGCAATACGGGCTGCGGCCGTGACCGTAATTTAGTGGTGTCATATCGCGGCGAACCACCCGGTCAGAGGGCTCTGGTCGTAACCGTCATTTATATGGTGCTATATCACGGGAAAATCACATGGACAGAGAACACGGGTCACGTCCTTAAGGGCTTTAAAAATATTTAAATGTGAAGTTAATTATGCATTTGATTTGACATTGGCTCTTTTGTGAGCAAAAATTTTCTTAATTTGTCACCCGAAAACAAACAATTGCGGATGGGTGGATTTCTTTTTTTAGTTTTAATTTAAATAATTCATTTCATTTTTATTTATATTTTTTTATTTTTTTAAAATTTTTGATCATTTTATGATTGATTTAGAGTTAAATATATGATCATTTATCATTGAAGTTTTAATTGTAATTATCCTTCGATCAGTGGCTAATATCAATTGATAGACCTTATCTACTCTGTCGAATTTCTTACAGAGGATCGGGTCTTAATTCATTATCTCAAAGAGTATAATCCTTCAAAACCTTGTTCACTCTAGCTTGAACATAGAAGATCGGGTTTGAGACTTTTCTTCTTGAGGTTTGAATTTTTTATGTCGGTTGATTCATATCTTGTATTATATGACGTAATTAGCTTCGATATTATTAGTTTGAAATTCTTATAATATCAAATTTTATTAATCCGACCCGGTCCGAAGACCAAACCGAGATATATAGCATCTGTTCTTTTGTATTCGACTTGCATTTGGATTACATGTATTTCTAGATATTTGACCTATTGGATACTTCAACATACATACAAGTACGTTTCTTTTAAAATTATATGGACATATAAATGTCTAAGTAATTGAATTTGACGATGAAATGCAAGTATTTGGATAGAGGATTTTTAGGTTTTGTTAACCCGGACCCGGTCAGAAGACCAAACCGGGAATATGTATAACATCTGTTCTTTTATATTTGACATTGTGATTACTTCAACATACATACAAGTATCTGTTCTTTTAAAAATTTATATGGATATGTAAATGTCAAGTTGAAATGTAGATATCAATTTGCAAGTTTAGTTCTTAATATGACATTTTTAGATTTTGTTAACCCGGACCCGGTCCGAAGTCCAAACCGGGAAGCATAGCATACGTTCTTTTATATTTGTATCTTGCATTTGGACTACATGTCTTTCTAGATATTTGATCTATTGAATACTTCAACATACATACAAATATCTGTTCTTTTAAAGTAATGCATGGACATATGAATGTCTAAGTTGAAGTAGTTCAATTTGACATGAGGTAATGCAAGTATGAGTTTTGATAAGAGATTTTTATGTTTTGTTAACGGACGGTCCAAGACCAAACCGGAATATGTATAGATCTGTCTTTTATATTTGACATGGTGATTACAACATACATACAAATATCTGTTATTTTAAAAATTTGTATGAACATGTAAATGTCAAGTTGAAATGTAGATGTCAATTTACAAGTTTAGTTCTTGATATGACATTTTTAGGTTTTGTTAACCCGAACTCGGTCCGAAGACCAAACCGGGAAGCATAGCATATGTTCCTTTATGTTTGACTTAGTAATCACGTCAACATGCATACGAATATATGTTCTTTAAAAATTGCATGGATATTAAGAATGTCTAACGTTGAAGTTTCGATGTCAAATTTTGATTTTTGAGTTTTGTTAACCCGTACCCGGTCCGAAAACCAAACCGGGATGATAGACCCTGTCAACTCTTACTATCTTCTTTTAGAGGATCAGATCTAGATTAATTATTTCAAGATCTATCATTCTCCAAATCTTGTCAACTCTAGATTGTACATAAAGGATCGAGTTTGAGCTTTTCTTCTTGAGATCTTGAACTTGAAAAGATGCATTAACAATGATGCCAATAAATTTATCTTTTGTCATTCTATGATAGAATTAGCTTCTAAGATTTACAATAACATCATTAGATTTTTAGGTTTTGTTAACCCGGACCCGGTCTTAAAACCAAACCGGGATAGTAGCATATGTTCTTTCATTTCATTTGATTGCTTACATATATCTATTTAAGCATTTAAGCTATTGAATACTTCAACATGCATACAAGTATCTGTTCTTTTAAAATATTGTATGGACATATGAATATCTAAGTTAAAGTTTTGATGTTTGACATGGCATAATTAATTATAAGCATAGGCTTTGATACCTAACATTGTAAATAAGATATAGATCTATTCTGTCAAATATGAATTTGACCATTTCAAGTGTTTATCATAGATCAAGTAGAGGTTTGTTTTATAAGACTATATGACACGAGTTGACTCTCTCAACTATTTGTCATGAGTTAAGTATAGATTTATCTATAAGATATGCTTCCTCTATTTGAACATTTTGTTGTTCTTCAGGTTGAGAGGAATGTACTATTGTACAATGTCTATGTTGATATTGGCGCACACCAGATGGCTCACCGACTTATTGTACCATGTATACTATTTCAATAATTGTAGCATCCTCCTCTTCTTCTTCGTCCTCTTGGACAATAATTTCATCGACGCCTCAATGGACTTCGATTCCGGATGTGGAATCGAGACTTCTTCGATTAGAGGCTTCGATCAAGACCTCTCGATGGGGAGATTGACAGGATCCTGGAGGATTCTCCAAGATGTCTACCGTCATATTCCTTATCATTGGGGCCCTCTTTTGCTCCCATCAGCCGATAGATTTGAGTTAGGCATCTCCTGAATTCACACCAGATGTCACGCTGCTTTGCTCTAAAGTAATTTCTTTTAAGGCCTAGCCTCCATATCTCGCTACCTTTCCACCGGACCTTTCGGTGGATTCTGACGCTGGGTCCAAGTGTCACCCCCGATGCTCACCGTGGGGACATGGATCGCCCGCCATTTGAGTTATGAGGTCTCCTTGGAGGAGCGCCCAGCATCCTGATAGGACCTGGTATCTTCTTTTCATCAGTCCTCTCTCCTTGGCAACTTGGAGAACTCGATGCACCCTTACAGATATAGTTTCGGGTTTCCATGTAGGAGCTGGAACCGATGTGGGGTCCGTAAGGACCGCTGTTGACCAAGAGCTGTTCTAACTTAACCCACTTAAGGTTATCAAACCGATTTTGGGTGGAACACTCACCGGTTCCATTAATTCAGTACCGGGCGCAGTAATGTTGAGCACGCAGCTCAAGGTTTCTTTTTCTTCTTTGCCTCCGGCTAAGCTTGCTTCCAGATGAAGAAGCTTCGTCCGTGCCTCCCCACAATGGTTCACCGTCGATTGCATTATTCGAGGGACTAAAGCAGCCCACCCAAGAATAACCCTCTTCATGATTGGTGCCTCCGGCACAAAGCCTCTCAAAGACCGATGGTTTTGAAGTGACCCAACAAAGTAGGGTCATGACTTGGGCCTTTTAGAGATTCGCAAATGCGGCAGACGAGTTGAGACTTCAGCAAGATGAGGCCTAGCAACTTGCTCATTCAAGATGACTGGGAAATCCATGCTACCAAACTGGATGGTAGCTCCGGTGCTTCCAGCATTGATGATGGCGTTAGCCAAATAGATGTTGGTGCCATTGCCGAGAGTAACAGTGACAACTGTGTTCTATAATGTCATTCTGGAGTTCTCAAAGGTAAAGATTAGCAATTAAAAATAACTACGCTATCACCTTACTTCCAAAAATATGGGTACGATAAGACAAAACATACTAAATGCATGTCTTAAATAAACTCTCAAATGATTTAAGACTTTATTTAGAAAACTTGAAAGTTTTTCTTCTATCTTATCGTTTCCAATTTTCTCTTTTTTTTGTTTCATTCATTTTTATTTTGATAGTCCACTGCAATTATAATTTAGATTTGACTAGCCAAAGATGAAAAAAGAAACATTTCCCCAGTAAATCTATGGGATCCAAAAAATTCGCCACACTTTTGGAATAAAAAAAATTGTTTTAAGTTTGAAAATTTTCGTATGTGATGAATAGTAGATAAGACACTACCCAGATTTCATTCTCATTTGGTGAGAACTTTTATATCTCGTTCTGTTTCCTATAAGCAAGCCCTATAGTTAATTACCCTCCCAATACCGAGAGCACTTTCGACAAGGTTAGTCAATGAATCGCTAAAGAACGAGTATATAATTGCAAAGTGAATGGAGTTTAGAACTTATGAAATTTATTATTTTAATTTAAAACTTTTGTGGGGAACGATGACGCCCATCTAGATCCCATGGTTCCGCCATCCGTCCGTGGTCCCTGTCCGCTTAGTAGAGGAGGTACGACCCAACCCAACAAGGATCCTTGTCAAGAACATGGGTTACGCCCAAGTGTCCTTGTAGACTGGGTGGAGTTTGTCGGGGGACAAATATAAGTCAACCTTAGCTAACATAGGACTTTTTTGCCCAACCAAATACATTCTACATTTCACAAAAGAGAAACATTTCATAGCCGTTGGCCATAATTTACTGCGTGCCATATCGCGGTAACCACCTGGCCAGGTTCAAAGCCATGGTGCCATATCCATAACAAAACCACGACAGACACCACACGCCACGCCAGGGGCTTGAATATTTAAATGTGAAGTTAGTTATGCATTTAATTTGACATTGGCTCTTTTGTGAGCAAAAGTTTTCTTAATTTGTCACCAAGACAAACAATCATGGGTGGATTGATTTTTTTAGTTTTAATTTAAATAATTCAATTTCATTTTTATTTATATTTTTTATTTTCTTGAATTTTGATCATTTTATGATTGATTAGATTAAATATATGATCATTTATCATTGAAATCTTAATTACCCTTCTCGATCATAGGTTAATATCAATTGATGTAATCTACTACTCTATCTACATGAGGACGGGTCTAAATTCATTATCTCAAGAAGTATAATCCTTCAAAACCTCATTCTACCACCTACTAAACATGTAGGATCTGCCTGGGACTTTTCTTCTCGAAGAATTTGAATTTTGTAGCTCGTTGATTCATATCTTGTATTATATGACAGAATTAGCTTCTCAGATATTATTAGTTTGAAATTCTTATAATATCAAATTTTTAGATTTTGTTAACCCGGACCCAATCCGAAGACCAAACCGGGATATATAGCATCTGTTCTTTTGTATTTGACTTGCATTTGGATTACATGTCTTTCTAGATATTTGACCTATTGGACACTTCAACATACATACAAGTATCTGTTCTTTTTAAAATTGTATGGACATATGAATGTCTAAGTTGAAGTAATTGAATTTGACCTGATGAAATGCAAGCATGTATTTGGATAGAGGATTTTTAGGTTTTGTTAACCCGGACTCGGTCAGAAGACCAAACCGGGAATATGTATAGCATATGTTCTTTTATATTTGACATGGTGATTACTTCAACATACATACAAGTATCTGTTCTTTTAAAATTTATATAATGTAAATGTCAAGTAGATATCAATTTGCAAGTTTAGTTTTGATATGACATTTTAGGTTTTGTTAACTGCCCCAAGACCAAATCGGAAAGCATAGCATCCGTTCTTTTATATTTGTATCTTGCATTTGGACTACATGTATTTCTAGATCTATTGAATACTTCAACATACATACAAGTATCTGTTCTTTTAAAGTATTGCATGGACATATGAATGTCTAAGTTGAAGTAGTTGAATTTGACATGAGGTAATGCAAGTATGAGTTTTGATAAGGGATTTTAGGTTTTGTTAACGACGGCCCAAGACCAAATCGGAATAAAGATTCGTTTTTTATATTGACATATGATTTCAACATACATACAAATATCTGTTCTTTTAAAAATTTGTATGGACATGTAAATGTCAAGTTGAAATGTAGATGTCAATATACAAGTTTAGTTCTTGATATGACATTTTTAGGTTTTGTTAACTGACCCTCCAAGACCAAACCGAAGCAAGACTGCTTCCTTTATGTTTGACTTAGTAATCACGCCAACATGCATACTAATATATGTTCTTGAAAATTGCATGGACATTAAGAATGTCTAACGAAGTTTCGATGTCAAATTTTGATTTTGAGTTTTGTTAACTGACTATTCCAAGACCAAACCGGGATGATAGACGTCAACTCGACTATCTTCTTCTAGATCGATCTAGATTAATTATTTCAAGATCTATCATTCTCCAAACCTTGTCAACTCTGGGATTACATGAGGATCGGGTTTGAACTTTTCTTCGATATCTTGAACTTGAAAAGATGCATTAACAATGATGCCGAGCAATTTATCTTTTGTCATTCTACAGATTAGCTTCTAAGATTTACAATAGTATCATTAGATTTTTAGTTTTGTTAACCGGACCCCCAAGACCAAACCGATAAGAAGATATGTTCTTTCATTTCATTTGACAGATATGTCTATTTAAGCATTTAAGCTATTAAATACTTCAACATGCATACAAGTATCTATTTTTAAAATATGTATGGACATATGAATGTCTAAGTTAAAATTTTGATGTTCCATACATGATATGTCGAATTATAAGCATAAAGCTTTGATACCTAACATTGTAAATTAGATATAGCTCGTTTCTATCAAATGAATTTGACCATTTCAAGTATTTATCATGATCAAGTATAGTCCTATAAGACTATAAGACACGAGTCGAATTCTCTCAACTATTTTTCATGAGTCAAGATAGATTTATCTATAAGATATGCATTGAATCTTTCATTTACTTGCATGTCTCAAGTGAGAGTCTGTTTTATAAAAATGTGAATGCACATTATAAACTAAGTGATTGTCTGTTCTAGATTATATAGGCTTGGTTCTTTCAATCACTTATCATAGATCAAGCATGTATATGTTCTTTAACAAATCAAGCATGCATTTTATAGAGTATGAATTTGATTCTTTCAAGTATTTGCATGAATCAAATGATTAAGCAAAAAGAACATTGCTTCATAAAGTCATAGATTTCATTTAACTTGCATATTAAAGACATTCAAATTGAATAGAATGAGATAACACTTTGAATATGCACACTGAATCATTTCACTTAAGCATTTTAGCATGAAGCCCTTACCATTTGTTTCTTAAATGACATATAACATGCACTTGTATCTTTCCATGCATTGAGTGTCACATTTTCATTTCTCACCCATTTATATGTTATATGGCATAATCACCACTTAGGTAAAATGAATTTGAACTTTAAATAAGTAATTGTCATGAAGATTGGTAACAACTGCTAAGCAAGCAAAAGGTAAGCATGTAATTCATAGTATGATGAATGAGCTAAGCATGAATAATCATATGCATGTACCTTCCTTTTTCAAACACTTAGACATTTCACATTTTATTTATCAAATTTTCGAACCTTCCACATCATCCCCGATATGCTACTGGGAGACTAGGCCTTCCACCACGCCAAGAAAGGTGCATGGTATGTCGAGACACCTACGAAGATTTATTTGCCCACCACGCCAAGAAAGGCGTGCATGGGTACACAACACAAGATTTCGCCACGCTTGGAACAACGTGAACAAGTACTTATAAATAAGTTTCCCGCCATGAAACAACGAAAGTACTTATAGCAGATTTCGCCACGCTAACAACGTAATTTTATCAGTGTTTCGCCGCAACAATGTGAACGGTACTTATCGCAAACATCCGCCACGCGAACAACGCGTGAATGTACTTATCAAAAATTTTTCCGCCGCATTGGAACAATGTGAACGGGTACTTATCACAAACATATTTCCTTGCCACGTTGGAACAACATGAACGTGTATTTAAAAAATTTCTCCGCATTGGAACAATATGAACTTTATCATAAAAGTATTTCGCCACGCTGGAACAACGCAATGTACTCTCACAAGTTTCTTCGCTCCATTGGAACAATGTGAACGGATACTTATAGCACAGAGCAATAAATTTGCATTCACATGTATATGAAATCAAAGTATGATTGATACCCCATTGCCATAACATCATTTTCATCCATTTCACCAATTTTGCATTTGATATATCTAATAAAGCTATAACAAGCTTTTAATTACATGTAAGCACCTTTCTAAATCTGAAATTTCATATTTCAGATTTATATTTTATTTGTCTGCTAATAAGATATCAAGTGATAGAAATAGGCAAGTATGCGTGTAGGACTAAGCTAGCCAATCATTCCCTTCATTTCTCCTTCATTAGCAACTAATGCAAGGAAGTAACATGCTAAGCTCATATATATATATAAACCTGAAATTTCAGATTGAGCTAAAACAATCGCTTGTAAAATATTCAAGCAAACTTCAACTCTCATAGGACAAGCAACCATATTAACTTTGATATCATATAAAAGAGTTTCAGATTTTGCAAAACATGGGATTTGTAAGTGTGATAGCTCCTTTGAGATTTTCAGCTCTAGCGCAATAGGACCTCTCCTCTCAGAGGAAAGGCAAAATGAAGGAGAAACAGATAACAAACAAAACAAAAGCTTAACCGACTTATATGCGGAAGCTCTAAGTCCTGATTGTTAGATGTTGTAAAAAATACAATCATTTGATAAAGTGCAATTCCAAATAAGCTAAACAGAGGAACATTGACCAAAGAGCCAAGATATTCAAATATATGCCAAGTTATTCCAGCATGCAAGACTTATCCTCTGGGCCCAACAAGGAAGAGGACGACGAGAGGAGGAACCAAGCAAAGAGAATGAGCTCCTACTCAACCTTAATTTTAGCAAAGTGAAAGCTTGTAGCATAAATCAAACATCTTAATTTCATACTTTTGCAAATCTAGAAAAGAAATCCGACGAAAACGGAAAGAAACCCCTTCATATATATTCATAGAACACAAATGGAAACAGAAAGGGATATGCGTTTATGTCATCAACAAGTAGAGCCATTTTCACATCTCACCAACTCAATGTCGGTAAAACCGGTTGGGAAGAAAATAGCTATAGCGACAACAACCAAGTATAACTACATCCTTTCTCAAAAGACCATTTTACAAATAAACAAAGAGATCTTCAAAGCATACAACCAAAGCAATAGATTTCAGCAATCCAAAAGCAATTCAAATCGATGAAATCATTATATACTCATCACTTCCTTTAGGTAAAACCTAGAAAACCAAAGCAAGAAAGGAAGAGGTTGAATAAACAACCCGGAACTTCCGACAGGGAAAGGAAGAGGAAGAGGTTGGAAGCTTGGTCGATCCACACTCTAGGCTCATTAAGGACGGACGGGAGTCGCACGAGAGCAAGAGAGGAAGAGAGGAGGAACCGCGTGTGTGGAGAGCTTCAGAGAGCAGAAACGAAGGAGTTCTGAGAGGGAGGATCGAAGGCGACAGAACGAGAGAGGGAACCGATCACGAAGGGAATCAGACGAGAGCCAAAAGAGAGGGAACGAGAGGGGAGAGTCGAATGAAGAGAATGTCATGAATGAGGTCAACGTGCTAGCTTTGAGTATAGAGCGATCGGTCTTGATTGGTTGCCTAAGCGGCTCTAATAGGGATTATGGGTTATTTTCACCGGTGAGCGGCAGGGTAAGGCTTAGGAAAATTACTTAGACTAATTGACACGCCTTAATCATTAAGATAATTAGCCCTAATCACGTAAATTTTGATAATCATCTAATAATAATAACCCTAACAATATGGGTGTCAATTTTAGATTTAAACGCATGATCGATTGGATCGGAGGTCGTAAGCAACGTCGGAGACGGCTAAAATGAAATTGTGTTTAAATTGTTCGACGTCGCGTTCAAATTAATCGACGTTCGCGCATACTTTGCTGAATCAACCGCGGAAGGCGTCGTTTGGTAGATTTCAACGTTTCGGCGACGATGACGCAATTAATTTTGCAAACGGAGGTCGTTCGGGCGTCGTCAGAGCTTCCCAACTTCAATATCCGCGTAATTTCATTAAAAATTGATTTTAATTATTTGATCGATCATTAATTGATTCGATATTTGCTATTCAATTAATTTTGATACTTTTTCGACGCATTACGAAGTCGAATTTTTGATTTGAAGCGAATTTAATCGATTTCGATCGCGATTAGGGGGTTTTAACCTCTACTTCATTTATTTAATTTTAAGTGTCATATAGTTGTAGGTCAACAGCCTCTTCTTGTAGACAATTATCTTGAATGAACCCAAGGCCTCTGGTAGTATATTTGCTTCTTCTACTTACAATTTAAGAACCTCTTGAGTACTACATCATCTCAAAATGCTTAGCCCCTTGTTTGCTTGCTCTGGCATGGATCCCATGCTTGCACATTAGCTCTTGTATTTTCGGAGGATAATATTTTGACATTCTCGTGGGCATAACTTCTTTGTCTTCAAACAATTGAATCGTCCATCAAGATATTCTCCTCTACATCTCGGATTTATAAAACAGGCTTCCTAGCACATGTTTTCCAGAAAGAAGAGGCACATAGAAAGTCACTAATTCTTCAACTTTATGGACTTCTCGATGGGTGATTTCTTTGAAATATTGGAGAGGAACAGTTGTGACTACAAGCATAATCTCTACTGTAGATAGATCTATGATTATTTTCAAGTATGTACATTCCACCTTACCTTCAAAAATAGATTCAAACTCATAGTCTGCATCAAAATGATCTTCCTCATTCGACACTTTGCTTGAAGATTTATGTAGACTTTTGGATTTGGCAGGAGTATCCTCTTCTTCTTCAATGTCACTACTCAAATGAGAAACAATTTTATTTATTCTAGACTTGCTCTGTATATCCCTAAGAATATTTAGAGAGATCTCCTTTTCTCTCTTTTGTTTCCTCTCATCTTTCTTTTTTAACTTCCTCTTTTGTGGGTTTTAAAATAGATGTGGTATTTTCTAGTTATTTTGCTAGCTTTGATTCCTTTGAAAGAAAGTAGCTGGCATCTTGATATATTTTCATTTCATGCACCGCAAATGGTTGCATATCACACACAATATTAAATTCTTCCTCGTCTTTTGTATATTTCATGTACTGATGCAGTGTAGAAGAGACGATGTCATATTTATGAAGACATGGTCGGCCTAGGAGAGCTCGGAATAAAGTGTCTGCATTGACCACATAAAATTTGGCTTCTGTGTAGAGGTCTCAAATCTAAGAGGGAGAACAAATGATCCTGCAGTTTTCTATCCCTCATCATTAAAACCATAGAGATAGCTACCTGAGGGTCCGTAAATTCATAAGATTCACAGAGGAACCATGATCAATTAACTTGCGGGGTATTATAACTCCATCACTTTTAGCTGTAACATATAGAGGGCAATTGTGCTCTATAATTCCAAGCATAAGATCTTCTTAAGAAAATGTGATGGATACAAAATCTTGAGCAAACAAAGCTTCCATTAAACAACGCTAAGAAAAAATGCTTCAAACTTCTCTGGCACTTTAAGAACTTCAATTAAAGTCTTGTGAAGATCTTCTAACATTAAAAGTGTTTCATATATGCTGAACTGTGCAGGAATTTTTCTAAGATGAGACAAAATATTATAGTCAATCTCTTTATTTGGTGAAAGCTTCTTGTTTGAATCCTTAAAGATGACTTTTTTATTAATTTCAATTTCTTTTTCTTTATCTTTACTCATTTTCCCTTTCTTATGTTGAGCTGGTAACACTCGTCCACTCCTCAACTGTATTTGGGCTACCTCGTTTGAGTCTGATTCTCTAAATGAGTCAGTGGCTTCAACATCGCCTCCTTCCAGTGATTAGATTAAAGGTTCAGAGTCACTACTCAACTTCATGTTTTTCATATCTGATATCATGGTGGGCTCTGATTCATCTTCATTTGGGAAACAGAGTTCCCTTGAGCTATCATCAGCTTCATGCACCATCAAGCAGGATTCAATAGAAAGTTCATCTTCTTCCCCTGCTTCTTCGTTAATTCGAAGCTTAGCTATGAAATCAGTAAGTCTAATATGTCGCCTTGCTGGATGATGATAATCATCCATGTTGTTGATGATCTTCTACATTACAATGTTTTTCTTCTTCTTTGATTTACTCTTTAGTTTGGCAAACTTTCTTGTTATCTCTTGTAGGATTTGGTTGGGCTATTTCTCATGCCGAGATGAACTGGTCTTTCCACAATATTTCTGAGTGAATGATGTCGAGGCAAACACATCCGACTTCAAGTTTTTTTCAAATAAAGCATAGACTCAAGTGGTGATTTTCACTTAACACTAAGGATGCCTTCTAGTAGTTTTAGCATTTTAGCAGCCTTTTTAGAAATTGTGATTTCCCACTTCTCATCACAGGCTAATTTCTTCTTGCATTTATATTTGATTGCTAGCACTAGAGAAGTGGTGATCACCTTTGTGGATTCCTTCTTCGGATGCACTAATACACTGTCTGATAGTGTGAATTCTTCATTTATATATTTTTGCTTTAGCCAGTCCTTGAATATATAACAATTTTTAATAGGATGGTTGAGCACCCGATGATATGGGCAATAGTTTGGATTATCAGTCTGTCCAGCTTCTTCAAGTCTTCTACACTCTAGTAGATGGAGACTCTCTTTAAGTGCATGCATAAATAGCTTAATTACACTCTCCATCTTGAAAGAATATTCATTGTTCAACTTTTCCTTGAGGGTTGGAGTTGTTGAGTCATTTGCTCCCTTTGCTGGCTTTAATCGCTCGCCTTCATTAAAGCGGCCTCGAGGCACATCATTACCTCCAAGTACGAGCTTTGGCTGTGGAGCAGGATTGGATGACTGTTTTGGTTTATCTTGATAAGTAGGTTGCTTCCCTTTATCAAAATTATAGATTACTCTCTTCCCTTTATCCTCTTTGAAAGAGGTGAAGTGTGTTTCACCCTTCTTTGGGTATGGAGCTTTGCTCCTTTTAGGTTTATTTGGGTGGCTATCAAAATTTGATAGATTCAATTTTTCAAATTTAGCTAGCCTGTCAAGAAGCTCCTGGAATGTGGTGTTGAAGCCATGCGAAGATAAAACATCATCTTATCATCAATGTTACCTATTTAAAATTGAATTGCATACTCTTCTTCTCTGACTTCCATATTATTATTTAGTTATAGCGGTCGACTTTCATTGCATTTAAGTTTATCTAGATGGCTATCAGAATTGATAGATTCAACTTTTCAAATTTAGTTAGTCTGTCAAGAAGCTCCTGGAATGTGGTGTTGAAGCCATGCAAAGATAAAGCGTCATCTTATCATCAAAGTTTTCCATTAGCAATTGAATTGCATACTCTTCTTCTAGTTATTGTTAGCACTTCATGCTCATATTTTGCCAGCATATGATATATCTAGTTACTGACTCGTCTTTTCTTTCTTTTCTCAAAGAGATCAACAATAGTTATCTTTTGACTGCACTAGCAAACCTTTTGATGAACATGATTTCGAGTTCCACGAAAGTTTTGGCCGAATCATTTGGTAGCTCAGCATACCACTCGAAAGCAATGAAAATCAGATTACTAACGAACTAGCGGAATAACAATGCATCATTACCCTCGATATTACCACAGGATGCCTTGAACTAGGCTAGATGTTGTTTAGGGTTGCCATTGCCATTAAAGGTGTTAAATTTTGGCACTAAATGACCCTTTGAATATGGAATTTGGTCGTACTCCGTAGGATATGGACGACCCTTATTCACTAATTTTTTCCTACTCCGCAGCTATAACATCATTGATCTTCTCACTCAAAATAGTATCAAGCTGGGAAGCTGTCGCAGTTTCAGATGTGCATGGAGCGTTATAAAAAGTATGCTGACAAGTTAACTCGTTTACTTCAACCCTCCCTTCGGGTTTAATTTGTACTCCCGAAGCTTGGTGAATTGGATTGACTGGAAGGTTGCCATAAGCGCTGTTGGATGTTGGATGTTTGATGGTTATGTGGAAGGACAAGTATTGGATCTGCTGTAATATTCCTTCGCATCAACTACATCACCGCAGTCATCCGCGTCATCATTTCATTCATCTTTGTATTCAGTTGTGCAATTTCTTTATCTTTAGCTTTCATCTGGTGCTGAATTTTTCTCTCCGCCTCTGCCAAAGTAGTTATATCAGTGAATATAAAGTTTTATTTCATTTCTCTTTCTTCTTCTTCTTGTTCTTCTCTTGAAGAACTGAGGATTAACTCCGCACATTTTTTGTTCTTATGTTTTCGAGATGCACCACCACACTTATGTTGGTATTATGAGGTCATTTCACCGACTTGTACTTTCATACACCACTTCCGCCACCATGGTATCTTCTTCCTCTTCTTCCTCTTAGACATGGATCTCTAATCGACGTCTCCAATAGAATTCTAGCTCCAAACGTGGAATAGAAATTTCCTCGATTGGAGGGCTGCGATCGAAGCTAACCTCCTCTCGAAGGAACAGAGCTGATTAACGACGAGATCCCTTAGAGGAATCTCCAAGGTGTCGACCGTCGGAAACTTTATCACTCGGGACCTTCTTTTAGGTACCCATCGTTGATGAGCTTGAATTGGGGCGGATCTCTAGGAGTGCACACCAAATGTCACGTCACTGCGTTTTCCTAAGATAATTTCTTTTTGGGACCTGAGCCTCCAGATTTGCTTGCCTTTTTGCCGGGACCTTTCGACGGCAGATTCTTAAACACATGATCCACATGTCACGCCCCGATGCTCACATCGCGGAACTTGATTAGATTTGCATCATGCCAGGATTGTGAGAAGAGATCTCCTTGGAGGAGCTGCTCTAACTTCCTTGATGATAAGGTCTTGATATTTTCTTTTCATCACCATCTCTCCTCAACGACTTTAAGGACCCGATGCACTCTTACAGAAATAATTTTGAGTCTCTTCACTAGGGAGTTGGAGCCTAATGTTATCGGGTCCTTCTTGTCTGGCCAGAAGGACTGCTTGATCTCGCCAATAGAGCTGTTCTATTTCACTCACCTTAGATTGTTAAACCTATTATGGGTTGGAACACTCGCTTCTGGTTCCACACTTAGTTGAACAGGCGGTGGTTGTTGAGCACAAAGCTCAATATTTCTCCTTCTTCGTTACCTCCGAGTGAGCTCACTTCCAGATGAAGAAGCCTCAACATCGTGCCTTCCCGGGGCGAAGGGTTCAATCGGCAGAGTTATGTTATTTCGAGGGACTAAAGAGACAGTCCTCCAAGCAACAATCCTCTTCATATCCAGGTTTTTTGAGCAACCAAGCCTCTCAAAGATAGATGGCTTCTTTTGAGGTGCTCCAGCAGCAATGGTAGTAGAAGCCTCGACATGTCTCTTCAGAGTTTGCTACACACGATGTGCAGGATGTGCACGGGCTTCAACAGACTGAGGCCTGGCAATGTTCATGATGGCAATTGTTGGGAAGTTCATGCTACCGAACTAGATGGTAGTCTCGGCACATCTAGCATTGATAATAGCATTGGTCAAACGGATGTTGGCGCCACCTCCAAGGGTAACAATGAAGGAAGTGTTCTAAAAAGCCATTCTGGGGGACTCAAATATAAGGATTAGCAATTAGCAATTACTAATCAATACACTATCCCACTCTCTCAAAAATGTGGACACACAATAGAACAAAACAACATACTAAAACACAGGCTTTAAATAAAATCTTAAGTGATTCAAGACTCTATCTAGAAAGCATTTAAGGGTATGTTTGAGACAGCTTTCTGGTTGCTTTACTTTTTTTGAAAAAGCAGAGCATCTTCATTTACTCTGAACTGACAAAAAATTTGTAGTGAAAAGGCTTTTGAGAACAAGCGTTAGAGTGTGGTATTTATTAAAAAATTATTTTTGAATTTTTCAAAAAAATAATTGTTGTACACTTTTCAAAAGCTACTTTCTCCACAATAGCTTTATATCTAATTTTTCAAAAAATTACAGTGCCCCTAATAGACTCAATGTTTATTAATAATCCCTTTTAGTGATCAATTTCAACTTTTCATTTTCATTCATCATTCTTTTTTTTTATACTCTACTATTACTATAGCTTAAGTTCATTGTAGCCAAGATAGAAGAAACTTGTCCAGAATTGAAATCGAGCTCAAAATTCACCTCTCGATAAAGAGAGTTGATTATGTGTCAATCATATTTTAAGATAGATGGAATAGTAGATAAGACACCACCCAGAGATTTCGCCCTCATGTTGCAATAACTTTAGATCTTATTACAGGTTTTATATAGGCACAAGCACCGATAGTTAATTACCCCTCTCAGCTAAATGCGAGCGTATAGTAGCAGTGAGTGGAGTTTAAGATTTATGAAATATATTATTTCAATTTAAAGCTTAAGTGTGGGGAATGATGACACGTCTGATCAAGATCCCATGGTTATGTCATCCCAGACTATCGTAGTCCCAGTCTACTTAGTCATAGGAGGTAGTCGAGCCAATCTCACTGCAGGATCCTTGTAGACATAAGATCAAGTTTGTCTAAAGGGATAAATATAAGTCGAACATAGCTAACATAAGATTTTTTGCCCAATCAAACATATTCTATAGTCCACAGCTCAAAGAGCAAAACCGGTTGAAAAACATAAGAGCTGCAGCTGTGACCGTAATTTAGTGATGTCATTTTACGACGAACCACCTAGTTAGAGGGCTTTGGTCATAACCACAATTTATGTGATGTCATTTGCAACAAAACCATTCGAATAGAGGACACAGGTCACGTTTTTGCTTGCTTAAGATTATTTGAGTGTGAAAATAACTACATATTTGATTTGGCATTGACTCTTTGTAAGCAAAAAATTTCTTAATTTGCCACCCTTAACAAACAGTTATGGATGAGTAGATATATTTTAACTTTAAATTTAAATAATTAAGTTCATTTAATTTATATCTTTTAGTTTGAACATATGATTGTCTTGTAATTGATTTAAATTTCAATATGTAGTCATTAATCATTAAAGCTTTAGTAATGATGACCTTTTTGATCATATGATTGTTGTTGACTAATAGATCTTGTCAACTCTACATGTTTTTTATAGAAGATCTGATCTAGATTCATTACTTCAAGATCTGTCATCCTTCAAACTTTGTCAACTCTATTTTAAGCGTAAAGGATTGGGTTTGAGACTTTCATCTTGAAAAGTTGAACATTATTAATTATATTAATAATGATGTCGATAGATTTATTTTGCAATTCTATAACAGAATTAGCTTCTCAGATTTTATCAAATTTAAAATATTATAATAATATCATTAGATTTTTAGATTTATTAATTCGAACCGAATCCTAAGACCCAACCGAGATTTTTTTTTTTAATGGTAAAGTAATTGCATTTTTGTTGCTTGCATATTTCCCTAAGTGTTCGATCTAGCGAATACTTCAACACACATATAAGTATATGTTCTTTTAGAATGATATATGGACATTAAAATGTCTAAATTGAAGTAGTAGTGTTTAGTATGAAAAATGTGTCCAATTGCAATGAGAGATCTTTGAAAAATGTGTTTGATCTAGCGAATATTTCAACACACATATAAGTATATGTTCTTTTAGAATGATGTTTGAACATTAGAATGACAAAATTGAAATGGTTGTGTTTGGTATGAAAAATGTGCCAAATTGCAAGCAGAGATCTTTGATACCTTCAAACATAAATCAACTATAAATCTATTTTATAAAAATATTTAATCTTTTCAAATGTCTATCATGGATCAAATGTAAGCATCTATTCAATGAGATATGAGTTTGATTTTCCCAATTACTTGTAGTAATTTAAGGATATATCTGTTCTAAGAGGATACAAAATATTTGTCATAATTTAAGTGTAAATATGTTTTGAAATATGCAAGTTTGGTTCTTTTTGAACTTGTTATAACAAGTGTGTATTTGTCTTTGAAAGATATGAATTTAGTTCTTTCAAATACTTGTTATAAATCAAGTATAATATCCATATTATGAAAGTCTAATATAGATCTATGTAAATGAAGCATCATGTCATAAGGCCTATGCAAAGCTCACTTCATTTAAACATTCACATATATTCTAATATAATGAAACCAAATATGTAACTTTCCACAACACATGTAAGCACTTCCATTTAGCATCATTTGACTTAAGAATTTGCATAAATCCCAAGCTAACAAAAATGACATGTAACATTTACTTTGGGACATACATAATAAAAACCTTCCATTCAAATGAGTGGACATACATCATATATTTGAATCAACAAAGAAAGGGACTTTACAATGTGAATGTAAAGCTAGCCACATTCAAATTTCTACATATATATTCAAGCATAATGAACTTCATTATTTTTTAAATTCAAATATCATGAGCTTAATGCTCTCATGAAACAGATAACCTCTCTTTATGGAGGCCCACTCAAAGTTCAAAATGAGCCATTTAAAAGTTAGCCACAATTAAATTTCTACACATATGTTCAAGCATAATGAACTTCATTATTTTCCAAATTCAAATATAATGGGCTTAATGCTCTCATGAAACAAATAATCTCTCTTTATGGAGGCTCACTTAAAGTTCAAAATGGGCCATTTGAAAGGGGAAGGCTTCATGGCTCCCTTTCATGGGCTATTAAAAATAATATCATGCCATTTATTATATTTTATATTATTTATTTTAAATATGGCATGACATGATCCACAAAGAGAGGAAGAAGCCCTCTTCCACACTCCTCTTTTCTTTTGTTAAATATCATGTCCACATTATAGGTAATTTATGAAGAAGAAAAGAATAAGAAAAATTCAAGTCATTATAGACTTTTTTTCTCCATATTTCAGTCTTTATATCATTTATTAATTTTTCTTTTTGTTCTTCTCTTTATCTCTTTTTTTTCTTTTGCAAGACATAATACTATTAAATTAAGAAAGGGAGAAGCTCCCCTTTTTCCCTCTTCTCTTTTTTTTTCCTTAATATCATGTATCATGCCCATTTCATAAGTATATTTATGGAAGAAGACAAAATAAATTAAAACATTGGTGAACTTTCTTCCCTACTTTTCTTTTTATTATGTCTATATATATATATATATATATATATATATATATATATATATATATATATATATATATATATTCATAAACTTCCCATGTGCTTTCTTTCCACTTTTCTTTTATCATGCTATATATATATATATATATTTTGCATAACATGATGCCATGAAAAGAAAGGAGAAGAGGAAATATTCTTCTCCTCCTAAACATCATGCAATATTCATGGACATATTAATGGAATGACATGAAGATTCAATATTAGTGAACTTTTTTTTCTTGCATTGTCATTTACAATTTAAGACATTTTTGGTTTATCAAAAAAATTTAAATGACACTTAATTAGGAGAAAACCTTAGTATTAACCTAAATCTTATTATAAATATGAGAGCACCTTACTTTCATGAATATTTGCACTTTCTTCTTCCACTCTCTTTTCTTTTTATTATGTCATATATATATATATATACAACTTTTATTTATTTATTTATTTTTTTGCTTAATATCATGTCCATTTCATGGGTATATTTATGAAAGATGACAATAAGCTTAAACTAAAACCTTGGTGTACTTTCTTTCCCACTTTTCTTTTTATCATGCTATATATATATATATATATATTCATATTTTGCATGACATGATGCCGTAAAAAGAAAGGAGAAGACGAAATATTCTTATCCTCCTTAACATCATGCAATATTCATGGACATATTAATGGAATGACATGAAAATTCAATATTAGTGAACTTTTTTTTTCTTACTTTGTCATTTACAATTTAAGACATTTTTGGTTTATCAAAAAAATTTAAATGGCACTTAATTAGGAGAAAAACTTAGTATTAAGCTACATCTTATTATAAATATGAGAGCACCTTACTTTCATGAGTATTTGCTCTTTCTTCTTCCACTCTCTCCCACATTCTCTTTTACAAGAGGCATTGTGAGCTTAAGGATTTCAAAAGGAGCTTGTCTATAATCGGGACTAGTTTCAAACTCCATTGTAGTAACCCATAAGCTATGCTCATTTGATATTATAAGTTCGATTTCAATTTCAACTTAGGCATACTTTATAAGAGAAGTCATTTGAATCTCTCATTCTTTCTCTTTTCTCTCTTTTTCTTACTTCCTTAATAAAGCATGCATGATATTCCTAAGAATTATAAAAGAGAAAGGAAAAGCTCTACTTATATTCACCATTGACAAGTGTAAAATCAAATTGTAGTTTGAAAATGTCATCAAGTATCTCATAATTTTATATTAAAAACTTACATATTTGAAGCAAATCATGTCAAATAAGAAGCTCAAATATTGCAATTTATAAAAAATTTCACTTTCCGATCATCTCTAGAACTAAGTCTTCCCACCACACTAAGAAAGGCGTGCATGCTAAGTGTCGTAAGACACCGTGATCGAAAATATAATTTACCACAAAAAAAGGCGCATAGATCTTCAAATTTTTTTTTGCATATTTCCTTTCCTGCGGCATTAGACAATAGTACTTATTTTGCATTTTCTTCCACATTCTGCATGAGTACTTATTTTATAACATATTTGCTCACATTGGAACTAAGAGTACTTATTTCCGTGATTTCCTTGTCACGTTGAAATAACGTGCACATGTACTTATTTTACAACAGATTTCCCCGCCACATTAGAACAATATGCATGAGTACTTATTTTTATGGCACATTTACAAATCTACATTTACATGTGCATGACATATGACTTCCTTCATCATTTCAATTAAATCTTGCTTTAGAAATATAGCAAATAGCAAACTATAGCATAATGTCACGGAGCTAAATAAAGGGAGATCATATGAGCTTCATTCCATCATTCTCCTTTGAACATGAGAGATGAAACACCTTTTTCAAATTTAGCAAATACGATAATAATTAGGTGTTAAAACATAAGCATGCATTTCATCACTTGCTATCAAATAATTAAAGAGAACATTGCACTTTATACTTAGCCTCCAATTACATTGGCAATTGAATCTAAACAAGATTTGATTGAATAAAGCATCTAATAGCAACTTTACATAGCACATGGTGTCATCTTTCACAAAAATCAGCAAATGATATGATGATTTAATGGCTATACATAGACAAATTTCAGTTTCCAACAATAGGAAAGATGCAAGGCTAAATTTTCTTCAAAGATTGAAAACTTATCAATTTACTTGCTTGAAACATTTGATTTGATATATAGAAATCTGAATTTCATTCAGATCATATCATATGAAGTAACAAAGATGGCCAAAATAAATCATAAAAAGATTTGAACCTTGTTTCCTCATTTTCCCATCAAGAGGTTAAGGCAATATCTTACATATCTCATGGCATTAATCCCTACCAACTCTATGTTAATGTAACTATAAACTCGATATTTGATAGTAGTCATAACAAAGAAATTGAGGATGAAGCATAAACTCATTTCATTTCACCATGATGACTATTTTAAAAGTAGGGTCCAAACCACATAAAGCTAACCTATCACAAAGAAATATCAAAACCAAAGAGCATTTTGAAGCTCATAGCATAATGAAATGACCATTTGTTAAAAAAAAAAATTAGCTAACCATACCATAAAATGAACAAGAGATTTAAATAATAGAAATATAGCTTCAAATCAATGTTGAGCTTTATGCATTCTCTTCTCTATTTTGGCTTTACAATGACAACAAAATTTAGGAGGGATGAAACTTTAAATGTAAAAAGGCAAAGAAGCCCATGATTCCACCAATCCACCATCATTATATCAAACATCAAGATGTTACCTTTTTCCCAAAATTCAATGAATAAAATGGTGCTTTGATAGCAAAATGTGAGCACATTTTAACCTTTAGTAACATGCAAGAAGTAATGTAAAATGCTATACATATGAACTCCCATTCTCTTATTTTGTTTTGAAGAGTATTGATTTGGTAAGAGGATTGAATTGAACTTGATTTAAACTCTAACAAACTACTACTTCACAAAAATGAACTCTACATAAATCTAAAATTTCATTATTTGTTCACTAACTTAAATAGATGCATCAAGGGAGAGCATAAGTGAATGTTTGACAACACAAGTGAGAACTTGAATCACACCACAAATCAAACATCATCTCTTTTTCTTTATTGCAACTTCATTAAGGAGAATACAATTCAACCATGAAGCGCATACTAAAGGGACTTCACTTTCACCTTTTTGCTTTAAAAGAAAATTATTAATTTAGTGATAACAATAGTGAGGAAAATAAGAATAAGATTAGCAAATAAATCCAGATCCTCTCTCTCTCTTTCTTTAACATGATAGTCAAATGGGGTTTAAGCCATATAAAGTGAGCAATCACATTAGGTTCGACAAATGCGCAAAGCTGAAATTTCAGATTTAGCTAGAGTAATCACTTGCATGATGACGAATTAACAAATGGTAGAAAGAGGCAATGATAAAGCAAGGCAACTCCATGTAAATTGCAACTTTATTAATTTTTTATTTTCACCTCATTTTCATTCAACAATTCAAATAAATATATAATGGTGGAACACAAGTAGATGTTTGATAACCAAAATCTAGCAACTTGAGTCATATCACATACCAAATATTACATTTCCATCTCTTTGTGATTCCAAAGGAAAGAACATAGATCATATATAAAAGAAGGATTTCCAAAAAAAACCTTGGATTAATTAAGCATGAAAGCACAATCTTTCTTCTTCTTCTTCTTCTTCTTCTTCTTTTCTATATATCTTCCTAAAATCAAAATGGATAAAATGACAAACTAATAATCAAAATAAATTTGAGAAAGTAACATATTGAAACTCACAAATCTGAAAATTTCATCACATTCTATTTCATGCTTACTCAAAGATGAGAATGGGCACTAAATATCTAAGATTCAATGATGTTCAACATAAGTCAATTATGGACTGCAAAATAAATTCCTCTCAAGGATTAAAGCCTTGTTAAAAACATTTAACTTGATGTATAAAAGAGGAGAAAAAATATGCATTGAATTCAAATTTCAATACATGAAGCAATAGAGATTATCACATTAAGCCATAATTAGCTTTCCAACTTCATGCTAATATCAAAATGAATCCAAGGTTTGACCTCCACCATAGTGAGGAAGAGAAAAGTAAGCTAGCAAACCAACTTATCTCCTTCATCCTCTCTCTTTAACATCTAGGAGCTTGGTTGGAGGAGAGGGAAAGAAATTTAACGAAGAGCATGGAAGCCCTCTGGTAGAAGAGGGATGAACGCGGAGTGAGGCCTCACGCGCCGCCTGGCTGGGAGGGGATGGATGGTAGATGCTCGGGGAAAGATGCAGGTAGAGAGAGACAAACGAGGGAGGGATCGACCAGGTCTCATGTGAGAGAGAGGGAGGGATCGACCAGGTCTCATGTGAGAGAGAGGGAGGGATCTCGTGTGAATGGCTCTGCCAAGCGGGCTCTCAATTTAGGGAAGACTAGAGCCATCCAACTCTCCTGATTAGCTGCATAAACAGTAGCCAATAGAATTATAAGAGCAACTAATCTGATTGGAGGGCTAAACGGCTAATCTGATTGGAGAATTCGGCGGCTGACCCTAAATGGAGGCTTGGGTCGCTAGATTAGGACAGATATAAAGGGGTTAGGCAGCCATGGATTTAAAGACCTTTAAATTAATCACATGCTCATCTAATTAATCTATGCTTGCATTTATAATTGCCTACCACAAAAAGAAAATAGGAATGCGCATAACTTTTGGTGTTTTAATTTTTGTATCAATAATTATATAATATGGATATCAATTTTAGGTAATTTCGACAATGGAGGTCAGTTTAGAGGTCATTTCTGAACGATCGAAACAAAATTAAGCCTAAATTGTACGACGTCGCATTCGAAATGCTCGATGTTAGCGTAGAATTTGTCGAATTGATCACGAAAGGTGTTGTTTGATATATTTCAATATTTCAACGACAACGGCATAATCAATTTCACAAACAGAGGTCGTTCGAAAGTCAACAGGGCTTTTCGACTTTGATATGCATATAATTACTTCACAAATTAATTTTAATTAATCAATTGATTATTAAATGATTTAATAGGCTTTACTTGATCAACTCATATATTTCAAACGCTTACATAATCAAATTCTTCTAGATGATTTTTGATCGAATCTAATCGTGATTAAGACATTTTAAACCCAACTCGTGTGACATTGGCTTCATAAGTTATTAATTTTAATTTTCGCGCTTAATTCAACTTATGACCTATATGTGTAGGTCAACAGAAATCTCCTTTGCCAAATGGTTCATAGAAATTTTCAATAAAAACATAGAAGCTTGCATAAGAATGGTATCTAGAAGGTGGAAAACCAAAATGAAAAAGTCAAGTCTACTTATCCTCCCTCAGCTCCATACTATATATAATCGAAAGAGATGACAACTCTAATTTTAAAATGATAGTTCAAGAGAATTCCCTCATTAGCTACTACATTAAAAAAAATTTAACTTCTTTTCCTTATCAACTTATCATCTTGAACCCATTATGCTCCTTATCGAGTCTTTAGTAGTTCAATGATTATTATTATTACATAAGTTTTCTATATATTGAGTTATCATCTCAATTGATTGGTTATGGATTCACTCTCATAGATTGAATAATTGAATATCTTTTAGTAATCATGAACTATAGTTTTTACTTTTGATAATTTTAAATTTTTTATATGGTATGAATATTTTATAAACTAATTGTATGTCATTGATGTTATTTTGCTTCAGTTATTATATGATAATATAGAAGATTCACATTGATTATTTGATAAAATAACTACTTGTGATAAGATCTCATGGATTTCACTGGTTGCAAGATAAGCATAAATTGGGAAGGCCAAGAAGACAATTAAGTTATTTGAAATAACGATAGCTAATGATATCAAGCCTGATGTGGTCACAATCAGTGTTGTACTGTCAACTATAATTAAGCGGGAATGGTGGAGAAAAGATATTGTTATTTTAACTCAACGGTAAAGGAACATTATACTTGCATTATTGGTCAAAAAAGGAAAATTGAAAAATGCTGAAGTTCATGCAGAGTTTGCCTTACCACCCAAATGTAATTGGTCGGACTATATAGTTAAGCTTATGTAAAGTTTATGGCAACATCGAAATGAAAATGGCAGTTGAGTCTCTAATTGAATTAGATCCTTAAAATCTTGCAACTTATATATTTCTATTGAACATGCATGCAAAAAAAAAGGGAGAAAGTAGCCCAAATAAGAAAGGAAGGAAGCGATAAGGGGGTGAGGAAGGAGCCAAAATGTAGTAGGATTAAGAACAATAATAATATTCATATCTTTTCAACAAATGACCAATCACATCCTGATTAATAAAAAATCTATGATGAACTAGAAAGACTTGGTTTAAAGATAGACAAAAAAAGAATATATGCAATTCACGAGCTTGTTATTGCATGATGTCTCAGACTATGAATAGAGTTCTATGTTTGGTAGCCATAGTGAGAAAATTGTCATTGCCTTTGGCTTAATATTCCTATGAAAAGAGTTTCCTATAAAAGTGTTCAAGAATCTAAGAGTTTGTATTGATTGCCACAGTTCCACCATGTTTATATGTAAGATAATTTGATGGGAGAATATTGTAAGAGATGTCTGTTTCCATAAGTTCAATAATAGCTTATGTTCATATGGTGATTGTTAGTTGTTTCATATTCCTTGACACCATTTTTTTAGCATCATGTAACAGCACTGTGGCTTTTTTCCCAGGCATTTGGATCACTAAGTTTTTATATGTTACCAATTCTTGAGCCCAGGAAGTTTTGGTTCAATATAGAGAGCCCATTTTTAGGAGGGAATAGGAAACAATTACTGTCAGAAGTTTCACTTTCCTGCCAATGATGCTAGGTAAAAAATGAATTATAACAATTCAAGGCATGGTTATGAACAGCTGTCGGGTTTTCAGCTTCAAGATAGCTGTGATACAGCAGCTGTGAAGATGGTTTATCAACTACTAGCTGCATTAGGCTTAATCCATAAGAACTCAATTAGAAAAAGTTTCTAGATATTTGAAAAGATTTAGACTAGATTTTGGATAATTAGGAAATCATTTTAAGCAAGGAATACACATTGACAAGCTGTTGACTGAGATTTTCAAATGTCACAATACCAGTTATTAACAGAAAGAACAGCAAACTGATCTTGGGTTAGAAGGCAGAAATGTTTATAGCAGTGATGGCAGCAGTTTCCAGGTTAATGCACAACAAGACAAGTCCCAGCGTTTACCCATAAGAGCTATCAATAAAATTGCAGCAGTTTACGGGTTTATACAACAGTCAATGAGTGGTGCCGTATAAAGGAATATGAAGGAAATGTACTACTTTACTAGGCTTCTATATTTTATAATAAAGAAATTGGGTTCAACTGCTTTTAATATAATGAAACAAAGTTTTAGTTTTATAAAAAATCAATTAAACCAATCTTAAAGAATAATATAGCTACTGTAAAAAGGATCAAAATAGTGTTTTGTTGGATTAGGAACCATTTGACAGTGACAGCTCATAGAACAGTTAAAGGCAGATTAAAAATAAACGTCTTCGGATACACAGAATGTCCTGAAATGAACAGTTGCAGAGTCTGCTGTCTTAAGGAATGTTAAAAAAAATTAATTTCCAGTAAATAACTCAATAGGTTAAGTTCAAATATAAAAATATGGACTCGGACGGTCACAACCCATCCCGGAGCTTGGAATTTCAAAGATGAGAATAAATGGTCAAACAGTGGAAAGAAAACTTTACAAATATCTATTATTATCTAATAACTCAATAATATATTGAAAGAGCCGCTAAAAATTGAAAAAGAAATTTAGAAAATTTTTAAATATACATTTCTCTATTTTGGATTCATTTTTTATAGACGTTCTCCTCACTATTACTCATTTTTATAACAAGTTTCTAGCCTGCAATTGTTAGGTTAAAAACCACAATGAGCTATAGCTAGTGAATACTTATGTCTCTAGCTTATAGTAATGCAATAAAAAGAAAATCTTATGCAATGCTAGTTTAACAAATTAAATCAGTACACGATCAAATGACAATTTACAATTATGAGTCTTTCAAGAAGGTTTAATCACATTCTATACTACCGTATAATATCTTATCTTTTCTAAAATATTTACATCCATCATAAAAGTCACCGTCTAAAATTTGTACAATTTAAGGCATTCAATATCAATAATCTTTCCATATCCTTTTCAAATACACCTTTAGCTCTAAAAACTAATAAGTAGTGAAACCCATCTGCAAGATACATGTGCAAGCAATCTATCTAATTCATGTTATTCACATGGTTCATTTACATTCAATGCCTTTCTATAATATGCAAAACTTGAGTAAACATTAAACAATCGAAAGTTTGGCACAAACATTTCAATATGACTAATAATTCGAAGAAAAGATAACTCAGTGAAAATCTTGCAGTCAAAACCATACAATTCTATCTATGACATTGCAAATAAACAATTAAAAAGAAAGCAATGAAATTACTATAAATTTGAAACGTGAGTACTCATTTTAAGAATTCAAAAGACTTGATTTTAAGTCTCTCCACTTCCAAGATTTAACCTCCTAAAATTTGATACCTATAAAAATAAATCTTGTTACTTAAGCTATACTTATTTCTTTTTTTTTAGTATCAATTGATCTCCTATATTTAACTTAATTAATATTCTCTCTCGCTCAATTATATCAACCATTACTAGGCCATGAATTATCTAATTTATTAAATTTATTAGATTTGACATTCTTTCTTTAAAATCATATAAGACTAAATTTATTACTTATCTTTCTTTTTATAGAAAAATTGTATGTCCTTAAAACATGGATCTCCTTAAATTTCTCTCATAGTTATACAAACTTTCATTTCTTTACCTAACATAATATTTGATTATAAATTCGCTATCCATTTCAGTTTAATTATGCACATCACTATAATTTAATTATTATTAAAATTTTACATAAAAGTTACTTTAATATATATAGATATATATTACATATTTATATACATTACATTTTGTATATTTTTTATTTTATTTAATCTTATTTCAATCTACTTCAAAATACTGAAACAATAAAAATAAATTGTGTTGAAATTTATAAATCTCAATCTCTTCTTACTCTTTTCCATAATGACCATAAGAAATATTTAGAATTGTAAGTGTAACTTGACTCAAGATTGAAGGAAAAATTAAATTAGGAATTAATTAGATGTACAACATATTTGGCTTGACACATATGTCCCAAATTAGAAAAGATAAAGAGAATAAAACTCTAACAACTGGCACTAAAATCATATCTACCTTGCTATCGAAATCGTCTTCAAACTCACATTGGAGCTAGGGCATGCTCTAGCAAAACAAACTTCCTCCGTTGCTTGAATCGACACGCAAATGCCATGCACAGTCCGCTGCCCTAATCTTCTCTAACATGCACTCACCTTTGTGCAATGATGGTCACCTGATGTCGATGTCGATGTCGAAGTCACCACCAATGATGCCCTAGTTTAGTCTCGCCTCGCCCTAGCCCATCTCCCCTCTCCCCTCTTGTCTCTCTCGCTCACTCAATCTCAATAGATGATGGGAGAATCTTTGTTCCATTCCTATAAGCCGAAACGACTTAGTGATGGTTCAGTTAAACTGGCACTAGTCAGTTAAATCTCCTTTTTTTTTATTATTATACAGACCATCATAATCTTCCCTACTTACAAAAAATTCTTCCTCAAAATTTAGAAACTATTATTCAAAAATTTTCCTGCATAACCTATTTGTTATACTATCATTGATCAATAAAGTTAAATATTATTACACAATTTTATAAATCACCAGAACTAAATAGCTAAATAGAATAAGTATTAATGTCTAAAAAAAATGAGTATCAATGTCCAATATATAAGTCAAACTACAAAGACAGTCCATAAAAGATAACTATGACATCACATTAAGCATTCTGACTATCATGATCCACTGTAATATGTTCTTCAGGCTCTCTCTGAGTAAGGATATAGACTCTAGGTCGAACATTCTATCTTGGTTGACCTTAAGTGGGAGCTGAAGCAGTTGATTCTATCATCCTTGGTCTACCAGTCCTCTGTGAAATAGCTTCACTAGATTTATGTTCCTCAGAAGTCTTCTGACCAAGTGTAGGACAAAATCTAGCTATATGACCAAGCTGACGACACCAATAGCATGTGCTAGAGCAATAAGCATTCACCCTTATGTTACTTCCCACATTTGGCACATGACTCTATAGTACAAACTATGCCACCACTAGAACCACCAGAACTGAATTTAAGCTTCTTCCCATTAGATCCCTCTGACTGAGCTACAAAATCACCATCATCTACACTCTTCCTCCGGTGCATCTCCTTATGCATCTGAGTAATTTGCAAATCAATCTCCACTCTTCTTGCCCTCTCTACCAACACTAAATAATCCTCAATCTTTAATGCATCAATGGCTGTCTAATTGAATCTTTTAAACCAAAAAAAAACCTATAGCACTTCTCTTCTGCATAGTGCATACCTAGACAATGTGGTGAGCTCCGCCTCGTACTGCATGACAGACTTCTCTCCTTGGACCAATCTAATAAATTTAACTTGCATCTATCTTCGTACTGATAAAGGACAAATTAATCTTTAAATAACTCCACAAAATTCTCTCAGTTAATCATTTTGTTTGATGTGTCACTCAAGTTATCCTGATGCTGACCTTGCTAATTACCTCTCCATCCACCGCAAGTGACACCTTTCTATCATCTGGACAGTACATGCTATCTAGGATTTTCTCAATATGTAATAGCCAATTTTCAGCCTCAATTGGCCCTTCAATACCCTTGAACAGTAGCGGCCTCAAATCCTAAAACATCTTCAAATATTTGTCCATAGCAACAATGTCACTGTTTCCATTAGATTGAGTTCTTGAGTCTTGAATCAATTAGGTCATAGCCGCTATCATATGAGTCAAGGCATTGGTATTTACAGTAATGCTGGTGGCAATTCTTCTCCCACCACATTCCCATCTCTCTCCTCAGGAATATCTATATCACTGAAATATATAAAATAACATTATCTTATTAGAATTATCTTAACTCAAACTCTCAAAATTTCTTATGAATGTTTTCAACATTATACTAATGGCACTTTCAATAGAATCCTTATTGATTAATTTCACCTCGTTTTGATACCATTTTTTTCATGACCCGATCGGAGGCTTGGAATTTTCAAGACGAGAATAAATGGTCGGATAATAGAAAGACAAGTTTATAATATCTATTATTATCTAATAATACAACAATATATTGAAAGAGCCACTAAAAGTTGAAAAAAAATTAGAAAATTTTTAAATGCATCATTCTCTATTTTGGACTCGTCTTCTATAAACGTTATCCTCTTTATTACTCATTTCAATAATAAGTTTCTAACTTGCAATTGTTAGGTTAAAAATCACAATGAGCTATAGCCAATGAATACTCATATCTCTAACTTACAATAACACAATAAAAAGAAAATATTATGCAATGATAGTTTAACAAATTAAATCAATATACAATCAAATGACAATTTATATTCAATTATAAGTCTTTCAAGAAGTTTAAATGATATTCTATACTACTATACAATATCCTATCTTATCTAAAATATTTACATCCATCACAAGAGTCATCGTCTAAAATTTGTGCCATTTACGGCACTCAATATCAATAACCTTTTCCATATCCTTTTCCATATATGTACGGCACGTTAGTCCCAATTAAGTAAAGGGGTGAAACTCCATCAATAAGTAGCACGCAAGTAATTTACCTAATTCATGTTATTCACATGGTTCATTTGCATTCAATGTCGTTCTATAATATGTAAAACTTGAGTAAACATTACAACAACAACAACAACAAGCCTTAATCCCACTAGTGGGATCTACATGAATCCTTCATCTCCATTTGGTCCTATTATGTGTCAAATTCTCATTTAATTCAGTATACTAAGATCATTTTTATACATCTTAACCAAGTCTTTTAGGTCTACCTCTCACCTTTCTTAACATAAGGAAAATCTAATGCATCTACTTCTCCTAATCGGACGGCCGACGCTTTATGTGGCCAAACCATCTAAGACGACTAATCTTATCTACCAGGAGTTACTCCAACTTTTTCCTAACATACTCATTTTGCATTCTATCTAAGTGGTAAAGCCACTCATCCACTGAGCATCCTCATCTGTAACACTTAACTTAGTCTTATGTTTCTCTTTATTGGCCAACATTCTGCACCATAAGTCATGGTGTCTTACCACCATCTTATAAAATTTTTCCTTTAAGTGGAACTTTTCTATCACATAATAAAGCCGATGCATTCCTCCACTTCAACCATCCAACTTGAATTCTACTAATAATATATCCATCTATTTCACCATCATTTTGAACAGAGCCTAAATATATCGCTCGCCACTCTTATTAATGACGATCACCATCACAACACTACCACTAAAACTTCTACAACTAAAATTACACTCCATATATTCGCTTTAGATCTCGCTTAAACTAAAACCTTTAGACTCTAAAGTTGACCTCCATAATTCAAGTTGTTGGACTCCTCTATTCTTATCAACAAGAAGAATGTCATGCCAAAAGCACACCGTGGTGTACATCTTCTTGTAAATGCCTCGTAAGAACATCCATAACTAAAGTAAAAGATAAGGCTTAATGTTGATCCTTGATGTAATCCAACGAAATAGAGGAAAATAGTTTGTCAATCCTCCTTGTGTTTGGACACAAGTGACTCTAGTATACATATCCTTAATGAGTTGAATATAACCAATATTAACTTCTTTCACGTAGAACTCCAAAGAACATCTCTTGAGACTTTATCATAAGCTTTCTAAATCAATAAATATCATATGTAGATCCTTTTTATTTTCTCTATGCTTCTCCATCAAACCTCTTAACAAATGTATAGCATCCATAGTAGATCTACGGCATGAAACCAAACCGATTGTCGAACTTCTATATCACATCGTAACTCAATTCTCTCCCATAATTTTAATGTATGGCACATTAACTTAATTCTCTATAATCACAATACAATCTTGTGCATCACCTTTTAACCAACAAACCAACTCTTTCTCCACTCATCTTTAAAATAACATTAAAAGATTTAAAGCCAAGAAATTCCTGATCTCCTAAACATTTTACATTAGAATATTATCCTGTCTTTTCCACATTTCATTTTCTTTAAAGCTTCACTAACTTGATTTTACTAATACAATGAAAAATGAAATTCTATTTTGTTTAGTATATTAAGGTTGCTAAAATCAATTGATTCATCCTATTGAAAAGTTTATTAAATACCTCATCCACCTATTTTCAATATCTTTTCTAAGAAGACTTTATTATTTTCATCCTTATCCCTCACTGAACTAGCTTTTACTTCTATCTCTCTTTCTTAACTTATACATACATCTTTCACTCTTCTTCAGATCTCAATCTATCATAAATCGCTAAAAGCTAAATTAAGATCATATATATTTTTCTAGAATCTTCATTTTATATCTTTCCCAATTCTCCGAAGTTTTACATCTAAACCAAGTTTTATAACAATGCTTCTTATTTATCTTATCTTTACACTCGACTCCACACCAACTATTCTTATTAAAAGATGCTTCTTTGATTACAAGACATCTTTAAGAACTTCATACTTTTTCCCACATAACGTTATGAACATCCTTTAATTTCTTTAGAATGTTTTAAAATATTTTATTTCATGTTCTTTAAGTGTCCCCATCTAATCTGGACAATAATTAATATTTTTTTCTCTTACACAACCTTTCATCTTAAAATCTAAAACTAATGATATGATTAAAATTTCACTGAATGACCTTACAATCTTTACAATCTAAACGATCTATTTTTCTTATCAAAAAATAATCCCAGTGTTTTACTAGATCCATTTTTATAATAATATGTTCATCTCTTTCTTAAATAAAGATAAGAACTACAAAATCATGCTAAGAAAATCCAATATAACCTTCTTTATTACCTCCAAATCCAAACCACCAATGACTTTTAAAATCTTCTACCACTCTACCAATACGTCCATTTAAATCTCCCCAATAAATTTTTTTCTTCAAGTATCTTTTGTATTAATCCCTCTCATTCCAAAATTTTCTTTTTACCTTGAAAGATTAATACCTTATAACATTAATTGATCTAAATCATACTATAATCTATCTCCACATCTATTAATACTTATAACATTATCCTTCAAACTTTTATCTATAATCACTACACCATTTCTAATGACTTTTACCTCAATAAAGTTTAAAACCTAAACTATCAATCCTTAAATTCTCCCCAACCCATTTAGTTTCTTGAACACATAAAAATATTTATCTTTCTATGAACTATAATATCTATTAATTCCATTAATTTACCTCGTAAGAGTACCTATATTCCAAGATCCTAACCTAATTCTGGCCACTTAACTTCTTTCGTCCCAGTCATAATGTGGGAACCTTGCTTATTTAACATCGCACTGAAGGCCATGTGGCTTCAGACATTTTTCATCAGAGTTATACAAGCCTCTGTGGGACGCAAGATTAACACAATGATTTAAAGGATTCATGTCATGATTATTTTGACAAATTTTACGCTGGTAACTACCTAACTAAACTCTTTGCATCCCACTGCAAGAATGGTTTTAGAACTTGAAAACATTAAATAAAAAATTTGACACAAATATTTCAATATGACCAATAAGAAAGATAACAACAACAGTTCTTTATCCCACTAAGCTGGTCTACATGAATCATTCATCTCCATCAGGTCCTACTATGTGTCAAATTCTCATTTAATTCAAGTATACTGGCCATTTTTTATACATCTTAACCAAGTCTTTTAGTCTACCTCTACCTTTCTTAACATAAGGCAAATCATGCATCTACTCTCCAACCTGTCACCGAATGACTTTATATGGTCAAACCGAAGAAAAGATAACTCAATGAAAATATTGCAATCAAAATCAATGTAATTTTATCAATGACATTGCAAATAAATATTAAAAATAATAATGAAATTACTATAAACTAGAAATATGAGCACTCACCTTAAGAGTTCAAAATACTTGATTTTAAGTCTCTTCACTTCCAAGATCTAACCTCCTAAAAGTGGATACCTATAAAAAATAAAACTTTTTAATTAAGCTATACTTATTTCTTTTTTTAAGTATAAATTGATCCTACATTTAGCTTAACTAATGTTTTATCTTGCTCAATTATATCAACCATTACTAGGTCATGAATTATCTAATTTATTAAATTTACTAGATTTGACATTGTTTCTTTAAAATCATATAAGACTAAAATTTGTATTTATCTCTTTCTTTTCATAGAAAATTGTATGTCTTTAAGAACATGGATCTCCTTAAATTTGTCTCATAGTTATACAAACTTTCATTTATTTACCTAACGTAATATTTGATTATAAATTCACTATCCATTTTAATTTAATTACGCACATCACTATAATTTAATTATTATTAAAATTTTACATAAAAGTTACTTTAATATATATAGATATATATTACATATTTATATGCATTACATTTTGTATATTTTTTATTTTATTTAATCTTATTTCAATGCTTGTTGTTGTTGTTGTTATTTCAATGCTACTCCAAAATAGAGTAAAAATAAATTGTGTTGAAATTTATAAATCTCAATCTCTTCTTACTCTTTATCACAATGACCATAAGAAACTTATAGTATTTTAAGTGTAACTTGACTCAAGATTGATGGAAAAATTAAATTTGGAATTGATTAGATGTACAACATATTTGGCTTAGCACATATATCCCAAATTAGAAAAGTTAAAGAGAAGAAAATTCAATCAATTGACAATGAAATTATACCTGCCTTGTTATCGAACTTGTCTTCAAACCCACATTGGAGCTAGGGCATGCTCCAACAAAACAAACTTCCTTCATTGCTTGAATCGGCACGCATATGTCATGCACAGTCTGCTGCCCTAATATTCTCTAACACACTCACCTTTGCGCACTGATGCTCTCCTGATGTCGACGCTAAAGTCGCCACCGACGATGCCCTTGTTCTCTCCTCGCCTGTTCTCCCCTCTTGTCTCTTTGCTCCCTCGATCTCGATAGATAACATGGAGAATCCCCATTCCATTCCTATAAGCCGAACCGACTAGTGTCGGTTCAATTGAACCAGCACTAATAGATTAAATCTCTTTATTTTATATGGGCCATCACATAAAATAAGCTTTGGATTCAACAGAATAGACATCAAAGTTCTAAGTAAAATATATTAGAAATTATGATTTCTTGAATAATAATCAACTAAAAATTCAAATAAACATAGACAATTAAAGATAAGAATTTGATTTTTGTAAAAATTTCGCACACAAAATTTAAATTTGATTTTATGAATGAAAGTGATTTTTATTTCTAACTGCAATTTGAGCATGAAAGGTTGTTTGAGTCCAAATTGAGTGAATAGGCTATTTTGTGTGATTGACTTTCTAATGATGTCTATAATTTGTTGATGAGTTATTTAACAATTTTAGAGTTTGTATGCATTTTTGTAAGACTCTGGTAATTCTCATACTTAATCATTATATGTAGTAGCAAAAGATACCTTAAATGCTTAGGAGGACAAAAACCTTGGTTTCTCTTAATTAAACCATTGAGACTTTCCCACTTCAATCACTCTGGTATGATCAGTGAGTCATTTGCATCTTGATTAACCCACACACTGTTTTGATGGTTGTTGTGACTTGATTAACCTGTAGGTAACACAATAAATTATTAGATTATATCATACAAAGTTTGCTAGCATCAAATCAAAAAAGTGATCAACATATAAGTATATAATCAATAAACACCATTTCAAAATGAAATCTTCTTATGGGACATTCACTTTTCATTTTCTCTCTATTTAACTTTACTATATAGTGTAATAATATAAAAAATTTGGTTTAATTTATAAAATTATTAGAATCAGGTAATGTGTTAATAATGTTGGATAGCAATATCCCATTCCAACCTTTTGAACATTTCCCCTTCTTTTCTGCAAGTTGTCAGAGTTCTCCAATATGATCCTTGCAGTTGTTCATATATATACACAATATTATTAAGGCACTTGAGAGAAAAATCTTTTATCTTTAAAGCTCAACAAAAGGAGGGTACTCAACTTCAAAATGGCGCTCTATCAAAATCTTGAAAATTTTTCCTCTTTAAGTGGAGAAAAAGTATCTTTTACTTAAAATCTTAAGCCACAGAAGGCAGTTCACATCCATTTAATCAATTAAAGTTCTACTCAAATTTATCTAACATGCTCTCTTCTAATGACTGAATTGTAATCTAAATTAATATAAGAGATCAAAATTTTAAAAAAACACTTTTCATTCCTACTTGTTATAATGTTTTAATTTATATTCATACTTGTCATAGTGTTCTAATTTATTTTAAATTTAATTTTAAATATTTAAGTGACAGAGGAAGGAAATATCAGCCATCTTTAATGTTTAACATAAAATGAGAACTCAATTTCAAAATAAAATTCTCTTGATTTTTTAATCAGTTTACTATATCTATCATAATCTATGCATTCTGATCTATTTTTATTCATTTGTTCCCAAGTCTAGTCTAACACTGAAGCGTCCCAAGTCCGATAAGTGAAAGTAGTCTTGTATGGTCGACATATTAAACTTTAAATCATCTAAAAGCAGTCTTGTTACGCCGCATGACTTGAATATAAAAATGTGCAGCCAGATCGATAAAAGGAAGTTCAAAATCGTCGACGCCACATTAGTCCAAAGCGAAAGGTTCTCAGTTAGAACTTGGAACAGTATGAGGAAATAGGAATTAATAAATAAAGGTCATAGAAAGATAAATATTTTATGTGTGTCCAAGATGGAGATCGATACATAGTTTAGTTCTTAAATTTTGGACATTCTAACCAAAAAGACGCAGACGTGATAGATTTGATACAACGTATAAATACAATAGCAGATACGCTTTAAAGATCATTGTGTTATCAATGTTATATTCGGGTCCTCAAGAAAATTCTAAATAGAATGATATTAATGTGAAAAGATACGGAAAAGTCAGAGACAAATATTTTAAAGTATTCATTGTGTATGATCGAGTGACTAAAAGAAGGCGCACTATATAATTTTGCTTAGCCTATGCGATTTTAACATTTAATTATTCTTTAATATATTACTTATAAAACACGACTTATTTTCTTGATTATTTTCTAAAGAAAATATATATATATTATAAAGATTGTAATATTCTAAGTGAAAGTTTAAGTACCCAACATTTATTAGTTAAATTTTAAGATGAAAGATTAAGCATTTAAAATAAATTAAGATTGGGATTATCGAAAAGAACACTAATAAAAAAAGATACAAAGATCTAGAATCTTGAGATAATATAAAGTAAATATTCTAAAAAAAAGAAGAAATTAAACAAATCAGAAAAATGCAATGGTGAATCAAAAAGGAAAGCTTTTAATAAAATAGTAAATGACTCAAAATATAAAAAGAAGAAATAAAAATAAGAAACATTATTATAAACTTGATTTAGATGAAAACCTCGAGAATGGAAAGTTTATAAAATGGTAATAGAGATTCTAAGAAGAATATATATAATTAAAAAAATTAGTTTTAGAGATTTATACAATTAAATGAAAAGAGGTAAAGCGAAAAGAAATAAATAACCAAGAAATGTTATAAGAAAATCTGGCCATAAAAACGATTTAAAATAAAGTCGCTTTTCAGTGCCGATATAGATGGATAAGGTATTTGATAAACTTTCAATGAAGGATTTGAAAGACGATTAACTTTAGCAACTTTAAATCTCTCTAAACAAAAAATACAACAACAACAACAACAACAAGCCTTAATCCCACTAGGTGGTCACATGAACCTTCTCATTATCAGGTCCTATTATGTGTCAAATTAATCTTAAAGTTTTATAAGATCATTTTTTATACATCTTAAGAAGTCTAACGATCTACTCCTAATCTCATCTGACGGCCGAATGCTTTATGTGCTAAACCATCTAAGCGCACTCTCCCTAATCTTATCTACCACCTGAAGCTAATAACTTTTCCAACTACCTAACATACTCATTTCTATGGTAAAGCCACTCATCCACCGAGCATCCTCATCTCAGAACACTCAACTTAGTCTTATCTTCTTCTTTATTGCCAACATTCTCACACCATAAGTCATTTGTGTCTTACCACCATCTTATAAAATTTTCTCTTAAGTTTAAACTTTTCAATCACATAATACGCATTCCTCCACTTCAACCATCCAACTTGACTAATAATATCTCCATCTATTTCACCATCATTTTGAACACAGAGCCTAAATATTCAATCGCCACTCTTATTAATGACTCGATCACCCAAAGTCACAATACTATCACTAAAAACTTCTACAACTAAAATTACACCATATATTCCTTAGATCCGCTTAAACGAAAACCTTGACTCTAAAGTCAATTCTCCATAATTCAAGTTTGGACTGGCCTTTATCAACAAGAAGAATGTCACAGTGCATGGTACATCTTCAGAAATGCCTCGCATCCATAACTAAAGTAAAAGATAAGGGCTTAATGTTGATCCTCGATGTAATCCAACGAAATAGAAAATAATTTGTCAATCCTCCTGGTTTTGGACACAAGTGACGCTCTAGTATACCTATCCTTAATATAACCAATATTAACTTCTTTCTGCTCTAAAACTCTCCAAAGAACATCTCTGAGATTTTATCAAGCTCTAAATCAATAAATATCATATGCATCCTTTTATTTTCTATGCTTCCATCAAACCTCTAACAAAATGTATATCCATAGTAGATCTACCTCGCATGAAACCAAACCGATTGTGAAAACTCAGATCACATCATGTTGCCTAACTCTCTCTCCTCATTTTAATTTTAATGTATGGCACATTAACTTAATTCCTCTAATTTGCACAATCTTATGCATCACCTTTATTCTAAATATAACCAACAAACTTTTCTCCACTCATCCGCATCTTTTGCCTTTAAAATAACATTAAAAAAGATTTGTAAGAAATTCCTCGATCTCCTAAACATTTCCACACTTCTATTAGAATATTATCCTGCCCTATCGCTTTCCATATTTCATTTTCTTTAAAGTCACTAACTTCACTAATACTTACGAATGATAAAATGAAATTCTTATTTTTGTTTAGTATAAGGTGCTAAAATCAATCGTATCTTCAAATCCTTCATTGAAAAGTTTATTAAAATACCTCATCCACCTATTTTCAATATCTTTTCTCTAAGAAAGACTTTATTATTTTCATCCCAATCTCACTGAACTACGTTTTACTTCTCCTATCTCTTTGTCGCTAACTTATAATACATCTTCTTCACCTTTCAGATCTAATCTATCATTGTATAAATCGCTAAAAGTTTCAAATTTTTTTAGATCATATATCGCTTTCAATCTCTCCATTTTATATCTTTCCCAATTCTCCGAAGCTTTTACATCTAAACCAAGTTTTATAACAAATGCTTCTTATTTCTTATCTTTTCAGACACTCGACTCCACCACCAACTATTCTTATTAAAAGATGTTTTCCTTTTGATTCGCCAAGCATCTTAAGAACTGCTTGTTTTTTCCCACATAACGTTTCCTTATGAACATCCCAATCTTAATTTTCAGAATTGCCTTAAAAATATTTTATTTGTGTTTAAGTGTCCCCATCTAAGACAATAATTATTTATTTTTTCTTACAACCTTTCATCTTAAAATCTAAAACTAATAATGTCGTGACTTTCACTGAATGACCTACAATCTTTTACACTAAACGATCTATTTTTTCTTATCAAAAAATAATCAATCTGGTTTTATTTGGATCCATTTTATAAGTAATAATACGTTCATCTCTTTTCTTAAATAAAGATAAGAACTACAAAATCATGCTAAGAAAACCAATATACCCTACCTTCTTATTACTACCCAAATCCATAACCACCATGAATACTTAAAATCTTTCTACCAACAACATGTCTATTTAAATCTCCCACAATAAATACTTTTTCTTCTTCTTTCAAGAGATCTTTATTAATCCCTCTAATTCATTCCAAAATTTTTCTTTCTTAGCTCCAAACCTCTAGAAAGATATCTTATAACATTAATAATCTTAAGATCAACAATAATCTTTAAAGCTATAATTCTATCTCCACACATCTATTAATACTTTATAACATTAAATTGACTTGCGAATAGTTTAAAACCTAAACTATCAATCTCCTTCTAACCCATTTAGTTTCTTGAACACATAAAATATTTATCTTTCTATGAAATAATATCATTCCATAATTTACAGTAAGAGTACCTATATTCCAAGATCCTAACCTAATTAGTTTCATGGACTAACTTCTTTGCCGTCATATAATGTGGGGGAAACTTTGCACGTAGATCGATGCTAGACATTTTTTTGTATTCAACCATACGCATACGCTCAGGGGCCTTCTTGATAAATGATTTAAAGGATTCATGTCATGATTATTTCGACAAATTTTACTCGACTACCTAACATGACCCTCCACTTTTGCATCCGACTTGGGGCCAAGAATAAGTGTTAAACAAAAATAGAATTTTATTTTTTCGTCATTATTAGTAAATATGAAGTTAGAAGCTTTAAAGAAAATAAGTGGAAAAATAGTAAGACCTAATGATATTCCAATAGAAGTGTTGAAATGTTTAGGAGATCAAAAAATTTCTTGGCTTACAAATCTTTTTAATGTTATTTTAAAAACTAAAAAGATACCAGATAAGTGGAGAAAGAGTTTTTTGGTTCCTATATTTAAGAATAAAGGTGATGCATAAGAGTGTGCAAATTATAGAGGAATTAAGTTAATATGTCATACATTAAAATTATGGGAGAGAGTAATTGAGCATAGGTTACGATGTGATACAGTTTCACAATCAGTTTGGTTTCATGCCGTAGATCTACTATGGATGCTATACATTTGTTAAGATATTTGATGGAGAATAGAAAGTAAGGAGGATCTACATATGATATTTATTGATTTAGAAAAAGCTTATGATAAAGTTTCAAGAGATGTTCTTTGGAGAGTTCTAGAACATAAAGGAGTTAATATTGGTTATATTCAAGTCATTAAGGATATGTATACTAGAGTACTTGTGTCCAAACACAAGGAGGATTGACAAAATATTTTCCTATTTCAGTTGGATTACATCAAGGATCAGCTTTAAGCCCTTATCTTTTAGCATTAGTTATGGATGTTCTTACTAGGCATTTACAAGAAGATGTACCTTGGTGTGTGTTTTTTGTTGATGCATTCTTCTTGTTGATAAGACTAGATAGGGAGTCCAAGAGAAACTTGAATTATGGAGGTCAACCTTAGAGTCTAAAGGTTTTCGTTTAAGTAGATCTAAAACTGAATATATGGAGTGTAATTTTAGTTGTAGAAGTTCTAGTGGTAGTGTTATGCCATTAAGTGAATAAGTCATTAAAAAGAGTGAGCGATTCAAATATTTAGACTCTATTGTTCAAAATGATAGTGAAATAGATGGAGATGTTATTAGTAGAATTCAAGTTGGATGGTTGAATTGGAGGAATGCATATGGCCTGTTGTGTGATAGAAAAGTTTCGCTTAAACTTAAGAGAAAATTTTATAAGATGGTGATAAGACCTGTAATGACTTATGGTGCAAAATATTGGCCAATAAAAGAAGCATAAATAAGTTAAGTTACAGAGATGAGGATGCTCAGTGGATGAGTGGCTTTACTCTTAGAGATAAAATGCGAAATGAGTATGTTGGAAAAAAAGTTGGAGTAACTTGGCAAATAAAATTAGAGAGTCACTTAGATGGTTTGTACATAAAGCGTTGTCATCCATGACATTAAGAGTAGATGCATTAGATTTGTCTTATATTAAGAAAAGTAGGACCTAAAAGACTTGGTTAAGATGTATAAAAATGACCTTAGATACTTGAATTAAATGAGAATTTGACATAATGGACACATGGAGACGAAGGATTCATGTAGCTAGCCCACTTAGTGGGATAAAGGCTTCATTGTTGTTGTTGTTGTTGTTTTATACCTAGTCTATATAAAGACAAAATTCAAAAAGAATATTTTCTCAAGCATATTAAAATGCTTAAGCTAGTTTTAAAAAAATTGTGAATTTAGTTATTGTTCTAATTTTAAATATTAAAACTAATAAAACAAACTTCTAAATATTCCAATATTAAGAATACTTAAAATGATTATTATTTAAATTTATTCATAAAATATTTAATTCGGCATATTATGATATCACATAAAAATATATTAAATTATCTTCTTGAATTGGACTATGCATTCTCTACTTTTTAAATATTTTTATATAACAGCTAATCTGTAATTTTTATTCCAAATTCAAATTGAATAATCCAAGAAAGACAAAATATTCTGTTATTTTATACTGACAATCTGACTAAGATGACGTTAAATAATACAATTACAAAATCAAGAAAATTTTATTTTAAAAACATATTTTATGGACTACATTATCAATTATACCAATATCTTACCATCTTATTTGTCAAAATAAAATGAAAATAAATTTAATAATATTGCCTTACACCATTAAATTACAGTGTTTAAATTTCTTAGTATGATATTTAATTATATGTTGCAATGGAGTTGCAATGTTTAGTTAAATAGGTTCTACTCATTGCATTTTGAAAACAAGAAAAAACACCTAAGATGTTTCCCTAATATTTGAGATAAAACATTTGTTTAGACAGCATAACACTAAACATTTCAACCAAAAAGTTCTTGAACAGATCATCTGTTTCTCCAAGTATAAAACAGAAAGCAAAGGCATTGCCAGAAACCAAAAACAGATCAACAAACATGGTATTCATACATAGAATCAGTTGTCTTAGACACAACAAAACACAAGAAATAGATTTAAACCTAGCCATAGCATTATGACAAAAATCAACAACTCAAAAATAAGCTGACTAAAGAGTTTTCCCTTACCCAATGTATTGAAAAAATATATTTCCACCAGCATTGTAAGTGAGCTTTGATGAAATTTCCTCTCAGCAATCTCTGTAAACTGTATCTTGCATCCTTAATGATGTGCTAAGTGCATTATCAAAAGACTTAAGAGGAAAAATGAGCTGCTCCTCCTCCATATTTATCTTTTCTCTTCCTACCAATTTTTTTAACTTGGCAAAGTAACAGGCCCCCATGAAGAAAGACTAGAGTAAAAACCTCAAGTATGGATTAAATGAGTTGAAAACCTGACATTAATTATTTCCTTTTCCTTCTAAAAAAATGGGTTCTCTATATTGAACCAAAATTTCTTGGGGCTCAAGAATGAGTAACATAAAAAAAACTTAGTGAGCCAATTGCCTGGGAAAAAGTAATAATGTTGTTGCATGATGCCAAAAAAATGATAAAGAAGATGAAATCACCAAAAATCTCCACATGAGCATACACCATTACTGAACTTATGAAAACGTACAGCATCCCTTACAAGAATCTCCCGTCTTGTTATCTTTGATATATATTTGGTGGCAATGTGGCAATCAGTACAAACTCTTAGATTCTTGAATATTCTTATAGGAAACTCGTTCGGTAGAAATATCAAACCAAATGCAATGGCAAGCTTCTCACTATGGTGGCCAAGCATAAACCTTTTCTCAGACTCTGAGATATCATGCAAGACACAACTCGTATCTGGCCTATAACCTTCTTTGTACATCTTTAAACCAAGTTGTTCCAACTTAGCATAGATTTTCTCTGAATAAGGGTGTGATTGGTCATCAGCTGAAAAGATATGAACCTTGTTATTGTACTTGATCCAGCTGCATCCTGGCTCTTTCCTCACGCCTTTATCTCTCATCGCCTTTCTTATTTGAGCTACTTCCTCCCAATTTCTCTTTGTTGCATGCATATTCAAAAGAAGTACATAACTTGCAGGATTATGAGGATCCAATTCAATCAGAGACTCAGCAGCCCATTTTGCCATTTCAATATTGCCATGAACCCTACATGAACTTAACAACGTAGCCCAACCAATTGCATCTGGGTAGTAAGGCATCCTCTTAATGAAATCCTCAGCCTCTTTTAACCTTCCTGCTCTACTAAGAAGATCAATCATGCAAGTATAATGATCAGCAATAGGGACAATTTGATAGTCATTTATCATTGAATTAAAATAATAGTATCCTTTCTCCACCATTGCTGCTCGGCTACAAGCTGACAATACTCCAATGAAGGTGACTTGATCAGGCTTGACTCCTTTAGCAATCATTCTCTCAAATAGCTCAATTGTCTCTTTGGCCTTCCCAATTTGGGCATATCCTGAGACCAGTGCAGTCCATGAGACTTCATCCCTAATTGTCATTTCATCAAATAATCTATGTGAGTCCTCAATATTACCACACTTGCCATATAGAGTAACTAAAGCATTTGAGACAGTAATGAATGGCATTAGCCCTAAGACAATAGCATGGCAATGAAGTTGTGCTCCCTCTTCTAAGCTTGCTATATTGGCGCATGAGCTTAGTGCACTCCCAATAGTGAAATCATCAGGCTTTATACCATGCCTTTGCATTTGAAGAAAACTTCCAACAGCTTCCTCATAGCATCCATTCTGACCATATCCAACAAGCATTGCTGTCCATGTAATAAGATTTTTTACCTTCATACCCTTGAAAACTGACTCAGCCAATCTTATATTCTTGCATTTGGAATACATGTCAACAAGTGCACTACCAACAAACACATTATCATCAAAGTGAGTCCTAATAATGAAGGCATGAATCTGTTTTCCCCGATCTAGTGCTGCAAGAGCACCACATGAAGTCAAAACACTACCAAAAGTATATTGATCCATGTTTACTCCAGCATACCTCATCTCGTTAAATAAGCCAATTGCTTCAAGCTTACACCCATTTTGAGTGAGACCAGTAATCATGGTGGTCCAAGAGATTGAATCCCTCTCCCTCATTCCTCCAAACAACCTCTTCGATTCCTCAACCATGCCACAACGTAGAAAACCCATGACCATAGTATTGTGAAGAACTAGATTCTTCTCCTTAACCTCCTGAAAAGCTAACCATGCCTCAGATACTAGCCCAACCTTAGAATACATACCAACCAAAGGACTACCCACAAAGGCATGAGATCCAAGCCCATGTTTTATTCCTTGACAATGAACCTGTATGCCCAATGTGGTGGAAAACATAGCCGATGAGATGATCAACATTGTGGAGAAAGTGATTCGGTTTTGCATGGCATATTCTTCCCTCAACATAAGCTTGTAAGTGTCAATTGCCTTCTCGGAGAAACCATGAGAGGCATATCCTGAGATCACCGAGTTCCAAGAGATGGAATCCCTTTTTGGCATGGAATTGAAGATGCTGCACATTTCAGATAAGTGCCCAGACTTGGCAAAAGAAGAGAGGAGAGCATTCCATGAAAAGATATTTTGACAAGGTATTTGGAGAAAAACTTTGTAAGCATAAGAGGGGAGCTTGGATTTGGAGTAGGATGTGATAAGATTGTTGAAAAGGAAAGTACTACCATAGTGAACGGTTTTCAAGATAAGACCGTGGAGTTTTTTCACCTCGACTGCATATTGTATTTCAGAATACAGCTTCAATAGGGAGGAATAGTGATTTGAAATAGAAGTCATCAGTAGGTATAAACAGATGCAAGCTTAAATTCCTCTTTTATTCACAAACATCCATTTACCATCATTGAAAATTCTTGTTATGACTCTGTAGTGAAATATCCTTCTGTTTTTAGTGATATTTTTCCTCTTTCAAAGTGCTCGAAAAAATAAATTAGGCATGCACATTGATTTTTCCTTCCACAACAAATGCAGATTACACCTGTAATAGACAATAAATATCCATTTTGTATAAACAATCTAAATTTATAGAAATGAAATATACAATGCTTCTTAAACCAATAGCTACACCGAGAAATTATAAGTTTTGGGGCAATGACAAAGCATGTAGGTAGTTTGTCATATGGGTAAGAAGTATTGAAAGGTGTATGGGTAGAAATTACTGAAAAGTGAAGAATCTCTTTTACCAAAACTAAGCAACAAACTCCAACATCCATAAGGCTAGCTCGTAAAAGATAGGAAAATGAGAGAATGAGTTGGTAAAAGTTATTAATTCTTGTTGAGCGATAGAATTATGTTGACTTGATACAATAAATTTAGCACTCTCTAAGTTTTTCTAGTACTTATTTCACTGTTAGGATTTCTAAAACTGAAATTTTCTAACATTTAAAATAAAGGAAATTAAGCATGTAAATGAAAAAAATACAAGATCTGAAATTGGGATAGTTAAATTGTTAAATCAAGCAAGAATGTAGCATCCTATGTGGAACTAAAACATTTTATAGTTCCAATTTTTGTGGACTGTAGCATCCTACTTCTTTTCAAGACTATTTATTGTTTTGAACTATTAATTACAACCTTCAGTTATACCTTGATTTTAAAATTTATATAATTATTGAGCAACTGACTTTGATATTGTTTACTAGTGTTTGCTTCCTAAATAAGTTTCCTTTCCAGCATCATCAAAATTATTTTTATTTTTAATCTATAATTTACTAATAATACATTATTTCAATCAGAGGCACTGAATCAAAGGCATCACTCCACTTGATCAATTACCTTACATTAATGAGGAAAATAAAAAATAATGGTGTCAAATTGCATTTTATTCTTAGATGTTTAAAGGTTGTGCAAGTTGTGCAACCTATTCCCATTTGATCATTCTGAAATCTTATTAAATCCTACTTGAGTTAACCTTCATAAATCCTCACATAGCTAGCCAAACAATTCGCCACAATTTAACTAAATTTAACATTTGTCATGCCATGTAGTTTCAATATTTAACTACACCAGGATTTAGTAAATCCTAAGCCAAACAGCATGTAAGTTTCCTTGTCTCAAACAAATATGGAATAGCTAAAACAATGTTCATCAAGTTTAAAATTGAAACTCTCCTCTAAGGGGATATTTGGTAGAGAATTTAAAAACGATTTAACTTAAATCCCGTCAAACAACAGAAATGAAAATCTTAAATCCTACAGAAACTTAAATCAAGTTTATCCACCCTCGTTTTACCTTAAATACCGAATAAAGTAAATTCGGTCATTGAACGGATTGCCGCTGGTCCCGTGAATGCATCCCCAGCTCCGCTCGCGACTTCCTTGCTCCATTGTCGGGGAGGGTTTCGGTATCTTGGGAACGAGGATTTCGGGGGAGAAGGGACAATTGATAGTTTAAATGTTTAGCAATCTTTTTTAATAAATGGAGATTTTTAAAATTATTATATTAAGTGATATTAATTAAGCAAGATATGTGAATTCAAAAATTAAATTAATCATAATAATTAAAAATAATTAAATAAAGTTTTATATTAATATTATTTTGAGTTAATTTGTTTAAGTGCAATTTATTATATTTAATTAATTATATACACTATTAATAATTGATTATTTAAATTATTAATTTATGTAAATCATAACTTAATTAGCTTAATTAAAATTTTAATATTTAATCAAGAAATTTATAATCAATATTAATAAATAAAACATATTTTAATTAAGTAGGTTTTTATTATCTTTTTATTTGTTTAAATAGAAGTTCTTTTTATAACTTTAGTAAATCACTAATTTATGATTAATTGAGATGTTTAATTAAATTAATTATATTTTAATTAAGGTTGATATAGATCGATTAATGATAATAAACTATCATATTCATATAAATCCTAAAATAAATAGTCAAACAACTTACTACATTGTAACACTTATTATAACATTGTAGCTCCTATTATAAATCTATGTTTGATTTATTAAAATTGGATTTATAGGATTTAGTATGTCATAATAGCAACCAAACAACTCCTAAATAGAGGGAGAGAGAATCAAGTGATGTAACCAATATCTTTAGATGCAATGTTAATTTTACCTATGTAGAATAATTCTGCCTCCCATAATAATACATATTGAAGCTTCAATTTATTTGATGATAGTTTTGTGAGGGCAAAGGGATAGTATACAATCATGAAAGAAGAGGGACCATATTTATTTTCCTTTCGATTTCTTAATTTAAAGGGTTGAGTAGAGAAATTGTGTGGTGGGGAAGAGAAGACATGAAGATGAAGGGTTGGGAATGAATGAAAGTCAAATGGCTTCAATTTTGTGAAAGATTTGAAGTGTCAAATGGTGGAGAAACCAATTAAGGTGTAGATTTAATGTTGATTCTAAATATTGGAATTATAGGCTTTTGAAAATAATGATAGAGATTTATAATCAAAAAAGCTAAATAACATTGAAAAGCATACATCTAGAATCTCATTGAAGTATTTAGTCTATGATGTTATATCACTAACACTTGTAACATATAGATCAATCACAAAACTCACCACTGAAAACAAATGATATGTAAGCTTGATTTAAATAAATTGTTTATTTTTATATTCTCATTATCCTAATTTATTCTTTACTTGTATAATAGAATAATTTAGGTCAAATAGCCACTTCATAAGCTTTAATCACCATCTTTTGTAAGAATTTTTCAAACAAGCCACATAAATTCTATGCATGATAATGATGATGTCATATCATTTGCCTTTCTTTAACTTTTTGACCCCAAATAGAAGTTACAACTACATAGAAGTTATATTTGGTGCCCAATTTAGGCCATGGGAGGGTTAAATATTGCCAACCACATCAAGTAGGAAGAGAGAGAAAGTGGGATAAGGATGGAAGGGTTGAGAGAACATGCAATAATTAAATATTTACTTTTGTTTGACATGAAATAATAAAAAAATTAAAAAGATAAATATATATTTTATATATTTGTGTGCTTTTATTTAATTTAGAATATTTATATGATATTTTTGTCTCTTTGCACTTCTACATCATTACAAATTTTTTTAATGAAGTATTGTTATATATAACCATAAAAATGTACAATATAATACACACTATTTTTGAAATAATAATAATAATAATAATAATAATAATAATAATAAGTAACATTTTAGTAGTTTTATCTTATTTTAAGTTTTTTGTATTTTATAAATTATTTTCATTTAATTTTAATAAATCTAATATATTAACTAAATTATTTTTATTGATATAAAAAGATTCTATTTTTGGTGGATTTCATGTGAAAGATGCTAAGAAATGATCAAGAATGTCTAAGCAACATACAACACATAGAGAATTGGAGGACTTGAGTGCCTAAACACCTAATCTAATGCTCACCTAGCAAATAAGCATCCAATCAAGTAGAATTTTGAATTTTTAGCTAAGAGCTTAACACCGAGGTGCTTAATCCAAGCACTAGGCGCTAGTTTCACATTTTTCAAAGTTATACCCCTTACAAAAATCAAAGTTTGGCACCACACTAGGTTCTTGACTTGGCACCAACACTTATTTTAGTATTTTTAGAATCGTAAAAAGTAATTTTTTTTGGGAAAATCTTTATAAAGAAGGGGGAATTAATATTATTAACATGTTTTTAGATCATTATGGAGGAACTTTTAGAAACTTTTGAAGGAACCTTGAGCAAAGAAGAATGGTAACTACTATGGAGTAGAGTGAGAGCCCATGAAAATGTGTTATTATTCTCCCCCTAATTAGTGAGTTTTATTTTGATAATGTGTTTTTGCTTTTCATTTATTGATAACATAAGCTAAATAAATTTTAGGGATTAGATGTAACTAGAATTTATATTATTAAATTGTAGTTAATGTAACCATTTGATTTTAGTATTCTACTTTGTTTGTATATTTTCTATTAAGTAGATATGGCACCCAAAATAGTGAGTGAATTGGTATATAAGTAATTTTTCGAAGTTAAAATATAATTTTAAATTTAGTAGAAAAATTAGTAAAAATTAATTTGAATCTTAAAGCACAACATAAATGAATCAAAAGCAAATGCAAAATAGTAATGAGATAAAAGGCACAAGAATTTTTAAGTGGTTCAACCGAACTCAAAAACCAGCATATCTACATCTAGCAACTCAAGCTAGGAATTCACTAAATCTCACAAGATTACAACAATCATATATACACTTTTACACCAAACAAACACAACTCCAAATCATGTACTTTCTTACATCAAGCAAGTACAACCTCGAATCATGTATTCTCCTACTCTAAGTACAACAAACAACTTATAGTTATAATAGATAAAGGAAAATTACAATTCTTCAAATATAACTCTTTGATTTTAAAAATATTTTGATATCAACCCGACTAAGCAATAAGATAACACATAAGGAAAGGCTGACAAAATATTTTTGTTATTTTTGAAATTCAAAATGTGATGATATTAATCTTGAAATAAAAAAATAAACTTTGATGTAATGATGTAAGAATAATTATTTGAACTTAAAACACTTGCAAAATGTAAAGATAAAAAATTCCTTAAAAATATAGTCATAGAAATCTAAAATAATGAAGTCAGACATAAAGCCATGATGATTTATAAGATTAGAACACTTGAATGAAGAATGGTTAAGGATAAAAAATACTTAGCAAAATCAGACCGAAACTTTATCATTCAACATAAGAAAATAAATCCATTAAGCACTCTTAAATGAACTAAAGAATAATCTTACTCAAGCCTTTTGAATGAAATTTTGAAGATGGAAGATCAATTTTGAATGACTCTCCTCTAAAGCAAAATAAAGTTTTGAAGATGTTGTGATCACCTCTTGAGAAAGCTTGAAAGCTTAAAGTGAAAGAGAATGAGGAGAAGAGACTTGAATTCTTAAATGAAGAATCTCGTTAGAAATTATTTTGCAAGTGGTTGGCCAAGCTATGATTCATCAGGAAGAAGTCAGAGTACAAATGCAATGGCACTAAACATAAAATTTCTATGAGGGGGGTCGACCATGCAAGAAGGAAAATAAGGAGAGAATAATTCAATATGGAATTCAGATTGTAAAGAGTTTAAATCTGATTTCAAAATTCAACTCAACTTAATTTGAAATTGAATTAATCAAAATCAAATTTATGTAGAATGGCCAAGAATGGAGGGAAGAGATATTAGCACAAATCAATTAGTTTAATAATTAAAGGAAAATTAATAGAATAAATTAAGAAACTAGATTGAATTAAATAAAATAAATAAGTTCATAAATTCAAGTTGCATGGGATGGCCAAAGATATTACCATGAATGGATCAATCATTAATCAATTCAAATCAGTCAATTAATTAATTAGGGAAATGGTTTAAGAAGAGATTTGAGCTTCAAATAATATTTCAATTTGAATTTATAAATATAGGGGGGCGGCCACAATAGTTTTCAAATTCTTGTGAGCTTTAATATAAATTAATTTGATAAAACTAAAATCTAAATTAAATTGGAAAAAATATTTCAAAAATTAAAATAAATGAAATGATGATATTTTAGCAATTATGATTATTTTGTGAGCTTTATTTGTAATTTTATGTAAATCCTAAGAAAAATTTCAATGAACCAAAGAACAAGCTGAAATGCAATTCTTGAGTTGACTAACAAGTATTTTTTTTTTAAACACTTGAAATAAAATATTTATAGCATCTAATCATATGCTTGTTATCATTAAAATAAAACAATTGAGCCATGATTCTCATGGAGTTAACAATTTTTAATCCATTTATTCACTTGTGATTGATAGGCCACTAATTGTGAGTTTTAGAGATTTGTTTTGAATCTATAGTTAAAGAGTAAACTTATCTATGTTGAAATACTATGATGGATCATAAAACATAGATCTTTATGTAAAATTGTCTAATCTAGGATTCCTTGTGCAAAAGTAATGAAATTTATTGGTATTGAATTTACTTCATAGATGAAGGTATGTTGTATTAATAAATTAGTAACCTTAGATTTTTTTTTTTTCTTTTAAATAATAGTAATGTACATCATAAGATCTAATTATGACCATTCCTTTTATATCAATTGATTTACATTGCAATTAAGTAACAAAACTAGCTTGGTAAAATCTAATTCTTGATCATTGACCTCTTATTTTCAAGTAATAAGATTGTTTTATCTTTCATAGTCAGTTTTTTCTAATTCTTTTTTTATTCCATGACTTTATTTTCATTTAGATAAAATCAAAACCAAATCAATCCAAGTTCTAAGTAATATAATTTCTATGGATGATGCTTATATAGTTATATTCATCACTTTATTGCTAATACAATCACATTTTCTTACATGTGCATATTGCTATAATAATTTTTGTTACTATTGTTGGGTACTGTAATTGATATTAATAATATCAAGTAGGTTTTAAGTTTAATTTAATTTATTTTCTATTTTTAATTTATTTAATTTAAAATTTGGTGATGAATATTTACTCTTATTTGATTCAAAAAAAATGAAAAGAGGATTTTAAGAAACTTAAAGTAGCAACAACAAACAAGCCACTAACACACCGCAAAGCCATGGCGTACCCTAAAGAAGTTGATATGGATCTTATAAATCTTGTTATGAGTGCTCATGTACTAAGAGATTACAAATTGTTAAATTTTCATAGAATCTTGCAGATGATTGTCATGACTGAATCTTGGTGAACAACATTAAGATCAAGCTTGCACATTGTAAATGTTTCATAATTCTCACTTTAGAGGATTAACAACTGAAACTTTAATTAACATATTATGAATTTTCTTAAAATTTATGATTCAATAAGTACAAAGAAGTTCTGGGTGATATTATCTTCCTATCTAAGGAATAAGATATCCTTTTATGTAAATAAATGATGATACACCATACAACACTTGGGAGCAAAAAGACATAGAGAAACTATTTGCATGACAGGCTACTTAAGTGGATGAAGATTCATTCATACCTTTAAGGCCTTGTGGGGGCAATAAGCATGTTAATTGATGTCATGTATTACAACACATGATAAACAAGATGTAGGAAGAGGCCTATGACTTCTTAAAAGAAATGTTCATGAATAATTACTAATAGCCAAATGATACGAACATGCTAACAAAATGGTGTCTATCATTTAAGATTTTTATCATAATGCAACCCTTACCACTCAAGTTCATTAATCAACCATTTATAATAATTGATGTCATTCTATTATAATTTTGTAGAGTAGTACACCAAAGCATTGCATGTCAATCAAATAACCCATTTAGGCAACCATATTTGAAGTAAGCTGTTTTGTCTTAAACCAATGTCCCAATAGAATAATCCAAATGCAAGCACATACAATTTGGGATGGAAGAATCACCTTCTTTTTTTCTTTTCTTTTTCTTTTTTTTGAAGAATTAGGTGACATAAAACAACGTAGTTGCTTTCAACAACCACATAAATTTTATTAATTAGTTAGATTTCAACCTATATGATATTGATTACAATCAAATGAGGGAGAGGCATTACTAATAGAGGTTGTTGCACAACTCACATTGACCACCACACAATTTATGATGTGAATAAATGCCACCCTTCAAGCATAAGAGATCTTTATCTAGTGATAGATAGTATGTATTTACAATATTAAAGTGTAGATTTTCCAATTATTATAGCAATTATCAACTAGATAGCATAGAGCTCTTTTGAGAAATATTAAAACAGCTTAAGAAGCATGTCAAAGCTAAGACATTAAGAACTGGCAAGAATCCAACAGACTCTAAGGGTAAGAAGAAGCTTAATTTAGAATAAAAGTGGTGTGGAGTAAACATAAGAAAATAAGGAAAGAGGCACAATTTTAAATTATTTTTGGGACAATTCACAATCATACATCACACCACTATTTTAGCCATAAAGATTCTAGAAATAAAAGCTATATGAGCAACTTTTTAAATTTTGGATGTGCTAGAACAGTTACTAAGTTAAGTAAATTTTATGAAAAAATTCTCTCCAATAAGAGAAAACTAAAGTACTATAAGATCGCGACTCTGACAGATGGGTGTAGCGTTATGTTACAATGAAAATCAGTTATAAAATAAAAGATTTGGTAGTTTCACTATACAATATAGGAAATGAGCACTTTTACAATGTGCAATATGATATAAGCACATGATTCTCATGCCAGTATCTTTATATAATAAGCTAAGACTTGATAAGTAAAGTGTAATAACCGAAAAAAAAGAAAAAAAAAATCCAACCGCCGCGACGGTTAGCCGTAGAGAGAAGAATTGAAAGGCGGGCTCGGTTTCGGGTTGCCGAAACCGAACCCCAAAACACGAGAGAGGGAGAGAGGAAGGGAGAAGAAGGGAAGACTCACAGTGCGTGAACCTTCCGTGCGTCGACGACCGAGGGAGAAGGAGACCGTGCGTCGACGACCGAGGGAGAAGAAGGAGAAGCGGCCCTAGTGCGTCCGTGCCCTAGCATAGTGAGGCGGCTCCATTGCCGCCGATGTCGGGTCGCCGGAGCCTCTTGTGCGCCGACGACCGAGGGAGCCGAGCGTGCGAACGGGAGGAAAGGAGAGCCGAACCGTGCGTGCATGAAGAAGCCGACGGGTTGAGGCTTAGGGCAAAACCGAGAATAGAAGGAAATATATAAAAGTAAATAAATAAATAACGTATATAATTATATGTTTAATTAAAAATTTGATTTAATGTTATCTTATGTTTTAAGTTAGGGTTTATAATTTTGACTTAGGATTTATAGATTTCAGTAAGAAATATAATTTTAAAATATATAAGATGAATCAAAGTTAAGTAATTAAGTATTAAATCCTTATATATGAAATATAATTGGAAATTTAATAAAATCTTAAACCTATGTTAAGTTATATTATCATTAATTAATTTAAAATCATTTTAAGGGGTATGATAAATATTAAATGTAATATATTAAGTCACTTTAACACTTAATATTTTATATTAAGAAAAATAATAAGATTTAGATGTATTATATGGCAAATTAGAGATATCATTATATTAAATAAATTAAAGGTTAATTTAACTTGATTTAGAAAATAGACAATGAATATTGATGAATGTGAGAGTCAATTAATAAAAGTTATATGTAAGTATCATATGAATAAAATAAAATAAAATAAAATACATTATTTTTAATATTGATCCAATCAATATTTCATTTTATAGGAATTTCAATTAAGGAAAGAAGCATTAAAGAAAAGGATATTCAAGAGAAAACTGCAAGTTAAAGTGGGTAATTATGTTCTTACATTTATGATAAAAATATCTTTAATTTCTTGTGATGAAATACATGTTTATATGATTATGATTTTTTTTTCTACAAGTTATATTTTTTATTTTACGCTTTTCATAAATTGTGATGTAGTTTCTTTCTTTATATTAGATAATAACCTAAATACTAGATCACATTGCCACTTCATCATTTTATAAAGTTAACTGATTTACTATTAGTTATGAATTAATATATATAGTTGTATGGTTATATGTTATGAATGTCTATGTTGAAAGTAGAGTTCACCCTCTTTATGCTTTAGAGAACACAATACACGTGCACAAAATGATGAAAAATGACCAATAAAATTGGTAAATGGTAATGGCTACTTGTCCTTTGGATGAGTATTGGTAAATATTTAGACGGTGACTCCTAAGACGGGTGATAAATATAAAATTAAAAGTTATCACGAAATATTTATGTATACCTACCCACCCATATATTTGATTGTTTGAGAAAATTTTTTTTATGTACATGTGATAAAAAAATTAGCATGCATACTAGAACTACCTTCTTGTTTACTATAGTGTAATAGCATAATTGACCTACTGAATTTTATTCAATTGTTAGTTGTTTAAATTTTTTTCAGGTAACCATCCTAACTAAATGGTGGATAGAAGGGAGGGTTATATTTATCGTAGAGAGACTATAGGAGATAGATATTTAAGTCAATTATGTTTAAATTGTATGTCATATGAGCTTTGTTAGTATATATGTGTGGAAAAATTGTTAAACCATTTATGGAATATAGTGGCTCTTGTATGATTGGAGATTTTATATAAGATTGAAAGTGTTAGCTTTTCTTTTATGCGTCCGACCATCTATTCCTGCCTTGGTATTCCAAGCTCCCAGGCCGGGTCGTGAAAAGAGTGGTATCAGAGCAAGATTTTATATTTAGGGACATAAGTATGATCATAATCAAAGAGCCATTAAGAAGATGATAAATTTTATGAAGAGAATTGCATATGATTATATTGATTGATGTGTAACGGTTATAATAAATTTATGCTTCTCAGGCCTATGAAATCAATTCACGAAAATGCTATGAGTGAAAATAGAGACAAGCCGAAATTTGGTTTACGCCTTCACTGATGATGGATGCATTTACTCAAATGATAGAAGCAATGACTCAAATGATAAGAAATCAGCATGCACAAGCTAGTGGAAGTGGTGGGGCTCCTATTAACAAATACCTAAAATTATTTCAGGATATGAGGCCACCTCTTTTCCCAGAGACAGGAGGACCTATAGAATCAGAAAATTGGTTGATGCGGATAGAGAAAATCTTAGAAAGCATATCATGCCCTTTAGAAAGAAGAGTTGCTTTGGCTTCTTTTACTTTTGAGGGTGAAGCTGAGAGATGGTGGCGAGGATAGTTGCAAGAGAAGTTTGAAGGAAGGCCTTGCAATCTTATTTCATGGGAGGACTTTATGAAGACTTTTAGAGATTGGTTTGTATCCCTCTCAGCTAGGAGACAAATGTAGGACAAGTTCATCAGATTGGTACAAGGAGATCATTCTATAATGCAATATGAAGTTGAGTTTACAATGCTTTCAAGGTATGCACCTCAATTGATACCAAATGCAGAAGAAAAATGCCATAGGTTTCTATCTGGACTGAAGGATGTAGTCAGACAGCCCTTGATTCCTCTAGGTATTGATGACTATGCTATACTGGTGGAGCGGGCTAGAAGGATAGAATTGGATGTGCAAGCTACTCAGAGGATGAGAGATATTCAAAAGAGGAGGAATGATGATGGGCTAAAATCTGGGCAAAATGTTCAAACTGAAAAATCAAACTAGAAGAAGCCTAAGTCATATACAAATGCTAGCAGTACTAGTATTACCACATGTCCAAAATATAAAAGAGCACATAAAAGAGAGTACCTCTCAGGCACAAACACTTGTTATTGGTGCCATCAATTAAGACATATGGCAAAATCTTGTCCTATCTTAAGTCCAAAATCTTCAGTGGATACTAGGACAAGTATTCAACCTCCCAAGAGGACTGTTAGTAGACAAAGATGACTGAATCGACTGCATCAGTTCTATCTCAAACTCAGAACCAACATAACATATAGTCTCAAGTTTATGCACTCACACAGCAAGAAGCAAAAGACTCACCTGATGTTATTACAGGTATGTATTTATTTAAATTAGCATTATTATAATTTTATATTATGATAGATATATTTGTTTTATATGTCTACCCATTTATAGTATCATCTTTATTGAAAGTAAATCAGTTAGAGTTTTATTTGATATTGGAGCATCACATTCATTTATATATGAGGAATGTGTGAGAATTTTGGGATTGAATGTTATGAAAATGTCTATAGTACTTTCAATGGCAATGTTAAATGGGTCTCAACTGAATGCTAGAAATATTTGCAATGTGAACCTGAATATCTGTGAAAGAAGCTTGGATACAGATTTAATAGTACTGCCAATATATGAATTTAATGTGATTTTAGGAATGGATTGGCTATCTAAACATTATGCTACCATAGATTGTTATAAAAAGATAGTCAAATTCAATATTCATGGAGAAGAAGAATTCAAATTTATGGGGCATAAGGGAGTATTAACTATGATGGTATCTTGCTTAAAAGTTCAAAAAATGCTAGCAAAAGGCTATGAAGTTTTCTTGCTCAAGTTATTGATGTTACTAAAGAGGTAAAGAAGTTAGAGGATATACTAGTAGTAAAGGAGTATCCAGAAATTTTTCTGGATGATTTACTAGGTTTACCTTCAGTGAGAGAGATAGATTTCTTTAATGATTTAATTCAAGGTGCAAAACCTGTAACAAAAGTACCACATAGAATAGCGATCAAAGAATTATAAGAGTTGAAGAATCAGTTACAATAATTATTAGAGAAGGGATTTATCAGGCCTAGCACATCTCCTTGGGGAGCTCCTATATTATTTGTGAAGAAGAAATATGGGAGCTTAAGGTTATGCATAGATTATAGAGAGCTTAACAAACTCATATTAAAGAATAAATATCCCTTGCTAAGAATTAATGATCTTTTTGATCAGTTAGAAAGAGCTTCAGTATTTTCAAAGATTGATTTAATATCAAGTTATCAATAACTTTGGATCAAAGAAGAAGATATACCAAAGACTGCATTCAGTACAAGGTATGGGCACTATAAGTTTGTGATAATGCCTTTTGGCTTAACAAATGCTCCAGCTGTATTTATGGATCTCATGAATAGAAACTTTAAACCCTTTTTAGATTCATTTGTGATTGTATTCATAGATGATATTCTAATTTATTTTAGAGATGAAGCAGCTCATGAAAACCATCTTCACATTATTTTGCAAGCTCTGAAAGGAAATGAATTGTATGCAAAATTTTCAAAGTGTGAATTTTGGTTAAATAATATCATATTCTTAGGGCACATGATTAGTAGTGAGGGGTTTCAATGGATCAGAGTAAAGTCAGAGCAATAGCTGAATGGCCCATACCAACCACTATCATAGAAGTCAAAAGTTTTTTAGGGTTGGTAGGATATTACAGGAGATTCATTGAAGGGTTTTCACAGATTTCCATGCCACTATCGAGGATAACTCAGAAAATAGTCAAGTTTGATTGGTCAGATCAGTGTGAAGAGGTTTTTCAAAAATTGAAGAATTGTTTAATGATTGCACCAGTATTAACCATTCCATCATGGACAGAAGGATTTCAAATTTATAGTGATGCATCATTAAGAGGCTTGGGATGTGTACTTATACATAATGGAAGAGTGATTATTTATGTTTCAAGGAAATTAAAAAATCATGAAAAGAATTATTGAACCCATGATCTAGAGTTAGCAGTAGTGGTATTTGCATTGAAAATTTGGAGGCATTATTTATACGGAGTAAGGTGTGAAGTTTTCACTGATTATCAAAGCTTGAAATATATTTTTACTCAGAAGGAGCTAAATTTAAGGTAAAGGTGATGGTTGAAACTCATTAAGGATTATGATTTGGATATTCAATATTATCAGGGGAAGGCAAATGTAGTTACTGATGCTTTAAATAAAAAATATCTGGTAATGCTTATTTGTTGATCTCTCATCAGGAGGAATTGATTAAAGATTTAGAAAAATTAGAAATTTTAATTATTAAATCTACAGATGATCATGCTTTATTGTTAAATCAAATGGATATACAATCAAATTTGAAAGATAGAATACGAGATGCTTTACCTCAAGATGATGACTTTTAGAAAATTTTATATTTGGTAAAAGTAGGCCATACAGAAGATTTTGAAATCGATGAAGAGGGATTACTAAAATATCATGGTAGGGTTTGCATTCCAGATGTTAGAGATTTGAGGAAAGATATCTTACATGAAGCACATCATTCTAATTATACAATTCATCCAAGTAGTAGCAAAATATATCAAGATCTTAAGAAAATATTTTGGTGGCCAGAAATGAAAAGAAATGTAGCTGAATTTGTCTATAAATCTCAATCATGTCAGATGGTTAAGGCTAAACATCAGAAACCAAGTAGACTTTTACAGCCCTCGCCAATACTTGAGTGGAAATGGGATGATATTGCTATGGATTTTGTGGTTGGGTTACCTAGATCTAGAAGAGGATGTGATGCTATTTGGGTCATTATTGATAGGCTGACTAAATCTGTACAATTTATACCTATCAAATAATTTGATGCTATTGAAAAGCTAGCAAGGAAGTATATTGATGAAATCGTGCAGTTACATGGTGTGCCAAAATCTATAGTGTTCGATCAGGATGACTGATTTACATCTAGACTATGGAGAAAAATTCAAGAAGCTTTAGGTACGAAGCTTACTTTTAGTACTGCATTCCATCCTCAAATTGATGGCTAGTCAGAAAGAATAATTCAAACACTTGAAGATTTTCTTAAACTTTGTATCCTTGATTTTGGGAGAAATTAGGAAATTCATTTACCTTTGATTGAGTTTGCCTACAATAATAGCTTTCAAGCAAGTATTGGTATGGCTCCCTATGAAGCATTGTATGAAAGAAAATGCATAACACCACTTTGTTGGGTGGAGACAGTTGAAAGAAGAATCATTGGTATAGATGTAGTAGATGAAGCCAATGAAATGAGTTGATTGATCTGGATAGATTAAAAGCTATTCAAGATAGGCAGATGAAATACTATGATGCTAAACATCAACCAGTAGAGGTTGAAGTGGGAGAATTTGTATTTCTTAAAGTTAGCCCCATGAAAGGTATAAAATGATTTGACAAAGTTGGAAAGTTGAGCCCACGCTATATTGGTCCATATAAAATCTTAGAAAGAATTGAAAAAGTGGCTTATATACTGGTTTTACCTTCTCACATGCAAAGAGTGCACAATGTGTTTCATATTTCTCTTCTGCAAAAATATATTACTGATGGAACCAACAAAATTATTATGGATCCTATTGATATTCAACTGGATCTCACATTTTTGGAAGAGCTAGAAAGAATTATAGATTATGATATTAAGCATCTCAAGAATAGAGAAATTTTATTTGTCCGTGTACAGTGAAAACATGGATTAGATCGAGAAGCGACATGGGAGAAGGAATCAGAAATACAAGAACTTTATCCTCAATTATTTAACTAAAGCTATGTTTATTTTTATTAATGTCATTTAATTTTGAGAATGAAATTTTTATAAGAGGGAGAGATTGTAATAACCGAAAAAAAAAGAAAAAAAATCCAACCACCCAAGTAGAGAAGAATTGAAAGGCAAGCTTCAGAGAGAAAAGCATTGAAAGGCGCTCGGTTTGGGTTCAGATCGAACCCCAAAACACATGAGAGGGAGAGAAAGGGAGAAGAAGGAAGACCACAAATGAACCTTCCGTGTCAAAGAGAAGGAAGGAGACCATGCGTCGATGTGCGTCGACGATCGAGGTATAAGAAGGAGAAGCAGTGGCCCTAGTGCGTCTGTTCCCTAGCATAGTAAGGCGGCTCCATTGCCAATGTCGGTTGCGAGCAAACGCCCGAGGGAGGCGAAGCGGGAGGAGGAAAGGAAAGCCAAATCGTGCGTGTGTGAAGAAGCCGAGGGGTTGAGGCTTAAGGCAAAATCGAGAATAGAAGGAAATATATAAAGGTAAGTAAATAAATAATGTATATAGTTATATGTTTAATTAAAAATCTAATTTTAATGTTATTATCTTTGATTTTAATGTTATCTCAAGTTTTAACTTAGGGTTTATAATTTTGATTTAAGGTTTATAGATTTCAGCAAGAAATATAATTTGAGAATATGTAGGATGAATCAAAGTTAAGAAATTAAGTATTAAACCCTTACATATGAAATATAATTGGAAATTTAATAAAACCTTAAACCTATGTTAAGTTATATTATTAATTAATTTAAAATCATTTTAAGGGTATGATAAACATTAAATGCAATATATTAAGTCACTTTAACACTTAATATTTTATATTAAAAAAAATAATTGGATTAATAGGATTTTGACGTATTATATGGAAAATTAGACTTATCATTATATTAAATAAATTAAAGGTTAATTTAACTTAATTTAGAAAATAGACAATAAATATTTATGAATGTGAGCGCCAATTAATAAAAGTTATATGTAAGTATCATATGAATAAAATAAAATAAAATACGTTGCTTTTAATATTAATCCAATCAATATTTCATTTTATAAGAATTTCAATTAAGGAAAGAAGTATTAAAGGAAAGGAGATTCAAGAGGAAACTGCAAGTTAAAGTGGGTAATTATGTTCTTACATTTATGGTAAAAATATCTTTAATTTCTTATGTTGAAATGCATGTTTATATGATTATGACTTTTTCCTGTACTACAAGTTATGATTTATTTTCCTGCTTCTTCATAAATTATGATGTAGTTTACTGTTTCTTCATGTTGGATAATAACCTGAATACTAGATCATATTGCCACGTCATCATTTTATAAAGTTAACTAATTTACTATTAGTTATGATTAATATAATACATATAATTGTATGCTATGAATGTGTATGTTGAAAGTAGAGTTCACCCCCTTATGGTATTGGCTGGGGACGCAATGTACACATGCACGAAATGATAAAAAAGGGCCAATGAAATTGGTAAATGGTAATGACTACTTATCTTTTGGATGAATATTGGTAAAGGTTTAGACGGTGACTCCTAAGATGGGTGATAAATGTAAAAGTAAAAGTTCACATGAAATATTTATGTATACATACCCACCCATATGTTTGATTATTTGAGAAAATTTTTTTTATGTACATGTGATAAAAAAAATTGGCTTGCATACTAGTTCTACCTTCTTGTTTACTATAGTGTAACAGCATAATTGACCCACTGAATTTTATTCAATTGTTAGTTGTTTAAATTTTTTTTCAGGTAACCATCCTAACTAAATGATAGATAGAAGGGAGGGTTATATTTATCGCCGTAGAGAGACTACATGAGATAGGTATTTATATCAGTTATGTTTAAATTGTATGTCATATGAACTTTATTAGTATATATATGTGGACAAATTATTAAATCATTTGTGGATTGTAGTGGCTCTTGTATGATTGGAGATTTTATTTAAGATTGGAAAGTGTTATGTAAGCTTTTCTTTTATCCATCCGACCGTTTGTTCCCGCCTTGGTATTCCAAGCTCCCAGGCCAGGTTGTGATATAAAGAAATTCATGGTCTCCTTATAGTTGGAATATAGTTTAATAAATCAAATTTTGCATATTTAAATAATAATAAAATAAAAAAACATCATTTAAGTACTTTTTTATATTGCCTATTTTAAATAACTCATACTTTTGATGATGACATGAAAGATGAAGAGAAAGAACCTTATCTTATTTTTTATAGATGTCTTTGTCATCTTAATTTAAATATTAATGGATCTTCTAATGATAAACAAATTTAATCATAAAATTTAAATCAAAGTATTACAACTTATTCTTCTAATTTGAAAGAAGTGGAGGAAAATGAAGAATTTAATATTGATAATCAAGATTATTAAATTACATAAAATGATAATCATTCATATAACAAGTTTAATTAAGAAGTGATGAACCATATCAATCTTAACCACCTAAGCCTATACATTAATAAGAGTAAAAATATAGATTTAAAAAATCCAATCAAAAAACTTTTTTTACTTTATTAAGTATTTATAATGCTTTCATGTTATCTCTTGTGCTTCATGAAATTCTTATAAAAGTTATGCTTGAACTTAAGATTTTTTAAGCATATTTTGTTGAATAAATTTGAACTAGATATTCTTATTTAAGACCTCCTTATAATCACCTTTGCAAATGATGATCTTATATTAAAACTAGTAGATCATAATATGTCTTATATATCAGTGCCTTGATATATGGTAATCTTTTAAACTATATTTTAGTAGACCCTAGATCCTTAGTTAATATGATGATTATTCATACATTCAAATATATATATTTGAATAAAAAGAAACAATGTTCATAAAATTGATGTTACATGGATTAAAAAAAAGGGGGTTAAAAGTACCTTGCTCTATCACCTTATATTATTTAGTGAATTTATGACTAAAACCAAATGTCATGTTATTGATGTCAACATGTTTTATCATGCTCTTCTAGGATGGCCATAACTATATATAATTACATCATGTTTCTTTCATGATCATATTATCTATAAATTTGGCATTCCTCTTTATATCATATTAAATAATGATATAACTTTTAAAATCACTAAGATTAATATATTTGCTCAAGTACATAATATTAATTGGTGATGTTGAATAAGTATTAATGTGGAAAATAAATGCCAATACAAGAATAAATGATCCAACTATAAACACACATACAAGAAGATTTTAAGCACAACATGGAGGTCCAATCAACTAGAGAAAGTTAAAGACACATAGTTAAGATTTTGTTATCATTTTATTTATGTGATCATTTTGTCAAAATTTATGGAATTGTTGTGTGTTTTGTGTTTAAAAATTATTGTAATAAAATTCTAAATTTATAAGTTCATATAAATGGATTTATGAAATTAGAATTTCAAGTGGGAGAAAATTCTTAAATCCTAAGGAATATAATTATTTTCTTGAAAATAAATTATATTCATTTGGCTTGGCAACCAAGGAGCATTTCAAATCAAGTGGCACCTTCAATGGGATGGCCAAAATGTTTTAGGTAGTTATATTGCTGGCCCCATTGGGGGAGGTTGTTGTAATAATCCCTTCCCTTACTTAAAAGCATTTAAGAACCATTTTTGTAGTGAAATTAAGTGGTTTTTGTCATTCTTTACTAGAAATTTTTAGTGTTAACTTAAAGAGGAAGGCTTGGTGGCTGAATTCCTCATAAAGAGCTACCTTGTTGGCTTTTCTTCTCTCCACTCTACTTTGGTGAAATAAATTTTTTTTTATTACTTTGATATTGTAGAACTTTCATAATATCTTTATCCATCTCCATCATCTCTTACCATTATTTTCATAATTAAAAAAAAACTAATTTTATAAATTTTCATATTGATCTTACCCAAAGAGTGCTCTATAAGACCTAATCTTTTCATTTGAGCAATCACTGCCTTAAAGTACACTAAAAATTTTCATTTGCTCCATAATTATTTTAAACACAATTTCTATCAAAATAAATGGTTTATGAGTTTTTAACCCCACCATAAAATCACTTTTACAAAGCCTTAACTCCAACTAAAGCTGTCAACTATAGATGGTTTTCTTGAAAACATAATTTACACTATTATAAATCTCTTAGAAAATTGTGAGAATTTTAGAATTCAAGTAGAGACTTTTCTTAATCCACTTCAATCATTTTTATACCTTTTCCATTAAAAAATCTCAAAGAACCAAGTCCAAGCATAAAATCAATTTCTTCAAGTCATATTTAACCTAGTTACGTGAATACCCTTAATTCACCCATCAAATACCACTAAGTTAAAGTTACCAACTTCAAATTTATATTAGAGATCCTCTTATAACAATTACAAAAAGTCACTAAAATATAAATCCCACATTAGTTTTGGCATTAGAGCCAAGATTAATGAAGGTTAGTTGGAGCAACATTGGAGCATTGATTACTAAGAAATTTGGATGCTTGGAAGAGTGCTTGCAAGTGGTGAATTTAAATTATATAAAAAGGTTCATCTTTGTGTCCTTAGAATTTAATATTTTTTATGATATTTTATCTTTTATTGTAAAAACTAGTGGTAATTTACATGTTGAAGTCATTCCTATAAACATTTGCACAATTGTCAACTAGTTAACTCCATTATTACTAACCTAACAAATTGCCTTGAATTTTACCTATCTAACTTGGCTTGAGTAACATAAAATCAGTAAGGGAGAGCTCCATTAATAAAATAAACACTAACTTAGATTCAAATCAGCATAGTAAAATTTACATTAAATAATTTAGGGTTTTATTTTAACTCTTGCAAGGTATTTTGTGCAAGTTATTGTTAAGTGTGTTTGCATTTAAGTGAAGAACTCAAATATCTTTAAAATCATTTTCTAAGCATATTTTATTATATTATAGATAGCAAACATTTCATATTTAAAAATTTTATAAAAGAGTATTTATTATAGCATCCATTTATGTCATCATTATGCAATCATACCACCTAAATTTGCTAGCCAAGATTGAATGGATAACCTTGCTAGAAGGGTAGAAGAATTGGTGTCAAAAAATGAGAAGAAATTTAATAGAATACAAGACCTAATAATGAATTTAGCTATTTAAGTTCTAGCCTTGAATATTAGAATACAAACTCCACCCTAAGTTCTCCAAAACTAAGAAGAAGGGTTTGTAGAAAACTCTGATTTGACTAGCCACCTAGGAGGGAACAAATTAAAAACCATATTAGGAATTAAAATTGAAAAATAATGATCATGAGCATGCAAAAAAAGGTCAGAGTAGAGGTCCCAACCTATGATGGTGATGATAATCTTAATAAGTGTTTTGATTGACTCATTTAAATGGACGAATTCTTTGATTCGTATCAAATGGATGACTATCAAAAAACTATCTTTGCAAAATGAAATAATAGTTCATTCTAAAATTTATTGAAATAACATTTTAGCAAAAGAGGTGAGGTTAGAGTGAACTACACTAATGTGGATAGAAATGAAGGAAATGCATAAGTCCACATATTGCCTTAAAAGTAATAAGAAGAGATTACATGAGCAATTTATGACTTTAAACCATGGGAATATGAAAGTAGTTGATTATATGAACATCTTTGAGGATCAATTGCTCCAATCAAGCCTATGGTTAGCAAATAAATTTGTATTGATCTGAAAAGTGACAAAAATAATGAAGTAGAATTGCAAGATCCACAAACACTAGAAGATGCTCTTCATTATGCTTTACTCCTTGTAAAGCATAAGAAAATCCTCTTTTAGCACTAAGGACACACATCCACTTATCAATTATTTATATTTTAGACCCACAAGACCACTTCTAGGCTTGGCCCTTCCATTTCTCATGGTGCTCCCATTAGGTCAAATGCTAAGTCCATTTATAAGATCATAAAAGATATTGTTTGCTTTAAGTGAAATAAACATGGGCACATTCAACATCAGTATAAGGAAAAAAAAAATCATGTTCTTATATGAAGAGTATGAAGAAGAAGTCGAGGATGAGATTAACAAGATACATGATTATATAGAACCTCAAAATGGTGAAGCACAAGATGATGGTCCAATCATAAAGAGAAAGTTAAAGGCTTGTTCTTAGAATTTTATTATTATTTTATTTATAAATCATCTTATGAAAGAATATGAAAATGTTGTATGTTTTGTGATAAAAAATATTATAGTAAGAATTCTAAATTTCTAAGTTCATATATATGAATTTATGAAATGTATACTTTATGAGGGGGAAAATCATTTAGACCTTAAGGAATATAATTATTTTTTTGAACAATAATTCATATTATTTTGCCTTGGCCATCTAAAGAGCATTTCAAATTAAGAGGGGTCTTGAAGGGGGTGACCAAGTTATTTTAGGTAGTTATTTGGTTGTCCCCATGAGAGAGGTAATTGTAACTAATCCTTCCCACCTTTTTCTTCTCTCTTAATTTCAAATTTAAAACTTGTAAATGTTTAAGAACCATTTTAACAGTGAAATGAAGTGGTTGTTTTATCATTATCCATTATAAATTTTAAGTGCTAACTTAAGGAGGAAGGTTTGGTAGTTGAATTATTCACAAAGGGCCGACTTGTTGGTTTGTCTCCTCTCCACTCTACTTTGGTGAGTAAGGTTTATATATTTTATAATATTTTATTACTTTTATTGTATAACTCTCATACCATCATCCTCCATTATCTCCCACCATTCTCCTCAACATTTATAATATAAATCTAATTTATTAAGTCATCAAATTGATCTTGACTAAAGAGTGCTCTTTATAAGACCTAGTTTTGTTCCTTTGAGCAATTGACTACCTTAAATCCCATTAAAAATTGGCATTCTCCCTAGAATTATCCTAGACACATTTCATTTATCAAAATCAAAGATTTGTGACCTTTTAACCTATCATGACCTGCTAACCAAGCTCAAAATAATGAGTACTTAAGATTTTATTTTTAATTTATTTTTTTATTTCTAGAATATAAACAAAAAATTGGATCATATTGACATTTCAAACCAATGCACTTTATTGCTTTATTGAAATAGCAAACATGTAAAGAGTTATTATAATATAAACATGATAAAGTAGTACAAATTATAAGATATATAAAATGATTAACACAGTAGAAATTACAAAATGATTGCTTAAGTGAATTTCATATCCTATAGATTGATTTGAAATCATACAAAAATTTTATTGTCCATTGTAAAACTGAGTAGGACTTACATCTTATAGTACAATAATTTAAAAATATAAGAATTGATCAAGATGTGCTTATTCAAATGTGTATGCTCGCTTATATTTATAGTGCATATATAATAAATCTTACAAGGCTACTGTTCAAAATTTTAAGTTTGTAGTGTAAGATCTACCATGATCAAAACAAATAATATGCTACAGGTCATTAAGACCATTTATCATACATTTATATGGAGTTGGAGACTCCCAAACATATACTTATATATTGTGCCTTACAAAAGTAGCTACTCACATAAACAAGGTATGCTTATAAAGATACATACATAAATAAATACACACACACACACACGCTTTTACACACATATATATATATATATATATATATATATATATATATATATATATATATATATATATATATATGTTATTGTTATTATTATTATTATTATTATTATTATTATTATTATTATTATTATTATTATTTAAGTGTTATTCTAAAATAACATAAAATGATATTCTCTTAAATAGTAAAAAGATGTTATTTCAAACTGTAATAGTTTATTCATGTTTTGAAAATTTAGAGACATTCAACTTTTTCTTTCCTTGACATTATTTATAATTTACAAGTCATTTAGCACAAAGTATTAAATAATTATTTATAGAAGATAATTCAATTAAATTAGTATCAAACTTTTACTATTTTTTGTAGGAAAATAATTTTATTGATTATTATGAGAGACAAGTAATTCAAAAAAAAGAAGCAAAACTACAAGTTGTAGTGTTTTAATTTAGAGTCGTAGGGACACTATGCAGATCTTATGGGATACTTATTAAAGTGATTTGTGCAAAATTAAGGTATGATGTACTATCTTGGAAGATAGAAACACCACCCTACAATGTACCAAATCACTTAATAAGAACTCCTAAGGCAGATAGGTCTACATATATACTAGAGATCCTTCCCCTACTTTACATGGAGAAGTAAAGTAGGGTTTATTTTATATCGGGTTCTTTATTTTCCTATGGAAGCAAGCTTCCATAGTTAATTACATCTTAGGAAATGAGCATTTCCCAAGAACACTCTCGATTAAAGTAGTCAATCAATATCTCTAAGATTTTAAAAGACTATCAGAGGATTGGGTACTTTTAGAAACCAAATGGGAAGTTCAAATAGAAGGACTTATTCACAAATTCTAAAGAAGAATAAGTAGGAAGCACCCATGATACTAGGAATCCTAGTGAGTGTTTCAATCTATCATATAGTGAGATTTTATATTTTTAAAAGAGAGATTTTATTTTTTATCTAAGTTGGAATCTTATTAGAATATTAGGATTATAATCCAACAATATAAGATTATGAAAATTCCTAAGAGGTGAAGACTTATACTTATAGCCTGAAGGAAATAAGTAGCCTCATAACCTAAATCTATGCTCTAGTAGAAGCTAGAAGCACGACCTAAGTCTTGGGAAAATGGGACATAATAGTTTACCTCCATAAGAGAGAATAGACTCATCCCGACTCTTCTGGACTTATAATTGCCTGGAGTGGCTTCCAACTAACACCTCATACGCTTTAACCATGTAGGTCAATCTTATGTAAATGGAAGATAGCTAGGCTGTTATTTAATTAAGAAAGATGTTAAAATTCTAAACTCACTCCCTAAGAGATTAGATAATATTTGGTATGCAAGCATACTTACTATTATTAAAAATTTTCAAGTTTTAGATTATTTTAACGCATTCATTTTAACCATGGTTTAGGATAATTATACATGATAAAATTAAGTCATGGGCCAAATCAATTAGAGGAGGTGTTCTCCAAGACAAAGGATTGCTCTAAAGGTCAAGCACATCCCCTATCGTGTAAGAGTGGTGATCCTCCCTATTTAAGAGTGAAAATATGATATGCATAGTGTGATAACATACAACATTCAGCTAAGGTTTCTAAATCTTTTGTTTATCTTGATTATGAACCTAGCTTTAAGATGAGATTGTGAGTTGTATTAAAATTTAGTTATGAGTTATTTAGTGACGATAGAAAATTTAATTTTATCCTAAAGAGCCTACCGTATCTAGGCCACACATCAAATTAGCACACTTTAAGAAACCTATAAAAAGGATACCATTTCTATTGCACAAACTAAACACAATAATCAAACATTTAGATTTTTATAAAAGAATAAAAGGTCAGTACAACCGGGTACCACCGTACACCCTAGAAAAGAAAAAAATGGGTAACTTACCTCTACCCATTTACAACCCAGATTATAATTAAATGTTACAATTAAAATAAATGCTATGGGGGTCTTCAATCTTGTGTTCTTCTTTCTTCTCCTTGGATTAGTTTGCTTCATGCTTCACAATGCTTCCCAGATCTTTGCCTTCTATCCACTACTCATCTTATACCCTATAACACTAATCCTAATCCCATTATAAAAATTATATATTTATAAAAAATAAAGTCTAACTACGCTTGTGAAATAGACATTAACTAAACAAACATACAAGCCAAGTAATTACATTTCACATATTTGGACTTAGTATTATGCATTTGGGTAGCCAAGCCCACATGTCATAATTGGATTATGCTTAGATGCATAAGCAACACCTGCAAGCAAGAATATGTATATTTGTTTATTATTACATCGACCCCTTTAGTACAATCTCTTACATAAATATCATTAGGATACTAATGATCTAACATCCAGTCTACGCATAAACAATCCTAACATCTAGTCTAAAATATTATATCATAAAATAAAATACATTATCATAACATACATCGGCCTAACTTAACACTAGAATTAGTGACTTAGCATTCTAATGTGTGTGCTAAGGCTTAGTGTGGTGTTTCTTAATTAAGCTTTAGGAGTATGATTGTCTACAGTTCTAGAATTATTTAAATTAACAATTAGGGATGGTTTCACTTCAAATCTTTCAATGAATTGATTAGTTTTAAATTTACACTTTCTTGTTTCATTTGATACTTACTTAACATATATAAAGAGAAGAAAGTGATTTAACCCCTTCATTCCTATCCTAAGTTATCTTTTAAAGATATATTATCATGGCTTTAGTTTATTTAATGAACCACTTATGAACATTTTATTAAATCTAACTTTTGATTAATTTTAAGGAATCTTATTCAAACATAAAAAGCATCTTAGGATTAATGAAATTGAGTCACCATCATAAGAGAAACATTCCATTACTTTTTTTCATTATCAATAACATATGCACTACTTCATTTTTTTTCTTTGTTCATAATATTTGATTTAATATATATATACATGCAATACATATTCATGTTTTACACACTTGATGATCATTAATGCATGAATTTGGTAGAAAAGAAGGATTTCATTTCATATTTAAGCATATACATACATGTATTAGAAATTTAAGCAAGTGCATACCATTGTTAAACTAGAAAAGCGTTATCTAAGACCTCCTTGGAGTTACATAAAGCCTCATGTTCCTAGGATGTCCAAACTATATACTTGTCAATTCAAATACATGTAAATATATCCACAAGCAAAGAAATGAAAACCATGCAAAGGTTATATAAAAAAAAAATCTTTTGTTCATGTAAGGCTTAGTGACATGAAAAGTAAAGTTTATACCAAATTCTAACATGCATACACATAAATAAAATTAAGCAAGTACATGTCATTGTTAAACCAGAAAGTGAGATTATTTAAGACCTTCTAGGGGCTACTTGAAGCCTCGTGTTACCGAGATGTCCAAACTATATACTTACCAACTCAAATATATGTAACATGCACATGAAACATAAAAAATAAAATAATCCTTTACTATCTTTAAGTTATAACTAAATGGAAACTTTATTAAGCATTTATAGCCAACATTAACTTAAACTTCACATATTTTTATTTGTTATTAGCTCTTAGTTTTAAAAATAATTTGAGATTTATTAATGATAATAGTCACACCATATAATACCATTTATCCAACACATACAACTTAAATGCAATCATATTCTTTTTATTCTATCTTTTTTAAAAAAAAACATGAACATATGAAATAAATGGCATGCACAATTCTAATAATAATTGAAAAGAGGTAATTAAATGTTGCAACATAACATACTGAATTACATTAAATCCTAAGGACAATCAAGCCAAATAAACATTCCTTAACATTAACCAAAGTTCTTATAAGTTTGGTTTTGATGTTTAAGTTATTACAACCTAAAGAGAAGAAATGATATTTAAGATTTACCCCATCCCATGTTGGTGATTTGATATTTTTAAAGAAGGAAATTAAATGGATTTTTATGAGTTTATTAGGTTCAAGCCATTAAGCACATCAACTTAATTATCCTTCCCTAAGCTTCTTTAATTTAATTAACTATTTGATCTTGAGTCTTCAATGATATGCTTTGAGAAAATAAAATTAGCAATGCACTTAAGAGAATCTAATACAATTAGGCTTATACTCAAGAGTTAATTAAATTAAATAAGAAAATAATCTAAGTTAAATACTCTTATGATTTTTCCACACCAATGAGATAATCATAAATTTTTTAATGACTTTTGCTATTAAACACATAAAGAGATATTAATGAATTATATTTGATTTATCTAAATCAATTTTTTTTTAATTTGTGTTCATATTTTATCATTGATTTTTCTAATTATTCTCTAATTATTAAATGTATTAATTAATCCTCTTAAGGAAGATATTTGAAAATAATTAGGAAAGGGGCCTTAACTATTTCTCTCATAATTTTCACTATTCATATTGATTAACTAACATTAATTATTTAATTTTTAATGTTCAACAATTTTAATAATCATTTAATTAATTAAAGAGGTAATTAGGATTGAAATTTCAAAATCTTCAAACTATATGATAAACAATTCCAAGAAAATTATGAGAGGCATAGGATATCACATAAAATTATCCCACCAAATTTGGAATTAATTAGCTAAGTAATTTGGCCATAATTAAGGTAATTAGGCTGAGCTTCAAACCTTAATTAAGTATTATTCATTATATATTAATTATGGATTTTATTTTTATTAAATTCTTCTCTGTCTAACCTTTCCAAAAATGGGTTTATTTATTTATATATTTTGATTTTTTTCATAATGAGTTATGATTTTTAAGTTGATTGGTTTAGTATGTTAAGAGTAATTAAAGAAATATAGATTTTACTAAAACTCAAATTACTCCTAAAATATACATCCAAATTTGGGGGTTTTAAGTTTATTAGATTCCTATTTAAGGAGAATCCATAGTGCCCTATTTGTATATATTTTTTTGGTTTAATATTTATTTTTTTATAATTTTTTGAAGTTTCAGGTCTGATTTAGTAGAATAAATCAAAGATGAGATCTAATCGTAGACATCCATTCTCTCAAAGTAAGATGGACAGCTCATAGGTTGTCTCCCTCATGGGAGGCAGACAAAATGTGGTTAGATTGGTGGGATATATCACAAACATCACCAGATCTTATGATCTTCCGGTGATCTTAACTAGAAGTTGTTTTATTTCACGTTTAGGAGTTAAAAAAAGCAAGTGCAATGGGATCTAAAGGAAAATCCTAGATTAGTGCAAATTTTTTACCAAACACAAGCACTTATGGTTGATCTAAACTTTAAAAAAGTTACCTCATTAAAGCACACATTTGATGGATGCTAGAAGATCTCAGATCTTCTCTTTTGCCTCCATATGAAATGCTCTGGCCGGCATGCACCACCTCCCATTGCTAAAAAGATTGATGACTCTTGGACTTAGAGAGCACAAGAGGTGAGGAGAGGAGTTTTCTTCTTGTTGGAAGAAGATGTGTATGTGTGCATTTTCTTAAAATGTTTTGAATAAAAGCAATGAGGTGTGTAGATTATCATCTTTTTTTTTCATCCCCACCCCCCTCCTAAATGTGAAGAAATAAATGTATTTTTTTTCTTCTCATGCTCACCTACCTCTTTCTTTATTTCCTTATGTTTGGCATGATCTTTTCTTTATTCAAGCTGAAGTAATATAATTTAACTTTTTCCTAGTTAACTCAATTTAACTAAAAAGTCAAATTAGGCCAATTTGGGTTCACTTGGGTCCATGGGTCAAATTAACCAAATTAGATAAATTGAACCCAAATAAGAGTTAAATTAAGTTTAATTAAGTTTTAAAAGTGATTTATAATAATAATATTATTTAATTATAAATTATTTTTATTTTGGCTTAATATGCTCATATAGGTAAATTTAGGTCAATTCGAGTCAAATTGACCAATTGACCACATTGGCTAAATTGGGTGCCATTGAGAGTTGAGTCATATTCAATGATAAACCTAAGAATAATTTTAAGCACTAATTTGGTTAAATTTTTGGTTGAGTTAAGTTTTGATTGAAACCCATTTCTGATCTAAATTAGGCTTAATAGGTCAAATTGGGTTCATGTTGGTTAAATGACCAATATGGCCCAAATTAAAGTGTCTTAAAGCTTCAATTATATTTTATTGAGTATTTGAAATTACTTAGAGTAATTAATTTTAATTAATTTAGATTTGATTTAGATTTAGATTTATTTTTGTCCAATTTAGGCTTAATGGGCTAAATGAGGGTTTACTTAGGTCAAATGACCAATTTGGTCAAATCAAACCTAAGAAAAGTTTAAATTATGTTCAAATATAATTTTAAAGTATTTTTAATATTTAATTTAAATTAATTTTAATTTATTTTGAGTTTAGGTTTAATAGGGCCATTTTGGATTATTTAGACTAGGTGACCCAATTAGGTTATTTGAATCATCACTAGATTAATAGTTAATTAGTCTAGTGCTCTATTATATTAATTTGATAAATATTAGCATCTAGGATGACTTAAATTGATCAAATTTTGATTGATTTGATTTTTGACTTTATGGGGCTCACATGGGTCAACTCTAGGTCAAAGGACCCGATTGACCCCTTTGAAACCCATCTGGATTTTTTTTTTTGCGTTAATTTAGACTTGAGTATTGATTATGTGCCTTTTTTGATTTGATTTGATTTAGTTTTGATTTTATAGGATTTTCTTGAATTTAGTTGATTTTGTGCCCAAATGGTTTAATTGTTAATCAAACTTAATTACCTTAATCTGAATTCAGTTGAATCAAGATTTCATTTCAATTTATTATTTTAATTTTTGATTTAGTTGAGGTTGTGCACTTAGCCACTAATCGCAGTAACCTAAGTGCCTAATTAGGATGCTTCCAATCTAAGATTGAAGATCTTAATTCACTAAGGGGCTATTTGGGAACAATTTTATTTTCTATTTTTATTTTTATTTTTATGTTATTTTTGAAAACATGTTTGTTTAGAGTGTTTTTATGTAGTTTTATTTTTATTTTCAAAAATAAATAATGTTATTTTAAAAATACTTAAAACATCTAAAAGATATTTTGAGTATTTAAAAAAATAAGTATAATCAAATAAGTTTATTTTTAAGCAAAACATAAATAAAATAAAACAAAAATATAAAATAAAAAATAAAAAATAAAAGTAATCCCAAATGGACCCTAAGATTATAGTGTTGTTAATCTCACTTGAGGTTAACATAATCTTAGTGCCTAGATTAAATCTTAGGTCTAAGAGGAGGGTTGTCAACCTCACTAAAAGTGAGGTCAACACAAGTATTTCAATTTGATGTATGGGATATCTAAATTATCCCCTTAAAAAAAATAGAGAAGAGTGAATATGACCTAGATTGTGTGAGATGTGCACTTGCTTAGATGTAGTGTTCTTTGTCAAAAGATCTATTGGTTGGTTACCTCTTTATGAATATGGTAGGTCCAGCAAGAGATGTTACCTAGGTGTTGTTTGATAATCTTATAGGTAGTCTTAGATACCATGGCATGTTGATGTCCACTGAGTTCTTCACCATATTGCAAGGTAATAAAATATCTTGTAGGTAGTCAAGCTCATTACTATAAATATAGCAAATAATTTACTTTTTTGTTTTAAAAATATAAATTTATGTAACTTCTTAAGCTCCTTTAAGCATATTTACTTTCTCTAAAACGTACTAACATTATTAAGTAATATTTTTATAAACAATTAATTCTAACACCATTTTAATTATACATATTTTATTTGAAATAAATTCATATTATGAAATAATATTTTCATAAATAATAAATACTCAAATTGTTTTTCACATCATCAATTGAATACTTTTATGCTAATCTTGATCTTAAACGTATCAACAACAATTTTATAATATTCTTAAGTTATTATAAATAACAATATAAGAGAGATGATTATATTAAATTGCATAAATAAATAAATTCAAAATCATGATACATAAATTGCATTAGCATAAAAAAATAAACAATAAATAAAATCTTAATAATATATTGCTTACCAAATATTGATGATTGTGGAAAATCCGGAAATAAAACTAGATTATGAAAGCTTTTTCTGTCTTTCAAAAGCTTTCTTTCTAGGTACTCTTCTTTTTTTCCACTTTCTCTCAACAACTCCAATCTAAAATTCCTCTTCTCTATTCACTTCACAACTAATCTTATCTCACAAAATATTTTTCTCATGAAAAAGTTCAGATTTCTTTTCATATTTATGCGTGGAAAATGAGGTTATGCATGAAAACCACTTAGTTTGTAGAATGAATAAGTGACATTCAAAATAAACAAGTGTGTAATCTTTGCATGATTCACTTTTTGAAAATATTTGTATGGATTAATAAGAGTTACATACATGGAGACACATATTTTTGAGAGAATTTGCATATTTGGAAAACATTTGCATGAATTATGTAGACTTACATGCATGATGACATATTTTAAGATTTGAATATTTTATGATATTTTCATAGATTATGAAGATTTATATATATGGAGACACATAATTTATAGAGTATTTGAATGTTTTAAAATAGTTTCATGAATTATGAAGAATTACATGTATTTAGACACATATTTTGGAGAGGATTTGTATGTCATATACATGCAATTTTTAATTTATTAGAATTTGCATGAAATGTAATATCATTCACGATAACATCACTAAATCTTATAAATTTTTGTTTATAAAGTTATAACTTAAAGAGTTATTGCATGATATATATAAGTAATATTAATTTCTCAAAAATTATGTCTAATATATTTTAAAATAAATAGAATTTTTAGATGTAAAAATAAAAGATTAAGAAGGAAAAAATAACTATTCATGTGCTCACAAATTATATATATATTATAACTTAATCTTAATATTTCATGCATAAATTTATTTGAATATAATAACATATGTTAAATACATATGACAACTTTAAATCTTAATAAACTAGAAACTTTGTACCTTAATATTAAATAAGTATTATTAACAAGTAATTATAACTTTTCAAATAAGATTTATTTTAAAATTTTACACTATTATATAACCTATCATAAAATAACTTTTACAATGCCTTAACCCTAACTAAAGGTGTCAATAAGAGTTGATTTTTTTAGGAAACTTAGTTGATTTCATATCACTTTACACTACAATAAATCTCTTATAACATTATGAGAAGCTCCAAAATTAAGTATAGGTTGTCCTTTATCCACTTTAATCATTTTTAAGTCTCTTCATTTGGAAAATTTTAGAGAACTAAGTCCAAAATTATAATCAATTTCTTCAAGTCAAATTTAACCAAGTTAGGTGAATTCCCTAATTCACCCAACAAATCCCTTGGATTGAGACCACCAACTCTAGAATTACATTAGAGAGCACCACCCTCTAATATTTTCAAAAGATTTTACTAAAATTTGAAGCTCACAATAATTATTCTTGGGATAATAGTTAAATTGAATCTTTTTAATAAAATTCTTATCAATCTAATTAAAAATTCATGTCTAATAAAAAGTAATGGATTGATAAAATATGAAAGCTTTGTGATAATATAAGACAACCAATAAAACTAACAATCAACTCTGCAAGCTTTGAATCTCAAGTCAGAAGTAGCCTTTCCCTTAGAAATAAAATTGCCATCTCTAAGTATAGTTATGACTATAAATTTAAATGATAGCCAAAATGTCTATCTTTATTTAAAGAATTAAAAATATTGATAAGTAATAAATTTTGGAACTTTATGATGTTTGACTAATGTTGGCACAAGCTATACTTACTAGACAAAGAACATTTATTGTTGGTAATTTAGTGTTGGTTTTATTTCAACTGATCTTCATTTATCATCAATGAGGTAACAAATTTATGCTTACATGAAAGGTTGTTTCATAGTAGAGCTTATTTTTGATGGTGGATCTTACATGTTAATATATAAGAATGATACTCATCTAATGCCATTTATTAACAAGCTAACCTTAAAGAATCATCTTTGACAATAATTCATGTTTACCTTTTATAAGAACTATTTAGCTAATCTAAATCATTTGGTTAAGTGTCATAAAAAGAAATAATGTTTTTTTATATAAACTTATTTGTGCTCATTTTTAAGTATTTCAATGCTTTGAATGTTAAACTATCAATTTAATTTTTTTTGTCGCATAGTTGGTATAGAAATATATTATAGTTATGAAAGTAGCTGATTAGCCCTTGCCTCAAGACCATCCAAGCATTCAAACACCTCCACTCTCCCCTTCACACTTGTCTAAGAATAATGCATTTAAAAGGATAATAATTATAATTAATTCTTTTTAACTATCAATTGTTAAATGGAGCTAGGCTTTTTTCATGTATCTTACATAATATCACCACCATTAATGGATATATTTGATGCTACACCATCATTTATTGATATTGCAAGACCATTAAATGTCCCATTTTGTTCCACATTCAACCCTCTTGAATATTATTTTATACTAAAGGAATGGAATATTCTTGAACAAATGATATAAATGAGCCATAAGATTGTCTCCAAGGTGATGGATTAGGTGTTGGTTGGTATGGCAATCATGCATACAATTTCCCATTCATAGATCATTAATATTATTTTTTAATTTTATCTAATTTTAGAAATTATATTGCATTTATTATTTCATTTAAATTCTATAGATAAGTGATCATTTAAGAAAAATTCATGAGAAAATATGTAAACTTAAGTGATTTGAGCCATTTGAGGATTTATAATGCTAATGACATAATGCAGAGTAGTTTAAAGTCATAGCCATTGACCTAGTACCTAGGCACTCGAGCCAAGTAATTAGCACAAATTTCAGTATGACTAGACAATAAGTTTGAAACCTGAGCATTATAACAAAACACTTAGATGATAAAGTCAACCAAGTTTGATAGTGGAAGAATTATTTTGATGGGGTTAATTACTAAAATTCAGAATGGAGCTTCAATTTAATATCTTGAAAATTGATTTAGAGTTTATAGTGGAGAGGTAAAAAGTTTATAAGGGATTGGCGAAAAGAATTTCAAGGCTAGCCCAAATAGACTATCTTGGGTTGATTTAAAAGATCACTTTAGGAAATGACTTTAAGTGATAAAAATGGTTAAAATATATATTATATTGCTAGCTTAGGTTCTTAACTTCTAATTTGGATTATATTGATGGATATTAATGTCATTAGAGGGGTTTCATAGAAGGAAGACCATGTTTAATTTAGATTGAGCTAATTTGGGTAATATAAAATATCTCTATTAAGAAAAGGCTTAAGCTAATCTTAATTAATAAAATGATAGTAGATGGTTAGTTTATATGTGAGAATATTTTCTTGAGTTCAATGAGATTTAAGATGGTATAATGATGAAATTAATAAGACTAGGTACTTATTAACTTAATTTGGGTTGTAAGCTATAAGAAAGGTTTTATGGTGGATTTAAAGGTTTGTGTGGTGATGGTCAGGTATTATGTGACAAAAAATTAAGAAGAGATTTTGTGAGTATCATAGAGCACTTCAAGATAAATAATTAATCCTATCAAGGAAAGGTCAAGTTAGGCCACTAAGTAGTAACACAAAGAGAAATAACTCATCCAAATAAACTTTAACATTATAAAGCTAAAAAATTTCATCACATACTAGACCTCTTTATAAAGATTATAATGATCATCTTCTAAATAAAAGAAGAAAAATTTAGTGGGAAAAGCGTAAGTGGTTATTAATAAAAGAAAGTACAACCACCTTTATAAATTCATTTTATCTTTCATTATTTTAGTAATGATTAGCCCATACATGTTTCTGAAGTAAAAAAAATTAACTTATAGGATCCAAATCTAAAATTTAAATAATAAAATTTTAAATATAATTATTTCTTTTTAATTAGCTCTTATGATTATTTTAATCAGGCTCTTGCTTACAAACTTTCTTAGGCTCTTACTTTGAATCTTATAACTATAAGTTTAAATCAATTTTTTTAATTCATATGATGTGCTACATTAACTCTCTTAGGTTCATTTGAATCTATTGCATTGATTTAAATGCTAAGTAGTTTTCTATGAGTTGAGAAGCAAGGGCCTCCATGTCATTATGGGACATCTATGTATCTTTTGTAGGTGATTTGTTCTTCCATAAATAAAAAATCTATGATAATCAAAAGAGTCTATGGTCACTTTCTTAGTAATAATATAGTCAACTTTCTTAGTTATATCTCTTACTAAAAAGTCATTAAATAAGTGAAAGTTTCCTAATTCATTTATATGATATAACATCTTCAATACTAATAATTAGATGAATGTGTATATCCATAGAAAAATTAAGTAAATAAGCAATAGTTCTAATTTATGCATGTAATTTTTTTTATTTATTGATTTAGTGGGAGTGGATGCAAACTAAAATATAAGCATCATTTTTTTAATATTCTTATGTTAAATGATTATGATTTTCCATAAAAGCATAATTTTCATTACTCATAATAATTTGTTTTCTTATATCTTTATGGAGGCTTTTAAAGCCCTTAGCAAAAGAAAATGTAACATTAGAAAATAAATGAGATGGAATGTTCACTATATAAATTGCACATTTTAGGTTTTAACCATAAACTATCTCAAAATATAATTTATTTATAGTTCTAGATTGACTATTATTGTAAACAAATTTAAAGATTGGCAAATGAAAATTCTAATTTCCTAAACTTTTGCCCACCAAAATTCATGTAAGTTTTCTAAAGTGTAGTTAACCACTTTAGTTTGTTCGTCAATCTAGAGATATAAGACAAAAAAACTTTAATTTATTATCAAATAATTTTTATAATGCCTTCCAAAAATAAGAGACAAACTTAACATCTTTATTAAAAATAATGGTAGAAGGGAGACTATGGGGCAATATGATTTTCTTAAAAAATAATTTTGCTATGCTAGAAGTGTTATTTGTTTTAAATAAAGGTAAGAAATGAGATATTTTGAGAATATGTCAATTACTACAAAAATACTATCATGATCATGAGCCATCCTTGGTAATCTTAAAATAAAATTCATTGATAGATCTTCTCAAGGCCTATATAGAATTAGTAATTAAATGTATTATCTTGATCTTTGTTTGGTAGCTTTAGCCTTTTTTTTTAAGAGAAGTATTAGGCTACAAAATTTTAAATATCTCTTAGTGAAGGAAAATGCAATATATTCTCTATTAAATGTATACTTTCATCTTTCCCAAAATTAACAACTAATCCTCTGGATTGTAATTTAGTGATGAGAAATTCTAAGAGAAATCTAGGAATAGATAGTTGTTTTTTCCTTACATAAATATCCATTCTTGACTAAGTTTTTTTTATAAAGTTAAAGATTTGGACTAAGTGTTCAAGGGAAATCAAGTGAAAATCAAGGATACACTAAATATTCATTTTTAACTCGATCAAATTCTAAGATCTTCATTTCTGAAGAAGAAATCATCAAGTTCACTCTAGGCAAGGCGTCATTAGGTTTGTTTTCAATTGGAGGCATTTGATTGAGAATAAAAGAATAATCATGTAGAAAATCAACCAACATAGTATGCTTATGATTTAAATTTCATTAAGTATTAATGAATTTTAAGGCATGATTATGTAAGTTGAGAATAAACTCCTTATGTTATAGATAGTGTCTCTAATATCTTAAGAATTGAATTACAACATAAACTCTCTATTATAAGTGGAATGCCATTGTTTAGCATCATTTTACTTTTCATTAAAGAATATTATAAGGTGATTCTCTTATCTCAAATTCCTCAAATTCTAATTTTTGATGCATAGCATGTTACTTCAAAAGGTCTAAGGAAGGTATGAAGTTGATGGATTGATGCCGAAGTAATTAGAACTTTAATTTGATCTAAAGCCTTTTATGTTTTAGAGATATAATAAATTTTATCTAATTTTAATATATCTTTGATTAGGGCAATAATAGTATTAAAGTCCTTGATAAATCTTTTATAAAAAATTGCTAACCTCATGAAAGCTTCTAGCTTCAGTAAAACATGTAAGTGATGACTAATCTAGAATTACTCTAACTTAGAAGGGATCATGTTTAAGTCTAGTAGTGGACCTAATAAATCCTAAAATAATCACTTTAATTTATAAGAAGAAATGATTTTTTTTTAATTTATGTATAATTTTTCTTTTCTAGGAATTTTAAATACTAGTTAAAGATGTCATAGATGTTCACTCTCACCAAAACTAAAAATTAAACTATCATCAAAATATGTTACTAAAACTTATATTAGATTTAAGCACAATATTCATTAATTTTATAAGTATGCTAGATGCATTAAAAGTCTAAAGGGCATAATAAATCATTCAGAGAGTTTATTAGGGGTCCTAAAAGTAATCTTCCACTTATCTCCTGATTTAATTTGAATATGAAGTAAGTACCTTTTAGATTATTTAATCAAGGAACAAATACCTATATTTGACCATAATTATATTTATTACTCGACAATCAACACCTACTTGTCATGTTTCATCTTTCTTAGAAGTTAAGGATCATACTGCACATATCTGTTGACCTCTATTTATTGAGGTTAACACTCATCTCCTTAACTTCAGGAATCCCATTTAAGCAATATGATTTCTTCACTTCTAGCCATAAGACACTCTTAGTGGTTAAAGTGACCCCAAACTCAAGCCTTATGCTAATAAGATTAAAACTATAAAGTTATTCCATTAGGTTAGTGGACCCCATTTAGTCCTTATTGCCTAATAAACCTAGGATCCCAAAAGATAAACCAAATCAAACCAAATGAATCACAATCTTAAATTCAATCCCCTTAAAAACTTACCTAGGACAACCGGTCTCCAAATAGGCTACTTAGATCACTTAATCCAACTTAATCTATTTAACTCATTTAGGTCACTTTGATCCAAACACAAACCAAGAAAAAATGATTTCAAACTAATAAATCCAACCACACTTAATTTAAGCATAATTGAAACCAAAATTGGTTAATTAGTTCATTGAGCTCAACTTAACCCATTTGAGCCTTAAGGGACTAAAACCAAATTAAATCAAAACCATTTGAAATTGATCATACCAAAGCCTTAAACACTAATCAAACATATTTGAGGCTTAATTGGGGTTTAATTGATCAATGTATCCACCCAACAAGTTAACTCTATAGAGAAAAAAATAATTTAAACCCAATCCAAGCAAAACTGAATCAATCTAAAGTCTTAGAATAATCAAACAAGCACACACAATTTGACACAACATAGGTAAAATTGAAGCCCAATTTGATCAATTGGTTCTCTAGACCCAAATAGACCCATTTGAACAATATTTATGCAAATTCAATTTGAATTAAAACTAGACCAAACCACCTCAACCAACATATTCCAAATTGATAATGAAACACAACACAATAGCCCCTTAGGCTCAATTTAACCAATTGGTTAAATTGACCCAAGTTGATTTACATTAGCCTAAATAAATAATATTGAGTCAAACTAATCAAACTTGGTTGATCTTCTTTAGGTCCTTAAGATTTTCCCCAAGCGGGCTAGACCTAAGGTGAACTCAGTTCAGCCAACCTAAGGTGTACCATGGGTCCATGTGAAAATAAAAACCCTAAATTGGAAAAGTCTAAACTTCTGTTCCTTTTGGAAGGTCACCTTAACATCTCTTGAGCTCACCCCACCTAATTTAAATTGTCCCAAAGCATGTTTGCTCAACCAATAACCCAGGAAAGCCATGGCCATATGGTGATAAACTTTGATTAAGTCATTTGGTTCTGATTTAGAATCGGTAAAAGAAAATACCAAAAGTGAATACGAATTGAATACTTTATCTTGTTTGGTTATTAAAGTAAAACATGTAAACTATTTTTCTTTGGTTGAATGTAAAGTGAATACAATGAATTTTAATACTTTATTTTATTTAAATTAATTATAGAATTTATTCACTAATTAACGATTCAATAAAAAAAATATATATATTAAAATATAAATAAAATTTTTTTCTTAACTAAAAAAAATAAAATCAAATATAAAATATAATGTATTTCAAATATTTTAATTATTAGTAATTAATTTACAAATTTTCTAAGATATTAATTATTAGATAAATAAATAAAAAATTGAATATTATCAATTTAAAATAATATATGACCCAAATTTAATATATATATATATATGTATATATATATATAATTTTATATTTTAAACATTAATTAATTAATAGAATTTTATTAAATAAATTAATCATGATTTAATATTTATTTATTAAATTATTTATTTTTAATAAATAATTTACTCATTAATTATTTTTTTACTAAATAAACTAAAATTTAATAATTATTTATTTTTTGATTTATGCAATTATTTGTCATTAATTTGAATAAATATAATTATATTTATTAAATCTTAATTAAACTATAATAATATTTATTTTAATTAAAGTTAAAATTAAGTGATTAAATTAATTTGAAAAGCAAATTAAAAAAAAAAATGTTTTCTGCTGAGCTCTCTCCAAAAAAAAAAAAATTTTTTTCCAGCTCTCTTTCGTCTCGCTTTTGTATTAAATACTCGTTTTGAGCATACCCCAAAAAATAAAAAGAAAGGAAAATGAAATGCCCTAAATTTTATCGAAAATTACCTGATAAACACAAAAAAAAAAGAAGAAATGCTATTTTGATTACATTACACAAATACTTGAACCAAATTATAAGTCATCTTGGGTTGTCCTTTTCATTTTATTATCATAAAATGTTTTAACCTCTAGAGCATCTCCATCTCATCAATCCCAAACCATTTTGAGCTTAGTCCACTATGCCACCACCTCCTCATGGTTGAACTAAGCCAAAATAGTATTTCATATAAGGAGTTTCACATAATTTGAATGAAAGAGCTTTAAACACTAAACTCAATGCACTCACCTAACTCTAAAGAGTTACCCTAAAGCTCCCAAGCTCTCTCTGGCACCAAATCTCCAACCACTATCAATGCCTCTCAAATCCAAACATCTCAAAATCCTCTCACTATTATAAGCCACCAAAACTCTAAATTAACTTACCCCACACCTTCCCCAACCTTAGCTAAACACTAAGAAGGTAAATAAACCTCAAGAATTGTGGTGGAGCATTGGTCTCAAGAGAAATTGATGGGGAGGCCATTAAAGATCTTAATAGAAGAGCTTCACCTATTCAAGGCAAAGCTACATCATAGTTGAAATTCACTAGACATTAGCTCTAGTGAGATAAATCCCAAAATTGTAGAAATTCTATAAGATTTGGATTGATGATTAGTATTTATCTAGCTAATGATAGATTATCTCAACAGTCAATTCTGCTTAGAAAGATGTGTCCTTGATGCTTTCTTCTTAGATTGATTGTCATAAGCCAATGAGTACCTTAGGTTGGCTGGTGTTCTCCTTGTTGATGGTAACCAACCTGGTGGATAACATTGCTTAGGTAGATGTGAGTCTCCACTTTCTCCTTGATTGACCATAATATACCTACAAGCACCTTCTCATGCATTTTATTTGGATTACGTCTTCAAGACCCCATCTAGACATGACCCAAATTACTATCGAATTGGAATTCCCCTTTCTTAGTAGCCACCCTTTGGTTGGAAGCTTCGTATTATGGATGTATGAACTATCCCTTGGGCCAATAAATTTGAGATAGGCTAAAGCCTCATGCCTATTTCTTAGTGTGTCCGGCGCAAACCAATAGGGTCCACACTAAACAAACAAACAAATAAACAAATAAATAAACAAACAAAATAAAATCTTTGTGGATTAGGATAAAACCCCCAACACACCTCTTCCTAAAAGAGCATCCTATATTTCAGGCAGTGTCAGTAAAACTCTTATAGGATTGGCCTTGACTACAAGCTGAGGTAAGACCCCAGAGGCCCTCACTTAGTGATCGCCCTAAGTCAAGTTTGACTTGTTGCATGATCAGCAGGTCACCCCGGTGGTTGATTCCCCTTTAGAAGATGTGAGTTCCCAAGCTTTCTTCTTAATTCAACCATTGCAAACTGATGAGCAACCTATAAGTTGGATAATTTCTTCTGTACGGCTGGTAGACTATCCCTTGAGTTAGTAAGTTTAAGGTAAGTAAAGGCTTTTATAACCTTTCCTTAGTATGACTTATTGTAAACCAACTGGGTCCATTTTCATGTGTTCAGGGTTAGGATCATACCCTCGAGGCTCCTTTCCCAAGTGACTACCTTAGATTTGGATTAAGTCATTATGACCCCTCTCCTGGTAGTTACCCCTTTAGGTTGGGTGGCATCGTTCTACAAATAAGTGGGCTACTCCTTTGGGATAGTAAATCTAAGGTACGTCTAGACTTGCCCCTCCTTTGTGTGGCCCATCGTAAACCAACAGGGTCCATATTCATACAACAATCAAATATAAATCAAAATCAACATGAATTACCAAAGTCAAATAGAAATTCATTAGCTAAACTAATTGACCAAACTAAATCAAACCTAGACCAACTCTAATCCAAATCTCATTCATCTTTAACATGTCCTCATTCATGCCCTTAGCATGATTCAATCCCCATTGAATTCTTCTTTGAGTGCTTAACACAAAGACAAACTTTAAACAATCATTCTTGATAAATCTTAATTCATGCCATTGGCATGACTCGATCCCAGACAAAATCTTTCTTGGTTCCCTTGACATGAAACCAAACTACAAAATAAATCAAACAAAATCCAGATAATCCTCTTCCCATGCCCCTAACATGAAACAAAATGAATCAAATTACATTAAGATCTAAGTTCTTTATGCCCCATCACTTAGGTATGAACAATCTTCATTAAAATTCATAACCCTTTTGGATGCTTTTGATCATCTTGGTCAATGCCAATAAGTGTGGTGTGCCTTGTCAGTTACACTTCATCTATTGGGAGTCTTTTGTTGACCTCACTTTCGAGTAAATATTGATCTCTCCCATCTTAGACTTAGGAGCCTTCTAGACACTTAGACTTTCTTAGTGCTAGGACACTTCTAGTGATTAAGAAAATACTAAACCTAAGCTTAGAGACTTATAAGGTAAAATCCTAAGTATTTTTACCTTAGGAAAAATAGGTTTCACCTACACTAAGGCTTAAACCAGGACTCATGCCATCAAGTCATCTAAACTTAAGCTCATGTGATTGGACCAAAACCAACTCAAACCTATTCAATTAATACTAATTGAATTTAGTTTTTTTGATCTAAGCTTCAGACCAAATTAACTTGAGCTTTAACCTAAGTTAACCCACTACACCCCCTCAGCCTCTCATACTCATCTATCTTAGTAGTCTCCTACCACTTCCGACCACCTGCCCTGATCGGATGGTTGCCAAAGGCTGAACTAATCCCAACCTTTGGTTTAGTTGGGGAAGAGAGCATACTCCACTCCCATTCATTCAAACTCACTAGAGAACTTCCTTGAAATATTCTGCATAGTCTCACACGCTCTCCCGAGCATCCCGCGCACCATACCACCAGCAAGACCAGCTCCCGATTAGACCTGAGAGCTTCATTGGTCCAAACTCCTCAAACCTACACCAAACTTAAATTAACTCTTTTCACACCTTCACATCACTCTGGAGAATCAAAATGAATCATTTTTCAAGCAATTCAACCACCGAAAGTCATCCCTAGACCATCACTGGTGAGCTTTGAAAATGTTTGGTCCATAGATTGATCGGCAGGGAGGCAGATTGAGATCTTCTCAACAAGGCTTCGTCTCTTTAAGATGAAGCTACCTCTAGCGGACCGTCTTTAGTTCCGGCGAGATAAAAATCTAGCAACTGTAGTTTTGACCTCTAGGTGTTGGTGTTTTATGAAACAAATTTTATTTTGGTGTGATTCTACCATAAGATTTCTCTAGGTTTTCCCCTTGATTATTTTGGAGTTATTTTTGCCATCGAGCGAGCTTCGATGAGCTCAGATCGAGTAGCGGAAGACCGACGGTGTCCATCTTTTGGTGCTCATGGGACGACGGATCACTAGCCATATGTTCCATGTGATTAGAATGGATAGTCATGATTAATTGCGTTAGAAATCTCGATTTAATCCCTTCAAAATCACAGGATTGATCACGATCGTCCGACTTGATATTGGACAGCCGAGATGAAACTGTGTCCACTACTTCGTCGGACAATTTAAGTAATTAATATCGCACGTAATATGGAAAGTGTTACCACGTCAGTGTCTGCGTGATGCCTACTCTTTAAAAGAATTAATTAATATTTAAAAATATAATTAAATAGTCAAAACTTTAAAAAATTATAACTAACTATAAAAAATCCAAAAAAATTCAAATAATCATATTTTGGAAAGCTTAGATAGAGAAGTGTTTAACAAAAATAAAATCCCTAATCAATACCTAATGAATACTACTTAATTAAAGTTTAAAGCTCAGTCTATTTATCTTAATTAAGGCTAAATTACTTGGCTAATTAATTTTAAATTTGGTGGGATGAATTTATGGGATGCCCTCTCCCTCCCCCTCCCATAATTTTCTTAGAATTCTTTGCCATGTGGTTTGAAGATTTTAGATTTTTAACCCTAATTACCCTTTTAATTAATTAAATAATTATTAAAATTAATGAACAGTAAAAATTAAGCAAGTAGTCTTAATTAATCAATGTAAATAATGGTGATGATGAGAGAATTAATTAGGACACATTTTCTAATTATTTTTCTAACTATATTCCCTTAAGAGGGTTTAATTAATGTGTTTAATAATTAAGGAAAAGTTAAGAAAAAATTAATGATAAAAAAAATAAAAAAAATTGATTTAAATAACTCGAGTCCAACCTATTAATCTCTTTATGTGTTTAATAGCATACAGTCATTAAAGAAATTATGATTATCTCATTGGTGTGGAAAAATTATAAGATTATTTAACTTAAATTCTTCTCTCCTTTAATTTAATTAACTCTTAAGCATGAGCCTAATTGCATTAGACTCCTTTAGGTGCATATTTGATTTTATTTTCCCAAAGCATATCATAAAAGGCTCATGATCAAGTGGTTAATTAAATTAAACAAGCTTGGGGAAGGGTAATCAAATTGATGTGATTAATGGCTTAAACTTAATTAACTCATAAAACATATTTAATTTCTTTCTTTAAACATGTAAAATAACCAACATGGAATCCTAAGTTTCATTTCTCCTCCTTAGGTTTTAACAACTTAAACATCAAAATTAAATCTTATAAAAGCTTTGGTTAGTGTTAAGGAATGCTTATTTAGCATAATTGTCCTTAGGATTCAATGAAATTGAGTATGTTATATGGTAACATTTAATTACTTCCTTTCAATTATTATAGATGTGCATGCCATTTATTTCATGTGTTCATGTTTTAAAAATAAAAATTAAAAAAATATGATTGCATTCAAATTGCATGAATTAGATGAATGTTATTATATGGTGTGGCTATTATCACTAATAAATCAAATTATTTTTCAAAATATAAGTTAATAATAAATCAAATAATGTGAAATTTAAATTAATGTTTGTTGAAAATAATTAATGAATTTTCCATTTAGTTGTAATTTAAAGATGACAATGGATTATTTTATCTTTATGTTTTATGTATATGTTTACATGTATTTGAATTAGCAAGTATATAGTTTGGACATCCCGAGAACACGAGGCTTTAAGTAGCCCCAAAGAGGTCTTAGATAATCTCACTTCCCTTGTTTAATAATGACATGTACTTATTTGATTTCATTTATGTGTATACATGTGCTAGAATATAGGGTAAACTTTTCTCTTCATGCCATTAAATTTTATACAAATAAAAGATTTTATATAACCTTTGCATAGTTTTGTTTCTATGTTTATATATATATATATATATATATATATATATATATATATATATATATATATATATATATATATCATGTATATGACATCTTGAGAACACAAGGCTTTAAGTAGCCCCAAGAGGACCTAGATAATCTCACTTCCTTGGTTTAATAATGACATGTACTTGCTCAAATTTCTAATACATATTTGCATATACTTAGCTATGAGATGAGATCTCTCCTTTCTATTGAATTCATATATTGACATTTATTAAGTGTGTAAAAATATGAGTATATTGCATATATATGTATGTATTAAATCAAAGATTAAGAGGATTAAAAATGAAGAATGTAAATGTTATCGATAATGAAAGGAAGTACTCATGTGTTGGTGACTTAATTTCATTAATCCTAAGATTCCTTTCATGTTTAACTAGGATTCCTTAAAACTAATCTAAACTTAAGCTCAATAAAATTTTTTTTATAAGTGGTTTATTAAGAAAATCAAAGCTATAATAATTTTCCTTTATAAATAACTTAGGATAGAGATGAAGGGGGCTAAATATCTTTCTTCTCTTTATAATAGTTAGATGCTAAGTAAGTATTGAACAAAATGAAAACATGTAAGTTAAAAAAATCAATTATGCTTCTAAAAAACTTAAAGTAAAACCATCCTTAATGGTTAATTTAAATAATTCTAAAACTTTAGAAAACCATAATTTCAAAGCTTAACAAAGATATACCACACTAAGCCTTAACACACATATTAGAATGCTAAGTCACCGATTATCATATTAAGTTAGGCCGGTGTATGTTATGGTGATGTGTTTTATTTCATGATGTAGTGTTTTATACTGGATGTTAGTATTATTTGTGCATAAACTAGATGTTAGGTCATTAGTAACCTAAATATGTCTTATGTAGGAGATTGTCTAATAGGGTCACTATAATAATAAATGAATATAAGTCATTAGTAACCTAAATATGTCTTATGTAGGAGATTGTGCGAATAGGGTCACTATAATAATAAATGAATATAAATGTTCTTACTTATAGGTTTTGCTTATGCCTCTAAGCATAATCTAATTAGGACATGTGGACTTTGCTACCCATGTGCTGCCAAATCCAAATATGTGAAATATAATTGTTGGCTTATATGCTCTAGCTAACATATATTTTGCAGGTGTAGTTAGATTTCATTTTTCATAAATATGTAGTTTTTGTAATAGGATTAGGATTATTGATATGGGGTTTAGGATAAATAATGGCAAGAAGGTAAAGACTTTGGAGGCTCTGGTGCCTGGAGCAAATAGATGCAAAGAAAAGAAAGAAGAACAAAAGATTGAAGACCCCAATAACATTTAATTTAATTGTAATATTCAATTGTAATCTAGGTTGTATAAGGGTAGAGCATTGGCCTCTTATTCTTTTATGAAATTCAAGTATTTGATTGTTATGTTTAAATTGTGTAATAGAAATGACATATTTTCTTAGGTTTCTTAAAGTTTTGATGATTTGATGTGTGGCCTGGATGTGTAGAATCTTTAGGTAAAAATTAAATTTTCTATCCTCATTAATAACTTCAACTAAATTCTAATCAATTCATAATATCATCTCAAAGCTTAGGCTTTTAATTAAGATAATAAAATATTTAGCAACCTCTTAGCTGAATGATTGTATGCTACAATAACATGCATATCATATTGTGTCACTCTTAAATAGAGAGGACCTCCACTCTTGCATGATAGGGGATATGCTTGACCTTTGAGAGAGATCCCTTGTAGTAGAGAACACCTCTTCTAGTTGATTTAGCCCATAACTTAATTATTTTATGTATTTAGACATAATTGTACCAAACCTTGGTCTAAAAATAAATGTGTCAAATGATTTTAAGAACTTGTAAATTTTTAACATTAGTTTAAGTCATGTTTGCATACGAAACATTATCTAGTCGTTTAGAGAGTGAGTTTAGGATTTTGACTTTCTTTCTAATTAAATAATAGCCTAATTATCTTGCATCTTCATAAGACCGACCTACATGATTTTAAAGCATAAGAGGTGTTAGTTGACAGCCATTGTAGGTGGTTATAAGTCAAGGAGAGTCTGGATGTGGTTATCCTTTCTTGTGGAGGTGAACCACTATATCCCATTTTCCTCGATTAGAGTTAGGTTGAGCTCTGAGCGCACTAGAGCACTCTAGATTTAGGTTTTAAGGTGGCTCATTTCTCTATTGCTATGAGTATATTTCTTTACCTCTTATGAATTTTCACATAATCTTGTGTTGTTGGACTATAAGCCTTAGCATTCTAATAAGATTCCAACTTAAATAAAAGTTAATTCTCTTTCAAAAATATAAAACCTCACTATAGGGCAGATTGATGCACTCACTAGGCTTCTTAATATCATGCCATCTACTTATTTTCAATTTAAAACCTATGAAGAATTCTTCCTATTCAAACAATCACATTTGATTTCTAATAACAACCAATTCTTTGATAGTATATCATTGAAATCTTTAGATATACTTATTGCCCACTTTAATCAAGAGTACTCTTAGAAAATTTTCATTTTTTAAGATGTAATTAACTATAGAAGCTTACTTCCATAGGAAACTAAAGAACCCGACATAAAATAAACCCTATTTTACTTATCCATGTAAAGTAGGGGAAATATCTCTGGTATATACAAATACCTATCTGCCTTATGAGTCATTATTAGGTGTTCAGATCCATTGTAGGATGATATTTCTGTCTTTCAAGATAGTACATCATACTTCAATGTCGCACCCAATTATTTTAATAAATATCCCTTAAGATTTGTGTGGTATCCCTACGACTCCAAATTAAAACACCACAACATGGTATGTTCTTTAGGATAAAATTAATTTTTCTACATTACTAATAACTCATAACTAAAATCAAATTAACTCATAATCTCATCTTAAAGCCTAAGTTCATAGTCAAGATAAATAAAAGATTTAGGAACCCCTTAGCCGAATGTTCTATGTAATCACACCATGCATATCATATTATTTCACATTAAAAATAAAGGATCTCCACTCTTGCATGATAGGGGACAAGATTGACCAGTGAGAGCAATCCCTTATAGTGGAGAACACCTCTTCTTGATAATTTAGCTCACAACTTAATTTCATCATGCATTTAGGCATAATTATCCCGAGCCTTAGTCTAAAATAAATGTATCAAAATGACCTTAAAATTTTTAAAATTTTAACATTAGTCTAAGTCATGTTCGCATGCCAAATATTATCTAATATTTTAGGGAGTGAGTTTAGAATTTTAGCTTTCTTTCTAATTAAATAACAGTCTAACTATCTTGCATCTATATAAGACTATCCTACATAGTTTAAAGCATATGCGGTGTTAGTTGGTAGTCACTCCAGACAGTTGTAAGTCCAAAATGATCGAAATGTGTTCATTCTCTTTGTAGAGGTGAACCAATATATCTCATTCTTCGAGTAGAATTAGGTTGAGCTCTTAGCTTGTGCTAGGGCACTTAGATCTAGGTTCTGAGATGGATTGTTTCTCTCTTGCTATGAGTATAAGTCCCCACCTCTTAGACATTTTCACAATCTTGTGTTGTTAGAATATGAGTCATAACTTTCTAATAAAAGTTCAACTCAATTGAAAAGTAAATTCTCTTTCAAAAATGTAAAACCTCACTATAGGGTAGATTGAAGCATCCACTAGGCTTCCTAGTATCTTGAATGCTTTATACTTATTCCCCTTTGGAATCCATGAAGAAGTCTTCCTATTTGAACAATCCCATTTGATTTTTAATAATAACCAATACTTTGATAATATAGACTTGAAATCCTTTGAGATATTTATTGATTACTTTAATCGAGAGTGTTCATAAAAACTTTTATTTCCTAGGATGTAATTAACTATGGGGGCTTGTCTTTATAGGGAACTAAAGAACTTGGCTTAAAATAAATCATACTTTACTTTATCCATATAAAGTGGAGGAAAAATCTCTAGTATATATGAAGACCCATCTACCTTAAGAGTTTTATTAGGTGATTGAGTACATTGTAGGGCGACGTTCCTATATTTTGAGATAGTGTATCATACCTTAATGTCGCACTTGATCACTTCAATAAGTATCCTAAGATCTATGTGGTCTCCCTATGACTCCAAATTAAAACACCACACACATGCTTAATGTGAATGATTAAAATGATAAATAATCTACAAAATTTAACTAATGTGATATTAATTGAACTAAACTAAGTATTGGATGGAATGGATAAGGCTTTAATCAATGCAAATGATCAACTTTAAAAAAAACTAATTTCATGTATTTTAAAAGATAGTGCAAAAATAAATTTGATAAAAATATCCCTAAAATCAAAGTAAATAAAATAATTTTAATATAACAATTTCTATTATTTTTATTAGCTTTATTTATTATTTTATGTAATTCCTTAGAAATTTCTCAATAAACCCAAGTTTAATCTAATTTAGCCTTCCTAACCTAACCAATCAAATTAGGTCTCATAATTTTCTTGGAATACTTGAAATAAAATATTAAAAATTATAAGCAAAGAAAATCTAAAATTAATGATATTGTCATATAGATTTATATGGATAAATGAAATTGCAAGGAAATAATTAGTTTTCACCTCAAGGTTTGTTATAATTAAATGTAATAATGAGATATATAAGGTGTATACTCAATAGTAAGTTGAAGGAACTTGCTTGTTGTATCTATTTGCACTTAAGAAGGATTGGTTGTCTTCAATTGCAATTTCACCAAACCTCTAATACAACATTTTTGTAGTAGAGAGATAGAAGTCAATTAGTAAGTTCTTTTTGCAACCCATTAAACTCAATAAATGAATTCTAAAAAAAAAATTCTAGTTTAATATGAAACATGCATTAATTTAGAGACATTATTTATGAATTCACACAATTTAATATTTGAGAACTAACCAAGCATGAGTAAAGAAGAAACCATACTAGGATTCTTGATAATTAAAAAGAAAGAATATGTTAAAGGATAAACTAAAAATAAGTAAGTGGCTTCCAAGGATAGAGAGATTCAAAGCTTAAACAATAAAGGGCTATTATGTATTTTGAAAATAAAATGATAAAGTAATCTTTGACAACTTTTGCTTTGAATAGATAACAAAAAAGAATAAGATCTACCTAAATTTTTTTTTAATCTTATGAAGATTAGAAGTTCAATTATAACATTAATGAAATTTGGGAAAAACTAAGCAAGCATCAACCCGTAGTGACAAAAAAATAACTGTCATCTCGGGAAAAAACCCTAAGTGAAAATAATCATGATAAAAGTAAAGTTAATCATCTCTTAAAATGCTTAGAACTTCCCTTCCATTGAAGCTCAAGAATAAGATCTATCATGTTATGTATCTATATATATATATATATATATATATACTGATCATATTTTTTTAATGAAGTTAAAGCATGACATCTTCTATTGCTTCAGAAACTTTTTAAATAAAGAGAAACGAAGATTTTTGAGTAAATCATAAGAAATCTTGGGTACCAGTTCTATTTTCTCAATACTTTCGAAGAAATCTTTTCTCTTTCTTCAATTCTTTCATTAATTTCTTATTTTGTGAGGCCTTGAAAGCCTTGTTTGTAAGATTTTGACATCTATATATATATATATATATATATATATATATATATATATATATATATATATATATATATATATATATATATATATATATCCAAAATCTATTATAAACTATGAAATTTAGCTTTTAAAAATCACAGAAAAAAAAATCATATTTTGTTGATTTTTTTTTCAATTTTATAATATAATTTGATGAGCTCAAGTTGAATATTTTTAGAATAAAATGGTCAGTCCACTAAGTGAAATCACCATGGGACTTTTGCCTAATGTACATAAAGAAACTCGCATTAGATATTTATCTTTAATATAAAATAAATGTATCCTAATTAAAATTATCATGATAATTTTCTTAAATATAGAAAATATTCCACTTAAATTAAATGCTCATTAGAAGCAACAATGAAGTACGGCTTAAAAGATTTTTGTCATATTTTGCTGTCCCATCCAAAAACACGACGTCATACTTTTAAATAATTTATAGTTATCTATATCATTATAAGGCTCCAAATGCAAAGAGCAAAGCTTTTAAAATACAAAAATATATATTATCCCAAACCTTGGAGAAGATATATTTGTGCATTGCACAATAAAGATTAAGTATTTTTATTTTTATATTATTTATATCTTGATGTGAAATAATATAAATTAGTATCATATATTTTATTTTAATATTTTTTTAAATATATATTTTTATTTTTGCTGAATATTGAATAAGTTATTTTACATGAAAGTGGTGATGATGCCCTATAAAAGTGGTCACTATTAGTAGTCAGAAGTGATTGCTAACAATAGTCACCTATAATAGCTAATAGTAGTTATTTGTGAGGTGATTATTTTAAAAAATATTTAAAATAATTTTTTAGATATTGAGTTTTTTAAAATAGGCTTCATTTGATTTTCAAAATATCATGATGTGTTTTATAAAGGTAGACCAAGCTTGATTCTTAGTAAAACTAGGATCTAAAGAGATTAATAAAAAAAACTTTGACTAACAAAAGGTTGACTATCAAAAAAGTTTGGATCCTATGAAGTAGATCTTATGATCCGTAACTCATTAGCACAATTTATGTCATTTAATTTTGCTGTAAACTTCAACTTTTAAGGGTGTGAGACATATCTTTATGAACATGAGACTTCTGTAATTTGTCTTAATGACAAACTCGACATGTCTTGAACCACCAAGCCACCACCTGAATGGATTAGTAGATTAAATCACAATCAACACTTTTGTAAGAAATATAGATGAAAGATTATCTCTTCTAAAATATATATATATGTACTACTAAATAAAGTCAAATTCCATTAATTATAAATAAGATGTGATGGCTAGATAGATACTATTGGTTATTTAGGGTTGTTAGTTTTGATTGAGAATTGAAAATAGCTCGAAAATCGATTGATTTTTTATTTGAATCAAGTAATTTAAGCTAAGCTACGAGCCGACTGCTAAGATCGGTCTTTTTTTGCGTCGACTTTGAACCCACCACAGCTCAGATTGTATTGACTCAATATCAGCTTGAGTCAGTTAATTATTTGGCATTTTTGTGCACCTAACCATTTGATTCATTTTGGAAGGTGGTGATTTACCAATGAAGCACTTTTATACATTTTTTTTTCGTTGAGTTATCATTGGCCTCTTTGTAAATTTTCTCCTTTGTAGCTTTGACCTCCTTCGACTTTGAGGCTCCGACTCTCAAATTTTCTTCTTCTCTTGCTCTCTCAAGTCTCGATTGGTGTCTTTATTCATGATTTACGCAGTAGTTAAGTTATTTGTGTCTTTGTTTTGCCGCGGGTTTGCCCCTTCTTAAAGTCTCGATTCTCTCGGATCAATAATCTCTGTAGTAGTTTTTCTCTAAATTGTGACTTGTGAGTTAGTGTTCTTTCACATCTTAATATGGGATATTATTGGTTGCTCTAAGATTTATTTTTCAATGTAAAAATAGGCTATGGTTTATGGTAGTTTATGACTTCCTTTGATTTGTACATGTGATATATTTGTTGTGTAGATGATTTATTGCTTACTTTGTAGTTTTGTACACACTTATTCAATTGTTTACTTATTTTATTATAAATGGCTACAACTTATGTTTTCATATAGAAAAGTGGATATGTTAGTCATGCTTAATAAAAGTGGATATATTATAGAGAAGTGGAATAATGTAGAAAGCCTTATGTAGTGGATATGTTTAGCACAAAATTTTGAGACTTTGGGTGTTGTCTTGTTGGTATACACTTATATTTGCATACATGCATAATTGACATTTAGATTTTGATTTATTAACTTTGGGATCTTACTTTCATCTTATAGGCAATGGCTACAACTTCTCAAAATCAATCCTTAAGTTCTGGCCAACTACCAGCTGACAATGTAACTACTCATAATGAAAGTGTTGTGAAAATTATTGGTATTTAGAATAAGAAAGTAAAACAAAAAGGCAAAAATAAAGAATTTGATAATATTTTAGCCAAAGTTCTATCTTGAGAAAGGTAAGATGGTTGAAAAGTGGAAGTACACATACTGCTCTACATCACAGCTCAAACAAAAAATATGTACTACTTCTCAAATGACTGTATTTTAAAATCCATTATTACACTAAAGCAGATACTAAAAAGAAGAAATAAAAACTCTTTGATCCAATAGTTGAGGACATAAAGGATAATGAATTAATATTTCTTTTGTGTGTTCCTTCTAGTTATGACCATAGTAGAATTAAAGACATCATTGCCAAAATGATAATTGTTCACGAGTAACCTTTCATGATTATCAAGCATTTATGGTTCAATATTTGATAAAATCAATGAATCCTAATTATCGAAAATTATCTAGACATTCTACCAAAGAGGAGTGCATTCAAGTTTATGAATTAATGAAAGAAAAACTAAAAAAAAAAACTTATGTTGGTTGAGCATGTTTCTCTTACTTCAGATTGTTGGACATTAAGCCAAATTATTAATTATATTTGTTTTAGTCTTGTTTGAAAGTTGAAGTAAAAGAATAAGCTTTACTAACTTGGGTCCCCTTCATAATAGTTATGTTATTTCTAAGGTTATTTCTAAAATTTTACTGCAATTAGGTCTTTAAAATAAAATTTATACAATCACATTAGATAATGCTTCTTCTAATGATGTTGCCATGAACTTGAAAGTTTTGTTTAGTAGAAGGGTCGAGATTTCTTTTTATGAGAAAATTTTTTCATGTTAGTTATGTTTCTTATATCTTGTATTTGATGGTTTGAATGAAGTTAATCAGATCATTGATTAAGTACAAGAATCTATTATTTTTATAAAGAAGTCTCCAAATAGGTTGCATAAATTTGGTGAGTTGTTAGATAGATAAAGGTGCAACATCAAAATTACTTTGTATTGATGTTCCGACTCATTGGAATTCTACATACAAGATGTTTGAGTCTGCTTTTTATTATAGAGCTATGTTTCCTAAGTATACTTTAAGGGATCTCGATTATTTTGTTTTACAGAACATGAATGAATTCAATTTGATAAATTTAGACACCTGCTTTTTATTTTTAATCATATTACTGGGAGATTTTTTGGTTCAAATTATCCAATAGCTAATAGTCTTCTTCAAATTTATTTTGATTAAAAAAACTTTGGATGGAGAATACAATTTTGACAATGCATTTCTTTCAAATATGACAATTTCTATGAAGATAAAGTTTGATAAATACTGTTAGACTATTCCATGCTATTTTCAATTGCATGCATATTTGATTGTAGAATAAAAATGTTTGGAATCAATTACTACTACTTACAGATTTATTATTTTGATGTTAATGAGAAGATGAAATTTGTAAAACAAAAAAAATTATAACCTCTACTCATATTATGCAATACAAATATTGAATATTTCAAATAAATCATTGAGTCATCATCCTCTTAATCGATTAGAACATCAGCTACTCTACAAAGAAGTACTAGTGATAGTGATATCTTTGATGACTTGTATGATTTCATTGATTCCTCACATAGAACTAATTTAGCTTTACTTAAAAGAGCCTTGAGTAATGTGTTCAAATTCTGATATGATTTTATTGAATAATGAAAAATGTTAGCACTAAAATATAAGACTTTGTGCAAGATGAAAAAAAAGACATTTTTATAGTCCTCATAATAACTGTTTTTTAGTCAGCTTTTAATGCAGATGATTGTGTTCTTGGAGATTATAAAAGCTCATTATCACTAAAAATACTTGATGCATTGATTTGCATTGATAGTTGGATTTGTTCCTCATATAAGTCAACAAAAGAACCATTGGAATTTTCTATTATCAAATTATAGTTATGTTGCCTTTCTTCATATTACAATTTCATTATTTTTTAATTTCTATTAATCAATTTTAGTTTGACATTTTTGTTGAGAAAAACTTATAGATTATCGTGCTAGAAAGCATGACCATTGAGTCTAATATTCAAGTAAGCAATTCAATTGCGACACCTATACAATGCTATAGATAAATGGTATGGTATTTTTTTTTTTTTTGATAATTTCGATGGAGGTTGGTTGATAAAACTACTTTTACAAAAAATTAAACATCTTTATTTTAGGATATGTTTGAACATTTTGAACATGAGATAGTAAGAATGTTATTTATCATTTAATTTTAGTACATTGATATTGTTATATTTATTATTTAAAATTTGCAATTTTAGGTTGTATACCTAATGATGAAAATTAAATGAGATGACTATATGTTCAATATGAATGGTGGATAAAAATTAATGCATAATGATTGTGGATAATTTTTTATAAAATGTTTTGGTCGATGATACGAATTTGAGGCCAAAAATGTTTCTAGTTATATACTTGCATTTGGACTGTTAAATATTATTATGTATTTACTTATTGCTAAATGCTAACTTATTAGATGTTATTTTATTAGACTTGATGTCTATTGGTCATTATGCCTCTTTAGTATTGGCATCTAATTGCTACTGCATTGCTAATTACTGCTGGTTGGCACATGGTTTCTTGTAGTTGCTAGTGGATGTTAGGTGTTCAATGTGCTGGGCCTATTGGTTGGTTGTTGCCAACAAATACAGTGTGCTAGACTTATTGGTTAGCAATTGCTTTGTTCTTATAGTTCAGGTTGAAATTGAGCCATGTCAAGTTGTTGTCTGTTAGTTTCTTTATTATTATTTCATACTTGCTATTGGTTTCTACTACAACTTACATCGTTGTGGCCTTTGGGTTTATAATTATGTTGTTGTTTAGCTTTCGTTTAGTTTTTTTTTCTATGACACAACTAATTGGGTTGGTTGTTGTGTTGCCATGTTTGGTTAGGTGTTTTCTATTGGCAGTATTAATATGTTCCATCGTTTAATAATTTCATCTCATTTATTTACTAATCATCTCAGTTTTTTGAGAGTTGAAGTTATGCCTAACCTCTTATATTCTACTCATTTATCTATGTTCTAATTCTACATAAATACTATCATTCATTCTTTTTAAAATTTTAATTATACCATTATTTATCATTTTGATAAATATATTTGATTTGCTAATCTTTTTCTTGAGTTTCATATGTTGTAACAAGGATATTTGATGACTTATTGAGGAATTAAAATCAATGTTTATTTTTACACTTTTTTTATATTGTAATGTATTAGTATTAGTAAAATAGTTGTAAGTTGTAAAACATTAGAATATACTCTGTATATAAATAAATAAATAAATATATATATATATATAGAAATTTGTAAACATTTTTTTAAATATATTTTTTGCAAGAGACTTATATTATTTTGTTATTGTTGTCACATAAAAATGTATGTTTTAATATAATTTTTATCATAAACATTAAAATTAGATTGAAAAAACTCCAAAACTTAAAAATTTGAGTTGTCTTGTTTGAATAGAGCTTGGAATCATTTTCTAGTAAAAAATAAAACAAATTTATGATTTAGAGCTAGCTCGATTACAAAATGACCCAGCTCAAAATCGACAACAAATTGATTTGAGTTGGCTCGAAATTGAAAGGATCAAGCCAAGATCTATTTTTGAGCTGGCTCAAATTGTGTTGAGCCAATTATGAGCCTATCATGGATCGGCTCAAATTGGTTCGTTAACAACCTCATTAGAATAAACACTTTTTTAGCATCTTCAAAAATTAGCCATTACAACCATCTTGAAGGGGCTCTCCAAGAAATATCTATGAACAACTAAAATAAAAAAAACATTATATTCAATTGATTCTGAATGGTAGCTGATAGTTAGACAATTGTAAGTGTTATTCACATATCCCTTTATCATTAATAAAGTGCACAAATGGAAAAAAGAAAAAAAAAATTCAATCTCAAGATACCTTTAGGAGCTTTAGCCATAAAGCACATTAACTAGTTCAAAGTAATCATAAAAAAATTTATGATGAGATCTATACGTGGAATTTACTTTTATCACCACTTGAAAGTTGGGATGGAACCATAAAACCTATTAACAATTTGTATTAATTAGTAATTATATGGTCCAATAATATTAGATATCACATTCATAATAAGGGCATCATATGGCTTGTGAAAGGTGAAAGTACATTATCAAATGATTTAATTAGATAACAACAATATATTTCAAAATAAAAGTAATTCTTGAGACAAATTTATATGTAAATCTCAATAGAGGGGCCAAATAAAAGTTATAATAATGCTTTATGATGATGTTAGAAATTATTTATAAATAAAAAGAGGACAAAGTTTAAATCAAATGAATGAATCTAGCAAAGCTACAAGCTAATAGGTCCATGATATATTGATCTCAATGTAAACAATCTTAAGGATTTTAGTCATATAATTCAATGCATCTTTATGCCAATTCATATAAAGAGTTTGTAAATAAGAATATTCATCTCATAGATGATGAACTCTTGAATATTGTAGGAGTTGGTGTGCATGGTCTAGGATTGAAGAGAAACTTGACATTTATTAGTTAGTTAGGTAAAAATAGTGTAGGATAAGTGTGTATATTATAATTATCAAATTTTTTTGACTAGGTCAAATAATACTTAAATCATTATAATAAAATTTGTTTTCTATGTGATGAATTTCATTTAAATGTAATATAAATGTGATAATTTGGTTAAAAGTTAGGTTGAAGAAGTATTCTTCATCCCTCAAAGCCTTAGTAGCTATTCCTTTGGTTTTAGAAGATCTAAAGCAACCATTTTTTTTGGTGAGAGGTTTACCATTACTTGTTTATTTTTATATTTAGAAAATTTTCTTCTTATTTCAATCTTTACATTATTCTCAAGTGTTATAGAGCTTCTCTCAAAAATACAAATGTTTCTTTTCTTGATCTTCTAAAGTTTATTAGGCAAGCCAAAGTATGTCAAAATCTAGCCATTTGCCCTTCTCTCACCTCCACACACTAAAAATTTCCATCAAAACCTTTAATATAATTTATAATATCCTAAACTATTTATAGAATACTTACACCTATCAAATCTCTTCATTAAAACTCATCTTAAGTTCAATACAAAATTAGCCCAAATTCTACTATCCTTTTGTCCTAGGATCTACACATGCTCTCCAAACTCAGAATCACTTCTATATGATTTTCCTATAGCCGCTCACACCAAACAAAATTAATCATATTATCCATTCATTCCAAAGCCCACTATACACCCAGATGATGTGATCTTCAAATTAAATATTTTATAAGAGGAAATGAGAAAAGGCCTTAGTAAGGTTTCCATCTTTCATGGTAAATATGGTAAATATTTATTAATAGATGCATCATCAAGTTAATAAAAGAATCCAGAAAATGTAGGTTACTTGAGCTCCCAAAGGAAATAGGCTCCCTTTAGTTAATTTCACTAGAAGACACCTCTAAAGGAACTCGATAAGAGAAAATATGATTTTATTTTATTAGATTTTTAAAGAGGACTCATGATTTAATAATTATTATTTTAATAGAGCAACTCATATACTAAGTGTTAATTTTCAAGCTAGAGGGTGAATCACCATAACTAAATAAGATGATGATCAATAAATGGAAGCCTATGTAAAAATTGTTATTGAATCACTAAGGACTCAATAAGAAGTACGATGGGCTTAAAGGGTTAGTGAGAGAGAGAAACATTTTTAAGAAAAAGGTAGAAATAACCTTAGTCTAGATCTTATTGATCCATCATCCCGATATCAAGCTCAAGGCCATTTAACATGAGAAGATAGTTGATCTCACCTAGTCATGAGATGCTCTATCAATAACCATGAATTACATCTTCTAGCGTTACCCTCATAACCTTAAATTATTTTGTGATGTAATGTTTTAGACTCGATGTTAGGATTATTTGTGCATAGACTGGATGTTAGGTCATTATTAGCCTAACAATATTTTATATAGGGGATTGTGCCTGAGAGACTATTGCTATAATAAATGAATATAAAAATACTTTTGCTTGTAGGTGCTACTATGTTCCTAAGCATAATTCAATTATGGCAGGTGGGCTTGGTTACCAAAGTGCAAGGTGCTAAGTCTAAATATGTGAAATATAATTACTTGATTTGTATGTTTGCTTAGCTAATCTATTTTGCAGGTGTCATTAGATTTAATTTTTTAATAAAAAAAGAAACTTTTGTAATAGAATTAGGATTAGTGGTATGGGGTTTAGGATAAGCAATGACTTGAAGGAAATGACTCGGAGGCCTTGTGAAGTCAAGAGTAAACTAATTTAAGGGATGATAAAAGAATAAGAATTAAATACTATCATAACATTTATTTCATTTATAAGGTTTAATTATAATCCCGACTGTATAGGGGTTGAGCTTGGGTACCCAACCCTTTTTTTTCTTTTCTAGGGTGTACGATAGTACTCGGCCACACTAGCTTTTTATTATTTTACAAAATCTAAATGTTTGATTGTTATGTTTAAATTGTGCAATAGAAATGACATACTTTTTATAGATTTCTTAAAGTGTGTATGTTTGATGTGTGGGCTGGATGTGGTAAGCAATTTAGGATAAACTTAAATTTTCTATCCTCACTAAATAACTCAAAGGTTTTCTAGACAAATGATTTTTAAGGAAAACGTTTGGAAAGATGCAAAACATATAATCTCCACATGAGTAGAGAAATGCTTATGAAAAGAAATTGAGATAGAAATTATATGCAACTAGAGCTATTCAACTTTGGACTTATAATCCCATATATGTTAAACTGTCACTACTTAAAATACTAAGACCTCTTAAGCATATTTAAAATTATGCCTACTGTTGACCTCATTTTTAGAATGAGCTCTCAACCCCTCCATCTTAGACATAAGATTTTTTTTAGACTTTAAGAGTTCCTTAGTCTTAAGACACATCTAGTGATTAGGTGGACACTCAGCCTAACCCTAGAGACTTAGAAGAGTTAGCCATAAGAATATGTCATGCCTTAGGGGTGTTAGAAAAATTTGCCTACACTATAGCTTAAACCAAATCCTCACTTCCTTTTTTTAGGTTAAACTCAAAACCTATATCAACTCTAACTCTAACTCTAACCTCAAATCAATTCAATAGATTTTCCCAAATCATGAATCAATTCCAAATGATTGAAACCCATGATTGAACTCCAAAATATTTTCTAAGTCCCTTTGATTCTACCTTATGGACTTAGCTCAAATCGAATCCAAATCAATTCAAATTCAAGGAATTTTCTCATAACCCATTTATATTCTCATTTATAGTCACAAATACAAATGAAATATAAATTCAAAAAATCAAAATGAAACCCAAAATCAAATCCAAATTCCAAAAATCTTTCCTAAGTCACTTTGATTCTATCTTATGGACTTAGCCTAAATCAAATCTAAATCAATTCAAATTCAAGGGATTTTCTCACAACCCATTTATATTCACATATATAAATGAAATATTAATTCAAATATCCAAAACTCAAACTCAAATTCAATCAAAATTCAACCTAAGCCTTTCAAGTCAAAATCTTGAACTTAGCCAAATCGAACTTAAATCAAGCCAAACCCTTGATTTTTCTTCATGATTCAATCAATACTTCAATCATTAATCCAAATATGAACATAAACTTTAATCACCAAACGAAAACTAAATTCAAAAATCAAACCCAAATCAAACTCATGTTCACCCTTTGAACTTGAAATGTCAAATGAATCAAAACCCATATGAATTCAAATCACTTGCAAATGGATTTATATTTCAATCATAAGTCCATATGTGAGTTCAATCAAACTAAAATCAAGCTTTAACTAAGCCATTTGACCCACTTAGGCTCACTTAACCCAAAGTGACCTAAACTACCCATATGAGCTAAATTCTAATCCTAACCAAATTGGACTGAACTAAGCCCACCTAAGCCTCATGTCATGAGCAGCAATCATCATAAGATGATCAATCACTCAAATTGGGTCAAACCAAATCAAACTTAAGGGTTGACCAAGTCAACACTTAGCCAAAATGAAACCTAAACTAGCCAAAATTCACCATGGGCTAAATTGATTGAAACTAGTGATCAAAACTCATTCATGACCAATGTTTGAACTTGACCAAATCATCATTTGAGCCTAACCTAGCCCAATTGACCACTTGACCCAAGTTAACCCAACTTGACCTAAAAAGTCAAAATCAAAATGATCTAAGCCAAATTGATTGAAACCAATGGGTCAAGTTCATTCCAAATCACTTGTTGAACTTGACCAAAGCCTTACATGGCCAACTAAACCTAACTTAGCCCAATTGACCTTGAACCCAACTTGACTTAAAGGGTCAAATTGAGCCAAATACAAATATAAACTATATTGATTGGAAACAAAGATACCAATCCATTTCAAATAATCAACAAAATATAAACCAATCTATGACCTAACCCAAATAGGTTAAATGGGTCAAATTGGTCAACTTGACCCATTTGACCTAAATGAAATCAAATGAACCAAAATCAAACATAAATCAAATTGAACCAAACCAATGATGCTAACATATTTTAAATAGTCATATGAACTTGACCCAACCCTTGGTTTGATCTAATTTGGCCAAAGTGGTCAACTTGACCCAAGTTGACCCATTTTGACCTAAATAGATCAACATGAGCCAAATCATATGAAACCAACTCCAAATTAAATGAAACTTGGCCTAACCCATTTTTCATTCAAACCAAACATATTCAAACTGAAATCAAGGTCAAATGACTATTTTACCCCTAGGCCATAGGGTAACCTAAAATCAAAGCCACTTAGAATTTGATCAATTCCTGTCATGGACACTTGGCATCCTCTTAGTGGACCAAATGGTCACTAATGGACATGGTGCACATGACCCATTGGGTTTGGGTCAGTCGAACCCAACTCAAGGTCAAAACTGACCACTTCCTTCAAATTGAGCACGTGAAAATCCTTCTTCCACTCAATTAAGCACACGGAAAGCTTCACCACTCCACTACTCTGACCAAACCGAATGCCATGCCACCTCTAACAGCTTAACAAACCCACTCAAGGAGGTGTATTAGATCAAAGTGGCAAGGAAGCTTGCGGCCATCTGATTCATCTAGGGGGAGATATACTCCCCCTAATTCCACTTAAATTTCATTCTCCCCTATTTGATTGAAACATAGGAACTCAGAGGAGATGATTCCAAGCTCCCCTAAGGTTTATTAAGCATATTACATTTTCCCATTTCTCAATTTTCTTAGAGTGAAAACATGGGAGCTCAAGTGAAAATCCAACTTAGTCAATACTCCATATCAAGATAATTCCTCTTGCAAACTTCATCAGAGGACTCAATTAAACTTTCCTAAACTAGGTTCTCAAGGCGAGTGCTCTTGATTGAGCCCAATTAAAAGAGCTTGGTCCATAGAGATCACCAAGGCTTCTTTCAGCAGGCTTAATCTCACTGACACCTCATGAACTCAGTGCCAGATAGCCTCTGGCAAGGTATGACATTAATCCGAGCTTAACTTAGCCATGGTGTGGTCCTTTGTGAAGCAAATTTTCACCCCAAGCAAAGTTAGCCATTGGATGTGTCCCCCTTTACTTCTAGATGGTGTGGGTTGAATTTGGATTCAATCTGAGCTCAATCGAGCTCGGATCTTTCCATAGAAGATGGACGATGGCCATCTCCTACAAGGAAGATCAGGGATGGATCATGGGCCGTCCATCCGCACATTTTGGATGGACAGCCATGATCAAGATGCATAGGATATTCGATTTAATCCCTTAATACTGTGAACTTAATCTTGGGTGCCATCTGATTGGGTAGATGGGGAAAGCGCTTGCTATGATCTATGGTTATAACTTAAATAGCCTCTCGTCCTAATGTCACACACCCGGATGACCCTTATACTAGTGTAAAGTGTAATAAGATGACTTGATTAGATCTGATTCCACCGACATGTTCCAACGTACTCGCGAGCGAACAAGTGAAATTTGTATCTAATCAAATCATCACAAAATTTAAAATTCATATACTACTTAATTCATATCACAAAATTGGAAACATAAAAATCTTTAAGTTTGCACACGAATATAGAGCAACTAAAGGCATCAGTATTAAAATTTTGTACGTACCCAAAAAGCCTTTAATCTTCATAAAACTATACATCCCAAAACTGTACAAATCAACAAAATGGACTAGCTTCTACCCACCTCGTCTTTGCTTGAAATTATCAACAGTAGCATCATAAGCTAAAGCTTAGTGAGATCAATATTGCTAAAGTAAGCTCAGAACAAGGCATTAGAAATAATCGTGCATGTACATTTAAAATTTGCATAAAGGTAAAAGTGGTAAACTATCGTGATGTCAACAATATATTTGTAGATTGTATCAATAATTTGTCATTTCGTAGGAGTCGTCATTCATTTATTCAGTTATTTAATGAAAGCAATTTCAGTTTTATATCAAATTATTTTCCTAGAAATGTCATTTATAATTGCATAGATTTTGACTTTCATACATAAGTCGTCTCACGTCCTAAAGCCGAAGGTAAGGCAGGGCCGGAACCATACTACTTACTTAACAGCCCCTTGACACTAGTTGGACAGCCTAACGGTTCCAACCTCAATGTCAGAATCGGGGATGCTAAGATCCCCTGTTAATGGCTCATCTCGTCAGAACTTTTACCTATCTACGCAGATATCTATAACGTAGTCTTCTAATCATAATTTTTTCTGATATTTCTCTGTTTATCACATTACTGCATTTAACAGTTAATAATGCATATTTTAAATATTTGCATATGCTAAACAAAATCATATGTTATTAAGGAAAATGGACTAACTGGCTTATAATCATTGTAAATCAGTAATACATACTAGGTCAAGTAATAAGCATTTGAATTTGTATACAATATGACACGAATATCTATATATCATTCATATAATTTATAAGAATCGGTAGAAACAGTGGCATACATAGGACTATAGAAACTGAATTTACATTAGCAATTATGTCTCACCTCGATTCAGGCGATGTCGTGATATGTTTTCGAGTACACAACCTATAATTGAATTACTCGTCTGAATACATGAAACTCATAAATAAATTTAACGTAGTATTATCACCAGCTTAAACTGTATTCTTACCTGAAATTGATGTCCCCTCATATAATCTTTTGAAATACAAGAGCACGACTCCAAAGTAATCTACTAACGCCAATACTAAATACATTGATTAACATAAAGTTAATAAGATTCCTTGTTTGCAAAATTAATGCATTCATACTACATACACCTTTTCCCCAAACATTTTGATTCCCCAAATCCCATTCACTTGGTTGTTAGCCTAATCGGTTAACCACATTACCCTTTTTTTCTTACAACCCAAGTCAATTACTTAATTCCATGAAGCAGAATAGGAATTAAGTAAATGGACATAACTTACCCAATTTCCTTTTTTAAATCAGCCTCCACCACATCCCTGATTCACGGAACTCTCTCATGCGATCCCTTCTGGGCGTGCGATTCCATTGAAGCGGCGGTTATGGCTCTAGATGAATTCGACAGTAAGGGCGGTGGTTCTAAGCAAAGTCGACGGCAAGGGCAGCGGTCTAGGCGAAGTCGACGGAAAGGGCGGTGGTTCCAGGCGAAGTCGACATGGGATTCCATGGCTCATGCGTTCGCATCAGGCGGCAATCCCTGGCCGATCTGGCCGAGTAGGAAAGGATCGCCAGCTTGGAGGAGATGAACTCGATCTCGAAGGAGCCTGGTATGAAAAGAAATGAAATAAAAAAAGCGGGTATACCTTTCGATAGATCCCAGCCATACGCGCATCGAATTCCTTAATCCAGCTGTTGCATGCCTAGGTGCTACTGATATTGCTCTGATAACGGATTAATTAGATTTTTTTGAAATTTTGGATATTACAATTTCCCCTCTTAAAAAAAAATTTCATCCTCAAATTTCTTCTCAATCATTCAAATAGAAGGGAACTTCTCATCTCTTGTTCAACCTCCCAAGTAGCTTCTTTGATTGTCTGCTTCCATTTAATTTTAACATAGAAATTTTTTTCTATTTCAGTAATCTCTTCATCAAATTTCAAAATCTTTTCTGGCTCCAATGCATAAGTCAAATTTGGTTGTATTTCAAACTTTGTATATGAAATCTTCTTCTCTGTATCTGTGATCCATTTTCTCAACATTGAAATGTAAAATACATTGTGAATGTCTGCCAGTTCAATGGGTGGGGTAAGCCTATAAGCAATATTACCAATCCTTTCAATGATTTCAAAAGGTCCTATATACCAAGGGCTTAATTTACCTCCATGACCAAATCTACTAATTCCTTTCATAGGTTTAACTTTCAAAAATATAAATTTTCCAACTTGAAATTCTACAGCTTGATGCTTTAAGTCGTAATACTTCCGCTGACGATCCTGAGCAGCTTTCAATCTATCCGTGATTAATCTAATTTTCTTTGTAGCTTGATCAACTAACTCTGGACCTAACAGCTGTCTTTCTCCTACTTTGACCCAACTCAATGGAGTTCTACACTTTTGACCATATAATGCTTCATACAGAACCATCTGAATACTAGATTGGTAGCTATTATCGTAAGCAAACTTGATCATAGGGATATGATCTTCCCAGCTACCTCCAAAATCTAAAACACAGTCTCAACAAATCCTCTAGGACTTGAATAGTTCTTTTTGATTGTCCATCAGTCTGAGGATGAAAAGTTGTACTTAAGTGTAACGGTGTGCCCAGGTCTCTCTAAATTCCATTCCATAATGAAGTAAATCTATCTCTATCGAGACAATCACTTTTGGTGCACCATGAAGTCTTACAATTTCTTTTTTTAAAATAATGTGGATAATTTATCAACAATCGTCTATTTCATAGGTAGAAATGAGCTGACGGTCAATCTATCCACAACAACCCAGATACTATCATGACTTTGCCTAGATCTAGGAAATCCCATAATAAAATCCATTGCAATTTCTTCCCACTTCCGCTCAGGTATAGGTAATGACTGTAACAATCCACCGAGTCTTTGATGCTCAGCTTTAACTATCTGGCAAGCTTGACATTTAGAGACATATTCAGCTGTCTTTCTTCATACTTGACCATCAAAATGCTGCTTTTAAATATTTATACATTTTCGAACTACCTGGATGAATAGTATATCCTGCATGATGAGCCTCCTGTAAAATTTCTTGTCTCAATTCCGCATCACCTGGTACCCATAATTGTGAATTCTTCCGAATAACACTCTCTGCATCTACAGTAAAATTCTGCTTCTAACTAGTTTAAATTTGTTCAATGATTTTCTAATATCCATGATCCAATTTTTGTGCAGCTTTAATTCTGTCAAATAAAGTTGATTGCACTGTCAATTGATATAAATGCCCAGTATCACTGAATCTTCTAACTTCTAGCTGTAGAGCCTCTAATTCTCTGATCAACTCTGACTTTTGAGTAATAATCCAACTGGCATTTCCATGGACTTGTGGCTTAATGCATTAGCCACCACATTAGCTTTACCTGGACAATACTGAATATTTAAATCATAATCTTTAATGAACTTGAGCCATCTTCTTTGTCTTAGATTCAATTCTTTTTGTGTAAAGATATAAATTTCGCATTTCACTCAATACAAGTAATGTCTCCAAATTTTAAGAGCAAAAACCACAGCTGCTAACTCTAGATCATGCACGGGATAATTTCTTTCATGAGGTTTTAATTGTCTCGAAGCATAAGCAATTACTCTTCTGCATTAAAACACAACCCAAACCTTTTAAAGATGCATCACTAAATATTTGGAATCCCTCAGTCCCTGATGGAATAGCTAAAATTGGGGCAGTGGTCAAATGCTTTTTCAATTCTTGAAAACTCTGCTCACATTCAGTTGTCCATTGGAATTTGACATCCTTTCTCAATAAATTAGATAGAGGCATTGCAATATGAGAAAATCTCTTGACAAACTTCTGTAATAACTAAGTAAAAAATTGTAAACTTTAGTAACATTCTTTGGTGCGGACCATTCTAAAATTGCTTTTACTTTCTGAGGATCAACAGAAACTCCTTCACCACTAATAATATAACCTAGAAATGCGACACTATGCATCCAAAATTCACATTTTGAAAATTTGGCATATAATTGATTTTATCTTAAGAACTCTAAAACAATACTCAGATGATTTGCATGCTCTTCATCAATTTTAGAATAAATCAGAATATCATCAATAAAGATGATAACAAACTGATCCACCAAGGGCTTGAAAAGATGATTCATTAAGTCCATAAAGACTGCAGGAGCATTAGTTAAACCAAATGGCATAATAAGAAATTCATAATGTCCATACCTGGTTCCAAAAGCTATTTTAAAAATATCAGCATCTTTAACTCTAACCTGATGATATCCAGATCTTAGATCAATTCTGGAAAATATAGTAACTCCCTCCAACTGATCAAATAAATCATCAATCCTCGATAGTGGATACTTCTTTTTGATTGTTACTTTATTTAACTCCACAGTAATCAATACACATAGACCCATCTTTTTTCTTAACAAATAATGGTGCACCACGGTGAGTTCTTTGGCAATAAATCCTTAGTCTGTTAATTCCTGCAACTGACACTTCAATTCTTGCAATTCTTTAGGAGCCATCCTGTAAGGAGATTTATGTATAGAAGTTGTACCAGGTTGTACATAAATCTCAAAATCCACTTCTCGTGCTGCTGGTAACCCTGATAATTCTTCTAAAAATACATCAAAAAATTCAGAAACAACTAGAATGTTTTTCAGCTCAAACACTTTCTTATTCAGCACATCTAATTTGGCCAGAAATATAATTTCACCGCTTCTTAAATATTTACTCAATTTCACTGCACTAATCAAAGAAGACACGAAATTCTTATCACAAGAAAAATAAAATGATTTTTCACCAGGCATGCAAAATTTCACTCTCCTCTTCCAGCATTCAATTGTTGCAAAATATTTGATCAACCAATCCATACCTAGTATAATGTCAAAATGTCTGATTGGTAAGATAATTAGTTCTGTAAGAAATTATTTATCTTGAATGTTAATGTTAATGACACATTTCCTATTTGTACTCAAACTATCACCAGAAGGCATCATTACATTCAATACAGGTATGAAATAAATATCAATCGATAAATGGAAAAGGAATCAATGACGAATCTGAAACACCGAATCAAACATCCCAAATGATCAAATTTTAAGCATACGACGCACTTCATTTGATTCCTTCGCTTCTTGCGATGATGGCAAAACTTCGCTTTTACTAGAGGGTTGGTTTTACGCTCTGAAGTTTCTCCTTTTTTTTGAATTAAAGGTTTTCCCAAAAACTGTGTGTTACTTGGCTTCCTGGCTTCCAAAAACTTTCTTTGTTGACCCTATCCTTGATAATTGTATGATTTCATATCCTTCTTCTCCTCCAATGGGCAATCATATGTCCAACGACCACATCTGTAGCATTTCCCTGATCCAGCCAAACATTGTCCAAAATGTCTCTTTCCACACTTATCACAAATAGGTTTCTCCAATTGACTTTGTTTCTGTCTGTCATCAAATTTAAATTTCTTAGTAAAGAAATCTTGCTTTCATTCAAAGCTTTTGCGCTTGCCCACCTGCGAATCCCAATGTTGCTTGGAAAAGTTCAATTCATTTTTAATTCTCCTAGCCCTTTCAACTAACACTGAGAACTCACTGATATCAAATGGTGCTAGTGCCAACCTTAATTGATCTCTGAGGCCTCGCAAAAATCTATGACATTTCTCTTCCTGTGTATTGATATAATGTGGAGCATATCTAGAAGTGAACTTCGGCTTCATCGCATTATAGTTTTGATCCTTGAATTAGATTGAAAAATTTATCTTGTAAAGCAAGTCTGGCTGATGGTGGAATAAACCAATCTTGAACACTTTGACAAATTCATCCCATTTGATCTTAATGTATCATTTCAAATCTTTCCCTATGTTGAGTGCCACCACCTTGAATACAAAAGTAGCTAGTACTACTCTATTTTCGGCAAATCATCCCATCCAAAATTTTTCCAATTTTAAGCACCAATCTTCCGGATCATTGGATCCCGGAATCTTTGGTGAATGATTGAAATATTCTCAAATCTTGATCCACCACGAACTAAACTCGTCAGCCACTCGTAGATTTTTCCATAGATGCTATCAACTACTTGTGCAATCTTGAACTACCCTTGCAATTCATCGATCTACCTTCACCACTTACTAAGTTGTATTTCACTCCTGTTAGAATTATCTCTGGCATGTTGTTCGAGTGCGCTAGTGGAGGCGACCATCTAACCTTTCTGGCATATCTTCAGGCAAATTAATCTATAATTACAAGAATTATTTATGTGATACATATTTATTATTAAATATCATACATGCATGAAGTTAAGAGTATATGGATGTCTAACCCCAAAATTAATCGTCCTATAGCTCTATATTGATCAATTCAACACTTATTCTAAATCCAAATCATGCTTCCATTGTTATTGCTCATCAATCTTATTGCTCTAACCTTATTGCTTTGATACCACTTTCTATCACACCCTAGATGACCCCCTACCCTTATACTAGGGTCAATCTGAAGTGTAATAGAATAGGATGACTCGATTAGATATAGATTCCACCGACATGTTCCAACCTGTGCTACTGCAGAATGAGCAAGTGAAATTTGTATCTAATCAAATCATCACAAAATTTAAAATTCATATACTACTTAATTCATATCACAAAATTGGAAGCATGAAAATCTTTAAGTTTGTACACAAATACAGAGCAACTAAAGGCATCAATATTAAAGTTTTGTACGTACCCAAAAAGCCTTTAATCTTCTCAAAACTATACACCCCAAAACTATACAAATCAATAAAATGGACTAGCTTCTACCCACCTCGTCTTTTGAAATTATCAATGGTAGCATCATAAGCTAAAGCTTAGTGAGATCAATAATGCTAAAGTAAGCTCAGAACAAGGCATTAGAAATAATCGTGCATGTACATTTAAAATTTGCATAAAGGTAAAAGTGGTAAACTATACAGCATAAATGTAACTGAACAATATGCTGCAGATTAGTATTGTATCAATAATTTGTCATTTCATAGGAGTCGTCGTTCATTTATTCAGTTATTTAATGAAAGTAATTTCAGTTTTATATCAAATCATTTTCCTAGAAATGTCATTTATAATTGCATAGGTTTTGACTTTCATACATAAGGGTCATCACCCGCCGTCATTGAAGGTAAGCGGGGCGGAACATACTACTTACCTAGACTAACACTAGTTGGATAGCTTAACAGCTCCAACCTCAATGTCAGAGTCGGGGATGTTAAGATCCCCTATTAAAGGCTCAACTTCATTGAGAACCTATAAATGCTCTCTATAGTCTTCATCATAATTTTTCCTGACATTTCTCTGTTTATCATATTACTGTATTTAACAATTAATAATGCATGTTTTAAACATTTTCATATGCCCAACAAAATCATATGCTATTAAGAAAAATGGACTAACTGGCTTATAATCATTGTAAATCAGTAATACATACTAGGTCAAGTAATAAGCATTTGTATTTGCATACAATATGACAGGAATATCTATATGTCATTCATACAATTTATAAGAATCGGTAGAAACAGTGGCATACATAGGACTATAGAAACTGAATTTATATTAGCAATTATGTCTCACCTCAATGTCTAGGATAGTGTCGTGATATGCTCGATGTTTTCTCGAGTACACAACCTATAATTGAATTACTCGTCTGAATATATGAAACTCATAAATAAATTTAACCTAGTAGTATCACTAGCTTAAACTATATTCTTACCTGAAATTGATGTCTCCTCATATAATCTTCTGAAACACAAGAGCACGACTCCAAAGTAATCTACTAGCGCCAATACTAAATACTTGATTAGATTAACATAAAGTTAATAAGATTCCTTGTTTGCAAAATTAACGCATTCATACTAGTACACACATACATATTATCTTTTCCCCAAACATTTTCAGATTTCCCCCCAATTCCCTTTCACTTGGCTGTTAGCCTAATCAGTTAACCCTACATTACCCTTTTATTTTCTTACAACCCAAGTCAATTACTTAATTCCATCGAAGCAATAGAAATAGGAATTAAGTAAATGGATTGCATACCTTACCCAATTTCCTTTTAAATCAACCACGCCTCCTCTATGCAGATTCGAACTCCTCCTTGTGATGCGCCGCGGACGTGATTCGTCAAAGCTGGGAGGTTGCGACTCGATGAAGTCGGCAAGGGTGGCGGTTCGGTCAATGGATTCCACGGCTCGTGCATTCTGCGTCACGGGAGCGGCAATCCCTGTCGATGCCGACGCCGAGGGCAGGGAAAGGATCAGCCGGGCTTGGAGGAGATGAACTCGATCTGCGAAGGAACTGAGGCCGCAGCTATGAGAGGAAATGAAATAAAAGGAACGGGTATACCTTTCGATAGATCCCAGCCATACGCGCGTCAAATTCTTTAATCTCATGCTATGCTATGCTGATAATATTGCTCTGAATGATGGATTAATTAGATTTTTTTTTAAATTTTGGATATTACATTCGACTTCAGTGGACGGATTAGCTATTTTAATTATGGATTTATTTAATTATCATTAATAACTAAATCTTTATAATTATATAGCTAATTTTAGAAAAATCCTAAAAATATAAGGTAAAAAGCATTGGAAAAATAATTCAAAGTAGAATATTCTAAAATTAATTTCACTGAATTTTGAATAGTATATTTTCTTTAATTAGGGTTTTAATGAAACCTAATAACCCTAATTACTCTCTAATTATCCCATTGATTAGTCTCACACTTCTCATGTGCATTTAGGGGGATGACTTCTGCCTCTCCTAATTTTCTTGAGATTTATTGATGGGTTAATTAGGGGATCAATTATTGAATCCTTAATTACCCTCTTAATATAATTAAGCCTAATTAAGTGTGTGAATAGTGATTTAATCCCTTGATTGAGTTAATTAAGTTTTGTTTGAGTGATCAGGAGGTTTAGGGAATAATTTTAGGATATTTTTCCTAAGCTATTCGTTGAACCCACTTTCTCTCCCTTAATCTAAATTCAATTAAGGGTTAATACACTAAATTACATACTTAATTAACTTGATAAAATTTTCAAAACATTTTAGAACTTAATCAATTCATCTTGGGTAGATGCTTAGGTGTTGAATAACTTAAGTGGCTTAAGAAAATCAAAACCTAATCCACATGTGTGGTAAGGGTTATGAAAGTACTTAACTTAAATCCCTTAACTCAATTAATCATTAATTGTGAGCCAAATGCATTAGGCCCATTTCTTCCAAGGTGCATTACTGATTTAAATTCCTTGTGTAATTTTATGTCATATCATTAGTTCATAATTATTTGGTTAACTATGCTAAGGTGGTATAGGTAAGGTAATTAATACACTTAATGTACACCCTAACCTAACTAAAACATAAAAGTGACCTAATCATCTAAAAATTAAACAAAAATAACATACATATGTTGGAATGGGTTAGGACCAGCAAACTCACCTCACATTTCTCTAATTTAAATCAAACTCAAACAAAATTCAAACTCTCTTTAAAATAAATTTGATTTTCTTTAAATAATTCTATTCCATTGGATTGCCTTTAGGAATTAATTAGAGTGAATGAATTTACATTGCTTTCATAACTTTATTTATTTCCTAGCATGCTACATGTGTATGTCATATGAAAGTCATGCATTCATTCCCTCTAAAAATCAAAATTAAAATGAAATATTTTCTTTTTGTCATATTGCATGTTTTGGATAAAGTAAGAATATGAATGACTATTATCACTATTAAATTCAAAATTATTTTTAAAATTTATAAATCAAACATTAAAACTGAAAGGTATGTTACTTATAATTATTTATAAGCTTGCATGTGAGAAATATAAAGCTATGCATTATGTGTCTTTGATTCTCCCTCTCTTTCTTAACATAGAATTTGTATATGGCAAAGTGTATAGTCCATTTGAAAAGGACATAACACTTGCTCAAATCCATTCCTATACACTTCTATGTCATGACTTAAGAAGGAATTTCACATCACACATATAAATTAAATAACCAAACCAAAAATCAAATAAATATAAACTTTGCATCTTTCTTTTTTCGTTTATTTCTTTTGCACATGCATATGTATTTAAGGAAAGTGGTATATTAGTCTGGACAACCCCGGGGTTGCGAGGCTTTAAGTAGCCCTAAGTAGGTCTTGTATCTTACACCCCTGGTACTAACAATGACATCATACTCACTTATGTCTTTCATACATACACATGTGCATATGAATAAAGGATAAAAGAATACCCCCTTTTCTACTTAATGAAAATCATGCATCATAAAGCATTCAAATTTTCTTAAGTAACACAACTTAGCATTCATCATTAAGGTGCCTTAAACATTCTCATTTGTATGTAAAGATATGCTTAGGATTCATCCATATTCATGTTACACATGTCGGGAAAGAAATAAAGTGGTGTGTTTTTTGTGATATTATTTCACTCTACTTAATCTTAAAATGCCTTTCCTTTTGAATAGGTTTGTTTAGAGTTATTTTAAACTTAGGATTAATTAAAACATATAAGAAAACATACACTAAATAAAATCAAACATGAATCTACTTTAGAAATTACTTAAGGTAGGGAGGAAAGAGAAGTTCTCTTCTCTTTTCCTCTCTTTATAACTTAGTAATTAATTGTAGGTTCATTCAAACTTAAAAATCACCAAATAAAAATCAACTAAATCAACTAAACAACTTGAATATAACCACCCATCTAAGTTGAATATTTTCATACTTAGAAAATTTAAACCTTAAAGCCATAGCTAAGCATACCACACAAACCTTAAATGGCACACACATTAGATTAAGTCACCATTTTTAGCTTTAGGTTAGGGCAGTGCATGATTTGATGTTTGCTTTTATTTTGTGATGTAATATTTTAGTCTAGATGTTAGGGTGTATGTGTGTAGACTAAATGATATAATGATTTAGTCTAATCATTATATTCTGAAGGGGATTGTGCTTAAGGTTATAATAAATAAAAATATAAATGCTTTTTTTACTATGCATGCTTATACCCTAAGCATAATCCAAATAGGTGGACTTGGTTACCCATGTTATTGGGTGCTAAGTCCAACATATACATGCTTGGATTTGTATGTTTATTTAGCTAATCTCTATTTTAGGTGTTAGTTAGATTTACTTTTCTTTTCATGTAATTTTGCAATTAGATTTTGGAATGATTGTTATGGGATTAGGATGAGCATTGGTCATAAGATTTTATCTATGTATCATGTGAAACCTTTGGAACAACTACATTCCAACCATCCAAAGAAGAAAGAAGGAAAAAAGAAGAAAGAAGAAAGAAGAAGAAGAAGAATGAAGACCCCATAATGAATTCCTTGCTTAATTGTTAATTCATTTATAATTGGGTTGTATAAGGGTAGAGCTTCACTAATTTATTTTTGAGTTTGTGCTGGTGCGACCATAAATAGCCTTTTATTCTTTTATTAGCTTTATAAAATGTTTGATATTTTGTTTAGCTTGTGCATTAAAATGACATGTTTTCTAGTTTCTTCCTTGCTTGATGTATGGCGGATGACAATTAGGCTCTTAGGGAAAAATAAATATTCCACCAAAGTAAGCAACTCAAAATTTAAAATAAATAACTCATAACCTCACCTAAAGCTTAGGCTAAAAATTAAGATAAAAGAATTAGTAACCCATTTGCTAGATGAGTATTACTTTTCTCACATCATGCATAAATGAGTATTATTTCACTCTTGATTGGAGGGCTTCCACATTTGCTAGAGAACTTGGCTTGACTTGTGAGAGCCATGGTGGAAACACACCTCCTTATCTTGTTGGTTTTGGCCCATAATCTAATTTCTTATACATTAGGCATAAAGAATCTTATAGCCTGAGTTAAATGATTGACCAAAATGAAAATAAAATATATAAAAAATTTGCATTTGATTTAGGTCATGAATTCATACTCTACATGATTTAGTCTCTTTAGGGAGTATGTTTAAGGACTTAGTCTCATTTTAAATAAATAACAACCTTGTTATCTTATATAAACGTATGACTTGCCTACATATTCTAAAATCGTAGGAGGAGTTAGTTGGCGGCCACCCCCAGGTAGTTGTAAGTCCAGTAGTTGGGTTGTTTATCCTTTTTTATGGAGATAAATCAAATACCCATTTTTTGCCTTAGATTTAGGTCATGCTCTTGGCCTTCGCCAAAGCTCCCAGATTTAGGTTAGAGATTGCTACTTCCCTTTGGGCTAGCATAAATCCTCACCTCTTAGGTATTTCGTGACCTTGTATCATGGAATTATAAGCCTACATTCTAATAAAAATTCAACTCAAATAAATTAATTCAATTTCAAAAAATATAAAAAACCATAGGATAGTTTGGGATGCTTACTAGGCTTCTAGTATCTTAAGCATCCCTACTTATTTTCATTTGGCTTCGATAAGAACTCCTCTCTTGATCGATCCCACTTGAATTTTAAAACCAATCAATTTTATCTTTTGAAATCTTTGGAGACAATGATCATTTACCTTAATCAGAGTATTCTTAAGGAATCCCATTTCCTTAGATGTAATTAACTATGGGGTTGCCTTGTAGAACTTAATAACTTTTAAAATAAACCTACTTTTCTTTTCCATGTAAAGTAGGGAAGAATCTCTATTACAAGACCCATAGTCTTAGGAGTCCTTATTGAGGTGATTAGGTCCATTGTAGGGTGGTGACTTCTATTTCTGATAGTACTTTTTTGTCATACCTCTAATAAGAACATCTGCAGTTCTGCATGGCATCCAACAAGACGTATATTGTTGTTTTCATTTATCCTTCTCAAAAAGGATAGATGAAGATGAGAATATTTCATCATAAATTTTTTGGTGACTCCGCTGGGGATTGTTCCTCTCTCCATCTTTGGTAAATAATCATTATCTCCAAGTATCGATAGTGGGTTTGTACTTTTGTATAAATCCAAGACTATCTTTCTTTCCATTGGCATTTAGCTTATTTCATCCTTAAGTTAAGCTAGCCAACATCTTCAGGTTTTAGGACCTCACCCTTGGTCTTAAAACCCCATTGTTAATGGGTGAAAATAAGAAAATCTAACAAAAAAATGATTAAAGACTTCCTCTTTACCATTTTATGGTAAGGAAAGGTTCATTCCAAAAATAAAGATAAATAAATCCTTCATAAAAGTCTTTCTTTTCAAAAGAACTTTTTCAAAATACACTTAATAAAATATTTGCACTACATCTAACAATTTTCACAATTGGTACATGTAAAAACATTCCAAAAATAAAACCAACACTCATATTTTCTAAAAGCACAAATGAACTTCTTCACTCAATTCATTTTGATGAAGATTTCATTTTCAAAAATAAAATTCCAACAATCATGTTTTTAAAAAGCATAAAATTTGAAGATGGGCCTTTCCATTCAACACATCCAAATGTGTTGGATGGATATTACATCTTCAAGCAAAATCATAACTTTGAAATTCCATTCAACACATTCCACATGTGTTAGGTTAGAATTTTCACCTTTTCAAAAAGCACATATAAGTCCTCTCCATTCAATATACCCATATTTATTGAATGGAGGTTTTATTTCCAATCAAAATAAAAAAAAAATAAACTTTCAAAAAGCACATATGAACATCTCCATTCAATATACCCAAATTTATTGAATGAAGATTTCATTTCCAAATAAAATGACATTATTTTGAAATGCCACATAACGTATTCCATATATGATTAAGTTGGAATTTCCTCTTTCAAAAAGCAATAATCACACACGAAAATACATATTTGAAAAATGAAGTATAATTTATTTCCATCTTACATACCAAAATTTGTTAAACGAAAATCTCTCTTTTCCAAATAAACAAAACACAAAATTTTTCAAAACACATTGGAACTTCATTCTAGCATACCACATTTCTCCATTTTTCAAAACAAAATTTGAAACACATTTTTGGAACTTCATTTTAGCACACTACATTTGCTAAAGTGAAGTGTCCATTTTCAAAAAAAATCCTAAACAAAATTTGAGACACATTTTTAGAATTTCATTTAGCATACTCAAATTTGCTAAGTGAAGTGTCCATTTCACAAAATTTAAAACACATTGGAACTTCATTTTAGCATACCACATTTGCTAAAGTGAAGTCTTCATTTTTCAAAACAAAATTAGAAACACTTTTGGAACTTCATTTTAGCATACCATATTTGCTAAAGAGAAGTCTCCATTTTCTAAATCCAATCTCTAAAAAAAAAATAGATTAAGATTTTCTTAGCATACCCAAATTTGCTAAGGATCCTATTTTTCAAAATAAATCAAAAAAATAAACACATTATTTCATAGCATGTTTTTACTAAGGATCCTATTTTCAAAATCAAATCTCAAAATAAAAGAAACACATTAGGAATTTCTAGCATACTAAATTTGCTAAGAATCCTATTTTCAAAAAATTTCAAAAAAATAAACACAGATTCCTCATTTAGCAAATTTGCTAAATGAGAATTTTCAAAATGATTCACAAACAAAGAAGAAATTCTTTTCAAACACACTTATATCCAAATTTGCTAAGTAGATTCCAAAATCTCAAATCAAATTAAAACTAACTTATTTTCCTTTTCAAATTTATTAAATAAAAAAAGTGGATTCTATATTATCTTCTTTCCAATTCTCAAAATCTATTCTAAATCATTTGATTCGACTTAACACTTTCAAGATGTTGAGTAGTTCAAAATCTAAATTCAAATTCAAAGTCAATAGCAAAATCTTATTCAAGTTTGTTTCAACATTGCTCTCATTAAATTGTTCAGGTATGATTCAAATTTGCTAATTTATTCTCTCAAATCTTCCACCAACCAAATCCACTTTGGATGAGGTTTTCAGACATGTGAAGGACCTCCCTCACTAGTAGGAGCATAGTAGTGTCTGAGGGCATGGGGTGACATCTTTGCATTTGAGATTCCCTTGATGAAGAGGAAGGCGTGGTGGTTCCCATAGTGATGTCGGCATGTGGCATGGTTCTGCTTTGCCCGTTGGGGCTAGCACTCACTTAGCACCCTCAAGGGGAAGGCTCCCAACCTGGGATTGTCTCCCTTGCTTTTGAGGCTGGGTCTAGTTCTTACTCTGCTCACCTTACTAGGACCCAAAGGTGAAACAAGAATTGCATGATAAAGTGGTACCACACTCGCATTGCTAGGGAGATGGAGGTAGCCACATAGTCTGTTGTTAAGGAGTTTCCCACTTTGGTTTCCCCACTGGTTAAAGAAAACTAGTTCCATCCTCTCTCTAGGTCTGACAGAGAGGATGTTAGGAGGATCTCTGCTTCACCACCACCACCAGTTCAGTTCCACCGGCCGGTGAGGAGGAGGAGGTCATATCGACCTCAATGTCTGAGTGGCGGCACATCTGAGTCGCTCGGTTGAGATCCATTATACCCCATAGCGTGGGAAAGCATATTAAATAGGAGAGGCCATAAGGATACCTTGGTTCATATCACCGGTGAGAGGCGAGGTTGGTGAGTCGGGCCTCTACTTGTTGATTTTCTTGATTGGCATGTTACCGTCGATCCCTGCATTCTCACGGGGACTATATCATAGGAGGAGCTCCTTTCTCAGAGAGAGTCGGTGGTGCCTCCACCACCGCTTCCCCCATCCTCATCTTCGATCCATGTTCCAGCATCTCGGTTCCATCAAAGGCCATGAAGGCACATCAGGGAGAAAGGACCGTTGGTGATCCACTACGAGAGATCCCATTCATCTACACCACCTCTTGGCGAGTGAGCTCTCTGCCGACCTTACGCTAGTAATGGTGAAGAAGGCGACCTTGAAGCATAGTGGTCATCCCTTCACCACCACCATAGCGGGACATAGAGATGGTTGCGGCGAGAGGGAGCGCTTAGTTACTATGATGATGATCCTAGAGTGTCACCCATGCATTTAGTGACAGTCAGGAGCATATTTCTTCCAGTGAATATAGCCCTCATAAGGTTGACTCTCCAGCAGCAAGGGAGGTATAGTGCCTCATAGTACATGATAGTGATCCCACCATCGATCAGCCAAAGTCATTTGTGCGTTGAGATCATTCTCTAGATGATATAGCATTATCATGGAGAAGAAAGAGATCTAGGATATGATTGGCGATGAGGAGAGATAGCTTTGATCCCAGTGAAGATGATTTATTGAGAGACTTAGTAGGGGTTTGCATGGTAGACATCTGGGGGTCCCTCCATAGAGAGCATCAGAGTATGGAAGGTGTTAAGGCCGAGAAAGAAGACACAACCTACTCGACCCAACATCTCCTTTTGCAGATAAAATAGAAGGATGAAAAAAAGATAGGATGGAAAAGAGGCTTGAAGATCTGTTAGCTGCTGCCTTAGCACTTCAAAACCAAGCACCGACAGTCCATTCTACTATAATTGAGACCAGAGTTGGTGCATGTCTTGGATCTAGCCAAGACTTTATCTCCAGTAGAGCAAGATAGCACTAGCATGTATAGGAAGGTAGTGGATAGTACTTCCATACAAGAAAAGGATATCAAGAGCATGGTTGAGCAGCAGGTGAAAGAGAAACATTGGCTCAAGCCCGAGGAAGATCATCAGTTCCAAAAGGTAGACCCTACCTAGAGGAATTTGATGCAATCCAATATCCTAAGGGTTTCGTGCCACCTTCTTTTAAGAGTTTCGATGGTAGTGAGAACTCGAGGTAGCATATTGTACATTTTAGGGCTAATTATTGCAACATTGGTGGTAGTGACTCTTTACTCTTCCATCTTTTTATCAGTAGCTTAGGGGATATAACATTTGGAGTATGCTAAACTTCCCAATTAGACTTTTGAGTTGGAGCAACTCTTTATCAATAGGTTTGTTGGAGCTCAGCAAAGGGTCATTGTTGGCGATCTCGTTGTGGCTCAAAAAAACCTTGGTGAATCCATCGTTGATCACATTCTCAGATGGAATAATTTTAGTATGAAATGAGAACCTCAACTGTTTGAACACATGCCATCTAGATTCTGCTTAAGAATATCCATGGCCTGGTCGCCTTCATGCTCAAAATTTTTTCCATCAAAACCTTTGAGAAATTAATCAACAAGGTGGCTAGCTTATAAGAAGAAGCCAAATAGTTTCCTTCTCCATATCTACCAATAAAGCCAAAGTTGCAGAAGGTATATGAGAAGAAACCATGGGTAGTGATAGCAGTGGATAAGGGGGAATAGGCGGTCAGAGAGTAGTTTGAGAGACCTGCTCCCACCACTTCCTCCTCTACACCACCAGGCCTGGTACCATAGCCTCCATGGCGCACTACCTCCTCCTCGCCACATCATCAAGCGATGGTACACATACCCAGTGGTATATGGTCCACCTACTTTTGGATAAACTTAACAAGCCTTATTCATTTAAGGAGGTAATCAGAAGATCTTTAAGAATCTCTTAAAGAAACTTGATTTTCAGCTACCTAAACCTAGGAGATTGGAGGAAGTGGGCAAAATCCATGATCCTAACTTTTTCCCCTACCACTGTATGCTAGGTCATGTTTTGGAAGATTGCTTCACATTTAAGGACTAGCTTGAACATAGCTTCAAGACTGGTGCTACAGTCATCCCAAAGGAATACCTTATGGAACAACCATCCAATTCTATTAAGGTAATCCTTGGGGATACTTTCGATCTTTACAAAACCAAAGAAAGTTGGGAAATCTCCATATCCAAAACCTCTGAGAAAATTGTATCGAAGATCAAGAAACATTCTTTGTAGGTGCCTGAGTCAGCTCAAACCTCCAACATCAAGGAAGGTTTGCAAGTTGCCAACTTCGGGGGGGGCACATAAGTAGAATGTGCCGGCCGGATAGTAGTGCACCCAACGAGTCTAGCCTCAGTCCACATTGCTACCATCAACCTCTACTTTAGCTAGCTCTTCTTCTTCTAGTAGACATCTTGTATCGTGGATGAGGGCATCAAATCCCTCACCCCTCTTACTTTACTTGATTTTTTACTATGTATCTCTATCAAATCCAGAAATTGAAGAATAAAGCTAGCTTGAATTATATGTCACTTGTGATGGGTTGTCGAATCTATTCTAATAACTCTTCAAGTCTAAACAAATAACTATAATAATTCAATCTTCCTCTTTTTTGATTGAGTTGGATTTTCCTACTCTAATATACTATGGGTTCACCTCTTGAGATAGACTTGGAATCATCCGATTTGAGGGTCCCATAGGAGAAGGCTGTAGGTGAGCACGTGCGAGGTAGAACCTTCCATTACCACTGAGATCAGAAGTCAACCTCATAGTGGCAGGTTCTATCTCCTAGGGCGGCACCTCAAGATAGAGAAAAATAAGTCATTAGTTCAGAGGATCGAGAATCCCCTCCACAGGATGCTCCGCCTTTGGATATGCTTGTGGATGATCAGCCCAAGGTGGACTACAATGTGCTCTCTCACCTAAGGAAGTCTCCATCTAATTTAAGCATATATGATTCCCTTGTCTTATCCAAAGAGATGAGAGAATCATTAATCAAGACTCTCCTTGATCCTGAGATATGCATAGCTCAGCTGACCGCTATTGGAGAGGAGGCACATTATTCCAGAGAAGCTCAGGAGATCACTTTCTAGGGGGACATGGAGCACAACCGTCCCCTCTACATTACAGTTGACATGGGCAGATTCATGCATGCAAGAGTTCTCATCAATTCAGGTGCATCGATGAACATTATGAGTCTAAAGACCCTTGCCTATTTGAGGATCGACATCTCCACACTCCGAGGAGATTGGTTGAGAGGATTCAATGAACAAGATGAGAGGACTTTAAGTTCCATATTATTACCTTTGGAGATAGGTGATGGAAGATCAAGTTTTATATCATTGATTCAAATACTTCATTCACCGCTTTGTTCAAGAGGCCTTGGATACATCAATAAGATGATTTTTCCATCCTCGTGCATCAAGTTCAGGAAGGATGGGATTGAGTATTATGTCAAAGGAGATGAAAAGCCATTTTCAGTTAGAGAGGTTGAGATATATGAGGATGCGACCTACTATCTTCCTCAAAACACCCTTTCTCATGAACTTGGACAAAATTCAAATTCAAAAAAAAAAGAAAATAAAGAAAAAGAAAAAGAAAAGAAAGAGAAAAGAAAATGAAAATCCAAGTGAACAAGAAAGGGAAATTGAAGAAGAAATAGAGCTGCATATCACATTCCACCCACAGTTCATTCCATCATATGGACATGTGGGTAGGATGACTCGACCTCCACTAGATAGAGGCAGAGGTAGAAACAGAGGCAGGTGGAAGACCCCTGGCCACCAACAAGGTTATGTTCAGTTCATAGGAGTACCCCTACTATTCACATAGACTTGGAATCCAGCCAAGAGGATGAGTCTGTGATTAATACCAACCCCTCTAGTTTCATTGGGTGACTCAGATGACATGAAGACCAAACCCTGCAAAGCAAAGTATTCAAATTATATGAAACTTTGCTAGGAACCTTAGCTCTAACCTCACTTTCATCTCAAAAATTTGAAGTAAGAAGCCCTAAGTCTTCCCTGGGACATGTAAAGAGATTCTTTTGGGATCATCCTCAAGTCCAAGAAGTTGATGAGAGAATTCATATAAAGAATTAATGGAATTACCTTTGATTGGTACTCACCTTGTGTTTTTAATCTTGCAAAGAAGGGTTTGGTTCCTTATTCACGGTCTAAGCATAGGTCGGAGTACTTTGAAAAGCTATGGATCAACATAGGTAGGGATGCACGATCAAGATTAGACAAGATTCGATACAAGGTCCAAACGATGATGATTAGCTTAGTTGTCACCAACCATTTGAGTCGATAGGTTCTTTTCACACCAAACCAACTCTTATGAGGATGTGTTTAGAAACTTCGATGATCCAAATGATCTCCAAATCAAAGATGCACCTAATTTGAAGAGGAGATCCAATTGACAAGCTTAAAGAAATCAACCTGGAAGAAAATCCACATCGACATACATCGCCATGTTGAATGAAGAAGAAACCAATGACTTAGTTAGCTATTGATTGAGTTTAAAGATTGCATGTAGTGTTATGAAGAGATGCTGATTATCTCTGACATAAAGTCCACAAGCAATAAATCTTAGTGTTAACCCTATCAAGCAAGCTCCTAGATCGATTAGAAATCAACAACAAGTCATTTCAAGTCAAGAAATTGATGTTGGTTTCATCGGGAAGAAAATACCTACTAGCACATGCTAAGAAGAAGAATGGCCAAATTCAATATGCAATTTGGGACTTAAACAAGGCATGTCCTAAGGATGAGTTTCCTTCCTATACCGTTAATGGTGGACATCGCCTCATCTCATGCGTTTTCTCCTTCATGGATGGGTCAGCTATAACCAAATCAAGATGGCCGAGGATGAAAGAAACACTACTTTTGAACCTATCAAAATCTATTATAGGGTCATGCCTTTTGGCCTTAAAATGGTGCTACATACCAACGGGCCATGACTCAGATCTTCAATGAACTCATCCATCATCAGTTGAGTACTATGATGATCTAGTAGTAGAAAGAGAGAGAAGACCATCTTTGACTTGAGAGTAGTTTTGAACTTAAGATAATATAACCTCAAAATGAATCCCCTAAAGTGTGCATTCAGAGTAGCTTCAAGAAAATTCCTTGGGTTTATTGTGTAACACCGGGGAATAGAAATAGATCCAAAAAAGATCAAAGCTATCTTAGAAATGCCACCTCCTAAGAGTTTAACTCAACTTAGATCTTTCCAAGGATGGTTGGCATATCTAAGATGCTTTATTTCCAACCTATCGGAGATGCAAGCCATTCTGACTTCAAAAAAGGATGCCAAGTTCAAGTGGGACAAGTGCACATGCCTTTGAAGATATCAAGTAGTATTTGCCACTTAGCAGCCTCTATCCCATACCACTCATCCTCACACCATTGCACAGGACAACTCTTGGTGCTCCAAGCCAATGATGAAGGAAGGAGAGTGCTCTCTACTACCTCATCATCATCTGATCAAGAACTATCCACCTATTGAGAAACATTGCCTAGCTTTGATCTTTGCCTCCCAAAAGCTATATTATATGCTTTCATAAGGTGAACTTGATTTCTAACCAATCCACTAAGATCTCTCATGACATCCTCTAACGTTGGCATGGTCCATGATCCTCTCAAGTTTGATATCACATTTATACCCCTCTATGTGACGATCTGATGAACAAAGCATGAACTTAGGAGAAGTTGACAACCACTAATGAAAGATGTTTTTTAATGGTGTAGCTTTTTTTCATAAAGAGGAAGCACCATAATCTACTCTTCCGGAAAGGGTAGAATAGTTCTCTAACTCCAGACGATGTGATGAGATTCTCATACTATCTTTCCAATCCCTGCACCAATAATAAAGCTAAGTATGAGGCTTTATTTGTTAGTCCGAGTTATCATGGTGTCAAGAGCATCAACATCTTTGGGGATTCTCGGTCATCAATCAAATTGTCGGTCCTACAAGGTTCTCAAACTGCTTCATCATTACCATGAGTATACCATGAAGTGTTTAAATCCCTAAAGTCACCATCTACAAGGTTCCTCAAGTAGAACACAGAATAGATTTTGGCCAAACTTGCCAAAGAATTGGCATGTCCAAGATGAGTCCATTCCAATAAGGGTCCAAAATAGACAAGTCTATCCCTTATTGATGCTAAACTCATCGAGAGACTCTCTTGAAGGAGAGGTTGTCTATAAGGATAAGGAGGATTGAGGCAACCATTCATACTATTTGAACACAAACTACCTCAAGAAAAGTCACAAGCCCATCGGTGAAAGAGCTCTCCTATGCTCTGATTGATGGCACCATGTCGATGGTCCTTTGATCAAATGATGTTTAGATAAAACATGAAGCCCATGGCATTTAATACATTCAAGTCTATGGAGCACAATCTCCAAGATGAAGATGAAGATCAAGAGATTAGATACTACTGCCTTCATGATTACAGATCGCATGGATGTAGCTAGAGATGCCATCGAGTACATGTGGTCTTACATCAACCACCCAACATTACACCCTACTCATGGCCATTTGAGTGTTGGGGTACACATTGTGGGTATCGATCCTCCTTCTTCCAAGGGTCATTGGTTCATCTTATACCACTACTTTTTCCAAGCGGGAGCAATCCCACTCAGAGGTCACTCAACATGTGCTTCTTTTCAAGAACCATATCATATATAAGTTTGATAAATTATATCCATAATGTACATTCAAAAGCACCAAGATCAATAAATTTGCCAAGACATGGTATAGATAAGATACTCCACCATCTACTACCCCGAGCAAAATGGCTTAGCGAAGCATTCAAAACTCTCATCCAAATACTAAAGAAGACTCTTGATGATAACAAGTGAGTGGAATGAGTATTGGTTGAAGCCTTGTGGGCCTACCGCACACATACCAAACTCCAACTCAATCTACCCCATTTTCTTAGTGTATGAAGCCGTTCTACCTTTAGAAGTTCAACTCCCATCACTAAGGATAGCATTGGCAAGATCACTACAAAGCGAATGCAAAGTTGGTTAGAAGAGCTTCTGGAGAGTCTCCTACAGCATGTAACCAAGTTATATAAGGCCAAAATGATTCAAGCTCACAAGTCGGTGCCTGTCTTTCCAAGTAGAGAACTTGTGTTAGTCCTAAGAGACCAATTGTGCCCATTGAAAGATGGGAAAGTTTGAACCCACTTGGGAAGGCCCCTATGTCATAGAAGGCCTACCAAGGAGGATATCATCATTGATTGTAAAGGGAACACTGATGCTTCCAATTAATAGGCTCTATTTGAAGAAATATTACCCATAAATCATGTTTAAAAATAATTATCAACAAAAGATAAAATTTGATTCCATTTCATCAAAATCTTCTCTTCTTTTTCAAGCATGTTTGCTTGTCTTTGAACCATGCTGAGTGTAAGATAGGTGTAAAGAACCAGAGCATCCTACCCTCTTTCACATCACAAACACAATCAACACAATCTCCACTATTAGAATAGGTGAGAGAACCCAAGAGGCATCCTATTTTGATTAGCACAACTAAGTTAGTGTAGAGAACCCGTGCATCCTTTCTGGAACCGCCATTCGGCACCATTTCATCAAATTCCCCAAGCATGTTTAGTAGAGAGAACCCCAGTATTCCTTTAACACAAGCATAAAAAATACACATCTTTTATCTCGTTATTTTGATGTGGGAGCAAGCCCCGTGGCACTCACTCATTAGTTTCTAGCTCGCTACAAACTACCTCTTGTGTCACCCCAATGGTCTTTGTTTGGAAGATGTGAGTCCTGCTTTCTTCCTAACTTGATCATTGCAAACCAATGAGCCTTGTTAGTGGTAGACTTCACCGCCTAAGAGCTACATGTTGATTTTGTTTAAGAAGATGTGAGTCCCAGCTTTCTTCTTGAACTAATATCATGATCTAACTAAAGTATATTTGAGGTTTAGATAAGTCCCCAGAGGCTCCTTTCCTCTTGACTACATTTGAGTATAAGTCCCCGTGTGGCATTCACAAGAGTCTTAGGTCGATGACACCTCGGCGAAGTAGACTATCTCCAATCTTTCATGATGAGTCCTTGAGCTTTCTTCCTAGGATATTATTGCAAACCGACAAACACCTTAGGTTGGTTGATGTTCTATGCCGACAATGACTCACCTGGATACAATTTGGATGTGAGTCCCCACTTTCTCCTTGAGCCACCAATACCTATTATATGACTCCATGTCATCTTCTCCGGGTTTTGGATTAAGCCCCAAGCCCCTCCCCTAAGCATTTTGGATCACATCCTGACCCCATTTAGATAGTTCCCTAGTTACTGGGATTGACAACCCCCCTTTCTAGTAACACCCTCTGGTTGGAGAATTTGTTCAACTGGATATGCAAATTCTCCCTTGTTAAATATGAGATAGGTCTAGGCATATGCTCCTTCTGATCTCTATCCACAATCCACATTAAAATAAATTAAATAAAAAACAAATTATTTCGCCAGGATTAGAATTCCTCCAAAGGACCCTTTTCCCAAGCAAACATCCTATCTGCAAGATTAGAACTCCCTATAGAATTGCCCCTGACCATGAGTTAAGATAAATTCCCATTGACTACTCTATAACCCTCCTGTTCAATCTATTTTGCTAAAAAAGTTCCCTCACCATTTTGGAAGATGTAAGATTATGATGCATTCTTTCTAGCATGATCTGTAAATCACCACAACCCTAGTTTGATTTATTGCCCAAAGAAATCGATCACCCCAATGGTCTTATAGTGGAAGATGTGAGTCCCCAGCTTTTTTCCTAAATTGATCATTGCAAATTGAAAGGCATCCTTGGTTGGATAGTTCTCCCATTGAAGCTACTCCCTTTGTTGAAATCAAGATCTAGGTTAATATAAGCTCTTTCTCGGTATGATCCATCGCAAACCAACGAAATCCATAAAAATAATTAAAAAAAATGAAATTAATTTTGACTATCTTGAGTGATCTAAGTCCCCGGGCATTCACTCAATAGAAGCCTAGGTTTCTTTGCCTGTTTCAATAATGGATCACCCCAAAGAATCGTCCCTACTTTGGAGGATGTAAGTCTTATGCTTTCTTCTAAGTACAGTTGCATACAAAAAGGCATCCCCTTTTGGTTAGTCCTACTATGTGTTTAGTAGACTACCCTTGATTGGTAAATCTGAGTTTAGCCTCATGGTTCCTACTCACTTTATCCATCGCAAACCAACAAGGCCCAACTCAAATCAAAATTCTAAAAATATGAAAAAATTCAACCCTCTTCCCTCAGTGGAGTCAAACAAAAGCAACAAACAAAAAACTAAACAATCAACAAATCAAAATAATTTCTCCCCAGTGAGACTCAAATCAAATATCTCATCCCCTTGTAGATGATTTGAATTTGTTTCCCTAATGGAAGGTTCACATACTATATTCCTACTGGATTCCTCCTTCCCTCTCTTATGTCCTTGGCATAAGTAGAGTCACATTGCACTATGCTCTGGATTCTTTCTACACCTTGGGTTTGGAGTAGATTGTTTCTATTAGTGCTTGTGATTGTTCGATGTTGTTGATCATTTTGTCAACACCAATACGCGGTGTTCCTTGTCACCACACCACCTATTGTCCCTTTTGACCTCATTTTAGAATGAGCTCTCAACCCTCCATCTTAGACATAGGACTTCTCTTAGACTTTAAGAGTTCCTTAGTCTTAAGACACATCTAGAGTGGACACTCAACCTAGCCTAGAGACTTAGAAGAGTTAGCCATAAATAGGTCATTGGGGTGTTAGAAAATTTGCCTACCCTATAGCTTGAACCAAATCCTCACTTCCTTCTTCCAAGAAACTCCAAACCCATATCAACTCCAACTCCAACTCAAACTCAAATCAATTCAATGATTTTCCCAAATCATGAATCAATTCCAAATGATTGAAACCATGATTGAACTCAAAACCCAAAAATATTTTCTAAGTCCTTTGATTCCTCTCATGGACTTAGCTCAAATCAAATCAAATCAATTCAAATTCAAGAAATTTTCATAACCCATTTATATTCTCATTTATATTCACATATATAAATGAAATATAAATTCAAATCAATCAAACTAAATTCAAAATCAAATCCAAATTCAAAATTTTCCTAAGTCACTTTGATTCTATCTTATGGACTTAGCCTAAATCAAATCTAAATCAATTCAAATTCAAGGGATTTCCTCACAACCCATTTATATTCTCATTTTATATTCACATATATAAATGAAATATAAATTCAAATATCCAAAACTCAAACTCAAATTCAATCAAAATTCAACCTAAGCCTTTCAAGTCAAAATCTTAAACTTAGCCAAATCGAACTCAAATCAAGCCAAACCCTTGATTTTTCTTCATGATTCAATCAATCCTTCAATCATGAATCCAAATATAAACATAAACTTCAATCACCAAATCAAAACTAAATTCAAAAATCAAACCCAAGTCAAACTCATGTTCACCCTTTGAACTTGAAATTGTCAAATGAATCAAAACCCATTTGACTTCAAACCACTTGCAAATGGATTTATATTTCAATCATAAGTCCATATGTGAGTTCAATCAAACTCAAATCAAGCTTTGACCAAGCCATTTGACCACTTAGGCTCACTTGACCCAAAGTGACCTAAAGTACCCTTATGAGCCAAATTCTAATCCTAACCAAATTGGATAAACTCCCACCTAAGCCTCACATGAGCAACAATCATCATGAGAGATCAATCACTAAATTGGGTCAAACCAAGTCAAACCTAAGGGTTGACCAAGTCAACACTTAGCCAAAATGAAACCAAACTAGCCAAAATCCACATAGGCCAAATTGATTGAAACCATTGATCAAAACTCATTCATGATCAATGTTTGAACTTGACCAAGTCATCATTTGAGCCTAACCTAGCCTAAATTGGCCTTGACCCAAGTTGACCCAACTTGACCTAAAAGTCAAAATGTGTCAAAACTTGATCTAAGCCAAATTGATTGAAACCAATGGGTCAAGTTCATTCCAAATCACTTGTTGAACTTGACCAAAGCCTCAATTGGCCAACTAGACCCAACCTGCCCAATTGACCTTGAACCCAACTTGACCTAAAAGGTCAAATTGAGCCAAAAATATAAAACCAAATTGATTGGAAAATAAAGCAATCCATTCAAATGATCAACCAAACATAAACCAACCCATCAACCCAAATAGGTCAAATGGGTCAAATTCAATCAACGACCCATTTGACCTAAATGAAATCAAAACCAAATATAAATCCAAATTGAACCAAACCAATGATGCCAACATATTTCAAATGGTCATATGAACTTGACCCAACCCTTGGTTTGACCCAATTTGACCAATTGGTCAACTTGACCTAAGTTGACCCATTTTGACCTAAATGGGTCAACATGAGCCAAATCATATCAAACCAACTCCAAATTCAATGAAACTTGGCCTAACCCATTTTAAATCATACCAAACATATTCAAATAAAAATCAAGCAAATGACCATTTTACCTAGGCCATAGTAACCTAAAATCAAAACCACTTGGAATTTGTCAAATTTCATGGACACTTGGCACCCTCTTAGTGGACCAAATGGTCACTAATGGATGGGTGCACATGACAATGGGTTTGTCAACCCAACCCAAGGTCAAATGACCACTCTTCAAATGAAGCACATGGAATCCTCCACTTAATTAAGCACACTGAGCTTCACCACTCCCTCACCAAATAAAAATGCCATGCCACCCTCTAAACCTAACAAACCCACCAATGAGGTGTGGATCAAAATGGCAAGAATCTTATGCCATCCGATTCACCTGGGGAGATATACTCCCCTAATTTCACAATCTCCCTCATTGATTGAGAGGGAAGTAGATGATTCAAGCTCCCCAAGTTTCTTAAGAATATTCATTTTCCATTTCTTGATTTTCAAAAAAATAAGGGGAGCTAAGGAAAATCCAACTTCATTTCAATACTCAATCCAATTCCTTCACTTCATCGGACTAAATCAAACTCCAAACCTTTTCCCAAGTTCTCCAAGGCAAGGGAGAGTGCTCTTGATCAAATCAAGCCCAATTGAAGGAGAACTTGGTCCATAGAAGATCCAACCCAAACTTGAAACTTCTCTTCATCTCAGATGAAGCTACCCCAACAAGGAATCGGTGATAGCCTCCAATGAGGTATGACATTAACCAAATACTTAGCTCAGTGTGGTCCTTGTGAAAAATTTCATCCATGAAATTAGTGGATGTGTCCCCTTACTCCTAGATGGTGAATTTGATTCAACTGAATCGATCTGATCTTCCTGAAGATGGACGGGCCATCTCCATGGAAGATGGATGGATCATGTCACATCCATCCATGCATGGATGGACACCATGATCAAGACAGAATATTTGATTTAATCTTAATACTCATTTTCCCTTGATCGACGATGGAGAGAAAGAAAGCCGCCACACATGTTATGATGTGACAACTTAAATAGTTCCATCACCATGTGGAAAACACATGCCAATCGCCTCACATGGCTGGGATTAGCTTTTTTAATTAGGATTTATTTAATTACTAATCATAAACTTCATAATTCATAACTAATTCTAGAAAATAAAAAATATAAAAAAAATGAAAGATATAATTCAGAAATATTCTAAAATTAATTTCAATGGATTTTGAATAGTATATTTTTCTTGGGTTTTATGAAAATTTAATAACTAATTACTCTAATTATTATTAATTCTCAAACTTCTCATGTGCATTTAGGGGATGACTTCTGCCTCCCTAATTTTCTTGGGATTTATTGATGGTTAATTAGGATCAATTATTGAATCCTTAATTACTCTCTTAATGTAATTAAGCTAATTAAGTGTGTATTAGTGGTTTAATCTGATTGAGTTAATTAAGTTTTCTTTTAGTGAATGAGGTTTGGGAATAATTTTGGGATATTTTCAAGCTATTCCTTAAACCCCTTTCTTCCTAATCTAAATTAAAATTAATCCACTAATTACTACTTAATTAATTGATAAAATTTTCAAAATATTCTAGAACTTAACTAATCATCTTGGGTAGATGCTTAGGTGTTCAATAACCTAAGTTAAGGAAATCAAAACCAACCACATGTGTGAAGGGTTATGAAAGTACTTAAATTAAACCCTTAGCTTAATTAATCATTAATCATGAGCCAAATTGCATTAGGCCCTTTCTTTCCTAGGTGATTTAAATTCCTTGTGTTTTTATGTCATATCATTGGCTAATTATTTGATTAAATATGCTAAAGTGGTAGTAAGGGGTAATTAATACACTTAATTCACCTTAACCTAACAAACATAAAATTGATCTAATCATCTAAAATTAAACAAAAAATACATACATATGTGGAATGGTTAGGACCAGAAACATCTCACATTTCAAATTAAATCAAACTCAAACAAAATCAAACTCTCTTTAAAATAAATTTGATTTGTTTTAAATAATCTTATTTCATAAGATTATTTTTTAGAATTAATTAGGGTGAATGAATTTACATGCTTTCATCACTTTCTTTTCCTATCGCTACTAAATGTGTATGTCATATGAAAGTCATGCATTCATTCCCTTTAAAAATTAAAATTAAAATGAAATGTTTCTTTTATGTCAAATTGAATTTTTTTTGGCTAAAGTAAGAATATGAATGGCTATTATCACTATTAAATTCAAAATTATTTTTAAAATTTTAAAATCAAATATTAAAACTGAAAGGTATGCTACTTGTAATTATTTATAAGCTTGCATATGAGAAATATAAAGATGCATTATGTATTTTCTTCTCTCTTTCTTAACATAATTTGAATAAGATTTGCAAAGTGTATAGTTCATTTGAAAAGACATAACACTTGCTTAAATCCATTCCTATCACTCTATGTCATGACTTAAGAAGGAATCATCACACATATAAATTAAAAAATCAAAAATCAAATAAATATAAACTTTGCATCTTTCTTTTTTCCATTCATTTCTTTTGTACATGCATATGTATTTAAGGAAAGTGGTATATTAGTTTGGACAACCCCGGGGTTGCGAGGCTTTAAGTAGCCCTAAGTAGGTCTTGTACCTTACACCTGGTGCTAACAATGGCATCGTACTCACTTATGCCTTTCATACATACACATGTGCATATGAAAATGGATAAAAGAATACCCTTTTCTACTTAATGAAAATCATGCATCATAAAGCATTCAAATTTTCTTAAGTAAATACTCTTAGCATTCATCATAAAGTGTGCTAAACATTCTCATTTGCATGTATAGATATGCTTAGATTCATTCATATGCATGTTATATGTTGGGGAAAGAAATGAAGTGATGTGTTTTGTGATATTATTTCACTTTACTTAATCTTAAAATGCCTTTCTTTTGAATAGGTTTGTTTAGGAAAATCTAAACTTAGGATTAATTAAAACATAAAAAACATTCACTAAAAAAAATCAAATATGAATCTACTTTAGAAATTACTAAAGGAAAGAAGTTCTCTTCTCTTTCCTCTCTTTATAACTTAGTAATTAATTGTAGTTCAATCAAACAAATAATCACAAATAAAATCAACCAAATAACTAAATAACTTAAATGAAACCACCCTCTAAGTTGAACATTTTCATACTTAAAAATCTAAACCTTAAAGCCAGCTAAGATACCACACAAACCTTAAAGCACACACATTAGATTAAGCCAACATTTCTAGCTTTAGATTAAGGCGGTGCATGGTTTGATGTTTGCTTTTATTTATGATGTAATATTTTAGTTTGGATGTTAGGTGTATGTGCAATGAATGGTAGGATGATTTAGTCTAATCATTCTCTCAGAGGGATTGTGCTTAAGGGCATAATAAATAAAAATATAAATGCTTTTGTGCGTGTGCTTATACCCTAAGCATAATCCAAATAGGTGGACTTGGTTACCCATGTGTGGGGTGCTAAGTCCAATATACATGCTTGATTGTATATTGTTTAGCTAATCTCTATTTTGTAGGTGTTAGTTAGATTTACTTTTTCTTTTCATGTAATTTGTAATTAGATTTTGGAATGATTGTTATGGGGATTAGATGAGCATTGGTCATAAGATTTTATCTTATGTACCATGTGAAGCCTTTGGAGCAACCACATTCCAACCATCCAAAATAAGAACCAAAGAAGAAAAAAAAAGAAGAAAGAAGAAAAAAGAAAGAAGAATGAAGAATGAAGACCCCATAACATGAATTTCTTACTAATTGTAATTAATTCATTTGTAATCGGTTGTATAAGGGTAGAGGCTACCCAATATATTTTGGTTTATGGTGTGCCCACCATAAATGGCCTTTTATTCTTTGTTAGCTTTATAAAATGTTTGATGTTTTGTTTAGCTTGTGCATTAAGATGGCATGTTTTCCTAGTTTCTTCTTGATGTATGGCCTGGATGATGATTAGGCTCTTAGAAAAATAAATCTTCTACCAAATTAATCAACTCAAAATTAAAAATAAACAACTCATAACCTCACCTAAAGCTTAAGTTAAAAATCAAGATAAAAGAATTAGTAACCCGTTAGCTAAATGAGTATTACTTTTCTCACATCATGCATAAAGACATATTGTTTCACTCTTGATTGGAGGGCTTCCACCTTTTCCAGACAACTTGGCTTGACCAGTAAGAGCCATGGTAAAAACACACCTCCTTATCTTGCTAATTTTGGCCCATAATCTAATTTCTCATACATTAGGCATAAAGAATCCTATAACCTCAGTCAAACGATTGTCCAAAATAAAAATAAAACATATTAAGAATGTGCATTAAATTTAAGTTATGAATTCATACCCTACATGATCTAATCTCTTTAGGGAGTGTGTTTAAGGACTTAGTATCAATATAAATAAATTACAACCTAGCTATCTTGCATAAAAGCATATGACTTGCCTACATTTTAAAATAGAGGAGTTAGTTGGCCACCCCGGTTGTAAGTCCAATGTGTGGTTTATCCTCTCTGTGGAGGTAAACCAAATACCCATTTTTGCCTTAGATTTAGGTCGCTTTTGGCCCTCGCCAAAGCTCCCTAGATTTAGGTTCAGGTTGCTACTTCTCTTTGTGCAGCATAAATCCTCACCTCTTAGGCATTTTGTGACCTTGTATCATGGAATTATAAGCCTACATTCTAATAAAAATTTAACTCAAATAAATTAATTCAATTTTAAAAATGTAAAGCCCAACCATAGATAGTTTGGATGCTTACTAGCTTCTAATATCTTAAGCATCCCCTATTTATTTCATTTGCTTGATAAGAACTCCCTCCTCTTGAATCCCATTTTGACTTTAAACCAATCAATTGATAGTCCTACCTTTGAAATCTTTGGAGACAATGATCATTTACCTTAATCGAGAGTATTCTAAGGAATCTTCCTTAGATGTAATTAACTATGGGGCTTGCCCTGTAGGAACTTAATGAACCCGTTTAAAATAAACCTTTACTTTTCCATGTAAAAGGGGAAGAATCTGTATATTCAAAGACCCATAGTCCTTAGAGTCCTTATTGAGGTGATTAGGTCCATTGTAGGGTGGTGACTTCTATCTCGAGATAGTACACCTCTCAATGTCATATCACCCTAATAAGAATATCTACGAATCTGCATGGCATCCAACAAGACATATTTTTTTTCATTTATCCTTTTTAATAAGGATAGATGAAGATGAGAATATTTCACCACAGATTTTTTTGGCAACTAGGCTTGGGATTTTTCATCTCTCCATCTTTGGTAAATGATCTTTGTCTCTAAGTATTGATAGTGGGTTTATACTTTTATATGAATCTAAGACTATCTTTCTTTTCATTGGCACTTAGCTTATTTCATCCTTAAGTTAAGCTAGCCAACATCTTTAGGTTTTAGGACCTCACCTGTTGGTCTTAAAACCCTCGGTTCCCAATGGGTGAAAATAAAATTTAATAAAAAGAAAATGATTAAAGACTTCTCTTACCATTTTTATGGTAAGGAAAGGTTCATTCTAAAATAAAGATAAAAATAAATCCTTCATAAAAGTCTTGCTTTTTTCAAAAGCACTTTTCAAAATACACTTAATAAAATATTTGCACTACATCTAACAATTTTCACAATTGTTATATGTAGAAACATTTCAAAAATAAAACCAACACTCATACTTTCTAAAAGCACAAATGAAATTCTTCACTCAATTCATTTTGATGAAGATTTTATTTTCAAAAATATAATTCTAACAATCATGTTTTCAAAAGCATAAAATTTGAAGATGGCCCTTTCCATTCAACACATCCAAATGTATTGGATTGATATTACATGTTCAAGAAAAATCACAACTTTAAAATTCCACTCAACACATTCCACATGTGTTAGTTGAATTTTTTCAAAAGCACATATAAATCTCATTCAATATACCCATATTTATTGAATGAGTTTCATTTCAATCAAAATCAAAAATGAATTTCCAAAAGCATATATGAAACCTCTCCATTCAATATACCCACATTTATTGAATGGAGATTACATTTTTAATAAAAATCAAAAAATAAACTTTCAAAAAGCACATATGAACATCTCCATTCAATATACCCAAATTTATTGAATGAAGATTTCATTTCCAAATAAAATGACATTATTTTGACATCTAACATATTCCATATATGATTAAGGAATTCTCTTTAAAAAAGCAATAATCACACAAAAAATACATATTTAAAATGAAACATAATTTATTTCCATCTTACACATAAATTTGTTAAATGGAAATTCTCTTTCAAAATCAACAAAACACAAAATTTTCAAAACACATTTGAACTTCATTTTAGCATACCACATTTGCTAAAGTGAAGTCTCATTTCAAAACAAAATTTGAAAAACATTTTGGAACTTCATTTTAGCATACCATTTGCTAAAGTGTCCATTTTCAAAAAAATCAAAAAAAATTTGAAACACATTTGAATTTCATTTAGCATACTCAAATTTGCTAAGTGAAATCCATTTTCAAAATTCAAAACACATTGAACTTCATTTTAGCATACCAAATTTGCTAAAGTGAAATCTTCCATTTTCAAACAAAATTAGAACATTTTGAACTTCATTTTAGCATACCAAATTTGCTAAAGAAGTCTCCATTTTCAAAATCAAATCCAAAAACACATTAGATTTTAGCATACTAAATTTGCTAAGGATCTATTTTCAAAAAATCAAAAAAAAATAAAAAAGAAACACATTAGATTTCCTTAGCATACCAAATTTGCTAAGGATCCTATTTTCAAAAAAATCAAAAAAAAGAAACACATTAGATTTTAGCATACCAAATTTGCTAAGAATCCTATTTTCAAAAAAATTTCAAAAAAAAAACACACTTGATTTCATTTAGCATACCCAAATTTGCTAAATGAGAATTCCATTTTCAAATCACAAATGATTCACAAAACAAAGAAAAAAGAAAAGAAGAAATTATTTTCAAACCTCACTTAGCATACCCAAATTTGCTAAGTGAGTAAATTCCAAAAAATCTCAAATCAAAATCAATTGACCCTTTACTTTAACATACCCAAATTTGTTAAATAAAGGGTCCAAAAAAAAATCAAAATTCAAATATGAACCTATGGAAGCAGCATCTCTTCAAAATATTTGAACCCATTTTTCAACATACCCAAATTTGTTGAAAGTATTCAAAAAATTCTTTCCAATCAATCTCAAAATCTATTCTAAATCATTTGAGCCTGACTTAACACTTTCAAGATGTTGAGTATTGGTTCAAATTCTAAATTCAAATTCAAAATCAATAAATAAAATTTGATTCAAGTTTATTTTCACATTGCAATCATTAACTTCAGTTTTTAGTCGCCAAGATTTGATTCAATGGCAAGCCAAGTATGTTTATTTTTTCCCATGGGATGGATTGCCCCGATCGTGCCGCCTTCCCACTGATTATGCCCACCTCATCCACTTTGGATGAGGTTTTGAGGGGCCCCGGATTACATGTGAGGGGACCTCCCTCATGAAGGACATGGTAGCAGAGCCGGCCATCTGCTGACATGTTGTCAGATTTTGAGATCCCTCGATGAAGAGGAAGGCTATGGTAGTTCCCATACAAAGAATGTGATTCTCCAGCGCTGGTTCTCATGTCTGCCAGGGCTAAGACCCACTCACCAAGACCCTCAAAGGGGAAGGCTCCCCATCCTGTGGATTGTCTCCCTACTTTGAGGTTGGGTCTAGTTCTTACTCGCCCTACCAGACCAAAGGGGAAACAAGAATACATGATAAAGTGGTACCACACCGATTGCTGGAGATAGCTACACCATTGTGAGGAGTTGCCACTTTGGTTTCCCCCACTGGTTACAAAACATTCCATCCTCTCTAGTCAAAGAGGATGCTAGAGGATCTACTTCACCTCCACCAGTGCCCACCACTAGTGAGAGGAGGAGGTCATATGCACCCTCACCATTCACCAAGTAGGTGGAGCCACGAATGATCTGAGTGGGCTCTTGATTTGAGATCCATTATCCCATAGTGTGGGGAAGCATTAGATGAGAGGCCGGAGGCCCATACCTCGCTCATCACCAGGAGAGGTGAGGTTCAAATGAGCTCTTGACTTATTGATTTTCTGATCAACGAGCTACCCGCATCGATCATACCAATAACATTCTACTCACTGGGACTACCCATCATAGAGGAAGCCCTAAGAGAGTCACCCACCACACCGCTACCCCCCATCCACCATCTCCATCCATGTTCATGCATCTCGCCCACCAAAGGCCATGAAGGCCATCGGGGAGAAGAGGACCCCATTGGATCCTAGGCCAAGAGATCCCATCCATACACCTCCTGTGAGCAAGCTCTCGCCACCTTCTACCGAGAGTGGTGAAGAAGGAATGGTGACCTCAAAGCAAGTGGTCATCCTTCACCACCACCGCACAGACATGAGATGGTTAGAAGAGAGGGAGAAGGTGATCCGCTTGCACCTATGATGATAGCCTCCTAGAGTGTCACCCCATGCAGATTTAGTGACAGAGCATATTTCTTCAACAAATACCCTCATAGGTTGACTCTCCACAGGGAGGTCTGCCTCTACATGATAGTGATCCCACCACTCACCAAAGTCATTTGTGCTATTCATATCTTCTAGATGATATAGTAGCTCATTATCTCAGAAGAAAGAGATCCTAGGATATGGGTCTAATGAGGAGAAGATCGCCTTTGATCCCAATGAAGATTTTGTTGAGATTGGGGTTTGCATGGTAGATACTGGGGATCCCTCCTCGAGAGCAAGAGACTATGGAAGGTGTGAGGCCAAGCAAGAAGACACAACCTACCACCCAACACCTCCTTCAAGATAAAGCAAAAAAGATGAAAAATAGATAGATGGAGAGGCTCAAAGACTCATTATAAGACTTCAAAACCAAGCACATTCATCCTACTATAGACCCGAAGAGTTGGTGCATGTCTTGGATCCACCAAGACTTTACCTCCAAGAGAAAGGTAGCAAGCATGTATAGGAAGGTAGTGGATAGTACCTCCATATAAGAAAAGATATCAAGATGGTTGAGCAAAGAGAGAGAAGCATTGGCTCAAGCCCAGGAGGATCATGGCCCAAAGGGTAGACCCTACCGAGGAATTTGATGCAATCCAATATCCTAAGGGTTTTGCCACCTTCTTCAAGAGTTTTGATGGCGAACCCGACATATGCACATTTCGGCTGTAAATTAGTGGCACACTTTACTCTTCCATCTTCATTAGCTTAGTATAGCATTTGAGTATGTTGAACTTCCAATAGTTCAAGACTTTATGAGCAACTCTTTATCAAGAGGTTTGTGAGCTCAACAAAGGGTCATTGTTAGCATCTCATGGCTCAATAAAACCCCGGTGAGTCCCTCATTGATTACATTCTCGATGGCATAATTTGAGTATGAAATGCAACCACATGTCCAATAGCATGCCATCAAGATTCTTAAGAATATCCATGGCGTCCTTCATGCTCAAAGGTTTCACCATCAAAACTTTGAGAAATTAAATCAAGGTGGCTAGCTTGCAAGGAGAAGCCAAACATTTGCCTTCTCTATCACCAAAGCAAAGCCGTAAGGTATATGAAGAAAGAGGTAGTGATAGTGATAAGGGGAAAGCAACAGAGTAGTTTGAGAGACCTCGTGCTCTGTAGCCATCACTTCCACCTCCTCTACCACCACCGAGGTAGCCTCTATTACCACAAACCTCCATGGCATTCCTCCTCAACACATCATTAAGAAGTGGTACACATACCCACGCTGTAGCTATGGTCCACCTACTCTTTGGATAAACTTAACAAGCCTTATTCATTTAAGAGGGAGGTAATCGGAAGATCTTTAAGAATCTCTTAAAGAAGCCGATTTTCACCCAACCTAGAGACTGAGGAAGTGGAAAAGCATGATCCTAACTTTGCCCCTACCACCATGCTAGGTCATGTTTTGGAAGATTACATTTAAGGACTGGCTTGAACATAGCTTCAAGACGCTATAGTCATCCTGAAGGAATACCTTATAACAACCATCTAGTTCCATTAGAGTAATCCTTGGGGATACTTGCAATCCTTCCAAAACCAAAGAAGGTTGTGATATCTCCTTATCCAAAACCTCTAAGAAAATTGTATCGAAGATCAAGAAACTTTTCTAGCAGGAGCCTGAGTCAGCGCAAACCTCCAACATCAAGGAAGGTTTGCAAGTGTGTGAGCCAACTGTGGAAAGGGGAGCTCAAGGAGCAAATAGTAGAATGTGTTGCAGATAGCCCAAGAAGCAACCACGACAAGTCCAGCCTCCACCATTCTTACCACATTAATGACTTCTCTACTTCAGCTCTTCTATTTCTAGTAGACATCTTGTATCGGTGGATGAGGGCATCAAATCCCTCACCCCTCTTACTTTACTTGATTTCTACTATGTATCTCATATTAAATCCAAGAAATTGAAGAATAAAGCTAGCTTGAATTATATCTATGTCACTTGTGATGGGTTGTCTGAATCTATTCCTAATAACTCTTCAAATCTAAATAATAATTATAAAAATTTTGATCTTCCTCTTTCTGATTCAGAGTTGGATTTTCCTAATACTATGTTTTCCTCTTGAGATAGACTTGGAATCATCACTGAGGGTCCCATAGAGAAGAGGTGAGCCCGACATGTGTAGAACCCATTACCCTACCATAAGAGATCAAAGTCAACCTCAGAAGTTTCTACCTCCTAGGGCATCACCTCAAGATAGGAAATAAGTCATTGGTTCATAAGATCAGAAGCCCTCCACAGGATGCTCCACCCTTGATATGCTTGTAGATGAGCCAAGGTGGACTAATGTCCTCTCTCACCTAAGAAAGTTGCCATCTAAGCTAAGCATGCCCTTGTCTTATCCAAAGAGATGAGGGAATCATTAATCAAGGCTCTCCTGATCTGAGATATGCTTAGCTAACGCCATTGGAGAGGAGGCACATTATTCCAGAGAAGCTGGGATCACTTTCAGATGAAGACCTTCTTGGGACATGGAGCACAACCGCCCCTCTACATTACATGACATGGCAAGATTCAAACTTCAGTTTCTCATCTAGTGCATCGGTGAACATTATGAGTCTAAAGACCCTTGCTTTTTGAGGATCGACATCTCCACAGAGGAGATCGGATGATGTTGAGAGGATTCAATGAACAAGTGAGAGCTTAGGTTCCATAGTGTTACCTTTGGAGATAGGTGACCGGAAGATAAGCCAAGTTTTATATCATTGATTCAAATACTTCACCGCTTTGCTGGTCCTTGGATACATCAACAGATGATTCCATCCTCCCTCCATCATGCATCAAGTTGGGAAGGATGGGATTGAGTAGTCAAAGGAGATGAAAAGCCTTTTTTTAGTTAGAGAGGTTGAGATATATGAGGATGTGACCTACTATCTTCTCAAAACACTTTCTCATGAACTTGGAAAATTCAAATTCAAAAGAAAAGAAAATGAAGAAAAGAAAAAGAAAAGAAAGAGAAAAGAAAATGAAAATCCAAGTGAACAAGAAAGGAAATTGAAGAAGAAATAGATCATATCACATTCCACCCATATTCATTCCATCATATGGACATGTGGGTAGATGACTCACCTCCACCGTGAGAGGTGAAACAGAGGTAGTTCTGTGAGGTGGAAGACCCCCGGTTGGCCATCCAATAGAGGTTATGTTCAGTTCATAGAGTACCCTACTATTCACATAGACTTGGAATCTGAGGATGAGTCTAATGTGATTAGCATACCACCCAACCCCTCTCGGTTTCATTAGGTGACACTGAGCAAAACAGAAAGACCAAGCCTCCTAAAAGCAAAGTATTCAAATGTATGTGAAACTATCGGTAGTTAGATCTCACTTTCATCAAAAGTCAAAGGTTTAGTAGAAGGAAGCCCCTAAGTCTTCCACATGATGAACCAAAGAGATTCTTTTTGGGATCATCCTCCTCAAGTCTTAAAGTTGATGTAGAACTTGAGGAGAATTCATATAAAGAATTAATGGAATTACCTTTTGATTGATACTCGCCTTATGCTCTTAATCTTGCAAAGAAGGGTTTGATTCCTTATTTATGGTATAAGCACAAGTCAAAGTACTTTGAAAAGCTATGGAGCAACATAGGTAGGGATACACGATCAAGATCAGGACTACAATTCGGTACAGTGGGTCCAATCAATGACGATGATTACTGCTTAGTTGTCACCAAACATTTGGAGTCTGATATGTTCTTTTCTCACCAAACCAACTCTTATGAGGATGTGTGATTAGAACTGATGATGATGATCTCAAATCAAAGATGCACCACCATAATTTAAAGAGAGATCCATTCAACAATAACAAGCTTAAAGAAAGGATGTGAAAATCCATTGACATACATCTTGTGAATGAAGAAGAAACAAATGACTTAAAGCTATTGATTAAGTTTAAAGATCTGCATGGAGTTATGAAGAGATGCCATTATCTCCTCATGTAGAGTCCATAAACTAGCAATAGATCCTAATGCTAACCCTATCAAGCTCTAGACATGATATTAGAACAATATTTTTGAAGTTAAGAAAGCATGGGTTTCATCAAAGAAGAAAATATCTACCGGTTAGTGTCAATTAAGAAGAAGAATGACCAAATTCACATAAGCATCAATTTCGTGGACTTAAATAAGGCACCTAAAATGGTACATCATCTCATGCAATATTCATGGAAGGTCATAGATAACCAAATTAAGATCTGATGAAAGAAACACTACTTTTCTAACATCAATCTATTATTATAGGTCATGCCATTCAACCTTAAAAAATGTGGTGCTACATAATGATCGATCTTCAACAAATATCCATCATCAGGAGCTTGATTATCTAGTAGTCAAGATAGAAAAGAAGACCATCTCTTTGACTTAGAGTAGTCATTAAGATAATATAACCTCAAAATGAATCTCAAGTGTGTAAGTAGAAAATCTGCTTCATAACACCAAGATTAGATCCAAAAGATCAAAGCTATCTAAATGCCACCTAAGAGTTTAACTCAACATCTTTCCAAGGATGGTTGGCATATAAGATGCTTTATTTCCATAGAGATGCATATTCAACACTTGAAAAAAAGGATGCCAAGTTCAAGTGGAGATAAGTGAGATGCTTTGAAGATATGAAGATTTAGTGAATCTAGAAATGAAAGTATCATCTCTACAATGCTATATTGAACTCCTTGATGTTTGTTAATGATGAAGAAGGAAAATACTACCTCAAAATCATCTAATTTAAGAAGAAATATCCACTATTGAGAAACATTCAAGCTTTGATCTTTGCCTAAAAGCTATGACACTATATGCTTTCTCTAGAACTTGATTTTAACCAATCCATATTCATGAACCAATGCAAGACATCAATGGTCCATGATCCTCTCAATTTGATATCACATTGATTTGAGATAAACATTAGTATATTTCTTAGCACACCCATTTGCGATTCTCAAGGATCGATCCCTAATGTCATGAACTGAGATTGACAACCTAATGGGAGATGTATTTGATGGTGTAGCTTTTCATAAAGCCAAGCCTCAACTCTTCCGAAAGACAGGATGAATAGTTCTCATCATCATGATGGATGAGATTCTCATAATCTTTCCAACCCCTACAAAGTTCTCAAACCCAAGCTTTCATCTGCTTAATATAAGTATGAGATGATTTCATCCCATGATACTCTCAAATGATTTGATGTACTTTCATCCTTCAATCTCATCTTAAATTATTTGTATATTAAGTTATCATTACAATTTGCAACATTTTATTTACTAGCTTAAAAGGCATTTGTTTCTTCTTATTAAGATAAATCATTTTAACATTTTTATACGATATAATATATGCTAATTTTCATTACATAAAGTTATCTTTAAATCAAAGTTAGTGTTTCATCAGTGTGATGAGCACACCAATGTATATTTCAAAAGTGGGTGAAAAATCAAAATGAAAAGCTATATTTTTTCAACGACTTCTAAGTGTGTTCGCTAGATATGATAGAAAAAATTTCAATTCAACTATCAATAAGCCATAGTATGAGCTTATTGTTGAGTTAGCTATCATAGTGTGTTAAGAGCATCAACATCTTTGGGATTCTGTTGGTCATCAATCAGATGGGTCTACAAGGTTCTCAAACCCAAGTTTCATCATTACCATGAGTATACCATGAAGGGTAAATCCTAAAGTCACCATCTACAAGGTTCCCCAGTGGAACAAGAACAAATGCTTTGGCCAAACTTGCCAAAGAATTGGCATTTAAAGATGAGTCCATTCTAATAAAGGTCCAAAACAGACAAGTCCTATCCCTTATTGATGCTGAACTCATCGAGAGACTTCTTCTTGAAGGAGAGGTTGTCGTTGCCTATAAGGGCAAGGAGTTGGATTGGAGGCAACCGTTCATAGACTATTTGAACACCAGCAAACTACCTCAAGAAAAGTCACAAGCCCATCAGGTAAAATAGAGAGCTCTCTCCTATGCTCTCGTTGATGGTACCCTGTATCAATGATCCTTTGATCAAATGTGGTTACGTTGTTTAGATAAACATGAAGCTCGTGGAATTGTAATCGAGGTACATTCAGGTCTATGTGGAGCACATCAATCCAGTCTGAAGATGAAGATGAAGATCAAGAGACTAGGATACTACTGACCTTCGATGATTACATCCTGCATGGATGTAGCTAGAGATGCCATAGAGTACACGGTGTGGTCTACATCAACCACCCAACATTCTACACCTACATTGGCCTCATGGCCATTTGAGTGTTGGGTACCGACATTGTGGTCCTATCGATCCTCCTTCTTCCAAGGGTCATTTTCATCTTAGGCCACTACTTTTCCAAGTGGGAGGCAATCCCACTGTGAGAGGTCATAACTCAAAGATGTTTGCTTCAAGAACCATATCATATATAGGTTTGGGTGCCTCAATAAATTATATCCGATAATGGTACTGCATTCAAAAGCACCAAGATCAATAGAAGACATGGTATAGATTGAGATACTCCACCATCTACTACCCCGTAAAATGGTTATATAAGCATTCAACAAAACTCTCATCCAAATATTAAAGAAGACTCTTGATGACAACAAGCGTGAATGAGTAGGTTGAAGCCTTGGGCCTACCGCACCACATACCAAACTCCAACTCCCCATTTTCTTTGTATGGGTCCAAAGTTTCTACCTTTAGAAGTTCAACTCCCATCACTAAGGATAGCATTGGGTAGCAAGATCACTAGAAAGGTAATGCAAAGTTTAGAAGAGCTCAAGGTTTGGAGGAGAGTCACCTATTGCGTAACCTCATTATACAAGGCCAAAATGATTCAAGCTCACAACAAGCTAGTCCACCCCTAGGTCTTTCTAAGTAGAGAACTTGTGTTAGTCCTAAGGAGACCAATTATTTCCCCATCCAAAAGATGGGAGGCAAGTTTGAACCCACTTGGGAAGGCCCTATGTCATAGAGAAGGCCTACCAAGGAGGATCTTATCACTCATTAATTATAAAGGGGAACACCCGATGCTTCCAATTAATGGGTTATATTGAAAGAAATATTACCCATAAATCATGTTTGAAAATAATTATCAACAAAAGAACAAAAATTTGATTCCATTTCATCAAACTCTTCTCTTCTTTCGAAGCAATCTTTGCTTGTCTTGTGAATGTGCCATTGCGTGTTTAGGATAGGTGTAAGAGAACCAAAGAGGCATCCTATCCCTCTTTCAAAATACAAACATAATCAAACACAATCTTCTGGTGCTATTAGAATAGGTGTAAAAGAACCCAAGAGGCATCCTAGTTCGATTAGCAAAATTAAGTTAGGTATAAGAGAACCCGAGCAACATCCTTTCTTGGTGGAATTCCCATTGGCACCACTTCATCAAATTCCCAAGTGTGTTAGGTAGTGAGAGAACCCAAGTGGCATCCTATTCCCTTTAACACAAGCACAAAAAATAAACACATATCTTTTACCTTGCTATTTGATGTGGAGCAAGCCCCCATCACTCACTCATTAATCGCCAGTCTTACATACTACCTCGCTAGTGTGTCACCCAGTGGTTCCTTGTTTGGAAGATGTAAGTCCCATGCTTTCTTCCTAACTTGATCATTGCAAACCAAGAAGCACATTGTTAGTTAAGCATACTTCACTGCACAACCAATAAGCTACCTCATGCTAATTTTGTTTAAGAAGATGTGAGTCCCCAAGCTTTCTTCTTGAACTAATCATCATGAGCTAACTAGGTCAAGTATATTTGAGGTTTAAGATAAGTTCCAAGAGGCTCCTTTCCTCTTGAATATATTTTGAGTCGATGTAAGTCCTCTAATGGCATTCACTCAAGAGTTCTAGGTGGATGTCCCCGCCGAAGACGACTATCATGGCAATAGTTCCATGAGGATGTGAGTCCCCAGCTTTCTTCCTAGTGATTGTTGTAAACCGACATACCCAGGTTGGTTGATGTTTGATCCGACATTGACTCACCTAGTGGATACACCACTCTGGTAGATGTGAGTCCCCGTGACTTTCTCCTGTGGCCATACTATTTGTTATATGACTAGCCATGTCATCTTCTCCGTGGTTTTGGATTAAGCCCGCCCTCTCCCAAGGAGCATTCTATTTAGATCACATATTTTATGACCCATTTAGACACTAATACTCTTAGATTGGACATTCCCCCTTTCCTAGTAGCCACCCCTATGGTTGGAGAATTTATTTAACGAATGCACAGATTCTCCCTTAGTTTAGTAAGTATGAGATAGGTCTAGGCTGATATAAGCTCCTTTTTAATTTGATCCCTCACAAATTAATAGGATCCATGTTAAAATAAATTAAATAAACGAACAAATTATTTTGCTTCTGGATTAGGAATTCAAGCACCCAAAGGGCCCCTTTTCCCAAGCAGGCATTATATCTTTAGACTTGTCAAAGAAACTCCCTATAGAATTTCGACTACGAAAGAGATAAATCCTGGTTGGTTACCTATAATCTCCTCAGTTCAATCTATTTTCAAAGAAGCAAGTTCCACAAATACTAAATGTAAGACTATGACATTCTTTTCTGATGATTTAAGTCCCATGGCATTCGTGCCCATTTTGTGCCCAAAGCAACCAATCACCCTAGTGGTCTTTGTAGAGAAGATGAGTCTCGAGCTTTCTTCCTTAAATTGATCCATTGCAAAAAAAAAGGCACTCCTTTGGTTGGATAGTCTCCCATGTGTGAAGCTCGATTTTGGTAAATCTGAGTTTAGCTAATATAAGCTCCTTCTCAATATGATCCATCGCAAACTAATGAAATCCATCAAAATAATTAAAAATAAAATTAATCTTGACTATCCTTGAGCTGATCTAAGTCTCCCAGCGGCATTCACTCAATTGTCAACCCTAGGTTGGGTTCAATCCGTTGTCTTACCAATGGGTCACCCCAGAACTGGTCCCTACTTTGGAGGATAAGTCTATTATGTTTTCTTCCTATATACAGTTGCTACACACCGAAAGGCATCCCTTTGGTTGGCTAGTCCTACTACGTGTTTAGTAGACTACTCCTTTGGATTGGTAAATTTGAGTTAGGTTTAGGCCTCCGTGGCTCCTACTCAATGCGATCCATCGCAAACCAACAAGGCCCAACTCAAATCCAAATTCTAAAAATCTAAAATAAATTCAACCCTCCTCCCTCAATGGATTCAAACAAAAGCAACAAACAAATAACTAAACAATCAACAAATCAAATCAATTTCTCCTAAGTGAGACTCAAATCAAAACTCTCATCCCATTGTGGATGATTTGAATCTATTTCCCTAGTGGAATGTTCACATACTTTATCCCTAATGGATTCCTCCTCTCTTATGTCCTTGACATAGTAGAGTCACATTGCACTAAGCTGATTCCTTCTACACCTGGGTTAGAGTAGATTATTTCGTTAGTGCTTGATTGTTTGTTGATCATTTGTCAACACCACACGTGGTGTTCCTCAAGTCACACCACACCTATTGCCTTTGTTAACTCTCATTTTAGAATGAGCTCTCAACCCCTCCATCTTAGACATGGACTTCTCTTAGACTTTAAGAGTTCCTTAGTCTTAAGACACATCTAGTGATTAGGTGGACACTCAACCTAGCCCTAGAGACTTGAAGAGTTAGCCATAGAATAGGTCATGCCTGTGTTAGGAAAATTTGCTACCCTATCCTTAAACCAAATCCTCACTTCCTTCTTTCCAATCAAATCACCAAACCCATATCAACTCCAACTCTAACTAAAACTCCAAATCATTCAATGATTTTTCAAATCATGAATCAATCAAATGATTGAATTCAAATGAATCAACTCCAAAACCCAAAAAATATTTTCTAAGTCCTCAATATCCATGGACTTAGCCTAAATCAAATCTAAATCAATTCAAATTCAAGATTTTCAACCTATTTATATTCTCATTTTATATTCACATATATAAATGAAATATAAATTCAAATATCCAAAATTCAAACTCAAATTCAATCAAAATTTAACCTAAGCCTTTCAAGTCAAAATATTGAACTTAGCCAAATCGAACTCAAATCAAGCCAAACCCTTGATTTTTCTTCATGATTCAATCAATCCTTCAATCATTAATCCAAATATAAACATAAACTTCAATCACTAAACCAAAACTAAATTCAAAAAATCAAACCCAAGTCAAACTCATGTTCACCCTTTTGAACTTGAAATTGTCAAATGAATCAAAACCCATTTGACTTCAAACCACTTGCAAATGGATTTATATTTCAATCATAAGTCCATATGTGAGTTCAATCAAACTCAAATCAAGCTTTCAAGCCAATTTGACCTACTTAGGCTCACTTGACCCAAAGTGACCTAAAGTACCCTTATGAGCCAAATTCTAACCCTAACCAAATTGGATTGAACTAAGCCCACCTAAGCCTCACATTGTCAGCAACAATCATCATGAGATGATCATTCACTCAAATTGGGTGAAACCAAGTCAACACTTAGCCAAAATGAAACCTAAACTAGCCAAAATCCACCATAGGCCAAATTGATTGAAACCATTGATCAAAACTCATTCATGATCAATGTTTGAACTTGACCAAGTCATCATTTGAGCCTAACCTAGCCCAATTGGCCACTTGACCCAAGTTGACCCAACTTGACCTAAAAAGTCAAAATGTGTCAAAACTTGATCTAAGCCAAATTGATTGAAACCAATGGGTCAAGTTTATTCCAAATCACTTGTTGAACTTGACCAAAGCCTCAATTGGCCAACTAGACCTAACCTAGCCCAATTGACCTTGAACCCAACTTGACCTAAAGGTCAAATTGAGCCAAATCAAATATAAACCAAATTGATTGGAAATAAAAGATACCAATCCATTTCAAATGATCAACCAAACATAAACCAACCCATGACCTAACCTAAATAGGTAAAATGGGTGAAATTGGTCAACTTGACCCATTTGACCTAAATGAAATCAAATGAACCAAAATCAAATATAAATCAAATTGAAGCAAACCAATGATGCCAAATATTTCAAATGGTCAACTTGACCCAACCCTTGGTTTGACCCAAATTTGACCAATTGGTCAACTTGACCCAAGTTGACCCATTTTGACCTAAATGGGTCAACATGAGCCAAATCATATCAAACCAACTCCAAATTCAATGAAACTTGGCCTAACCCCATTTTTCAATCATACCAAACATATTCAAATGAAATCAAGCAAATGACCATTTTACCCCTAGGCCATAGGGTAACCTAAAATCAAAATCACTTGGAATTAAAATTTTCATACACTGCATCCTCTTAGTGGACCAAATGGTCACTAATGGACATGGTGCACAAGACCCATTGGGTTTGGGTCAACTAAACCCAACCCAAGGTCAAAATCGACCACTTCCTTCAAATTGAGCACATGAAAATCCTTCCTCCACTCAATTAAGCATACAACAAGCTTCACCACTCCACTCCTCTAACCAAACCGAATGCCATGCCACCTCTAGCAGCCTAACATACACACTCAAGGAGGTGTATTGGATCAAAATGATAAGGAAGCTTGCAACCGTCTGATTCACCTAGGGGGAGATATACTCCCCTTAATTCTACTTGAATTTCATTCTCCCCTATTCGATTGAAGCATAGGAACTCGAATGAGGTTATTCCAATCTCCCACAAGGTTTCTTAATCATATTCCATTTTATCATTTCTCGATTTTCTTAGAGTGAAAATAGGGGAGCTCAAGTGAAAATCCAACTTAGTCAATACTCAATATCAAGCTAATTCCTCTTGCAAACTTCATCAGAGGACAATCTGCTCAAACCTTTCCCAAGTTCTCAAGGCAAGGGAGGAGTGCTGATCAAGAGAGCCCAAAAGGAGAGCTTGGTCCATAGAGAGATCTACTCAACCCCAAGGCTTGAAACTTTCAATGGCTTCCTCCACTGATAAGCTACCTCATTGAACCGAGGAGATAGCTTCCGGTATGACATTAACAGATTAATTTAACCATGGTGTGGTCCTTTGTGAAACAAACTTTCACCCCAAGCAAAGTTATCCGTTGGATGTGTCCCCTTTACTCATGGTGTGGGTTGGATTCACCCAAGCTCAATCGAGCTCATATCTTCCCTTAGAAGATGGATGGTTGCCATCTCCCATAGGAAAGATCAAGGATGGATCATGGGCCGTCCATCCACGCATTTTGGATGGACGACCATGATCAAGACACGTAGGATATTTGATTTAATCCTTTAATATCGTGAGCTTAATCTCGCCATCCGATCTTGATCGATGAGAGGAGAAAGTGTAGATCGCCGCTGACATGGCGCATGATGTACTTAAATAGCCTCTCTGCGCCACGTGGAAAGCACATACGCCAACTCCACATGTGGATTAGCTATTAGGGATTTATTTAATTATCCTTATTCACCGAATCTTCATAATTGCATAAGTAATTCTTGAAAAATTCTAAAAAATATAAGGTAAAGTGCATTAAAAAGATAATTCATAGGAGAATATTCTAAATTTAATTTCACTAGATTTTGAATAGTATATTTTCTTTAATTAGGGTTTTAATAAAAATCTAATAACCCTAATTACTCCCTAATTATCCTACAGATTAATCTCAAACTTCTCATGTGCATTTAGGGGTATGACGCCTCCCTAATTTTCTTGGGATTTATTGATGGGTTAATTAGGGGGATCTATTATTAAATCCTTAATTATCCTCTTAATGTAATTAAGCCTAATTAAGTGCATGAATAGTAGTTTAATCTCTTGATTAAGTTAATTAAGTTTTTTTTGAGTGATCAGGAGATTTAGGAAATAATTTTAAGATATTTTTCCTAAGCTATTCCTTAAACCCCCTTTCTCTTCCTTAATATAAATTCAATTAAGGGTTAATCCACTAAATTACTTACTTAATTAACTTGATAAAATTTTCAAAACATTCTAGAACTTAATCAATCCATCTTGGGTAGATGCTTAGGTGTTTAATAACCTAAGTGGCTTAAGGAAATCAAACCTAATCCACAAGTGTGGGAAGGGTTATGAAAGTACTTAACTTAAACCCTTTTGCTTAATTAATCATTAATTATGAGCCAAATGCATTAGGCCCTTTTCTTCCTAGGTGCATTACTGATTTAAATTCCTTATGTAGTTTTATGGCATATCATTGGCTCATAATTATTTGGTTAACTATGCTAAGGTGGTATAGGTAAGGGATAATTAATATACTTAATGTACATCATAATCTAACTAAAATATAAAATTGACCTAATCATCTAAAAATTAAACAAAAATAACATACATATGTGGGAATGGGTTAGCACCAGCAAACTCATCTCACATTTCTTAAATTGAAATCAATCTCTCTTTAAAACAAATTTGATTTACTTTAAATAATTATATTCCATAGGATTATCTTTAGGAATTAATTAGGGTGAATGAATTTACATTGCTTTCATAACTTTATTTCTTTCCTATCATGCTACATGTGTATGTCATATGAAAATCATGCATTTATTCCCTTTAAAAATCAAAATTAAAATGAAATGTTTCCTTTATGTCAAATTGCATATTTTGGCTAAGGTAAGAATATGAATTATCACTATTAAGTTTAAAATTATTTTCAAAATTTATAAATCAAACATTAAAACTAAAAGGTATGCTACTTATAATTATTTATAAGCTTGCATGTGAGAAATATAAAGATATGTATTATGTGTCTTTGATTCTCCCTCTCTTTCTTAACATAGAATTGTATAGGATTGGCAAAGTGTATAGTGCATTTGAAAAGGACATAACACTAGCTCTAATCCATTCCTATACATTTCTATGTCATAACTTAAGAAGGAATTTCACATCACACATATAAATTAAATATCCAAACCAAAAATCAAATAAATATAAACTTTGCCTCTTTCTTTTTTCCATTCTTTTTTATACATGCATATGTATTTAAGGAAAGTGGTATATTAGTCTGACAACCTGGGTTGTGAGGCTTTAAGTAGCCCTAAGGTCTTGTACCTTATACCCTGGTGCTAATAATGGTGTCACTCACTTATGCCTTTCATACATATGTGCATATGAATAAATGGATAAAAGAATACCCTTTTCTACTTAATGAAAATCATGCATCAAAAGCATTCAAATTTTCTTAAGTAACACTACTTAGCATTCATCATTTAAACATTCTCATTTGCATGTATAGATATGCTTAGGATTCATCCATATGCATGTTACACATGTTGGGAAAGAAATAAAGTGATGTGCATTTTGTGATATTATTTCACTCTACTTAATCTTAAAATGTCTTTCATTTTGAATAGGTTTGTTTAGAGTTATTCTAAACTTAGGATTAATTAAAACATATAAGAAAACATTTACTAAACAAAATAAAATATGAATCTACTTTAGAAATTACTTAAAGTAAGGAGGAAAGAGAAGTTCTCTTCTCTTTTCCTCTCTTTATAGTAATTAATTGTAGGTTCAATCAAACTTAAACAAATCACCAAATAAAAATCAACTAAATCAACTAAACAACTTGAATAGAATCACCCATCTAAGTTGAACATTTTTCATACTTAGAAAATTTAAACCTTAATGCCATAACTAAGCATACCACACAAACCTCAAATGGCACACACATTAGATTAAGCCACCATTTCTAGCTTTAGGTTAGGGCGGTGCATGGTTTAATGTTTTCTTTTATTTTGTGATGTAATGTTTTAGTTTGGATATTAGGTGTAGATAATGATATGATAATTTAGTCTAATCATTATCTTCTAGAGATTGTGCTTAAGGGCATGAATAAATAAAAATATAAATGCTTTTGTATGTGTGCTTATACCCCCCATAATCCAATAGGCCAGGTAGACTTGGTTGCCCATGTGTGGGGTGCTAAGTTCAATATGCATGCTTGAGATTTGTATGATTTGTTTAGCTAATCGCTATTTTGTATGTATTAGTTAGAATTACTTTTCCTTTTCATGTAATTTTATAATTAGAATTTTAAAATGATTGTTATGGGAGATTAGGATGAGCATTGGCCATAAGATTTTATCTTATATACCATGTGAAGCCTTTAGAGCAACTACATTCCAGCCATCCAAAAGAAGGAACCAAAAGAAGAAAGAAGAAAAGAAGAAAGAAGAAGTGAAGAATGAAGACCCCTCATAACGAGAATTCCTTGCTTAATTATAATTAATTCATTTGTAATCTCGGTTATATAAGGGTAGAGCTAGGCTACCCAATTTATTTTTGGGTTTGTGCAATGGTGCCCGACAACAAATAGCCTTTTATTCTCTTGCATTTGCTTTATAAAATATTTGATATTTTGTTTAGCTTGTGCACTAAAAATGACAATTTTCCTTGTTTCTTCCTTGTTTGGTGTATGGCTTGGATGACGATTAGACTCTTAGGGAAAAATAAATCTTCTACCAAATTAAGCAATACAAAATTTAAAATAAATAACTCATAACCTCACCTAAAGCTTAGGTTAAAAATCAAGATAAAAGAATTAGTAACCCCTTAGATGGATGAGTATTACTTTTCTCACATCATGCATAAAAGCATATTATTTCACTCTTGATTGGAGGGCTTCCACCTTTGCCAGAGAACTTGGCTTGACCATGGTGGAAAAAACACACCTTTTATCTCGATTTTGGCCCATAATCTAATTTCTCATGCATTAGGTATAAAGAATCCTATAACCTGAGTCAAACGATTGTCCAAAATGAAAATAAAATATATAAAAATGTTTTATTAGATTTATCATGAATTCATGCCTTACATGATCTAGTCTCTTTAGGGAGTGTGTTTAAAGACTTAGTCTCATTCTAAATAAATAATAACCATGTTATCTTGCATAAATATATGACTTGCCTACATATTTTAAAATCGTAGGAGGAGTCAGTTGGCCACCCCGTGTAAGTCCAACGGTGATTTATCCTCTCTTGTGGAGGTAAACCAAATACCCATTTTTCATCTTAGATTTAGGTCGTGCTCTTGGCCTTTGCCAAAGCTCCCTAAATTAAGGTTCAGACGTTGCTACTTCCATTTGCGGTCTACGAGTATAAATCCTCACCTCTTAGGCATTTCCATGACTTGTATCATGGAATTATAAGCCCTACCATTCTAATAAAAATTCAACTCAAATAAATTAATCCAATTTCAAAAAATGTAAAGCCCAACCATAGGGTAGTTTGGGATGCTTACTAGGCTTCCTAGTATCTTAAGCATCCCCTACTTATTTTCATTTGACTTCGATAAGAACTCCCTCCTATTGATCGATCTCACTTTACTTTCGAAAACCAATCGATTGATAGTCCTACCTTTTCAAAATATTTGGAGACAACGATCATTTACCTTAATCGAGAGTATTCCTAAGGAATCTCGATTCTTATGATGTAATAAACTATGGGAGCTTACCTCTGTAGGGAACTTAACGAGCTCGATTTAAAATAAACCCTGTTTTACTTTTCCATGTAAAGTAGGGGAAGCATCTCTGGTATATTTTGAAGACCCGTAGTCCTTAGGAGTCCTTATCGAGGTGATTAGGTCCATTGTAGGGTGGTGACTTCTATCTCTCGGGATCGTACACATTTTCTCAATGTCGTACCCGAGCACTCTAATAAGAACATCTGCGGATCTGTGTGACATCCAACAAGGCATATATTTTTGTTTTCATTTATTCTTTTCAAAAAGGTTAGATGAAGATGAGAATATTTCACCACACCTACCTAAGGCTTTAACTTTAGGGATATAACATGTGATGTAGATTATCTATCCTTAAGTGAATACCTCTAATACATGATATACTTAGCTATGTTTTGAGTATGTACCAATGCTTGGCAGTTTAGATCATCAATTAACTTTATCTTATATTTCCTCTAAGAGATAAAGAGCAAAATTAAATAAAAAATATGGCTAGAGAGAGAGAGAGAGAGAGAGAGAGAAAGAGAGAGAAAGAGCATTAACTCTAAAATTTAAAGTACTTTAATTAATTTAAGAGTATTTATTATTTTATTATAATTGACATAAAATATTTTATCTTATGAGCCTAACATGAAATCATCTATAGCAGACTATTGCAGTGAAAGATAAAAAATAAGAAGAACAGTAACAAACAATCAAGACAAAAATAAACAACCATTGTATAGTGATTATTAAAAAAATATATAATAGGCCAATATAATTAGACAATCTACTTATACATAATCATAATACAAATAAAAATGAGTAGTTGAGTTCTACCTGCCAATTAAATATTTTAAATTCTAAAATATATATTTAGTTTCCTTTTGTTCTTTGTCTTTTCTCTTGGTATAGATAATATACAAATTCACTGGGTATTGAATTAGATTATACTAAGTTAAGGAAGCTTAGTTTATATTTTATTTTTACATATAAAACTATAAATATAACTATAGCAAAGGAAATATCCTAAACTAAATGGAGTCATCACAGCATAATAGAAATATCATATCACAGAGTAAAAATATAACATCATAGATTAATAATAGCATTTATATTTTGATGTGTAATCTATAAAAGTAAAAAAGTAAAAGCAATGATCATACATTGAGCACCTATAAGAAAATATCTTTATCATAGTGCAATAAAATAATCAAAGTAGTGTAGCACATCACATAACATATGTAACAATTAATTTTAAATTCTAATCACACTCAAGCAACCTCGTCTTGAGCATCAAAGAGGTTAGCACATCAAAGTGACTTAATTACATCATCCCTATACTAAGTGGCTAAAAAAGTTGTGGATTATCACAATATCTAGTGTGTGTAAGAGTTAATATATCTTTGGGTTAACTTACATGACCTAATGGCTTAACAAATTAAGTCACTCGTAGGAACTCAATTGCCCTAAAATTTATCACTTTATAATGAATCAAAGTGATAAGCTTTAGACTAATTAAGTTTATTAATTTATCATATGAGATGTGATTATGATTAACATATTTTATTATCAAATGAAATATAAACTATAAATAATAATGAATTAATTATAATCAGAGTTAATTCTTGATTCTAAAAGGACGTATTCTAACTTAAAGTACATATATTATTTTATATGTTTATAAATGCATCAATATGGATAAAATTAGTTGAACCATTAACTATTAGGTGTAGAATTCAAGTGTTCAATTGGGGTACAAACACTTGAGGATGGATATGTTCTACATAAGTAGAGAAATATTCTCGATATCTAGAGTGCAACGTGGTGCTAAAATAAAAACTATCTATTCAGAAAAAGAGGTAATGAGACCAAATACATGTGCATAGTTGGAACCTAATGGTATTCAATCACAGTGTGTGGTTGAACTATAAAATGACTTCGTTAGACTAGTATGACTCAATTAGATAAGTTGACCATAATGGGTATTGGCCAAATTTAAATTAAACATGATCCAAATGCCAATTAAGTTCTTAAAAAAGAGTATTACTAAAGTCACAAGAATGTCACTATTCTATGAATGTACTAAATCACTATATGTATGATTCTTCCATAAGATTTAATTAAAACAAGTAGGCATAACTAAGAGTATGCATATAAGGATGTAAATGAGCTAAGCATTTTTGAACTTGACTATAAAATGAGCTCAAGAATCGAGCTTATCTAGCCATGTGGTTAAGTGTATATATATATATATCATGCTCAATGAGGTAAGTTAAGCTTGAGCATGAGATGTGTATACAGCTGGCTGTTTCACCTGACAGTCCTTAAAAAGCCATTGTTCCTTTTTTAAAAAAGAGAAATGTCCTTCTCAAAGTGAGAGATTATTCAACATGTGGATACTCATTTCATTCCTAAAATAAATCACCTAATTGGACATGCAATTTCCTCATTATTACTAATCCTAGGATGGAATTTGATTTGGACAATTTTTAGAAAGAAATAGTTGAAAGAACTTCATATTATTTTACAAGACATTTGTGAACTTCAATTTTCTTACATGTGAGATTAAGAGAAATTTTATATATTTGCATTCTAACATCTATAAATACCACCTTGTAAAACACTCCCTCTAAGAGCATTTTATGCAATAGGCACCGCATGACAATAAGAGAGGACGGTATGAGTTAAACAATAATTGAAAGAGAGAGGAAGAATGGGATCGTATTGCTTTGTACAATAATGTTGCAACTATTAGTTAAGAGAATATTAGATAAATAAATTAAATATATTTTAAACATTAAATGCACTTTTTTAAACAGAAGAAAATATTAGATAAATAAATATCTAACTTTAAGTATTAAATATATAAATACATTAAAATTATGGTATGTATGTATATCTTCCTAATTTTGTTTTACATACTAGAGTTTCCAAAGTTTAAAACCTAACTTGATATGTAATTTCATCCAACCAAATGGTGTACTTTTTTGCAAATTTCATCATTTATAACTTCAATCCAAACAAAATCACATGCATTCAGCTAACACGGGCAAACCCCATTTTTTTCATGAAATTAATTATCAAAATTTTAAACAAATTTTTTATTATCATTTATTAATTTTAGGGTGGGCAAATTAATAAAATGAAAAAAAAATTGTCTTTATCAGACAAGATTTTTTATTAGGGGGGTAAAATTATTTTTTTTAAAAAGAGAAATTATAATTGCCCACCCTCATATAAGCATAGGTCCGCCCCTGGCTAGCACAGAGTATACATCACACAATCCACACTCAGTAACAGTATCAGAAGATAGAAGATTGAAGGGTTACAACAGAAATTATTATGTCCAAGAAGAGGTTAAATAGATGACATCAAAACAAATGGTACATCCATCACTTCCTTCCAGCTAAAAATTAGCCCAAAATCAAGCTTAAGAGCACCATACTGTCACAAAAGCTTAAAGTAGCTTCTAAGGAAATAAAAAAAGGGGAGATTTACATACATAGCACATAATTCTTATACAGTTACATTTCTAACACCTAAAAATTGATATTTAAAAATATAATACTTTTTTTATGCATAAAAATATATATTTATGATGATACTATTTCTGATATAACATTAAAAATTTAAATACTATTATGTAAATATATAAGAATTATATAGATAGATAGATAGATACAAACAGAAATAAGAAAGGATGGCAAAAATGGTGGAAAAACACCAGCCACATAAGTTCATTGAAGACAACTTCCATCATCCCTGATCCATCATCACTGGATCGACAATTCATCAATCATGATAAGAGTTTACGACAACAATTGAAAAATTAAATTACACCAACTAATTTTTCAGCAAATTGATGAAAACAGACACACCTCAGACTTTCCATTCTTCTGCAACCATCCAACAAAAAGGGAAATCATCTTGAATCATCTCTTTTATCTCGAAAAATAAGCTCTCGATTTCGGCACTCTTGGCTACAAAATGCTTTATCTCCTCTGAAAAACATTTACAAGTAAAAAATTTCAGACTAAAGCAAATAATAAGAATAGTAAAATAACATACAAATTCCATATGACCATAAATAGCATTCACTTTGAAATATGTTAAGAGATATTTGCATAATCTAAACTCGACTGAATACATGAAAGGGCAACAAAGTTGTACCTGCATATGAAAATATTATTTCCTTGTGCAATTTTAGTCCGGCATGTATGGCAGAAAGCCAACAGATAATCAGAAGAATAACCACCAATTTGATCAGCAGACAGCTTCATCTCCCTCAAAGAACTGAACCCATTACTGCAGCTTTCTATGATAAAATCATCAAAGATGTGAGTTGTCTTTTGCTGTGGTCCATGCGAGATCACACAAGTATAGTCCTCTGATAGTTCAATCTCACTTGCAGAAAGGCGCAGTGCTCGTGGAGAATTCTCCATGCTTGGAGTGGTAGAAGCCAGAGGAGATCTTCTCCCAGGAGAATGAAGAGCCATAGATAGCTGCGAGTTCTTATTTTTTACACCAAATTCGATTGGGTGGTGAGGAGATTCCACCAACTGAGTTCTATAAGAAGAATTTTGGTTGATAGAAGGGATCTGAATCTTGAGATGAGATCCCTGTAGCACTATTCTATTCTCAGCCAACGATGATTTTTCAGCTCTCTCGTTGCTGATAGCATCAACAATGGCGAGCCCGGCAGGCTTCGAGTCTCTACCACCCCATAGGCAATATTTGATCCTTGAGGCTTTATTTAAACAGGTCTTTGGTTTTCTATTTGAGAAGAAGGGATTCCTAATCGAATAGAATGGTTTCAAATCTAAAGTGGAGTTTTGGCTAATAACAGAAGCCTCAGAATCTGAGAAGACCTTAGGAGAGATGCTCGAAAAGGGATTTATCAATGGAAACAGAAAAGAAGTGGGTTTGTGCGTGAGATTTCCAGTGAGTGGAGTAAGTGAAATGTTGTGAGACACAACACCTTGCTTACTATTCACTGTTTTTGATCTCTTCTTCAGCATAATACTCTTCTTGTGCTCAAAAGCTCATTTGGAATAGCAGGAAAGAAGGATCAACTGAACTTTCAATGGAGAGTAAAAATTCTAAAACAGGGAAAAGAGGAGGCGACAGGGTTCCTTTCTCTTTCCCGTGTTCCTTTCGAAAGAGAAAAATTCTCCACAATCTTGATGGATAAAAAAGCAAGGATCGAAAGAATTAAATAAATTGAAAAACTGACTAGTTGGTGCTCATCTGGTCCGCTTCTAGAACTTTTGTCTCTGGGATCATTATCCGCAAGCAAGCAGCAAGATAATCATGAATAAACTAAATCGAAAAGGTGTCTCATTTACATTTCAAGGCTTGTATGGGCTTAACGCTATCCTCTTCCGAACTAAATAAGCCACTGAGAAACCCTAGCTTAAAACTTCTAGCACTCTGATCTTGTTCATCTCTCTCCAGGAAAACACTGCAAAATTATTTATACAAAAAAAGTTTAGATTTTTACCGAACTAGAAACAGGAAAAACACAAAGTTTCCATTTTTTCACCATAATTGTGGATCAACCTTTTCCCTCTAGTATTATACACTTCTTAACAAATCCATTAAAATACGCATAAAAATAGCAAAAAAAAAGGTTTTTACTGCTCAAATCCATCCTCTGCTCATTCGAACAAATACCTTGAAATTAACTCCAATTATGTAAATCAAACCCAATACCCCACCCATCCCCCAACCAAAGACACTTCAAACCAAAACTTGATCCCAGAAACAAAGAAATCCCAGAGCATTAAAGACTCTGAGATGATAGCTCGAAAATGGTTTCACTCCTCACTCACTCACTCTCTCTCTCTCGGCCAGAGCAGTGGTTATTCCACCGAAGCAGGACGAATTTAAAGAAAAAGTCTGTGTGTGTGTTCTGCCTCAGACCACAGAAAAAGGTCATCAGGACTGATGAAGCAGACTTGCGTTTTACTTCGACTGAATTTTATTTATTATGGAATGAATCTGTATTCAGTCATTCTTCAATCGGGGCGGTAGGAAAACTTTTCTCTACAAATTACTAATACATGTATTTTTATGAATATTCGTCAATCCATAGGGTGTTATATTATAATACATATTGTGTAATTATCGCTTATAGAAAAAATTATATATTTCAATATATTTGCATATGTACAGCATGCTAATTTAATAATTTCTCTGGATGAATGCACATTTTCTTAGACAGACCACACTCCATAAGGCATTCCGCCCAATCGACGACCATGTCACCTAAGGTTGCCTTTATAATTGTGAGCTAAGTCAAATGATTAAATTGTGATTTGTGTACCACTTTCCGTTACATAAATATCAATATTTTAAATCTTATGTGTGTAATGGTCTCACATATATACTCATTTATTAATATTCTTTCAAAAAATAATTTTTTTTTTAAAAAAATCAGATTTTAATGTTTATTATTAATTTTTAATTGAAAATAATATTAAGTGATTTAACTAATCAAATAATAATTTGTTATAAAATTTCTATATACATAAAATTTATGTGAGATGATGATTCAATATACATAAAATTTATGTGATAATAATCACTGAAGCACCAAAGATTCAATGAGGAGTATGATGAGCTCAGAGATCAAGATAAAGTTAAAAATAATCATAGCGAGGATTTCATGAATCTATCATCTCAGGCTATTAAGCCCATGATCATTTTTTTTGGAAAGGTAGTTGACCCAATCTATCCATGAGATACATTGTCAATAACTATGAATTACATTATCTAGAGTTAATATCATGACTCTAACGAAAAAAAAAAAAACTAAGGATTTCCTAGATAGATGCTTTCTAAGAAAATGGTTGGAAAGAGGCAGTACTTACAATCTTTACATGAGTAAAAAAAATGGCACAAATGAATGAAAATTAGATGACCAATTATATGTAATCAAAGCTAATCAACTTTGGACATACAATCTTGTTTGGTTCAATCTGCTACTGCTTAACATGTTAAAACTTCCTATGTATAATTAAAAGCATGCTTACCTAAAGCTCTATCTTAAGAGATATGACATATAATGCAAGTTATTTGATGTTAATGAACACTTTTAACAAATGATGAACCTTGCTATGTTGTGAATGTGTACTTATACTTAGGAGTTTTGATTGTTGTTATCTCTATCTTATCCATCCTTTATGAGATACAAGAGAGTAAAAATAATTTCAAATATTTAGCTAGATAAAGTTATAATTTAATGTAAAAAATATTTTCTAATTGATTTTAAATTTTTTATCATTTTATTAAAATTAAGAGAAAATATTTTGTCCAAAGTGCCTAATAAAACAATCATCAATAGCCCAAATAATCATACTATAAGAAAGAAACAAAAAAGAACAATAATGAACATGCATTTCAAAATGAATGACCACTATGCTAAGATGATTATATGAGAAAATGTAATAGGCCAGTGCAGCTGGACAACTCTTATACACACCCAAACTAAATAAATAAGGGGTAGTAGAGTTCTACCCAACAAGCTTAGGCAATTTTTAGTAATAAAGTACAAAGTGTAGTTCCCTCTATTCATGGTCCTTCTCCTAACATAAAGTATTGGTTTGTTTGTTAGAACTTAGATTGGCTTGTGTTAGACAGGTAAACATATCTTATACTTTATATTTACATATATAAATTCTACAAAAATGAAAAAATGTTTAAAGAAAATATTCTAGACTAAATGAAGCTATTACAACATAATAAAAATATTATATCACAGAAAAAAAATATAACATTATAGATTAATCACAATATTTATATTTTTATGCAAGTCCCTTATAAAAGAAAAAAAATAAAATAAAAAAATAAAAATAATGACAATACGTTGAGCACCTATAACAAAATATTTTTATCCTAATGTAGCAAAACAATCAAAGAAATGCATCACAACATATAATATACATAATAATTAGTTTTGAAATATAGAAGAATGCAAATAATCTTGTATAGAGCAATTAAAAGGTTTGCTCATCAAAGTGAACTAATTATTTTCCCTATGATATCTGACTACAATGTTGCAAATGATTACATTACCTAAATGTGTGTAGAGGTTAGTGTATTCTAGTGCCAAGTCATATGATTTGATAACTTACTAAATTAAGTTATTTATGAATTTTAGTTTTGTTAAGACTTATTAATTTTCTAGTGAATCAAAGTGATAAGCTTTAGCTAATTATATGTATTAATTGATTATATGAGATATGGTTATGATTAAAAGATTTTTATTTTCAAATAAACTATCATCTAACAATATTATCCAATTAGTCATAATCATAGCCAAATCTTAATTTTAATACAAATGTAAATTAACCTAAAATGTCAACATCAACTTGTATTTTCACAATATTTGAACATGATAAAACTAGTTAAAATTATCAATTATGAGGTACTAGACTCAAGTGTTTAAATGAGGTATGAATATTTGGCAATAGATAGGTTCTAAATAAGTTTAAAAAATATTTTAAATATCCATAGTGTAGGGAAATGTTGAATAAAATCTTCTATCTAGAGAAGGAATGAATGAAACCAAGTATAGGAGTATCTTGGAACCCATTGCTATTCAATCATAGTGTATGTCTGAATCATTTAGTAACTTTGTCAAACTAGTGTGACTCAATCATGTAAGATTCTATCTATATGTGGCATTGGCTAGACACAATTTGAACTTGCCCCAAACAATAACTAGGCTCATAAAAAAGTAGCATAGTCACAAAAGGGTAACTATACTATGAATGGACTAGATAACTATATCCATGACTAATTCAAGAGATTTGCTCAATCAAATAAATATGACTAAAAAGATTGGAGTATTATTGCCTAGATAAATTGATATAAGCACATCATGTAGATTAAAGAAATGAAGTCAAAGGTTCATTTACAAGTACCCAAATAAGGATCTAAAATAGTTCACAATCAAGTGCTCAATCAAGGCCCATCATAAAGGCCCAATCAAAAAGAAAATAATTAAAATCTATATTTTATTATTTAATTTTAAAATTTAGTTTCTAGAAGTTTTGACTTTTAAAATTCAAAGCCTTATATTGGCTATCCATTTAATTTAAAAAATGAAAGTTAATATTATAAAGTCGATGTCACCTTCCTCCATTTAATGACCACCTATTTTTCCTCTAAAATTACCTCTTATTTTTTGAATTTCTATCAATGTAATTCATATAAATAAAGCTGGTATGTAATTAACTTTCTCAGTTGTTGAATGAAATATTTTAAGTGAAAATTTTCTCTCTTTTACTTGGTGCTTGGTAGCTTTAAGAGTGTGCCTTTCTTGGGTGAGATTATATATTTATTGTGGTGTTTTAATTTGGGACCGTAGAGACACCACATAGATCTTAGAGGATACTTATTGAAGTGATCAGGTGCAATATTAAGATATGATATACTATCCTGGAGGATAAAACATCCCAGAATGGACATAATCACCTAATAAGGACTTCTAAGGTAGATGGGTCTACATATATAGTAGAGATATTTCTCCTACTTCATATGGAGAAGTAAAGTATGGTTTATTTTATGCCAGGTTCTTTAGTTCTCTATGAAAGTAAACTTCCGTAGTTAATTATATCTTAAAAAATGGGAATCTTCCAACAATAGTATCGATTAAAGTAGTCAATAAGTATCTCCAAAGATTTCAAAGCTAGATTATCAAAGGATTATATAGTTATGGAAATCAAATGGAGGAGCTCAAATAAGAAGACTTATTTATGGATTCCAAAGGAGAATAATTAGGAAGCACCTATGATACTATGAAGCCTAGTGAGTGCTTCAACTTACCTTTAGTGAAACTTTATATATTTGAGAGAGAGAGATTACTTTTATTTAAGTTGGATTCTTATTAGAATGCTAAGGCTTATAGTCTAACAATGCAAGATTTTTGAAATACTTAAGAGGTGAGGACTTATACTCGTAACCAAAAAAATAAGTAGCCTCAGAACTTAAATCTAAAATGATTTAGCTCAAGCCAAAAGTGCGATCAAGTCTAATCGGGAAGGATGGGATATAATGGTTCACCTCTACAAGGGAGAATGAACACACCCCGACTCTTCTGGACTTACAACCGCATGAGTGGCCGCCAGCTAACACCTCCTATACTTTAAAATCTTGTAAGCTGGTCTTATGTAAATGCAAGATAGTTAGGCTATTATTTAAATTAGGAAAGTAGCTAGAATCATAAACTCACTCCATTAGAGACTAGAATATGATTGGCATAAAAATATGACTTAGACAAATGCAAAAATTATAACTTTTAAACCAGTTCTGACACATTTCTTTTGGACCAAGGCTTAGGATAATTATGCCTACATGCATGATGAAGAAGAGTTATGGGCCAAATCAGCAAGAAGAAGTATTATCCACTACAAGGGATGCCCTCAAAGGTCAAGCATATCCCCTATCATGCAAGAGTGGAGATGCTCCTTATTCAAGAGCGAAATAATATGACATGCATGGTGTGGTAATATATAATATTCAGCTAATGGGTTTCTAAATCTTTTATTGATCTTGATTAAGAGGCTAGGCTTTAAAATGAGACTATGAGTTGCATTAAAATTTATTTATGAGTTTTTAGTGAGGGTAAAAAATTGAATTTTATCCTAAAGAGTCTATCGCATCCAAGCTACACATCAAATCATCAAATTTTAAGAAATCTATGAAAAGCATACCATTTTTAATGCACAAACTAAACACAATAATTTAAACATATGAATTTTGTAAAAGAATAAGATACCGATGTGGCCGGGTACCGCCGTACACCCTGGAAAAGAAAAGAAATTGGATCTCCAAGCTCTACCCTTATACAACCCAAATTACCATAGAATATTACAATTAGAATAAATGTTATGTGGGTCTTTAATCTCTTATCCTTATTTTTTTTTTTTTTTTGGATTGGTTTGCTCTAGGGTTCACAAGGCCTCCTAGGTCTTTACCATCTAGTCAATGCTCATCCTAAATCTCATATCACTAATCCTAATCCTATTGCAAAAATTATATATTTATGAAAAATAAAATTTAACTATACCTGTAAAATAAATGTTAATTAAACAAACATACAAGCCAATTATATTTTATATTTTATATTTTTGGACTTAGCATACTACACTTAGGTAATCAAGTCCACTTATCTTAATTGGATTATGCTTAGGGGCATAAGCAGCACTTGCAAGAAAGAACATTTATATTTACTTATTATTACAGTGACCCATTTAACATAATCCATGCATAAAATATTATTAGACTATTAGAGACCTAACATCCAGTCTACACAAATATTCCTAACATCCAGTCTAAAATGAAACAAAACACCACAACATACATCGGCCTAACCTAAGGCTAGAAATGGTGACTTAGCATTCTAATATGTGTGTTAAGATTTAGTGTGTGTGACTTAACTAAGATTTATAAGTGTGATTATCTAAAGTTTAGAAGTATTTAAGTTAAACATTAGGGGAGGTTTCACTTCAAATCTTTGAATGAATTGAATAATTTTAATTTTAATTTATACATTATTATTTCATTTGATGCCTACTTAATATATAATTATTATGAAGAGAAGAAAGGGGTTTGACCCCCTTCATCTCTATCCAAGTCATTTTCTAAGGGTATATTATTATGACTTTGGTTTCTTTAGTGGACCATTTATTAAATATCTTTATTAAGCCTAAGTTTGGGTTAGTCTTAAGGAGTCTTATTCAAACATGAAAGACATCTTAAGATTAATAAAATTGAATCACTATAACATAGATAACATTCCATCACTTCCTTCCATCATCAATAACATACACATTTCTTCATTTTCATTATTCACTATATTTGATTTAATACACATATTTATACATACAATACATATTTGTATTTTTTCACACTTGATGATAATTAATGCATGAATATGGTAGAAAAGAAAGATTCCATTCCTTAGTTAAGCATACATAGACATGTATTAGAGTAATCGAGTACGTGCTATTGTTAAATCAAAGAAGTGAGATTATCTAAGACCTCATAGGGAATATTTAAAGCCTCATGCTCCTGGGATGTCCAACTATATACATGCCAAATTAAATATATGTAAACATATACACAAGCTTAGGGATGAAGATCATTCTAAGATTATATAATAACAAATCTTTTTATTCATGCAAAGCTTAGTGACATGAAAAGCAAAGCTTTACCTCAAATTATAACAAATGAATAAATAAAATCAAGCAAGTACATGTCATTGTTAAACTAGGAAAGTGAGGTTATCTAAGATCTCTCCTTGGGGCTGCCTAAAATCTCGTGTTCTTGGGATGTCCAGACTGTATACTTATTAATTCAAATGTATGTAGACATGTACATGAAACATAAAGAAAAATAAATTCTTAATTATTTTGACATTATAATTAAATGTAAATTTTATTGAATATTTATAACTAACATTAGCTTAAAATTTACATCATTAGCTTATAATTTTAAAAATAATTTGAGATTTATTAGTGATAATAGCCACACCATATAATAATATTTGTCCAACACATGCAACTTAAATGTAATCATGTTCTTTTGATTCTCTTTTTTTTTTTTTTTTGAAAACATGAACATGTGACACAAATGGCATGCACATTTATGATGATTAAAATAAAGTAATTAAACATTACCACATAAAATATTTAATTACATTAAGTCCTAAGGACAATCAAGCCAAATAAATATTCCTTAAGACTAATCAAAGTTCTTATGAGGTTTGATTTTGATATTTGAGTTATTAAAATCTAAAGATGTGAGATGATACTTAACACTAACCCCACCCCATTTCGGTGATCTAACATATTTAAAGAGGGCAATTAAATGGTTTTATGGATTGATTAGGTTCAAATCATTAAACATATCAATTTAATTACCCTTCCCTAAACTTCTTCAATCAAATTAACTACTTGATCATGAGCCTTCAATGATATGCTTTTGATAAAATAAAATTTGTAATGCACCTAAAATGATATAATGCAATTAGGTTCATGTTTCATGTTTAATAGTTAATTTTATTAAAGAAGGAAAGAATTTAAGTTAAGTATTCTTATGATTTTCCCATACAATGGGTTAACCATAACTTCCTTAACAACTTTATGTTATAAAACACATAAAGGGAAATTAATGGGTTATGTTTGAATTATCTAAACTAATTATTAATTTTATTTAATTTTCATTTTATCATTAATTTTTTGAATTAATCCCTAATTATTACACATGTTAATTAACCCACTTGAAGAAATACATTTGGAAAAATAACTAGAAGGGGGTCAATTACTTCTCCTCACTATTCCCACTATTCATAATGATTAATTATCATTAATTATTTAATTTTACTATTTACCAATTTTAATAGTTATTAAATTAATTAATGAGAGTAATTAGAATTGAAATGCCAAATTCTTTAAATTACATGACAAATAATTCCAAGAAATTTATGGGAGGCACATGACATCTCATGGAATCATCCCACCAAATTTAGAATTAATTAGCCAAGAAATTAAGCCTTAATTAAGATAATTAACCTTAGCTTCAAACTTTAATTAAGCAATGTTCACTGAAAATAAATCATAGATTTTAATTTTCTTAAATTTTTCTTTGTACATTCTTTCCTAAATGGGTTTATTCATATTTTTTGAATTTTTCTACAATTAGTTATGATTTTTTGAATTTTTGGCTATTTAATTATATTTTTAAAGCCTAATTAACCCTTTAAACTGTCGGCGCCATGCGGACGCTGACGTGACAGTGCTTTCCATGTGTTGTCGCGATATTGGTTACTTAAATTGTCCGATGTGGCAATTGACTCAGTGGTGGCGAATATGATTTCATCTTGGCCGTCTAATCTCGGATCGGATGACTGAGATTAATCCATGTGATTCCAAAGATATTAAATCAAAATTTCTAACTTGATTAATCAAGGTCGTCCATATTAATCACACGAAATGGATGGCTGGTGATTCGTCATCCCATGAGCGCCGGAAGACAAACATCGTTCGTCTTCCGCCGCTCCATCCGAGCTCACCGAAGCTCGTTCAATGGAAAAATTGATTCCAAAATGATCAGGGAATGAATCTAAAGGGATCTATTGTGGAAATCACATGAAAACACAATTCACTTCAAAAAAAACCAACACATAGGGACCAAAGCTATGGTTGCCACATTTTTATCTCGTCAAAGCTACAGACTGGCTGACCGTTGATAGAGGTAGCTTCATCTTGAAGAGACGAAGCCTTAATTAAGAAGATCATGAGCTGCCTCCCCGCTAATCACTCTATAGACCAAACACCGTCATAAAGCTCATCGGAGTTGGTCTTGAGCCTTCCGGTCATCGAATCGCTCAGAAAATGATTCGTTTCGGTTCGCCGGAGTGAGGTGAAGGAGTGGGAAGCGTTAATTTAGATTTTATGGAGGTTTTGGATACTTGGATGAACGGAGTTCTCAGGTTCAATCAAGAGCTGGTCTCATTGGATGGAGTGCACAAAGAGCATGAGAGAGGGTGGGGACTATGCAAAATGCTCTGGGGAAGGTGTGTGCTTGGTTTGAATCCATGGGGAGGAGTATACCCTCTTCCCCAGCTGAACCAAGGGTTGAGATTGGTACAACCTTTGGCAGCCGTCTGGCTAAGGTAGGTGGCCGAAGATGGCAGGGGACTGAGGTGGATGAGGGTGAGAGGCTGAGGGAGTGTAGTGTGTTGGAATGGGTGTACCCTCTCCCTTAAGTGGACCAATGGGTTGTCATAGGTGAACTCACCCTCTTGGCCAAAGGCTGAGCCTAACAACTTTCGGTTATGTTGGGTTAGTGGTCCTCTTGTCCAAAAAGAGGCAAAAGTGGTTGTCATGGGGTAAGGTGAGAACCTATCCAAATGGGATTTTGTCCAATTTGGATGGGTTGTTCAATGAGTATGACCCAAATTGAGTTCACAATGGGTTGAACTAGCTTGGGAAGGCCCATGGGGACCCAATGATCAGTTCATGCCAAGTTTGGTTGGGTTTGAGCTTTGTTTGGTTATTGGCTCAATTTGACCCATATAGGTTAAATGGGTTCAATTAGATTAAGTTGATCAATTTGACCAAATTAGGTAAAAGTGATGATTTGGATAAGTTCAATTAGCCACTTGGAGTGAATGAGTGCAATTGGTTTGATTCAATTTGGATTAAATGGGTCATGTTGATCAAAGTGATCAAATTGGCCAAATTGGCTTGAGCATGAGTTGGATCTATGTTCAATTGATCATTGGTGATTGATTGGAAGAATTGATTTGAACTAATTTGGATTATGGAGTGAATTGGTTCAATTTGCCTCTTTAGGTCAAATTTGGCCAAGTGGGTTAGTTGAGTTAGGTTGATCAAATTGGATCTAATTGAAGGTTGAATTATGTTTAATATTGAATTAATGATTAGATGGAAGCATTGGTTTCAAATAATTTAGGATTTAATTTGGTTCAATTTGAACCTTAGGCCAAATTGGGTCAATTTGGGTCAAAAGGTTCAATTGGCTTGATTAGGTCCACTTAATTGTAGTGGAGTATTCAATAATAATCTATAACCATCAATGAAGAGATTGGATGGCTTGATTTGATCTAATGAGAGTTTAATTAGAATTTGGTTCAATTGCTCCTTTTTGGTCACTTTGGGTCAAGTGACTTGGTCAAGCTAGCTTGGACCAATTAGGGTTATGAATTTTTGGGCAGTGTTCAATGATAGATTTGAAGTTGATTGGTGGCTTTTGATTGTAATTGATTTGAGCTCAATTAGGTTTTGGCTCATTTAAAACCTTCAAGTCAAATGGGCTAACTTGGGTTGGTCACCTTCCTTTGGTTCAATTAGCTTGATTACAAGTATTGGAATGGCTTGAAATAATCTATTGAATAATTAGAGTGATTGAGAAAATTAAATTAGATTTAGTTTGCTTGAATGGACATGAGTTGAGTTAGGAATGTGGGGGGGGGGGGGGGGGGGGGGGGGGGGATAATGTTAACTTTAAGGCCAAGTTAATTTAGCTTGGAGCTTGGATTAGAAAACCAAATTTAAATAATATTAATTGAATGGGTTGGAGTTGGTTTAACTTCATCTATGTGAGCTTGAGTTTGGATGAGTGAATAGGTATGAGTCTTGATTTAGGCCATGAGATGGATGAAACTTATTTATCTTAAGGTGGACTCTGAGCTTAGGGTCACACCTTCTAAGTCTCTAAGGTCAAGTTTTAGTGCCCCCTTAATCACAAGAAGTGTTCTAGCATTAAGAAAATCCAAGTTTCTAGAAGGTTCCTAAATCTAAGATAAGAAAGGTTAAACCTTACTCCAAAAGTGAGGTCAACATTTATCTTCCTTTTTCTTTAGGTTATTCCCTCCATGATGCTTACTCTAAGCTTTTCTTCACTTTTCTCTTCACATCATAAGCTCATCTAAGTTTAATAAACCAACAATTAAACTCACATAACCATTCAAAATACCTTCTTAAATCTCTGCTAGGGAACACTAAGACCTAGTCTTATTCTCTACTCTTCAACACCCTTGTAAACCCATCCAAATTTCACCATCTACTCTAAATTACAAGTACACATTATAAGCTAAATACCCATAAGAATTGTTAGCCTTTTACTCAATTTTAAATTACTTGTTTTAAAAGAAATCTTCTAAATTAGCCCAAATTAGAATAATCAAAACTAGCCTTGATACTACTATGACCGTTATAACTTCTCATCACTCTACCAAAATCTTAAAAACACTTCTTTAAATATTGATCTAAACATCATAAGCCTTTCACCCACATAAAGTTCTTCAAAAAGCCACCCACACTATCATATTATGGTATGAGAGTGAAGCTTAGAGAAATAACTTCAATTTAAACTTATTTTTCATTAAGAGGAGCATTTCACATCATGGAACTTGTTATAAAATTATGAGTTTTCTTGAACTTGTATGGTGAATTAATTTCTTTTTATGATAGTTTAAATTCATATTATTAATTTGAAAAAAAAGGTAAATTGCTTGTATGCTTATGGTGGTAGCATAAACTTCCAATTATATAGGTTTTATCTCTCTTGTGTGAACTTATCATAAACTTCTTTTGAAAAGAAACCTTAGTGAGAGAGTTCTCCACTCTAAGAGGAGAGAGAGAGAGAGAGAGAGAGAGAGAGAGAGATCCCCAACTAGCTATTAGTGCAATTCAAATTTTAATTGCTTGCTTTATCTCTTTGTTAATGGTTATATGTAATTATATAAGTTTATTTTGAATAACTTGTGATAATTTACTTTCGTAAACAAAAGAAGCTTGATAGTTCTAAGCATCTTTTTTCATTACATTAAAAAATATTAAAAAAAATTGTATACATAAGAATATAAGTGTGTTAAACTTTGTGATTTCTAAGGCTAAATAGAATTTTGTCAAAAAGATTTGAATTGTATGAGGAGAGCTTGGGATGTAAATGGTATTGTACTCTCTCCTCACCTAGAAGTTTTCTTAGCCTAAAATTTTACTTAGATTACACATTTATATTACATTTTTTTCTTTTAATTTAATTTTTTTCTAATTCCTTATCTTATATTACTTAAAAAGATCTTCTATATGACACCTAATCAATCTCTAGACCAAGTTGAAAAATGATTAGATTAGTTGATGCCTTAGATCTTACGATCTATGAAAATGAATTAAAACACAATAAATCATAGAAGAAAGTAAGAATTAAATGCAAAAAACTTAAAGAATAAATTCAAGCTCTTATAACACATCTATAGAATAATAGAATATAATCTCCAGCTCTAATACTTGTTCAAAATGTGCTATAAGGATAGATGAAGAAGATTCATGCCCAAATCATAGAGAAAACCAACCACTTAGAAGACCAACAGCTTTTAGAAGTTGAGTAAAAGGATAAAATTATTTCAAATCTATAAAAGATTCCAATGATCCATCTCAAAGAGTTAAAATTGAAGCTCCAACTTATGATGGTGCACAACCCAAATAAATTTTAATATTAGTTAATTCATATGATTGACTTCTTTGATTGGTATAAAATAGATGACTACCAAAAAAAAGTTACTTTTGCTAAAATGAAATTAATATGCAATTGTGCAATTTAATGGACAAATATATTAACTATAGAACAAAGATTAGGAAGGACAAATCTCATTTGAAAAAAATGAAAGAAATGTTAAGTGCAAAGTATTATCCTAGGCATTATGATAAACTATATAGTCAACTATTAGCTTTGAGATAAGTTAAATTTCATGTAACTAAATACTTAAATACTTTTGAAAATCTAATTTCTAGAATTGATTATGCTAAGATGATTGACAACTAGATAATAAATTTATCATTAGACTTAAGAGTGACATTATAAATGTGGTTAAATTATTTGACTTACAATTCTTAGAAGAAGCCTTTTACTTTGTCTTATTAGTTGAACAATAAAAGAAATATGCTTTCATTTCTAAAACTATGAGTCAAGTAACTTCTACTTCATCCTATAGATGTATTATTAGGCCCACCCATCCAAATGGCTTAACCTATGCCTAAAACTCCTATTGATGGGAGCTCTAAGAACACTAGGGAAATAATTTATTTTAAATGTAACAAAAAAGGTCATATGCAAAGTCAATATGCATATGCAAAGTCAAATAAATTATTATGAAGTCATTTGAAAGAAGTGTTATGAATGTCATTTTAACACACACCTTGACTCAAACCAACATAAAATTTGAAGCTCTTCCTACATCATTTCATGTTAGCTAAGTAAATCATACATCTCTTCTGATCATTAATCGATGCTTAGTTAAAATTAAAATAAAAATCTATGAGGATCAAATTAGTGTGATGCCTCTCCATGGACATTGCCCATATTCTCTTAAGACAACTTTGATTGTATGATATGAATGTTATTCACTATAGTAGGAAAAATACATATAAACTATTATTAGTAAAACTTGTAGAAACTACACTCCTATATCACCCCATTAGACAACATCTAATTTACAACCTAAGCTTAACTTAACATACTTTTTTTGAGAATTTTTAAATATTATTAAATAAATTTAAAATTTAAAATTAACTAAACTTCTCTCTTTAAATTAGTTTGACTAATTTAGGTGCATCAGAAAATTATAATTTTTTTATAATGACTTGTATCTATATTAATAACATTCCAAAATCTCATGAATTTAGATTTTATTAAATAACTTTATATATTTTAAAATGATCAAAATTTCTAGTTTAGATTACATTTATAGTCCAAAACACATTAGAACATTATGACATATTTTATAATGGCATATAATTGCATTAAAAATATTCCCTAAAACTAATAAAATTTTTAGAATTATGATTTAATTATTATAAATTTTTTAATAGTGGATAATGACCATAGAAAAAATCATTACTTACATTATCATTCAAATTTTTTTAAAATTTTTTGGTTGTTCGAGATGCTAATGAAGATCTCCATAAAAATTACATATATTTTAAAAAAAATTTAAGTATTTTATTTACTTAAAATAATAGACTAACTAATTTCTAAAATTATAAATTCAATAAATATTAAAGGTTTGATATTTTTTAAAATTTCTTATTTTAAATGACACTTTAGATAAAACTTTTAGTTTAATTGAGTTATTGGATTATCCAAAACAAATAAATAACAAAAAATTTCTAAAAATACTCTTGGGTTGGACCTTCACATGATTTGGCTTGATATGGATCGTTGAATTTTCTTTAAAATAGATTCATGGCTATGAGATCATCTTCTACCTCTTGCCAAGTTATGTGATTGAATATGTGTTGGGTTCAAGTTGATGCAAACTAAGCCTAACCCATTAGGTTTTCTCCATCTATGAGACTTCCCAAATGAAATCCTTTATTAAGAAGCTTCAAGAAAAATGGAAAAGTTGAATGCATCTTTAAATAGGCCATGTTGTAGAGATCAAAGTTGTAAATAAAATGAGAAGGGTTTGGTGGTGTTACCTCAAGAGCACAAGTATTGGGGACTAGTTGATTTTGAAAGCATTTCTACTAGAATTTGATCTGAGGTGTAGTAAATTAGTAGCTTGATCGAGCTCTGATCACTTTTGATCTAAGTTTAATAGTTAAACTAGTTTAGTGAGCTAGGTTAGCGAGCAAATTTCTAGGAAAGCTTCTCAAGCTCAAAGTTGTCCAAATCCTCTACTTCTGTGAGGAGGCTTATTCTTTATAATGTCATGGAACCTAACATTATCCACTAATAATCATAGTTAAGCTTAGATTAAGTTGTAGTTAATTTCCATCTAGTGCCATTGGAAATTCCATAGGTACTTAAGGTTCAAGCTAAGTCGGTTTAGGATAGGTCAAAAATGATTAATTTGGATTGAAGTTTTTTCATTAACCTCTATTTGATGCAAATTTTCATGTTAGCCTCTTTACCATCCTTTAGGGTTAGAGTAAGGAACTATTCATTGTTATGGATAATCTTGAGCTTTTAATTTTTTTGAAAAATCCCAAGGTTTGGATAATGTGGGTTAATTTCCTTAGTTGGCACTTAAGACACCAAATGGGTCCAGTTGATTTGAATTATTTTAAGTAGTCAAACCGTTTGGGTTAGGCTAGAGAAATCCTCTTAAGATCCATTGCTAAAATCACTCTCAAGAGTTTGAGGTGATTCACCTATTTGGTGGACTTAATTCCATCATGAACAAGAGAGTTCCTATTTGGGATCGAAAGTGAACCCATTGGCTCATTTTGTCAAATTAACTACCTTAGAGAAGTCAAATCAATGTGAGTTAAACTAAGCATTTGTCAATGACATTCTTAGCTACATATACTTTCTCCAAGTTGCATTTGCATTAGTAAGTGAAATATATTACAAAAGGGGTACAAAAAGTACAAGTCAAAATAAAAAGCTAACTATGTGTAGCATGTTTTCTATCATCCTCCAAAATGACAAAAAAGATTTGGAGGAATAGTATCACTATGTGTATCATGCCAAACAAAATCTACAACTGTAGCATTTTGTGCACAAAAATCAGCCAATCTATTGTGCTCTCTGTTGATATGGGAGAAAAGCACTTGGTGGAATTCATTGAGGAAGCTGAGGTCGAGCCTGGGTTGGACTACATCTCCAAAATATCTTGCTTCATGCTCTGCTTAAGATAATTCACCACATTGCAGTTATCCCCTTCAACAACAAGCCCTTTGAGTTCATACATCCATGGCTCGATGATGTTCTTGATGGCTAGCATGGCTTGTAACTTCAGATAAGTACTATCCTAATGTCGTAGGTGGATTCCCGTAGCTTTTACAAGAGCACCCCTATCATCTCTGATGACCATCCCAATCCCAATACTTGACAAGAGTAGAAGTGCACCATCCACATTTGCTTAGGCATTCGGGGGACTAAAGAGTAGAAGTGCACCATCCACATTTGCGTTTAGGCATTCGGGGGTGGGAGTCCAAGAGAAGGTAGAGGACAGCCCATGAGGCTGAGGGAGCTCCCATTGCTCATAGAAGGGGAAGGCAGTGGCATGAGTGAAAGTTTTCAAAATGGTGGTTGTAATAATCTTTGGTGTGCCATGAGACCGGCCATGCACCTTTGCATTTCTTGCCCTCCAAGCTTGGTAGACAATGTAACCATAGGCCCTAGCCCAAGTGTTTTGCCCTTTGGTGCTTTGGCCATAGCTTGCAAGAGGTCTCTTAGGTTCATGAAAGAAGTGATAGAGAATCCCCATTGAACCAAGGCTTGGATAATATTGTTGGTAAATGAGCACCTTGAGCTACATATACTTTCAAGTTTTTGATTAGATGATTAGCTTCATTCTATCAACAACCAATAAAGGTCTTATTCTTAATGGATATTAATATCTTATTTGGCCAATTGAGCTTGGGACTTGGGATAATTGGACCAACTAATGTTTGGATCATGTTTAGAATGCATAAGAATTCAAATGTTCAATTAGTTCAATTAACTTAAAGGTTAAAACCAAGTTCATTATATTAGTCTAATTAGTTCAATTAATTTAACTTGTGTTCAATTGACTCGATTGATAGACCTAGTGTTCATTTTAAATATTTTTATTATATAGATACTATCATTAACTAATTATAGTAGTCAATGAGAAGTTCATGAAATTTGAGTTCAATTTGAGCTTAAGATTGATCTATATCAGACTAAATTGATCTTATATGTATATATTTCTATGTATTTAACTCATTGCAAAAGAAAACTTTATTATTTTTTATGTTGATTAGCATCACATCTTATAATTTTGCATTGTTGAATAAAATACGATTTGGATATATTTAAAGGTTATTATTATCTTTCCTATTAAGAATATATTTGCATCATGATACACTTTTTTAATTATGAATAAGCTTCTCAACTAATATATTTTGTTTGACTGATTTTATTTATTACTTTTTTTTCCTAAAATTCTTTTTGTATTATTTTTGTTCAAATATGTTAATTATGAGATATATCATTTACATTAGTATCGTATCAAATATGTGTTGCAATATTTAAGTCATAATAATTCAAAATTAATATTAAAAACTTTAATTTTTTCAATCTAGTTTTATGTTGATTATGGGTGTCAATAATTGGCTTAACTTGAACTTGACTTGAAAAATTGAGGTCGGGTCTGACCCGATTATTTCAGGTCAAAGTATTTAACTCATTTAATTTTTTGAGTCGAATTTCTACTAACCCAAAATTGATCCACCCTATTTTAACTTGCCAACTTGAGAATAACCCTTGACTCAATTTTGACCTAGAACCTCAAATTTGACTTGATTTTGATTTGAAATTGACCCACAACACATGCCTAGATAAGTCAATTATGTTGGGTTTAGGTTAGTCAAGTTTGTTGAGTTGAGTTTATGTCAGAGTTTTTAACCCATATAATATTTGGGATTGGTTCAAGTCAAGCTGTTTTGGGTGAGGTCAATTTTTGATTAGATCTAAACCCAACTTATAAACATGAATTGACACCTCTATTGTTGAATATTATATTATTTTTATATTAGTTAGTTTGAATATCTTAAATATTTATTAAAAATTATTTTTATTTTAAAATTTTGAAATTACTTTAGTGATTAAATGATTTATTAGATATGTTTCTACAACAATTTATTAAATGATGAATTGAAAAATGATTAAGAGTAGTTATCTTTTTTTTTGTGCTTTAATAATTTAATTCATTAATGAAATAAAATCAATAAGCTTGACAGAAATTAATGAATGGATGGATTATATGTCATATTTGGGCTCATTTATTAAGTGTTGTAGAGATGACTTGGGAGTCATTTGGAGCTGTGGTGTGTTATCATACCGCATCATAGTATTATTTAGGTACTACTTTGGGGTTGTATTTTAGCCATGTTTTGAGAAATCTGTGATAAAAAAATTATATTTTTCAATCTAACTTCGCTCTCTTTGGTGGCAGCCAAAAAACTAAAAATAAAAAAAATTTACATCTTCACCATTAATTTTTCTCAAACAGATCGCATCTTCACCATTAATTTTTTTTCTTATAGTTTGGACAACGGTAAGGGTGTGGGAAATGGTCCACAGTGCAAGGCATCTTAGCTTATTGGTTGAAAGGTTTGTCTTTCAATCAAGGGGTCTTGGGTTCAAGTCCTTCCATATATATTATGTGTGTGAGTTTGTGAATAAATTCACTTAAATGTCTCAAAAAATGGATGATAAGAAAGAAAAACAATTTAAATTTTATAATTCAGGCCACGGGCTTAGAATATAAGTTTATAACAGGTAAAAAAACAACAATGGCTATAGGAAAGTTAATAAAATTTTAAACTAATAAAACATGTCCCATCCAAATCGATTTAAAATTTCACTAAAATTAATTTTCGCAAATTTTTTTTAAAAAAATGTATTATTTATTTAAATCTTCCTGCAAGTTTATTTTTAATGAAAATTTTAATAAATTAAAGATTCAAATTGTTTAATATATTTTTAGAATATGAATTGAGGTTGGCATCAAGTCAAATTCATATTCAAAATTAAAAAATAATATCAATTTGTTTTGAATTGAGTACAATATATTAATTTAATATGATTATTTTATTTCAGAAACTACTTAAAATTAGCATTTATATAAAATAATTTATAAAACAACATTAATATATATATATATATATATATATATATATATATATATATATATATATATATATATATATATATATATATATATATATATATAATTTTAAGTTGAATTCAAATAATTTCAATATAAAATTTGAGTTTCATGTACCTAATAAATACAATCAATACTGACATAAGTATTGTGTTATTATAATGCATAGCATATTTGCATGAAATTCTCAAAACTCATTGATTTATATTTGAGTTTCCTAAAACACTTTATCATAAAACTCTACCACATAAAATATGCATTATTCAGATAGTAACATCAACAGCTAATATAATAAATTATAATCTTCGTGTCAGAGTTTTAAAAGCTTCCAACATCTTCATTAAAATTTTATGGAATCTCTTTTTCTTCTTTGTAAAAGGAAGTTTTACAAATAAGCCAAAGCAGTATATATATATATTATCTTTAAAAATTTCAGATTAAGAATTTTTTTTATCTACAAGGCGAAGTCAATACCCAAGCTGTGATACAACATATATTATTATTTTAAAAATAATTTATTAAGTTACATGAAAAAAATGAAGTTATAAGATAATCACAATTTGAATAGCCGTGCTATAACATAGAAGTAATTAATCAATAATAATGTCACTTGAGAAATACCATACAAGTACTTTACGGCTGATGGGAAGATGCTGCAACTTAAGGGTGTCAAAAATTGACTCAATATAATAATTCGATACAAATTTGACTTGAAAAATCTAGGTTTAGATTGACCCGATTAAGTTTTGGGTCTTGTTTGGGTCTATAAAATTGACCTGTTTAATATTTCGAGTTAGATTCAAGTTGAATTGCTGACTTAAAAATGATCTGATTTTAACTCGTTAATTTGAATTTGACTCAATTTTAATCTCTGAATACGAAAATTACACGACTTTTTGCCTGTGAATTTGAATTTGATCGATTTTGTTCTAGAATAGAATTAGAGATCAAAGCCAATTTGAATGAACAAGCATGCTTGTTTTCATTTGAATATTTTCTTTGGTGTATAAATTTGACATGACAAGCCTAGAGTTCTAAATTGCTTCAATAGCATGAGATTTTTATTATAAAAGAATTTGAATTTAAATTTGAGATAAAAATAATTTATATAAAAAAATAAGATTCTTTGTTACAAAATATATTGGTAGAATAATACAATTAAGACAATGAATGAAGTCACAAATATGCTGATTTGATATCATAATCTATTTGTAAAACATCTTAATTCAAGTGGATTCCTTAGGCTCCACTTGAAATCAAAATTTAGAACATACAACAAAATAACTTTAGGCTAATTTCCAGCCAAATATAATAAGGAACCAAACAAACCTCAAAATAATTTTGAATATATGGATTTTCCCTTTTTATCCTCATCTAATTTAGTGGAGGGCTCATAAGACTACCTAAAACATACAAATTTTAATACTAAACTTATTATATGTATTATATTATTTGATTTTTAATGTTTTAGTTCAAAGGACAATCTTCATTATTTAGTCATATGTTATATTACTGTGCCTTTTATGTCATGTATTGTATTTTTAGTTCCATAGAAAGATTGAGGACATTAAAGGACCTTCAAAAGTATACAAGTGCATCATCATGCTATATTATACACAAAAGATTTTGAATATTTTAGACAAGGTGATGACAAATAATGGACATATTTTGACTCAATATTATAAAAAAAAGTTAAAGGAAAGCTCTAATAATTATTTTTATCTACATGAGATGGCCAAAGAGGCTTCCAAATCAATTCAAGTCAATCAAAACTACCCCATTATTCCCCCACATCATTCATAATCCTCCAAATAAGGAGTTGACGACCCTTTCCTCCATCCAATCTCCAGAACCTCTTACAAAAAAGAACCAACCCCTATGTCTTAGAGAATTTAAAAGATTTATTTATAAACTTAAGTAATTATAATAATGTATTTTTCTATAATGATTATATATAAAGTAATGAAATAAAAATTGACTAGTATTCTTAATAGTCTCCCTCTCTCTTTAGCCAAGTAGCCAAGAGATCTCTTTGGTGAGATTTTTATTCTTTTCTTAATGAGCGATTTGATTTAAGTGAGTTTTGAGCCATACCAATTCAAATATAAATGGCTTTTCTCTTTTAGATTTGTCACTTACATAACCCACATAACCTACATCAATTACAAACCTAACCAATTTTACTTATTCTAGTCATCTAAGTGTTAGCAAATTTAAAGTATTTCTTACTTTTTGTTTAGCTAATCATTGCTAGTTTGAAACTCATATGCTTATTAAATCAATAATCACACAACATCTCACTCAAAATTTAAATTTATTTGCTTACACATTTACATTTTTTAAGGACTTATATGATATAGTCAAAATCTTTTATATTAAAATCAATGACCATTGCACTAGGCTAGACCAAGTGAAAAAAAAAAACTTAAATGAATGTGGAGATAAAATGCAAATTATTATAAATACCAACAACAACAACAATAACAACAACAACAACAATAACAAGCCTTTATCCCACTATATGGGGTCGGGTACATGAATCCTTTTTCTCCATTGTGTCCTATTATGTGTCAAATTTTAATTTAATTCAAGCATACTAAGGTCATTTTTAATACATCTTAACCAAGTCTTTTTAGGTCTACCTTTACCTTTCTTAATATAAGGCAAATCTAATGCATCTACCCTCCTAATCGGATCATCAAATGACCGATGCTTTATGTGAACAAACCATCTAAGGCGACTCTCTCTAATCTTATCTGCCACTGGAGCTACTCCAACTTTTTCCCGAACAAACTCATTTTGCATTTTATCTCTAAGAGTAAAGCCACTCATCCATCTGGGCATCCTCATCTTTGCAAAACAAAACTTAGTCTTATGCTTTTTTTTTATTGGCCAACATTTTGCACCATAAATCATTGCAGGTCTTACCACCATCTTATAAAATTTTCCCTTAAGTTTAAGCGGTACTTTCTATCACACAATAGGCCATATATTTTCCTCCACTTCAACCATCTAACTTGAATTCCATTAATAACATCTCTTTCTATTTCACCATCATTTTGAACATTAGAGCCTAGATATCTTAATCGCTCACTCTTTTTAATGGCTTGTTCACCCAATGTCACAACACTACCACTAAAACTTCTACAACTAAAACTACACTCCATATATTCGATTTTACATCTACTTAAACAAAAATCTTTAGATTCTAAGGTTGGCCTCCATAATTTAAGTTTCTCTTGGACTCCCTCTCTAGTCTTATCAACAAGAAGGATGTCATAAGAAAAAAGCACACACAAAGGTACATCTTACTATAAATGCCTAGTAAGAACATCCACAACTAAAGCAAAATATTCTTTGATGAAATTCAACTGAAATAGAAAATATTTTGTCAATCCTCCACGTGTTTGGACACAAGTATCAACTCTAGTATACATATCCTTAATGACTTGACTATAACCAATATTAACTCCTTTCTTTTCCAAAACTCTCCAAAGAACATCTCTTGAAACTTTATCATAAGCTTTCTCTAAATCAATAAAGATCATATGTAGATCATCCTTACTTTCTCTATACTTCTCTATCAAACCTCTTAACAAATCTATAGCATCCATAGTAGATTTACCTTGCATGAAACCAAATTGATTGTGAGAAACTTTTATATCACATCATAAGCTATGCTCAATTACTCTCTCCCATAATTTTAATGTATGACACATTAACTTAATTCCTCTATAATTTGCACACTCTTGTGCATAACCTTTATTCTTAAATAAAGGAATCAATAAACTCTTTCTTCACTCATCTGACATCTTTTTAGTCTTCAAAATAACATTAAAAAGATTTGTAAGTCAAGAAATTCATTCATCTCTTAAATATTTCCACACTTCTATTAGAATATCAACAGGTCCTATTATTTTTCCACATTTCATTTTCTTTAAAGCTTCTCTAACTTCAAATTTACTAATACGACGATAAAAAAAATTTCTCTACTTTTGTTTAGGGTTTTAATGTTGCTAAAATCGATCATATTTTTAGGTCTTTCATTGAAAAGTTTATCAAAATATCTCATCCACCTATTTTTAATATCATTTTCTAAGAAAAACACTTTATGGTTTTCATCCTTAATACACCTCTCTTGAACTAGATTTTTACTTCTCCTATCTCTTTGGTTGGCTAACTTATATATACATCTTTCACTTTCTTTGGTATTCAATCTATTGTATAAATCACTAAATGCTAAACTTTTTGCATCATATATTACTTTCTTAAAATCTCTACGGGCCACTTTATTTTTTTTTCCAATTCTTTAAATTTTTAAATCTAAACTAAATTTTATAATAATGCTTCTTATTTCTTATATTTTTTTGCACATTCTGACTCAACCATCAACTATTTTTAAAATAAGCTTTTCTTTTTTATTCCCTAAGCATATTTTTATAACTTGCTTAATTTCACTTGCTACTTTTTCCCATATAACATTAGCTTCTTTATGAACATCCTAAATTCTAAGCTCTTGTAGGTTGCTCTTAAAATATTTTTATTAGTATTCTTTAAGTGCCCCCATCTAATCCTAGAATAATAATTTGATTTATTTTTCATCTTCCAATATTTCATCTTAAAATTTAAGACTAATAATCAATGTTGGGTATTTAAACTTTCACTTAGAATGACTTTACAATCTTTACAATCTAATCAATCTATTTTTTTTTGAAAATAATCAATATGTGTTTTACTAGATCCATTTTTATAAGTAATAATATGCTCATCACTTTTCTTGAATAAAGTATTAGCAACTACAAAACCATAGGCTAAAGTAAAATCTAATATAGTCCTACCTTCTTCATTAGTCACTCCAAACTCATAGCTACCATGAATACTTTTAAAATCTTCTACCACTCTATTAACATGTCCATTTAAATCTCCTCCAATAAATACTTTTTTTCAAGAGGTATTTTTATATTAATCCCTCTAATTCATTCCAAAATGTTCTTTTGAGCCTACATCCAAACCTACTTGAAGAGCATAAACACTTATAATATTAATAATCTTAGTATCAACAATAATCTTTAAAGCCATAATTCTATCTCTAACTCTATTAATATTTATAACATTATCCTTCAAACTTTTATTTATAATGACACCTACGCCATTTCTAATTCGACTTCTACCTGAATATCAAAGTTTAAAACCTAAATTATCAATCTCCTTGGCCTTCTCCCCAACACATTTAGTTTCTTAAATACATAAAATATTTATCTTCATATGAACCATAATATCTATTAATTCCATTAATTTATCTATAAGAGTACCTATATTCTATGTTCCTAACCTAATTCTAGTTTTATGGACTAACTTCTTTGCCCACATCCGTCCATAATGTGGGAACCCTTGTTTATTTAACACTACAACCGGGCGCTAATGCAATGGCAATTACACACTTTGCACTATATTCAAGCTATACAATTGCTTCCAGGAGACGCCTTAGCATTAACATAATGTTTTAAAGGATTCATGTCATGATTATTTTAACAAGTTTTACACTGGTTATCGACTGCCTATCGCAACCCTCCACTTTTCACATCCAAACTTCGGACCGGAAAAGGTAGTGTTAAATTATTATAAATACCATGATGGTTTAATTTAATTAAGTCAAACTTAGGTTATAAGCTATTACATTAGCACCCACCCACCCTTTTAGGAGTAACAATTAACGAGAGAATCATCTAATTATACTCTTCTAGAAAATAAGAATAAAAATATAGTTAAACACAACCATGGAATAAAGATTATAATAATTATCCAACTATAAAGATTAAGAAAGAAGCTCTGACTTTTGATAAGCTACATAACCTTGTTAACTTTGTAGACTAGCTTAGTCAAATATATGAATGTTTTGAATGATATCAAATATATGTTAATTAGAGGGTGACATTTGTTAGAATGATATTAATTGGTCATATAACAATTTATTAGTATTATTAAATAAAGAAAAAGAAGCTAAGATGGGTTATGCTTACATGAGTTGAGAATAAAAAAAAGTTAAGGTCTAAATATTATCAAAGACATGATGATAAGAAAATTTTATGTTTAGTTAATAGCCTTTTGATAGAAGAGCTTGTAGCCTACAAAATATCTAAATACTTTTGAAGACCTAGAGGCCTAAACACAATGCAATGATAATGATTAGTAATTTACTATTAAATTTATCATACACTTTAGGGTGAAAATTAGAAATAAGGTAAGCTATATGATCCTCAAATCATTAAAAATGAATTTCATTACTTCCTTCTCACTAATAAGCAAAAAATATTTACACTCATTTGTTGTCAAGAAAAATATCAATAGCACTTTAAATTAATATTTAGGACTAACTTGGACTTAGTAAGGCCATAAAAGTTACCATTATAAGAGATTCATTTTTAGATTATCTTTTATACATATTAGGTTTTAATCTTATCAACCCTTAGATAGACCTCTTTCACTTCTTAAGCTCAATCATTCTATGTTGGGTGTAAGTACTAAACCCAAATAATCAATCTATCTCATTGATTTAATTATATACTTGATCATGAGGCTTTGAGGATTGACTTGAACATCTTTAAAGTTAATCTAAGTAACTTGACTTTTGTCTAAGTCAAAGGTAATTAATTGCCTTTTCCCTATTCGATCTTTAATTAGGTGAGTACCTTAACTAAATTGATCAATTGCCTTAGATACTCAATCATAAAATGTTCTTAATATTTTCATAAAATAAATGACAACTAACGTCCCTTGATAGTTGTTTGGTTAACCTCAAGACTAAAAAGGTCAAACCAAGCTCAAACTATGTCAACCTTGGGCCTATGTTGAAGTCAAAATATATAGACCATATGTTGACCATTCTAAATTGGTCAACTAATGTGTCTATATGTTAGCAAAGTTTTAACATGAATATTGGCTACATCAATTGGGTCAATTGAAGTTAGGTCAGCCAATTGACCCAAAGACACCTAATTAGACTAATTTGATGAAATTATCCATAACCATTAAATTGGTTAAATAATTGGACATATAAACCACTCTATCTGTCTTAAATATGGTTCAAGCTGTATGAAAATAATTTTCTTATATACTAACCCAGTTGATAAAAAGTAAGATGATTAATTCATTAAGGCTAATGCTCATTTGATGGGTGATTTTACTACACTAAAAGTAAAATTTAATTAATTCTGACACCTCTAAGAGCAATTTAGCCAAATGGGTTAATAAAGCCTCTTTTGGGCCTAATTGGGAATTCTCTTGTTAAAATAAAATTAGACCTATTAACTTTTTAAATAATTATAAACCATTAAAATTTATTTTATTCATGGCCATAAGAACAATTCTCTAATTCAACCAAAGTCACGTTGACTACTCCAAGTGGGTCAAATTTGCTTAATGGGTCAATGTGTCCTATTTGAGTCAAATAGACTAATATGAGAATTTCATTTGACCAGCTTCTTATTTTATTAAAATTTTCTATTTTGAATCATTATTCGTGAGATAAATAGATGACCATAACATGTAGCCTAGAAGTTATGGAATCTAATGTGGATAAAATTAAATTAAATAAGAGTTAAGTAGACACTAAAGTTATCATGCCATTTCTTATTATCTATCTTTCTATACTTTACTTCCCAACTACCCATAGCTTCTCTAAGTGCTTTATTTACTCATAAATAATAGCTAACCATAGTTGTTCATGGCAAAATAGCCATTAGACTAGTTATTCCCCATGGTAAACAAGAAACAAAATTACCATACTTCCATAGCCCTCAAATGAGCTCAGCCATTAAAGCTACCTCATTAGTGGTCGGAGCTTGGTAAATCTAGTGATCCAAACCTTTCAAGCCAAGTTCAAAGAGGGTTTTCTTCCATTTTTCTTGTTGAAGGTTTAAAAAATAAGAAATTTGAACTTCTAGCCATTGACATGTGAGAATTTTAAACCCTCCCTTCTTCATCTTGGACTTGATCTTTTTAGTCATGATGCTCATGATGATTAGAGTTACCATCGCCTAATAGCTCTCAACTTCTTGAAACTTTTCTAATTAAGTTAACATCAATTGATTCACTATAGCGGGAGAAATAAGCCCTAGTTTACATGACATTCCTAGGGTTTAAAAGAAAAAAAAATTAATCAAAATCATAGTAATTTTACAATATTTTTATTTTTAACAAATAATTAAACTATATTATTTAAAATTTAAATATTAGTATTATTCCAAATAAGGAAATTAATAAAAATATTACTTTCTGATAATTTATGCATTTTTATTTTAAGTAAAAAATATTTTTTACTATTTTAATTATTTAATGTCTCAAATAAACTTAAAAATATTCTCATATTTGTTGATGAGCTTTAAAATGACTTTTAATCACCTCATAAAAATCCCAAGCCCATTTAAAATCAAATGCAAGATTTATGATTTTTTAAATAAACTATTTTTTCCATTTAAAATGATAATTATTAAAATAATTCTAAAATATTTAGAGAATGTATTAACATGTTTTATCTCTTCTTAAAATTAATTCAAATTTCTAAAAGTCCCTTGATCAATTTGATTAATTAAAATTTTATTATTTTTAAGTTTTAATAAATATGTAATAATTTATAAAAAAAATTTAAATAAATTATCAAGTTTATCCAAGGATTAGAGGCATCTTTTATTTTTTTTCTTAAATTTAATCAAATTATTAACATGCTATTTATATTTTTTAAGTTATAAATTTATTATTTATCCTTAGTAGGCCCACTAAAAGTGTAGCATGCTACTTATAATATAACATGATTGATTAAGAATTACCAAGTATGCTTTATCATTTTAATAATAAATATATATTTTTAATTATTTAATAATTAAAATATGTTAAATACCTTTACAATTTTTAAAAATCAAATGTATCACTTTAAAAAATATTTAATAATAAATAAATACAATAATAATATTGTTTGGATAATTTAAATGAATTAAAAATTTTTAAAATTTAATAACCAAAATTTCTACTTATTAAAAATAAAATATGAATTAATTATTTTTCACTTAAATATTTTTATCATTCTAAATTTCAAATGATTATTTCAATTAATTGTGATAAGATTTATTTAGGGCAAAAATTTTATTAGATCATAATCTTACACTAATATGCATGTGTTCCATGACTACATTCATGCGTGCATTAAACTAGTAGCATATAGTCCATGAAATTATCATAATAGTTTGTAACTTTATTAATTTTATTTCAACCATGAAATTATCATAATAGTTTGTAACTTTATTAATTTGATTTCAGCATATCTAACATAGGATTGATTATATCATTCAACCCTATAAACATTGGTATTTATGTAGACAAGTTAATAGCTTAGGCAAGTATTTGTCTTGGTGGAGAACACACATTCTGGGATTACCCTATACAACATCTTAAGATTTTGATTATGCATGAACTATTTTTATAGCTTGCATAGTCAATATCATGCATATTATTTTATTTTATAAAATTAATTTTATAACTTAGTATTACATTAGATTTATAAAAATTAGTTAAACTTTTTAGCAAAGTATCTTTACTTATAATGATCTATTTCTCTCAGCTTGTACTTATGCTATTTATTTTTGAGATGTGAGACACCACGTAGATCTTAGGGGATACTTATTGAAGTGATCGGTGCAACATTAAGATATGATGTACTATCTCAAAAGATAGAAATCACCACCCTACAATGGACTTAATCACTTAATAATAATTCAAGGCATGATGGGTCTTCAAATATACCAAAGATCTTTTCCCTACTTTATATGGAAAAGTTAAGTTACTTATGCAGGCAAGCCTACATAGTTAATTACATTTTATGGAATGAAATCCCTTAGGAATATTCTCGATTAAGATAGCAATTAAAGTCTCCAATGATTTCAAGGCTAGACTATCAAAGGAGTATTTATATTGAAAAATCAAGTGAAAAAACTCAAGGAGAAGACTTATTATCGAAGCCAAAGGTAATGAGTAGAAAATGCTCATGATACTAGAAAACCTAGTGAACATTCTAATTTATCCTTTGGTTGGGCTTTATATATTTCAAATTGAAGATAATTATTTGTTTGAGTTGAAATCTTATTAGATTACTAGGGCTTATAATACAAGATTATGGAAATACCTAAGAGATGAGGATTTATGCTTGTAGCCCAAAGGAAACAGCTACCTCAGATTCTAAATCTGAGCTTTGGCATAAGCCAAAGCATAACCTAAATCTAAGCAAGAATGGGTGCATGGTTTACCTCCACAAGAGAGGATAAACCACCCAACTACTAGACTTACAACTGCCTAGAGTGGTAGCTACTAACTCCTCCTACGCTTTAAATCCATGTGATCAAGTCATATAATTTTGTAAGATAGTTGGGTTGTTATTATTTAGAGAGAGACTAAAATCCTTAAACTCACTCCTTAAGAGACTAGAGCATGAATGGTATGAATAATAACTTAATCTAATGTAAAATCTTTTCAAATTTTATTTAATTTTGGACTCTCAAAGACTATAGGATTTTTTATGCCTAAATGCATGATGAAAATAGATTATGGGCTAAATCAGTGAGAAAGAGGTATTTTTCAATGTAGAGGAGGCCCTCAAAGGTCAAGCCTTCCCCTATCGTGAAAGGATGAAAATCTCTTAGCAAGAGTGAAACAATATGCATGCATGATGTGAGACATACAACATTCAGCTAAGAGATTGTTAAATCTTTTAATTATCTTGATTATGTCATAGGCTTTATGTGAGATTATGAGTTGTAGAATTTTAATTGTGAGTGATTAATTGGGTAGAAAATTTATTTTTATTCTAAGAGCCTAATCACATCTAGGCCGCACATTCAAACATCAAGCATGAAGGAACTAGGAAAAACATGATGTTTCTATTGTGCAAACTAAACAAAATATCAAATAATTTTATAACTAATGCGAAAGAATAACAGGCTGGTGCGGTCGGGTGCCACCATACAATCGGGAAAAGAAAAGATGGGTAACCAACCTCTACCCTTATACAACCTAGAATATGAAAGAATAATTATAATTTATAAATGAATAAATTCTTTGGGGGGTCTTCAAATCTTCATTCTTCATTTCTCATTCATTTCTTCATGTCTTTTCTCCTTTAATTTGGTAGGCTTCAAGGCATCACATGGCACCCCAAGACTAAACCTTCTGGCCAATGCTCATCCTAAACCCCCATAACACTAATCTTAATTCCTAATATAAAATTATATTAAAAATAGAAAAAAAAAATCTAACAACAACAACAATAATAAGCCTTTATTCCACTATGTGGTGTCAGCTACATGAATCCTTCTTCTCCAATGTGTCTTATTATTTGTCAAATTCTCATTTAACTAAAGTATACTAAGTTCATTTTTAATACATGTTAACCAAGTATTTTTAGGTCTACCTTTACCTTTCTTAACATAAGGAAAATCTAATGCATCTACCCTCCTAAGAAGTCATCGAACGACCGATGCTTTATGTCAACAAACCATCTAAGGCGACTTTCTCTAATCTTATTTGCCACTGGAGCTACTCTAACTTTTTTCTGATCAAACTCATTTTGCATTTTATCTCTAAGAGTAAAGCCACTCATCCATGGGCATCCTCATCTCTACAAAAATTAACTTAGTCTTACGCTTCCTTTTATTGGCCAACATTTTGCACCATAAATCATTGCAGGTCTTACCACAAACTTATAAAATTTTCCCTTAAGTTTAAGCGGTACTTTGTATCACACAATAGGCTATATTTTTTCCTCCACTTCAACCATCTAACTTGAATTCCATTAATAACATCTCTTTTTATTTCACCATCATTTTGAACAATAGAGCTAAATATCTAAATCACTTACTCTTTTTTAATGGCATGTTCACCCAATGTCACAACACTACCACTAGAACTTCTATAACTAAAATTACACTCCATATATTTGATTTTAGATCTACTTAAACAAAAAACCTTTAGATTCTAAGGTTGGCCTCCATAATTCAAGTTTCTCTCAGACTCCCTCTCTAGTCTTATCAACAAGAAGAATGTCATCTGAAAAAAGCACACACAAAGGTACATCTTACTATAAATTCCTAGTAAGAACATCCATAACTAAAGCAAAAGATAAGGGCTTAAAGGTGATCCTTGATGTAATTCAACTGAAATAAGAAAATCTTTTATCAATCCTCCTTGTGTTTGGACACAAGTAGCAACTCTAGTATACATATCCTTAATGACTTGACTATAACCAATACTAACTCCTTTCTTTTCCAAAACTCTTCAAAGAACATCTCTTGAAACTTTATCATAAGCTTTCTCTAAATCAATAAATATCATATGTAGATCATCCTTACTTTCTCTATACTTCTCTATCAAACCTCTTGACAAATGTATAGCAACCATAGTAGATTTACCTTCCATGAAACCAAACTAATTGTGAGAAACTTTTGTATCACATTGTAAGCTATGCTCAATTACTCTCTCCCATAATTTTAATGTTTGACACATTAACTTAATTCCTCTATAATTTGCACACTCTTGTGCATCACCTTTATTTTTAAATATAGGAATCAATAAACTCTTTCTCCACTCATCTAACATCTTTTTAATCTTTAAATAATAATAAAAAGATTTGTAAGTCAAGAAATTTCTTGATCTCTTAAATATTTCCACTTCTATTAGAATATCATCAAGTCCTATTATTTTTCCACATTTCATTTTCTTTAAAGCTTCTCTAACTTCAAATTTACTAATACGATGATAAAAACAAAATTCTCTATTTTTATTTAGGGTATTAAGGTTGCTAAAATCAATCATATTTTTAGGTCTTTCATTGAAAAGTTTATCAAAATACCTCATCCACCTATTTTCAATATCCTTTTCTAAGAAAAGTACTTTATGGTTATCATCTTTGATACACCTCACTTGAACTAGATTTTTACTTCTTCTATCTCTTTGGTTTGCTAACTTATACATACATCTTTCACTTTCTTTGGTATTCAATCTATTGTATAAATCACTATGGATGGTGGGCTAACTTAAATGAATGTCAAGATGAAATGTAAATTATTATAAATACCAACAACAACAACAACAATAACAAGCCTTTATCCCACTATGAGGGGTCAGCTACATGAATTCTTCTTCTCCATTGTGTCATATTATGTGTCAAATTCTCATTTAATTCAAGTATACTAAGGTCATTTTTAATACATCTTAACCAAATCTCTTTAGGTCTACCTCTACCTTTCCTGACATAAGGAAAATATAATGCTTCTACCCACTTAATCGAGTCATCGGACGGTCGACGCTTTATGTGGCCAAACCATCTAAGGTGACTCACTCAAATCTTCTCTGCCACTGGAGCTACTCCAACTTTTTTCCTGAACATACTCATTTCACATTTTATCTCTAAGAGTAAATCCACTCATCCACTTGAGCATCCGCATCTCTGCACCACTTAACTTAGTCTTATGCTTCTCTTTTATTAGCCAACATTTTGCACCATAAATCATTGCAAGTCTTACCACCATCTTATAGAATTTTCCCTTAAGTTTAAGTGGTACTTTTCTATCAGACAATAGGCCAAATGCATTCCTCCACTTCAACCATCCAACTTGAATTCTATTAATAACTTCTCCATCTATTTCACCATCATTTTGAACAACATAGCCTATATATCTAAATTGCTCACTCTTTTTAATGGCTTGTTCACCAAATGTCGCAACACTACCACTAGAACTTCTACAACAAAAATTACACTCTATATATTCAATTTTAGATATACTTAAATGAAAACCTTTAGACTCTAAGGTTGACCTCCATAATTCATGTTTCTCTTGGACTCCCTCTCTAGTCTTATCAACAAGAAGAATTTCATCAAGAAAAAACCATACACCAAGGTACATCTTACTGCAAATGCCTAGTTAGAACATTCATAACTAAAGAAAAAAAAAAGATAGAGGCTTAAAGCTGATCCTTAATGTAATCCAACTAAAATAGGAAAATGTTTTGTCATTCCTCCTTGTGTTTAGATGCAAGTAGCAACTCTAGTATACATATCCTTAATGACTTAAGTATAACCAATATTAACTCCTTTCTTTTCTAGAACTCTCCAAAGAACATCTCTTGAAACTTTATTAAAAGCTTTGTCTAAATAAATAAATATTATATGTAGATCATCTTACTTTATCTATACTTCTCAATCAAACCTTCTAACAAATGTATAACATCCATAGTAGATCTACCTCACATGAAACTAAACTAATTGTGAGAAAATTTTGTATCACATCATAACTTATGCTCAATTACTCTCCCATAATTTTAATGTATGACACATTAACTTAATTCCTTTATAATTTTCACACTCTTGCGCCTCACCTTTATTCTTAAATATAGGAATCAACAAACTCTTTCTCCACTAATCTGGCATCTTTTTAGTCTTTAAAATAACATTAAAAAAGAATTATAAGCCAAGAAATTCCTTGATCTCCTAAACATTTTCACACTTCTATTAGAATATCATCATGTCCTACTATTTTTTTACATTTCATTTTTTAAAGTTTCTCTAACTTCAAATTTACTAATACAATGATAAAAACAAAATTCTCTTGTTTTGTTTTGTTTAGGTATTAAGGTTTCTAAAATCAATAGTATTTTTAGGTCCTTTATTGAAAAGTTCATCACAATACCTCATCCACTTATTTTCAATATCTTTTTCTAAGAAAACACTTTAATATTTTCATCTTTAATACACCTCAGTTGAATTAGATTTTTTCTTCTCCTATCTTTTTGGTTGGCTAACTTATACATACATCTTTCACATTCTTCAGTATTCAATCTATTGTATAAATCACTAAAAGCTAATTTTTTTGCATCATATATTATTTTCTTAGAATCTCTACAGGCCAGTTTATATCTTTCTCAATTCTTTGAGTGTTTACATCTAAACTAAGTTTTATAACAACGCTTCTGATTTTTTATCTTTTTTACACATTCTGAATCCACCACCAACTATTTTTAAAATAAGCTTTTCTTTTTTATTCTCCAAGCATATTTTTTGTAACTTGTTTGATTTCACTTGCTACTTTTTCACACAAAACTTTAGCTTCTTTTTGAACATCCCAAATTCTAAGCTCTTGTAGCTTGCTCTTAAAAATATTTTTATTAGTGTTGTTTAAGTGCCCCCATCTAATCTTAGGATAATAATTTGATTTATTTTTCATCTTCCAATCTTTCATCTTAAAATCTAAAACTAACAATCGATGTTGGGTACTTAAACTTTCACTCATAATGACCTTACAATCTTTACATTCTAAATGATCTATTTTTCTTATCAAAAAATAATCAATCTGTGTTTTATTAGATCAATTTTTATATGTAATAATATGCCCATCTCTTTCTTAAATAAAATATTAGCAACTACAAAATCATAGGCTAAAGTAAAATCTAATATAGTCCTACCTTCTTCATTAGTCACTCAAAATTCATAGCCATCATGAATACTTTTAAAATCTTCTACCACTCTACCAACATGTCTATTTAAATCTCCTATAAAAAATACTTTTTCTTCAAGAGGTATCTTTTGTATAGATGCCTATAATTCATTCCAAAATTTTTCTTTTAAGCCTACATCCAAACCTACTTGAGGAGCATAAACACTTATAATATTGATAATCTTAGCATCAACAATAATCTTTAAAGCTATAATACTATCTCCAACTCTATTAATATTTATAACATTATCCTTCAAACTTTTATCTATAATCACACCTAAGTCATTTCTAATTCGACTTCTATCTGAATACCAAAGTTTAAAACCTAAACTATCAATCTCATTGCCCTTCTCCCCAAACTTTCTTGAATACATAAAATATTTATCTTCCTATGAACCATAATATCTATTAATTCTATTAATTTACCTATAAGAGTACCTAAATTTCAAGTTGCTAACCTAATTCTAGTTTCATGGACTAACTTCTTTGCCCGCAACCGTCCATAATAGGGGAACCCTTGCTTATTTAACACTACACTCGGGCACTGATGCGGCGGGCTTGCACTTTTTTGTATCAGATCTGCCATCTGAGCCGCTTCCATGGGATGCCTAGCATTAACATAATATTTTAAAAGATTCATGTTATGATCATTTCGACAAGTTTTCACTAGTTGTCGACTGTCTTTCGCGACCCACCACTTTTCACATCCAGACTTGGGACCAAAAAGTTAGTGTTAAATTATTATAGATATCATGATGGTTTAATTTAACTAAGTCAAACTTAGGTCATATGCCATCACATTAGCACTCAATCCACTTAAACTAGTAATATTCACCCACCCATGCCTTTTAGGAACAATCATTTATGAGAGAATCATCTAATTAGACTCTTCTATAAAATAAAAATAATAATAGAGTTAAACACAACCATGGAATAGAGATTATAATAATTATCCAACTATGAAGATTAAGAAAGAAGCTCTGACTTTTGATAAGCTACATAACCTTGTTAACTTTGTAGACTAGCTTAGTCAAATATATGAATGTTTTGAATGATATCAAATATATGTTAATTAGAAGGTGACATTTGTTAGAATGATATTAATTGGCCATATAATAATTTATTAGTATTTTTTAATAAAGAAAAAGAAGCTAAGATGGGCTATGCTTACTGAGTTGAGAAGAAAAAAATGTTAAGTCTAAATATTATCAAAGACCTGATGATAAGAAAGTGTTATGTTTAGTTAATGACCTTTTGATAGAAGAGGTTGTAGCCTACAAAATATCTAAATACTTTTGAAGACCTAGAGACCTAAACACAATGCAATGATAATGATTTGTAATTTACTATTAAATTTAGCATACACTTTAGGGTGAAAATTAAAAATAAGGTATAGCTATATGATCCTTAAATCATTAAAAATTGATTTCATTACTTCCTTCTCACTAACAAGCAAAAAATATTTACACTCATTTGTTGTCATCAAAAATATCAATAGGCTATATTTAGGACTAACTTGGACTTAGTAAGGCCATAAAAGGAACCATCATAAGAGTAATTTAGCCAAATGGGTTAAAAGGCCTCTTTGGGGCCTAATTGGGAATATTCCCATTAAAATAAAATTAGACCTATTAACTATTTAAATAATTTTAAACCATTAAAATGTATTTTATCCATGACCATAAGAACAATTCTCTAGTTTAACCAAAGTCATGTTGACTACTGAGTGGGTCAAATTTGCTTAATGGGTCAATGTCCTATTTGAGTCAAATTGACTAATATGATAATTTCATTTGACCAACTTCTTAAATAACCTAGAAGTTAGGGAATCTAATGCAAATAAAATTAAATTAAATAAAAGCTTAGAAACACTAAAGACATCATGCCATTTCTTATCATCTATCTTTCTGTACTCTACTTCCCAACTACCCATAGCTTCTCTAGGTGCTTTAGCTAATTAAACATAATAGTTAACCATAGTTGTTCATGAACAAATGACCATTAAACTAGTTATTACCATGGTAAACAAGAAACAAATTTACCTTAGTTCCATAGCCCTCAGATGAGCTTAGCCATTAAAGCTACCTCGCTAGTGGTCGGAGATTGGTAAATCCAGTGATCCAAACCATTCAAGCCAAGTTCAAAGAGGGTTTTCTTCAATTCTTCTTGTTGGAGTTTTAAAAAATAAGAAATCTGAACATCCAGCCATAGACATGTCAGAATTTTAAACCCTTCCTTCTTCATCTTGGTATTGATCTTTTTAGTCATGCTGCTCATGAAATTTAGAATTACTATAGCTAATAGCTCTAAACTTCTTCAAACTTTTCTAATTAAGTTTACATCAATTAGTTCACTGTAGTGGGAGAAATAAGCCCTAGTTTACATGACATTCCAAGGGTTTAAAGGAAGAAAATAAAATTTGGGTCATTTATCCTCAATCAATAGCTCTAATCTAGTAGGATCATAGTTTGGTCTAAACACCTTAATTTTTACATATTTTCTTTTAGATTTTTATTTTTCACAATTAATTAAACTGTATTAATTAAATTTAAAATGTTAGTATTATTCCAAATAAGGAATTTAAAAAAAATATTACTTTCCTATAATTTATGCATTTTTATTTTAAGTCAAAAATATTTTTAATTATTTTAATTATTTAATGTCTCAAATAAACTTTAAAATATTTTCATATTTTTTTGATTAAGTTTAAAATGACTTTTAATCACCTCATAAAAATCTCAAGCCCATTTAAAATCAAATACAAGATTTATGTTTTTTTTAAATAAACTATTTTTTCCATTTGAAATATAATAATTAAAATAATTCTAAAATATTTAGAATGTTTTAACATGTTTTATCTCTTCTTAAAATTAATTCAAATTTCTAAAAGTCCTTTGATCAATTTGATTAATTAAAATTTTATTATTTTTAAGTTTTAAGAAATATCTAATAATTTTTAAAAAAATTTAAATAAATTATCAAGTGTATCCAATGATTAGAGGAATCTTTTAATTTTTCTTAAATTTAATCAAATTATTAACATGTTATTTATATTTTTTTATGTTATAAATCTATTATTTAGCCTTAGTAGGCCCACTAAAAGTGTAGCATGCTGCTTATAATATAACCCGATTGATTAAGAATTATCATGTATGCTTTATTCTTTTAATATATATATATATATATATATATATATATATATATATATATATATATATATATATATATATATATATATATATATATATATATATATATATATATATATATATATATATATATATATATATATATTAATTTGATTATTAAAATATGTTAAATACTTTTGCAATTTCTAAAAGTTATTTAAATGTATTACTTTAAAAAATATTTAATAAAAAATAAATAGAATAAAAATATTATTTTGGATAACTTAAATGAAGTTTAAATTTTAAAATTTTAATAACCCAAATTTTCACTTATTAAAAATAAAATATGAATTATTTATTTTTCACTTAAATATTTTATCATTCTAAATTTTGAATGATTATTTCAATTAATTGTGATAAGATTTATTT